>OV743450.1:13645812-14845812 GCA_928269145.1 Agriphila tristella | reverse complement strand
ATAAGGGTCGATATTCCGTCTCAGTAAAGCTCTCGCTCGACAGCATTGTAGCCTCTCGTACTCGTGCCGACGCTGTTCCTCCCTGTAGGCCAATTCTAAATACCTCCCATTATTAAATGTGATACGGCATTGTTGTTTCATATCACTTTTACCTGGAGAAAGTAAGAGAAAACGTATTGCTGCACAATTGCTTCTCGATGGCCAATTTTGACAGATGGCGACGATGCCAACGCTATCGGCGCAAACGTCAAATAGGAGGAGAATACATATTTATGTGGCCGTGCTGGCGCTATCGTGACGCCATTGGTTAATAGAATCCCGAATTGTATCGATAGCGGCTACCCAGCCGCTGGGTAGCCGCGATTCAACTCTTAAAACAGGAGCAGAATACCAAAAGTGACATTTTATGCTATTGCCATGCTGACGACGTGCAATTGAACTACATTACATTTAGCGGAATTGAGGCCCAGTTAGCAAGGGCAGGCCCGCCACTCCAATGAACAAATCATATAAAACATGAGAGCTCAAGAAAAATCATAATAATAACAAAGATTCAATAATGGACTTGACAGTTTTGTACCTATATTTGAGTTTCCTCTGAGAGACATTATGTTTTTTCTATTGAGGTGCTCTGCCTCATGCCCGCCGGCCGCTGCTAGCTGTCTGAGCGCTCGCGTGGAATACCGATTATGCTGGCCGTCTACCTTCGCTGAGCTTGCAGAAAAGAAAAGGTCTATTTGAGAGTTAAACTTAATTTTAAGTTTTCACTGCGCTTAGTTTATGCAAAATGATTTATATGAGTTAGCAGTTTTCATCTTTGTACCGTGTAGGTACTCCATCCGGGCCGTGCGACGATTGAATCTTTCCCGCGCTTAGTTTTTATAAAACTCGTTTCTAGTAACGTCGTTTCTAGTAACGTAATAAGTAGCTCTTGTCAAGGTGTAATATCTATCTTTTCTGGCCTTTTCGCAGAGTTCACTCTGTCAATAAAAACAAAAAAGATGTGTTTAAGAAATATGTATTGAAATGATAGTTAAACAGCTTCGATTCAATATTAAAGTTGAAGTCCAAAGAAAGTTTTATATACTTAGTCTTTTTGTCTTCCATCTTCAGAAGAACGCTTCTATTCTCCACCTACTCTTTGCCCGCCAGAAGCGCTCAACTTTGCACAGATTTCTATGATTGTACGCACCCCCGGCAGGGTGGTAAAACGCGCGCAATATGCTCGCAATGAGCCCCTCCGTCGCGCCGCATCAGGCTTACGTTTTGATTGATATCTTATTGTTTTGACGGCGCGGTACTTTCCGGGCTGCGGTTCTGATGAAATGCTTTTAACTCGACTCATTGTTTTGCGTTCTTTGCGTTTTGCATACTTTGCTATTTGGTAGCGCAAAATTATTTCAACAGTCTAAAGTCGAACTAAACTAAAGTATTTGCACTATAAGTGTTACAAAAAACTCATAAAGCCGAATATGGTAGATAGGGTACCTTGCATAATTAATTATTATAACCCCTGAAAGTCGTCACTTTAAAAAAAAACTTTTCATCATAAAACGAATAGTGACAACCCTAGACCTAAATTATGTTTCGCTTTTGCCCATTAACAGGGTTGATTATCAAAAACAATAGTCTATTTGCGTAGGGTCATTTTGCAGTTTTCTATACAAAAAAATAATACTGGTTATTATGAAACTATACATTTCATAATATACTTATTAGGTATAGGTAGCTGAAATTAATAGAATTAATGATTCGTTCTTTTTAACCGACTTCACAAAAAGGAGGAGGTTCTCAATTCGATCGATATTTTTTTTTTATCGTTGTTTGCGCGTATCTTCGACATTTATGGACCGATTTTTATGATTCTTTTTATGTTCGATTGAATTTTCTTGCGACATGGTCCCATTTTTTTTCAAATCGGTTCAGTAGTTTTCATGAAATCCTGAAAATACTATTATTTTGCATCAACTACCTTAACGACTTTGTTATTTATTAACCGAATTTGATTTTTTTTTGTTGGGAACTTTTAGTGTAGTCTTTTTTCCGACTAACCGACTTCAAAAAAAGAGGGTTCTCTGTTAGTTTGACCTGTAAGAATGTATGTTTCTCCGCGAATATCTCACGTTTGGCTGAGTTGATTTTTCTACCAAATAATATACCTACGCTACCTAATAGAGAAGGTACTTACACTAAAAAATATATTAATAAGGTAAATATTAATTATTAATAAATATTAACAAAAAACGGGTAGGGCTTTTAGAATAAAAAAAGGAAGTTGTACTCCAGCCCCACCCGACTTCAATAGACGTGTTGTTATTATAACAATGATAATGCGTATCTAATGATTTGAATATTATTTCTTGCTTTTTAGAGGCAGGTTTTTTTAAGTCGTTTTTTTTTGTTTTTTAAAACAATTTTTTAAAGACTAGCAGTTGTTTCTAGCCGTAAATCTTAATCTTTCTGTTAAGGATTTTGAAGTGAATTATACAAATAAACGCAACAGTCGCTACGATATACCTAATACGCTTCTCTAATATTATGATAACATCCAGGGATTCATGAAAATGTCATGTTCCCCTCCCCTCGCGCCGCCGCAACCAGCCTACTCATCTTCAGCCCAAATTGGCAGTTTGAGGGTCCCCGCTGTCACGCCCGTGGCGCCCGCTGCCAAAGATGTTGGGTGTAGAAGGTCAGTTTTTATTAGGGTAATGATTCATATAACTTTAGTTAAAGATGGGAGGATTCCAAACTAAACTTACCTACCTTTTAAAAGGCGAGAGCGTGTCAGTAAAACCAATTTGAATCGATGATTTGTAAATTTTGATGTGCTGTTGATTGTACGTAGTATATGACTTTACATAACATAAAATAAGTATGACTTTATAATGGCAAAGGAAATTAATAAACTAGAGATGTTCCATACTGTTTTCTTCGTCGATAAACGAATAAATGTAGCGAAATTTGGTTTTAGAGAAATGTGTGGCAAAATCTTATTTACCTTTGAAAAGTGTGATTACTTGGATTGTTTCTTTTTATCACATCTCAATTACTTAGAGCACAAGACACCATGGCTCCACGATACCACAAGAATAAAGTTTTATTTATTCTTATGACGTTACCTTTATTTGAAATTCTAATAAGGATTAACAAATATTTTAAAGAAAACTGTAAAAAATTGCTCATTTGCAAGGCGGGACGCTAGGGGCTCTTACTGTAAAAATGTTGGCACATTGTCACTTGATTCTTTGTCTCTTTTTTCACAGACCGTGTCCGTATAATGTTAACTTCTTTTCCACGCTTCGTTGGTCTTCTTGAGCGCAGCGACAAATTTTTAAGTCTACGTTTTAAACTACCAGCCTTCTTACACTTTATATTGATGTTTGGTGCAGACATGGCTGCCTACCGCCTGTCACAAATGTCAGGGGGCACTCGCAAATTGGCGGGAAATATGTCACCTCTGCGATGATCGCCTAATCTCTTAAGGTCACGAGACATGACTAGCCTGTGTACGACCATCAGCCATTTTAGTTAACCCCACTGCTGGGGCACAGGCCTATTCCATATGAGTGGATAAGGAGGATGGGCCATAACCCATCACACGGGCCCAATGCGGATTGGTGGGTGTTAACGCCTGCAAATGCAGCCGGGACCAATGGCTTAACGTGCCTATCCAAAGCACGGAGGATCACGAGATAATATGTTTTTGTTCACCCATCCCCTACCCTTTTTTATTATAGTGAGGGCAAATACAATCTTTAAGTATACCATACCTGGCATGCTGGGCTGGGAATCCACTCCTGGTCTATCTCTCGCCGCCCCCGGATCCCCCGTCGAGCCTGAATAGACCCATCCCCTACCCTTGCGAAAGTTGCTTAACCTCCGCAATCGCTGGGCCAAGCGGTAAATCACTGCGCCATCGAGCTTTGGCAAAAAGGAAGGAACCGAAGCGAAGCGAGGGCGGGTCGCTAGTTATAAACTATGAGAAACTCTATGAAAAACATGACTACAGACTTTTTAAAGTCTTTATCCTCATTGACCAAAATTCTTCACCATTGACTTAGGTCTTGATCTTGATCGAAAAATTCCTTTCGAAGTTTTCGATACTTTTTTTACTACTAACCTATAGCCCTCTTGTTTCCCACAAAATATTTTAGTAAACAAACATACGTCAAGCAATCACGAGCAACAAAAGGCACTCAGCCAACGGTTTTCTTTTAATTAAAGTCATGCGAATCAATCGGCCATTGTTCCGGAAACAATATGGCCGCCGCGCAGCCGCCGTCACTTCCGGCGGGACAATGCGCGCGCGCCACAAAAGCGCAGTGCGATATTCGCGGCGTTTACCTTGCGCGCTGTTATTACGACGGTGGGTCGAGTTACTGACTTTGGCAGTTACTGGCTAGCTCCAGTGGTTCTCAACAAGAAGAAATAACAATTTCATGGCGTCTCGCCATGACTCATGTGGCCTCGGGTTCGATCCCTGGCAGGGTCGATAAAAAAAATCTGTTCTGTTATGTCTTAAGTAGTTAACTTTACTTACGAGGGTGGACTGATAAGTCCATGACTTTTTAATGAAGAAAGACTTTTTTCGGAATATTTTGTTTTATTTCTGTACATAATCTTATTGTAGCTCTGCGTATTCCGTCCAACGAAGATCCTACCTCTTTAACCCATTATTTTTTTCTTTCATCGCCTGAAAACTGGTAACCGAAATGAGGGCCCATTTCAGACATCACCTTTTGGCTTGATGAAATCTTTGCCCGCCAAGACATTTATCAAGACATTTATTCATGTTTGGTAGGAGAAAATATCTCACTGGAAATAAATATCTAGAGAATAGGAATGATTCGCATCTTCATTCGATGAGTTTTGATGTCATGAGTGCCGCCGAGAGAGTCGACAGGGTCATTAAGAAAAGTTAGAACTCGCTTGAGCTTTTTGTTTCCAAAAGTAATAATCTTTTGCCTAATTTGAAAAAAATGTAGTGTAAAGATGCCTTAAGGAGTTTCTTTTTAAGACACAAAAATAAATTATGAAAAAAAAGTATTTCTTCTTTTCAAAGTCATGGACTTATCAAACCACCCTCGTAGATTATTACTAATTTCCACTTAAGCTGCTTTTTAGCTTCTATAGAATCGAGCAATGTATCATTGATGGTGTCCACTTCTTTACCTTAGGTTATAGGAAATAATTAATCTTATGTAGACACATAGTACTTATATTAGGTAGCTACGTTCGAGCTTCGAGTTCGTTCGTACGAGCTGCCTCAGACAGAAGTCTGAGGTAACGTAGCTACCAATCTAATGGACCGATTATGATGTTTTTTTTTTATTTGAAAACTGGTGTGATCGAGATGGTTCTTAGACAAAATTAATGAAGATCTGTTGAGCCGTTTGAAGATCATCAGCCCATTTTCTACTTGACAAAAAGCTCTTACCAATTCAGCATGGTAATTTTGAACACTAAAAAATTAAATGTGTTGTATATTTCCATGGTTATTGACCTTATTAGAATAAACTATGTCGGGATTTATACCATTAGTACCTGTTTATTTTTGAGGCTCCGATATTTTGGCGCAGTTGCAGTTGGAACCTCAAAAATAAAACAGTAGGTAGGTACATGGTGTAAATCCCGACATAGTTTATTCTAATTAAAAAAGTCAGAAACGATTCAAAAGTACTTAATAAATAAGTTTATTTGAACAAAGCAATTTTTTACTTTAACTTCTTTATTTTATAGATATTTTTTTATGTCGGGGGTCTTTTTAATTAATTGTGACTCAGCTCAGAAGTGTAATTTATGTTCAGAAACAAATTAACTACCAATGTATGTATGAAAATTTACCGCAGACAAAGCAGCAAACGTTTGAATAGAAAAGTTTGAGAACTGCATGTGCGTGCGCAGGGCGGTCCTCGGGCTATAATTTGGACTGTTCAGTTCACATTACACGCCGCGACGTTATAATGATTGCTATTAACCCACGATATTTGAACACCAGTACTTACCTATACCGATTTTGGTATAATAATCCTGTGCGAAGTAACGGCGAAGCAAAAAATGAAGTTAAACTGAGTCAAGTCAAGTTAAATCATAATAGAAAAATATTTTTTTCTGTTAGAGTTAAATACTTCTCTTTCTTTCCGTTTTTTTTTTACTAAACCGTTTGGTACCTATTATAGTAGCTTAACTTACCTAATTAAAGCAGGTATAGTACTTACCCATACCTAGTTATTTTAAAATAGTTTGGAAACTTCGAAAGGTTTCGAGTTTTAATAGACCGTGCAGTGCAAAAAAATATAGACTTAGGTACTTAGATAACTATATGTCTAGGTATGTATCGAAACTACTATTTCAACACACTTGCTCGTAAAGTGAGCCCTAATACATCGCTTTTAGGGCCATAAACCGAGCTATAACAAACGCGTGCAATAAAATATAAAACACTAGTTGGTTATAGAATTATCTCTACAAAGTTAAATAGTACCTTACTGCAAGTTATATGCGAGTAAACAGAGCATTTTCAATTTAACCGGGTTATACAGTTATTTTTTTAGTAACAACGAAGAGGTTTTATGCCGCTGAAAATACATATATGTACATTTTTTGGAATAAATGTTTGAGTCCTTAATTAAATCAAACAAATATTTATTTATTATTATCAAATTATTCATAATTCATAATATTTTGTAATAAAATATTAAAATATTTGCATTTCATCACTTAAAATTATATTTTGAGGTAGGCTGTATGCTCTCTCACCCCTTTGTTCGCAAAATATTCTTGCATTGGACGTATGAAAAAAACAAGAAAAAACCTGCGCGCCTTTTCCCATTATAATTATCATAGTTTATTTTTGTCGTATTTGTTGCTGTGTGGAAAATTACTTTGTTTTTTCCTCGCAAGTGTGTTAAAAAACGTCGTATGAAACTCGTGAGCTCTTGCTTATTGCACACTCGGCTGAGTTACGCCCTCGCCTTCGGCTCGGGCTGCAACCCACAGCCTTGTGTGCAATGAGCAACCTAAGCTAACTTGTCTCATAATGTACTATTATAACACCCGTATTCATAAACAACACTAATGACCCTTGACTTTAACTACGCACTGCGTTGAAATAAGCAAATGCACTGAAAATATTAGGTACGTTTGCTGTGAGTCCGCGGCCAGGGTGAGATCTCACAGTAATGTTTCTGAATACGGGTGTTGGTAACTTACAATGAAACACTTTACATTTGATACGATTATTTAATTACATCTCAATATTGCGGCGAACATTAATTATTAACATCTTATTTACAAAAAAGCAATCAATTAAAATAATGTCTGTCTGTCTACTACAAGATTATTAAATCCTGACACATGTCAAAATCCAGAATCTAGTGACGTGAACGCAATGGTCGATACTTACAAAATATTTCCGATTTTACGTCATATACCTAGATATTGATTCTGTGAAATTATCATTATGCAAGGTACACATACCAACCAATGCAGAAAAATACGTATTAGATACCTATCGGAAAAGTTACAGAGGCTTAGGGGCCATCCCGTAATTTATACGTCACACGTTAACGGGGAGGGAGGGGGTCGACGAAGTGTGACATTACGTGACAAGGGGGTGGGAGGGGTTCTAAAGTTCGTGACGTCACATTTCAAAATCATTTAAATTGAAATAAAACAAACTGAACAGCTTTTTTAATTCAATAATTATTTCTAGATCTAAAATTGAAAAATATGTGACGTCACACTAGAGAGGGGAGGTCTCACAAATGTGACCAGCTGTGACAAGGACGGGGGAGGGGGTCAAAAATCAGGAAATTCGTGTGACGTAATTTATGGATGGTCCCTTACTACGAGAAAGGTACTTAGGTATCTCGGAAATCGAGAAATGTTTTCATTTGATTAACTGAAATCTGGACCATCTACAGTCCATAGTACTTAATGTAAAGTTAGGTTAAAAATATTGTGCTATTCATGTCACGTTTTACGGAATAGGCATTTCGAACCATGTTGAGATCTATTGCTACTTATTTATTATACATATATATAGGTATCTTTTATTTACATAAATCTTTCTCAAAAGGAAAATAAAATAATTAAACTTTTTTTATCTATAATACAATGTCTAAACTAAATAAACTCCATTAAACTCTAGTTTTACAAAGTTCTTTCTAGGTACAATTTATGGAATGTAAATAACTTAACTAGCGGTACTTAACTGTAATATAATTTACAAATTTTACAAGTTCGCGTTTCTCTACATTATTTACAGTTTAAATATCAAAGGACTCCCAAGAGCGGTTTTACTTCGAAAGTTAGACGACTTTTAGTTCTGACAAATATACAAGGTGTTTGGAAAAAGCCTTATAAAGCCGAATATGGTAGATAGGGACCATCAAACTGAACAACTTTTAGTATGGGACCAACGCTGAAATCGCAAAAAAAATCTGCTGTATTATATGCATTTTGATATTTTCGTAATTTATTTTTGTATGAAACAGCTGTTTTTTTTCGCGATTTCATAGTTGGTCCCATTAGTAAAAGTTGTTTAGTCTGATGGTCTCTATCTACCATATTCGGATTTATAAGGCTTTTACCAAACACCTTGTATAATAGCTCTGCAATATTTATTGTTTAAACTCTTAGCTAAAATAATTACACTACACACTTGATTTCTTTCTTACAGTATTTATTTAAACGTTAGTTTTTTTTATTCTCTGCACCAGGAAAGATTTTAATACAATTAATATAGTGAGTAAATAGATTGTATGAATTAACTATCAATCTGCTAAATAATTTATTTACAATAGAGCTATTTTTAATCTTTTTCCTACATTTTTTACATGATATTTCGAAATATTCCCAATTCCTTTAAATTCGAATCGCGTTATATTATTACATGGCCGTTTGCAAATAGGGTAAAATGGCCAACTTTTGCATCATAGTCTGTGATTTGCATAAGATTGCGACATGTTATTTCATCGTGTATTGCCCATTTAAGCTTTAAAATTAAGCGTAGCAGAATGTTGGCCATTTGAGTAGGGGGCAGTTCTCAATTCACTCGCTGGATTCCCCAAATCCGTTAAAATAACCTCCGGGTCACAAAAGTTTAGAAAAAAACGTGTTCGGAGCCGTCATCCTGGCTGGGTCCATGATCCTGGGGTACGAAGCCCCCAGGAAGGGTCTGAAAGCCACCCGGCTCTGCTCCTCCACGGGGCTCGTGGTAGCTTCCTGCGTTGACTCATCCTGGGTGTCCAAAGACGAGTCGTTGTTGGACCCCACTCCCAAATGCAGCTTTCTGGTATGCTTTTTAAGGTCAAAGTTTCTGCAGAAGCCTTTCGCACAAATATTACACGTGAAAGGCTTCCTTTCATTATGGGTGTGCATGTGGAATGTTAGGTTATAGATTTGGTGGAAGGCCTTGTTGCAGATGTTGCATTTGTACGCCTTCTCGCCGCTGTGGGTTAGTCTGTGGTTCTTGTAGTTACCTTTTTGGTGGAAGCCTTTCCCACAGAACTCGCAGACGAAGGGTTTGTAACCAGCGTGTATACGAGCGTGCGTGTTGAGCGTGGAAGACCGGTTGAAGGCTTTTCCGCAGGTCATGCATTTGTGGGGCTTCTCTGACGTGTGTATGATTTTGTGCCTGCAAAGAGTTGAGGCTTGCCGGAATCCTTTGCCACAGATCTTGCAGACGAAAGGTCTGGCTCCTGTATGGACTGGCATATGCCTTGTTAGGTTGTAGTGGGCGTTGAAAACTTTGCCGCAGTCGCCGCAAGCGAAGCTCTTGTTTTTAGCTGGAGATGGAGTAGGGCCTGTGGTTGAAGAGACCGCGTGTTCCGCAGCAGGAGGTCTGGGGCTCGGAGGTCTTTGGACAGGGGACGTTGGTGGAGGTGGTCGAGGTAAATGGAGCTGATGGGCGTATGTTAAAGACACTAAATCTGGTCCGTAGTATAGCAGTGGGTAGTGAGATACCAGCTGTCTTCTAGCAGCAGGGATGTACTGCTTAAAAGCCGAATCTAAGAGGTGGGCTCCGTAAGATAGAAAGCTTGGTGGTGGTTCGGGCGAGACTGACTTCTTTCTGTCTGGTTCCATGAGCCTGGCGATTGAGAAGTTGAGGACAGGTGCGGGGGGCGCGGCGGGGGTGTCGGGGGACTTGGCCCTCTCGGGGGAGGACTCCCGGGGCCCCTCCGGCCGCGCTGTCGACTGGAACGGCTGCATGATGACCGGAAGTCAGGAATCACATCTGCAAGAAATAATTTAGGTTACTTCATGTTATCTGATAGCGTTACTGCGCTGACTTTGGACTCAGTCTATGATTTTGACTCCGTATGACGCCAGATTTGTCAGTTTGTCAGTGTTTTTGATATTTTTGTTGAAACTGGATTAAATACGGATAAGTAATACAGTTTTTACCCACGGCGGACGGAACGGAACGGAGGTGGTATATGCGGAGGTGGTGTATGCTGGGTGCTGCAGCGTACCACCAGGGGGCGCTGCAGCACCCAGATAAGTCGCACTTGAAAAGTTCTCAAAAACTACTAAACTGATATCGATGTGGTTTTCTGTAATGGGTTTGTAGGTTGCGATGGTTTTCAGATAGGTGTTATGGTGTTTAGTTTATCAATAAAAGCAAAAAAAAAAAATATTTCGCTTTTATTGTAATATTTTATATCTCCAAAATACCAAACATACCTAAAGTTTGTCGTTTAATTAGAAAGTAAACAGTCTGCATCCACTTTACTACTGCAAGTACAATTCAAACCGCACCACAATACAAGTCATTTAAACTATAAAAGAAGCAAAACCCCTTTTTTAATTAACAAAAATATTTTATTGACTTTTTGTTCGGAGTGTCACATACACTTTTAAACAAGTAATTTGGGTATGAACCTTAAGCGAATGTAATACGGTTTATTTTTGTATTGAAGCCTGTTTTCTGTTTGTTTTAAGCAAATTGGAGTGTTCCGCCGATTTTGAGGGTACCTTTTTGATTCTTCCCTCCTCTATAAAGTCTATGGCACCGTTTCGATTTGCGGGTCTCATTCGGACATTGTGTGTTGATCGACAAACGTGCGACGCCCTTAAATGAAAGGGTCCCGTATCGTAGAATTGAGATAACGTGCGCTAATTTAGCAAAGTAGTTTGATGTATTGATGGGTGGTCGGTATATTTTTGATACGTATTTCGAATTAAAACAATGTTTTAAATTAAAAGGTTTGGTTTATCGGTCGGTGCTTTATGAAATGCAGTTCCATATAAGGATAGGTACATGTTGAAAATATATATTTTGGTTTTATTAATATTTCAAATGACATAGAAAATTGAATTCAACTAGGTATCAATAATTCAAATAAAGTTAATTTTAAAAAGGTGGTACCATTCTAAGTTTTACGGAACTGCAGTGTTTTCAGTACTGTTCAGTAGTTTCGTTTCAGAGTGAATTTATTTACTTTACTTAAAGTTTTTTTTTATTAATATCCAAAAATCAATTAAACAAAAACTCTCGTTTTAAAACAATCCAAGATTAGAGTTCCGTCATCGCAGCAATTACCCGCACACAATGGGCCGACGCACGGTTAACCCGCGAAATATGTTTGTGTTGGCGCGAACCCGCCGAGCGCGGCCATTGACGTTTTGTTTTTGAGCACGTTCCTAAGGAAGTTTAATTATTCGGCCTTTTGTTTGAAACTATATCCTGGAGAGAGCCATGATCGGCGTTTCCCTGCGTGATCGAATCAGAAACGAGGAGATCCGTAGGAGAACTAAAGTAACCGACATCGCTCGTAGGTAGGGTTGCCAACCCTACTATATAATATAGTATCCTACTATATTGAGGGCTCGCCTACTATATTTTTTGAAAAAATATATAGTAGGCAAAACTACTATATTTTTCAAGTAAAAAAATTAAACGAAAGCAACAAAAAAAATATTATACTTATTTTAGTAATTTCATAATATTTTTTGCGATTAAACACTTTTTTATGGTTGTTGAATAAATTATGAAAATGTTAGTACTCACTTAGTATGAAAAATGCAACTTCTTTAAAATCCTCCATACAAAACGGCAACCTACTATACACCGTCGTTTTAATTAACTTAAGGGAGTGTTCTACTAATGAAACTAAACATTTTTGCCCAAGAAACATGGGTCGAAAAACGACAAAAAATTTTGGTCCTCCCATACTAACTAGACAGCTAAAATATTTTATTAGTATGGGAAAGTCAAAATTTTTTGTCGTTTTTCGACCCATGTTTCTTGGGCAAAAATTTTTAGTTCCATTAGTAGAACACTCCCTTAAGTTAATTAAAACGACTACAAAATGACGGTGTATATTTTTGAACTTTTTCGCCATCTACTATATTTTTACACAAAAAATTTTGAAACTACTATATTTGTTCCAAAAAAAGTTGGCAACCCTACTCGTAGGATATATTGCTCAGCTGAAGTGGCAATGGGCGGGACACATAGCGAGAAGAACCGATGGCCGTTGGAGCGGAAAGGTTCTGGAATGGCGACCGCGCATCGGACGACGCTCCGTGGGTAGGCCCCCGACAAGGTGGACCGACGATCTGGTGAAGGTCGCGGGAAGTCACTGGATGCGGGCAGCGCAGGACCGATCGTCGTGGAGATCCTTAGGGGATGCTTATACCCAGCAGTGGGTGTCGTGCGGCTGATATAATGATGATGGCGATGAGATCCTATAGCTAAAAAATCCTTATTCAGTAATATTGTAAAAGGGGGAGTATTTTTGACATTCCTGGCCTGAGTAAGGTACTAGTTAGTTTATTAAAGTCCCTACCTGCCTTCAAAACTACCTGCAAAAAGTTCTTAAGGATATCTATAGCATAAAGAGGATACCTATAGAATAACTTATTGCTTAGTTAATTGCAGCTTTTATAAAAAATGTGGAGCATAAAGTTTCTGTATTTATATCATACAAATCTTTGTGAATAAAGGCCTGCAACGAAAAGGACCTTGTTTTTAATATTATTTGTTGCGCTGATTTCATTTCAATTTTAAAATGCAAAAAATATTATCATAGCAATTAACATTAAGTATCTACCTACCTACAACATGTTGACAATTCGTTCAAAACCCACTCCAAACCGTTTTCTTAATACAATAATTTCATATCGAACATTTTATTAATCCCGGGGCGGCGTTGGGAACAATATGTTTTGGGCCAGAGTGGCGGCATTATTTCCCGCCATTGTATGCCGCCATTGTTTCGCGCAACAGCGCTCATTACCGCCACCTGGCGGGGGCTGGCGGCAGAAATCCTATTCAAATTCGGATCAGAATTAGTTTTATGGAATTCTCTGATAACATCCTTGTTTCGTGAAGAGTGCTTTCAGCATTTTGTAAGGACTTCTTTTAGAAACTCTTTAGGAAATCAGAATAAATGTTTCTTATTATTAGTTCAATATCTTCTTCATTTTACTTTCAAAGGAATTGCTAATCCTTTGGACTGATTTTTATAAGTGGAATTACCACCATACAAATGTGTAAAAAATGGAAGCCATTGATAAATATTTTACAAATAATGCATTGTTTATACGAGGCCATCGCTGGCTGCTAGTCTCACTGACTTGAAAAATAGATGGGCGCTCTATTCTTACCAGCTTTGCTGGCTTGGCTTGAAAAACTGTTTACACAAGGCCAATAAAATTACTAGACAACTCACGCCGATTTACTCCAAATACCAAACTATAACGTAGACTAGGTGATAAAGATTCAAATCGGACGCCTTGGCGCAGAAGGCTACCGTTTTATAAAACGACCGTAAATTCTTAACCCTTAACAAGTAATAAGTTTACACCCTCGTTCAACAAAAAAAGTCGTAAAGAGTTGCTAAGCAATATTATTGGTTTAGCCAGGGTGTAAACGTAAACTTTTCATTTATTAATAAGGCCGTTTATGTTTTAAAAAGTTGTCTTCCTAGCACCACTTAACTAATTGAACCCATTCTCTCAGATCCCTCGAACAAAGACACTATCACTGCCATCTCCAAGTGCCATAATCGGCACCTCGCCTATCGCTCGATCGCGTATCGCTGAATCGCGCCTATCGCTCCATCTCGCGACGGCCGATCTCGAGTATCGCTGGATCTCTGATGCAGCTCATCGGTGTCGGAGATCGAGATTGGGCAGGCTAATAGTGAAATTAAAACTGCCATGCTGTTGTGATATTTCCTTTTTGTTTTTGAAGTGAAATGATTGTTCATTCACAGATAACATACGGCCAGTTTCTACTAGAAACTTAAAAACTGTTAACTTATGTTTAGGTTTATTAAGTGGCTCCGTGAGCTGTAGAACTCGCGTTATTAAGTAGCTCAAATTGTATGTTTTTTTTAAATGCTGAATAGATATTAGTTTATAGGGTTCCGTACCCAAAGGGTAAAACGGGACCCTATTACTAAGAAGAAGAAGCTGTCCGTCTGTCTGTCTGTAACCAGGCTGTATCTCATGAACCGTGATAGCTAGACAGTTGAAATTTAAAAAAATTGTTTAAAAAAACAAAAAACCGACTTCAAAAACCTGCCTCTAAAAAGCAAGAAATAATATTCAAATCATTAGATACGCATTATCATTGTTATAACAACACGTCTATTGAAGTCGGGTGGGGCTGGAGTACAACTTCCTTTTTTTATTCTAAAAGCCCCACCCGACTTCAATAGACGTGTTGTTATAACAATGATAATGCGTATCTAATGATTTGAATATTATTTCTTGCTTTTTAGAGGCAGGTTTTTGAAGTCGGTTTTTTGTTTTTTTAAACAATTTTTTATTTTTTTTATTTTTAGTGTAAGTACCTTCTGTATTAGGTATTTATTATAGGTATATTATTGGGTAGAAAAATCGGCTCAGCCAAACGTGAGATATTCGCGGAGAAACATACATTCATACAGGTCAAACTGAGAGAGAACCTTTTTTTTTGAAGTCGGTTAAAAAGACTACATTAAAAGTACCCCTTTCCCAACAAAAAGAAATATCTAATTCGGTTCATTAATAACAAAGTCGTCATGTTAGTTGATGCAAATCATAGTATTTTCAGGATTTCTCAAAAACTACTGAACCGATTTGAAAAAAAATTAAATGGGACCATCTCGCAAGAAAACTCAATCGAACAAAAGAAGAATCATCAAAATCGGTTCATAAATGACGAAGATATGCGCGAACAACGATAAAAAAAAAAAAAACATACAATCGAATTGAGAACCTCCTCCTTTTTGTGAAGTCGGTTAAAAACTGTATTAACTTTATGTTTAGGTTTATTATTACTGTATTTTTATAATATTAATCAGAAATACCTATTTATGCCTATAATGTAAGTTGTTTAAAGTAATCTAGTTATCCACATCTTTAGTTATTTTATAATATGGCACGAAAACACTATTAAAGTAGTTAAATTGAAATTGAAAAATAATAATAATGATAATATTTACTCTAAAACTTTTGTCGCATCGCAACTAAACGTTCGTTGAACAGTCTTAATTTTGTGGCGAATTCTTTACTTCCTTTTTAACCGACTTCAAAAAAAGGAGAAGGTTCTCAAGTCGACGGTTTTTTTTTTTTTATTTTTTTTTTTTTTTATGTATGTTTTAACATAGCTTCGTCAGTTGTTATCCGATTTGTACAATTCTTTTTTTGTCTTAAAGAACATAGTTCGTGTGTGGTCCCATAAATTTTTTACAGAGATCTGGCCAGTAGTTTTTTCATAATCCTGAAAAATATCAATTATTTAGCTCGCCTTCGCACGAGTTTTTATGGAATTTCGGACATAACTTCTTTGTTTATGAACCGATTTAGATGATTCTTTTTTTATTTGAAAGGATATACTTCAAGAATGGTCACAATTTAATTTCATTGTTATTGGACTTCGAACTTCGAAGATACACAAAGGAACTCTTCAAAATCAAATAGTATAAGTAAAGTGATTTAGGTTTTGGTAAGTTTATGGCAATCCAAAACAAACTAAATCATGGTTTGCGATGCAACGTTCTGGACTAGACTTGGACTACGATGACACAACGGAACTCCTCAAAAACAAACAGCGTAAATTTGGAAATTGAGTTCTGGGCATTTTACCATTGAAAATATTATAATATAAAGTTAAAAAATATTTACACGCTGCGCTTACATACCTACCACTAAAAAGTTGAAAATAAAAAAGCTTTTTAAAAAAAAAGAAAAACCGCCTTCAAAAAACTGAAAACAAAAACAGCTTAAAAATTAAATACCTCTAAAAAGCAAGAAATAATATTCGAATCATTCGTTACATATATCAATATTAATAAAACACGTCTAATGAAGTCGGGTGGGGCTTTAATAAAAAAATGAAGTTGTCCTCCAGCCCCACCCGACTTCAATAGACGTGTTTTATTAATATTGATATATGTAACGAATGATTCGAATATTATTTCTTGCTTTTTAGAGGTATTTAATTTTTAAGCTGTTTTTGTTTTCAGTTTTTTGAAGGCGGTTTTTCTTTTTTTTTAATTAAGTTAATTCTTTGTCTGGGCGAATAAAGTTGAGAATCAAAGTGAAGATGGTAAAATAAAGCTCACAACACAACAAACAAAATTCACCGTGCTCGGTACTCGAGCAACCAATAACCAACTTTGCAATGGAAAAACATCCCTACACTGATGTTTTAAAGCTTGTTTCAATTTTCATTTGCAAGATTGTTTCCGGTTTATTCTCTTTTATGACTTATTTCGTAAAAATAAGATTTTTTTTTCAATTTTGACGTTATTACGTACAAGGGTGCTATAACAAGAGGATTAACAATATTATGCAGGTGGAGTTACGGTATAACCGGTATGAAGAACCTCTCGAACTTTATATTAGGCATTTAAGTATTACCATACACACGCAAATATTTAAAAGGTACTTATTTTGTTACTTATTATGAATTACATAAATAATGAACAAGCTCTTACTTAATTGCCTACTTTTCTTCAAACTTGAATAATCCTGTGTTTTGAAATGTTGCTATTAAGAAAAAGAACCGGCCAAGTGCGAGTTGGACTCGCGCACGAAGGGTTCCGTACCAAAAAACGGCAAAAAGAACACGTTTGTTGTATGGGAACCCCCCTTAAATATTTATTTTATTCTATTTTTAGTATTTGTTATTATAGCGGCAACAGAAATACATCATCTGTGAGAATTTCAACTGTCTATCTATCACGGTTCATGAGATACAGCCTGGTGACAGACAGACAGACAGACAGACGGACAGACAGAGAGACAGACGGACAGCGCAGTCTTAGTAATAGGGTCCCGTTTTTACCCTTTGGGTACGGAACCCTAAAAACCGGCCACTGTATGTCACCAGGCTGTATCTCAGGAACCGTGATAGCTATAGACAGTTGAAATTTTCACAGATGATGTACCTATTTCTGTTGCCGCTGTAACAACAAATACTAAAAACGGAATAAAATAAGTATTTAAGGGGGGCTCCCATACAACAGACATGACTTTTTGCCGTTTTGTACGGAACCCTTCGTGCGCGAGTCCGACTCGCACTTGGCCGGTTTTTTAAAATACTCAGAAAACTTAGTTCCATTTCCATTGCCAGTAATTTATCTCCTATTTCGTACCAAAGATACCTATTTACATAAAAGTGTTTCATATTTCTCCTGATTCAACGAAAATAAAATTAATTTTCTATTCAAATCTACTTTCAAATAAATTGAATAAACGTAACATTACTCGTAGGTATGTAATTATCGGATTTAATCTGTCATCCGCTATTTATTCTTTGACAAATCCTTCAAATCATTACAAGCCGATCAAATCCCATCTCGGCGACATCTGTCAGCTCAAGACGCCATTACCATCCCATTGGCGGGACTCGAACCCGACATCATTAGTGTTCCCGACACTCGTCACGCGCCCCACACGCCCGTCCCTTTCTCTCCCTCGTGTTTGATCTTTCCTCTCTCTCGCAATCCGATAATCTGCGTGTTGGTTTGACAGGAATCATTAAGCAAACCAACATATCCGGACCTCTGCATCTCAAAAGTTTCCTTTGTTATTCGAAGGTCTTCCATGTTTGGTTTTCAGAAAAGCTTTATGTATAGAATCGTTTATGATTCGGAACGTGTTTGCGGTAATTGGAATTATTATTGTGGCGAAGGTTGTTTATTGCACGCAGAGGGCGCTAAGTCGATTTGCTTCTGTATTTACTGTTTGTGATATCCCTTTATTGGTGTTTAATGGAAAAGAAATTGTTTTGGTTGATGAATAGATTCGGGCCCAATATTGATCCTTGTGGTAGTCTAAGAATCAGCGAATGGATTGGCCTTTGATATAAGTTATTTTAGAAAATAGATTATTATTCATACTATTTGTATGTATTCTATAATATTGTTTCCTAAAACGGTTAAAAACCAAAAGAGTTTGAATGGATAAGGCACACTACCTATTCAGATAATGAATGCAATAAAATAACCCATCAAAAATACAAATAACAAGACATACTTAATTGATTTCGTTGATGTCTTTTCTTACACTAATTTGGAGAATATTAATTTTTCGTGGGAATGGGAAAAATTATATAGATTTTTGCAATTTTTCAACGTTATTTGATATTTCTATCTTTAAATATGGGTTCAACTATATTGATAAGTGCCTGGGATTCCATTGTGTGTCAATTTTGAGTCTCACAATGAGTCCGACCGACGTCAATTGAAAGTGCGTACATTATTATGACATTTATTAATCATATTTGTATAATTTGTCCACTTTCATTTTTTAATTACTTTTTGGTTAGTTGTACCTATACTTAAATTATTTGTATGTATGTATGTATTCTGTGATAATACTTAGACATTAATAAAGTTACTTTTCAATGCAATATCACCAAGTACCTACCTAAGCTGGTAAAATATCAATTATATTTCTATAGAATATACCTGATCACTTTTTTGTTTGCAAAATCCTAATAACTTTGACGGCACGTAATCGGGGCGAGTCAACACGAGCCTCGCCAGGGAATAGAACCCGCGCCAATTACACCGACCAAATATTTACGATCACTCAGCAATGGGGTTGGAGGACACTTTCCATTTTGGACTCTAATTTTGAAGCAGTAAGAAATAAAGTCGATGTGTTATATCTTTTTGTATTTCAATTGAAGTATTTTATCGACTTTGATGCGGTTTTCAATAGGAATTAGTATTACAATGTGGAAGATTTCATGATAACATTTTTTGATGAAAATATACTTAGGTTTACTTACGTCAAATAGAATTGTGAATGTAAAAATCACAAATTTTAATTAAATATTATATTTCATTACGAGTGCGGAAAGCCTGTCATTGCAAAGAGTTCCGACAAATGTTTACAGTTGACAGTCGGAACAAGTTGCAATGACGGTTCCGCACGTGTACTGAACAACTATTTTTAATACAGTTGCGAAAAAATTTGCAACAAACAACTAAACTCGCAAAGATTTTTTTTGGAAAATGGCGCCAACCGTAAAAGAATATAAGCAGAGATTTTTTTTGTTTTCTTCACCCATTCTGGGTAGGCAAAGAGAACTTTGCCCATACAGTCAAGTCTTCAGTAGATTTTTTTTATAGAAAATTAAGAAATAAGGTCCGTCTTTTTCTTTTCACTTACCCGCGCAAACTCCTATAAGCAGAGACTATGGCATTGCACGTCATACAGCCAACTTTTTTATATTTATAAATTTAATTTGGCCGTTACTAATATTAATTAAATGTTTAAATTTTGATTAAAATTACTTTTCAATCTGATATTGAAACAAATTAGTAGCTTCTTTTTAGAAATATTTACATGAATCATAAAAACTTCTATGATTTTTATAGTAAAAACTTCGTGGTTGGTTTTTTCTTTTTAATAGACATTATTTCGACAATTGGGAAAGAAAACGCACGAGTTCGGAAAAGGTAAAGAAAAAGCTCGAGTGTGTAATAGCCCACATCCCGAACGCTATACGTCCCTGCAATACGCCACTTTTTGAGCAACTGTATTAAAAAAAAATTTTTTTAATACAGCCAGTGTCACTCGGGATGATGTAAGGATTCTAACGATACTCCATACATCCAAATCTGTTTAGGCATTTAGAAGTTATAGTGGAATAAAGAAACCCTAAACACATTACACTCTCTGTTTTTTTGGACAGTCGTGTAATAGACACGTGTAGTTTATTTGAATTACAAAGTATCGGTTAAGTAGTACCTAAGTATTCAGCTTTATCAAGTGTTAGTAGTAATGACTAAAGTATGTAGAAAAAATAAATAAATTAAAAAAATATTAAAAACACGACTGCCCTGCCAAAAACGAACTAAAAAGTTAAACAACAAGTGTCATTGCAGTCGGGGGACCTTATTATGGAACAATTTTTGATCAAAGAGGTCCCCCGACTGCAATGACACTTGTTGTTTAACTTTTTAGTTCGTTTTTGGCAGGGCAGTCGTGTTTTTAATATTTTTTTAATTTATTTATTTTTATTTCACACATTTTAGTGACGTATTTTAAAGTTTTGGAATGTGCTCATCAAGGCCTTTCATTTGATGCCCATATTGTAATAAAAGAAGATAAATGTTTATTTTTCACATTTGAAAATGGCGTCGTACAGTCGCTATATTGATTTTTTCTAAAAAAAATATGGCCAGTGTCACTCGGGCTGCTGTAAGGATTCTAACGATACCCCATTTATCCAAATCAATTCAGGCATTTAGAAGTTATGGTGGAATAAAGAAACTCACATACCCACAAACATACATGAACCCTGAACACATATACACTCTTTTTGCTTTGGGCAGTCGTGTAAAAAGTACATCAATATTATAACATCTACAGCAGCGCTTAGCTTAAATGTGAAATAATTCCCTCAGACAAATTTAAATTGACAACTTAACCCTTCCGCATGTTAATTCCATTCACCACATCACGTTGGCCAACTGAACCCATCAGAGGGACTCAACCCTCAACCCTCCCGTGTCACTCAACCCCCACCTGACACTCAGGTGTTAAGTCCCTCGCTCCGACGCCTCCAAGGGATGCGACAAAAGGGTTATTTATGATCAGTCTTATGTAAAAATATTAAATTAGTGAGGAGTTCACGCGAACAGAGCGCCTCTATTAAGCTATGATACGATAGGGATTGGTTCCCGCATCGTTTAACTCAAATTATTTTGCATATCTTGTATTGAATAAGTACTTAGCTAGGTACTCGATAGTACTTACTTAAGTCCAAAATAAGTTGTTTAGAGACATTACAAAATTAACTTACTACCTAATTAACGGCCACGTACCTACCTATAATCTGGCTTGCGCATTAAAAGTTCCAAACAACTTTCTTTTTTATTAATGCTACTAATAATATAAATGTGAAAGTTTCGGTTTGGTAAGGTGTTTAGATTTTAGAATCTTTGTTACTCAATCACGCAAAAACGGCTGAACGGATTTTGATGAAAGAACAATGATCTCTTCCCATACAAGTGTTGACCTGTCAAATAAGTGTAGCAAGGATTTCCTCGTCATCCTAAAATTGTCGGCGCCGGCAGGGATAATAACAGCTGAAAATCAGTGAGTAGGCTTTTGAAGTTTTACTAGGATCGTTTTTAGTTTGCATAATATTTGTTGCCATCATTCGCATGAAATTTATTCCTACTTTAAAGCGTTCAAAAACATAAAGTTCTCATCTTTATGCATAAAGCATTAAGATGCGCATCGCACCTCAATCATCGTTTTTCCTTCTTTTATAGCATGTCATTATTAGGTAGGTATATTTAACTATGGGATCCACATATTGAAGCCTTGTCAAGTAGACTTAGTTCAGCAGCATTCGCTGTTAAGAAAATAAGGCTTTTAACTGATATTGAAACGGCAAGGTTAGTATATTGTAGTTATTTTCACAGTGTAATGTCTTATGGACTGCTATTGTGGGGCTCAGCTGCCAGTATTGAAAATATTTTCGTACTCCAAAAAAGAGCTGTTCGCGCCATATACAATCTTCGGCGAAGAGATAGCTTGAGAGAATTGTTTAAAGAAATAAACATCTTAACTTTGGCAGGCCAATACATATATGAAAATTTAGTTTATGTAAGGAAACACTATGATTCATTTCCTAAGAACAGCAATATTCACCAGTTTAATACAAGAAATAAAGATAAACTTGCCGTTCCAAGATTTAGGCTTGCAAAATCTAGAAGTTCATTTATGGGGAAAGGCATAGCCTTTATTAATAAAGTTCCGCAACAAGTGATTGATCTGCCTTTGCATGAATTTAAAATCCATGTTTAAAAAACGCTCATGGGTAAAGGTTATTATAAAGTAGATGATTATCTTAAAGATCAAAATGCATGGAAATGATGTAACACATAACTTGCTACTATAAGTACTTTGTTGAAGTAATAATATAATAAGTCTATGTTGTTGCCAATAATCCTGTCACCCTGTTGTAATTATCTGGATAACGATATATTCAAGTTTGTAAATATCATTACTTATGGCTGTTACAGCTGATAAGTTTCTTGCGCCCGTTCTTCTTGTCAGCTAAAAAAGTCTGGAACGGGTGGTAGGAAAATATAGACGATTCAAAAGTAGGTACTTAATAATTAAGTTTATTTGAATAAAGCTTATTTGACTTTGACTTTGACTTTGACTTTGACTTTGACTTTGACTAGGTATGCCTTTAACACGCGGGGCAAAGTGCAGGGCGGGCGGGAAGCTTTGGCATGTCGCACGATTAAAGGGGCTGTTACACAAGGAGAGTTTCTAGTACGCGAGCGGCCAAAGATTTCTTTTAGGCAATAAAATGGTCGCGCTCTTTTGACTTCATTTTTAACCGACTTTAAGAAAAAATGAAGTTGTCCTCCAGCCCCACCCGACTTCAATAGACGTGTTTTATTAATATTTATTTGTGTAACGAATGATTCGAATATTATTTCTTGCTTTTTAGAGGTATTTAATTTTTAAGCTGTTTTTGTTTTCAGTTTTTTGAAGGCGGTTTTTCTTTTTTTTGTATTCACGGACATCACGATAAACTCAACGTACAAAAATTTTTTTTATTTAAAATGCTGTTAACGAGTAACGAAACGAGATTGGTTAAGATACAACTGTGACCAACGATAAAAAACAAAACTGCAAACGAATTTAATTTGGGCCAGTTGCCACAGACGAGTGCGGGGCGGGTGTGGTGTGGGTCGCTTGATATCATTATTATGCGATACTCGGTCGCTGGTGCCAGCTAATTTGTTATGGAAATCTTAGCGAAACATTATGAAGAGGGGAAAATTCAATTTGAAATTTCACTGGCCTATTAGTAAACAAGATAAACCAATGATTTTAGGAACCTTACTTAAGTTAAGCTTTCTTTTTCTTTTTAAGTATTACATTTCAAGAGACGAGCGCTTATTCTGCACACTAGCGCCGCCATTGGAAAAAAAATCATAATACTCAAATAAAGACGAAATTGTGAATTATCTCTCTGGAGTGCACTCCGAACAAACCTTGTGGTACTTTTTATCACTTGAACAATATCTTTGGGCCTGTAGTTTAGTTTAATGGACTTTTATTGCAAAAAGTGGCCACTTTTCGCAATAAAAGTCCATTTAACTAAACGACAGGCTAGAAAATATTGATTAAGTGATAAAAAGTACCACAAAGCTTGTTCGGAGTGCACTCCAGAGAGATAATTCACAATTTTGTCTTTATTTATGAACAATGATTTTTTTTCCAATGGCGGCGCTAGTGTGCAGACTGCGCCCTCTTAAGGTTTAAGTAGCATATCTTATCGCCTTTATGGTTTAAGTAACATTTCGTACATGAATTCAACATAGTATTACCTAACTAAAAAAAAATGAATTTTGAGTTATTTATATATTCAGAAGCAGCATTTTTTCTTTTTGAAGTAAGTATACAAAATAGAAGAATGTAGCTTTTTAACGACATAAAAATCAAGCCATAAATACTTCACAGACAGGAACTATGTTTTTTTTTAATCTTTGAAACGCTACATCTAAAAACTATGTTTTGTGGAGTTATAAGAGTATGTTGAATACCATGTGCGATTTAATAAATGTTTTAAAACATATCACCTTTAGGTAGGTATAATTTGGAGTTCCACACAAAATAGTTACATTTCCACTTCAAGTAAAAATATGAACCAAGTATCATCATCGTAGGATCAGGATCAGGATAAAATTCATCCATAACATAAAACACACTGTATCGCACTAAAACATCATAAATTCTAAGTTGGCATAAGAAAATCTAGTTTTTCACCAAAATTTTACTTAGGTAGGTACTACTGCACTTAAATGTTTTGCTATTTTTTGAAAAATCATGTATGATGGAAATATTCAATTTTGATTTGGATGGAAGAAGGTCCATACATTTTGATACATACCTACATACACATACATTTTGATATTTTCCTTATTATTTTTTGTATGAAACAACTTATATTGTTTTCGCGATTTCAGAGTTGGTTCCATAGTAAAAGTTGGTTCAGTTTGATCCATCCATATTCATCCATATCCATCCATATCCGCCATATTCGGCTTTATAAGGCTATTACAAAACGCCCTGTATAATAATATTGAAATAAAACTTTAAGCGTTCACGGAATTTCTTAACAAAAATCGAAAGTAAAGCTACCATACCCGTTGCTTTGTCGGACTTCCTGCAAACTTCATAATGAGGTGTTGACAAATAGATCGTTGGCCAACAAATGGATCGGTGGCCAACAAATGGATCGGTGGCCAAACCGGAAGGATCTAAGCCTTTATTTGTGGGCGAGACGCAAAGTGCGAAAGTGGCCTAAATGAGGTCTTATCCGCATTACGTGGTTAGCTAATCACTTTCTTCTGACCGATTTGAAAAGGTATTTTTTTAGTTAGGACTTATTTGGTATTGCTAGTTTTTTCTGCTGAATGAAATTCGATTCGGATTTTTATACTTAAGTACACTTTCATTACAAAATGTTAGGAAATTAATTAATGCGTTATTATTTTGTAGATTCAATTTTATACTTGAAAATAAATTAAGTAGGTAGTCTAGTTACTTATCTATTCTATACATACCTACTCCGTATATATAACTAAGACTTTCCAATTACATAGTATTAAAATGAAAATAATAACATAAAAGAGATACAAACAATAACTTGATTAATTTTCACAATTGTTCGTAAATTTTGAGTTTTTTCAATAATTTAAGAGCATAAGACATCAACGCGTCAACTAATTTTCATTTTATCTTCCGCCACGATTTCCTCCCCGTTGAATTTAATTATTTTTCATTTTATTTAAGAATAATTCTAACTACTTATTAAAGTCTGCCTAGCACATCACATAGCCTCCGACCGGGTGGTTTGAGCTGTGCAATGATGACTCAGTCAGTCAAAATATTCATTATTCAAAAAAGCAATTAGTTTACTAAAGTTTTTTTCTTAGGTACTTTCGCTTATTGCGCGGCAATTAATTAGGTACCTACTTAAGTAAGTCTTTGGCTTCAAATTTCGGTTCGTTCCTTATTTTATGTGATACTTATATCAAACTATTTAAATTTGTAAAAGTAAATGATTACTTATAAGTAGGTACTTAATTTTTTTAAACTTATTTGAACATAATTTTCTGAATATTTTATAAAGATAGACCTAGACTTAGATTCGATTAATGTTTTTTTTGAGTAATAATACGAACTAAATAAACTGTAAATAATTTATAAAAATAATTGTTTAGATAAGAATAGCTACTAGTAAGTATCTACTTATTTAATTTATTTAAGTTACATTATACTTCGGAAGTGTATTAATTATGGAATCTTTTGATTATTTCGGAGGTTTAAACTTAAAATTGCAAATGCCTATAGGTAGATGGGGCCCAGTTGATTTTGATTATGGTATATTGAAAATGAGTTTGATTTATGTTTCCATTAACTCCATTAATTCCATTTCCATTAAATTAATAAAACAACAGATTATGTTTTTACCTACCTATGTGCACAGTGTGTAAATCAGGTAGGTATGTATGTGTACTTACCTACCTGATAAGTTTGTTTTACAGAAAAAATCTTTAAAGAGTTTTTTGTGTTATTATTACATAAAGCACAATAAAAGAAAGGAAACCACTAACCTGCCACCAGGAAACCACTAATCACTACGTCCGGTTCCTAATCAGCAGCGTTCCGAATCCATCACTTTTAAAAAACAAAAACCTTTATCTATGGCGGATGTCCGAAAAGAGCATCCGATCACTGAACGGTCATTGCACTCGAGAAAAACCAAAAACCGGTCCAAGATGGCGGTTCCAAATTCAAAATTGGTGTGACGTCGGAAAGGCGCGCGGCAAGTGGCCGGCAAACACCGCCCGCGCCCCGCGCCCCCGCTCCCGCCTTTCTCAGCCCAAAGGGCGTACGCATCTTTAATAATTCACGAATCCACCAACTGCGACATTGCTGCGCCCCTCCCTATCGGTGCTTTGCGCTTAAAATCTCGCTGTCCCTTTCTAGTGAGTTGCGCATTTCTACCTGTACGTTTGCCTTCCTCGTCCCACTTTGTGGGGACGTGTGTCTGCTTCTCGCTCGCTCTCATTAGGTGGGTCGGTTCGTATGCATTATGCAGTGTTTGAGGAACATTTCATGAGGTTTGCGCAGCGAGCTACAGAGTAATGGATATCGCAGAGACATATAGTGATAAAAATAAAACTTCTTAGCCTCCGTGACCCATGACATGGTCTACTGTAGGAGTACATAGTAGTAAGTAGTAAGTAAGTAACTTGTTTTGATAGCGCACCTATTTAGGTGCGTTTCGAGATATAGTTTAGGTGCGCACTAACATAGATTTTGCTTAATTATGCGGCCAAAATTGAAGTTTTTAAAGTAGTTACAAATACAAAATGTAACATCTCTCTACGTTAACAATAGAACAGGCGATAATAAACCAGCCTTCTCGGCTTCGATACCTGCGCGGAGTACAGCTATACGTCTACAAGTAGTCGGAACTTCGCTAGTATGTACACCTACCCCTAAGTCTTGAGCTTTTTAGGTAAGTACCTAGCCTAGGTACGTTTTTAAAGTGACCTATATTTTTCGTCGTCAATATTTTTTATTTGAAGACAGTTATCAAAGTAAACAATATTTGATTTCAGTGCTTCAGGTAGGTAATAGTACATTACTGACGCGGTCAATAATGACTGCATTGATGGCAGCGCGATGATGATGGCCGATAGCGTAGCTTAGCGCAGGTCCAGGCCGTCACAGCGCAGTCAGCATTGCAGCCCTTGATGGCCAAGCTGGAATAAAGGCCGAGACCGGAGGTCGAGGCCTTTATAGCGCGGACAGCAAGGGCTGCAATTATGACCAAGCTTGAAGGCCGAGAGCGTTAGTTAAGCTCAGCTTGAGGCCATCATAGCGTGGCCAGCAGTGCAGTCATTGTGGACCAAGTCTTGTATAGTGCTTTACTCAAAAATGACAAAACTGTAAAAAAAAAAGTCAAAAATGTCCAAAAATTACAAAAATGACAGAAATGACAAAAAAGACGAAAATGTCAAAAATGGTAATTTTGGTAATTTTTGTCAATTTTGACATTTCTGACATTTTTGTAATTTTTTGACATTTTTGTCATTAAGATGAATAAATAATGAAAAATATTAGAAAAAATCGACTCACCCGTAGCAACTCAGACGGGATTCGAACCCGCACCCTTAGGATTCCGGCCCAATGCACTCCTAAGGGTGCGGTGAATCCTAAGGGTGCGGGTTCGAATCCCGTCTGAGTTGCTACGGGTGAGTCGATTTTTTCTAATATTTTTCATTATTTATTCATCTTAATATAAAAATAGCATTGTGAATGCAAAAATCTAAAAGTTTAAAAATTTTTGTCATTTTTGATATTTTTGACATTTTTGACATTTTTTAGATTTTTGAGTAAAGCACTATACAAGACTTAGTCCAAAAGGACAAAAATGATTAAAATTACAAAAAACTATGTTTGAAACAAAACTCGACAATAATGGATTTTCAAAGGAAATTGCTGGTGGCTAAAACTCGACAATAATGAAATCCCATACAACTTTGTTGCGTCACCATCGGAGGAGCGCGGCAACCTCGACTTTGTTCAAAGAAGGTTGTCGAAATAATGACCATATTACAAGCATTTTTGAGTAAATATCATTGTTTATTATGGAAATTGTCAACCTAGTAGGCTTATAACAAAAAACTTTATTTTAAAGCTTCTAAACATAATTCGTAAAATATTCTTGTTTTTTTCAATTCAAAAGTAATTTAGTTATATTATCGCTTCCTATCGCCGTAAAATTATTATTTACTTATCGTAATATTTAATACTTTTTTTCTAATGATTCTGATAAAAATCAGCTGCAGGTTGGGTAAAAAAAAACCGGCCAAGTGCGTGTCGGGCCACGCGCGTTCCGTAGTTACCTTATACCATACCATATTGAATACCACTATAATTTTTTGTCTGCAAAAATAACTTTGTTTTTCAAAGTGTTTGTATGGATTACAAAGTTATATTTGCGGTTTTGGAAAATGTGATATATCTCTAAAACTTATCACTATATCTCGTTCAAACCAATTTTCGTTGAAAGTATTTATAGGGATCTACAGCATATATATTTTTTTAGATTTTTCACTCTCTTATTTTAAAAGTTAAAGGGGGGGGGGGGGGACACTCATTTTACCACTTTGGCAGTGCATATCTTGATAAACGCATATTATTTACTTAGGTAGGTACCCATATATATATAGCTACTCACCCTCAATTTTTTGGATACCTATTGAAAAAAAGGGGTGACCTCTTGATGAACTTCTGCACGGGCGTGGATGGAATCGATTTGTCAACCAACACGCGGTCGTCTCATCTGCTGAATCTAGCTTACTTAACGAGTTCCAGGGTGGCTCCTCAATCCTGATTTTTCGTCTGAGGAGCCACCTTTGCATTGATATATCTCGTGATATATGTTGCTTCTAAATCCAGGATTTGTGCTGCTAAATAATCAACTTTAGTACTAAATATAATGATGTGACTCACACCATTATATTTACCAGCTCACAGTGAGCTGCGCTTTAAAATCTGGCGTGGCTCCTCAAACCTGATGGACATAAGCGGAGTGTTTATTCTACACGACAGATCTAATGGCAATATACGGCGTTTGATGATTAAAAGGTCTCTTTTGGCAGAGTAAATAAGTTCCTTCCTAGTATAAAATGATCAAATCATTTTTAGGAAATTTGATAGGTATTTTTAAAAATGTTAGATGCAGGCTTGATGCAGGGTAGGTACTAAATGTCAATACTTTCATAATTGCTTTCTTAAGGTTAGATATGAGAATTTTATATGTATTGTATCTGTAGAAGCCCAAGGTTAGTATGTTTTGAAAATGTTTTAAGGGTTCCGTGCCAAAATGGTAAAAGGAACCCTTATGGTGTTACTCAGTCTGTCTGTCTGTCACAGCTGGATATCTTGAGAACTAGGTAATAATGGTATAAACTTGAAATTTGGAATAGTTAAATATGACGTTTGCCCAATTATTTTGCAAATAAGAAAAAACAAACAAATCTTTCTTTTACAACAGGGACTGAAAAGGGTCTTAAAAATTTGAAGTGGGGCAACTAGGACATGTGGGGTATCATATTATGAAAGAACGCTGTTTGAACATTCTAAAACATTTTTTCTTTTTTTAGGCTGCATAGTTCTTGACTTATGAAATTTTCTTCCAAGAAAAATTTTCTTCCAAGAGCCCTCGCTGACGCTCGGGCTCTAAATCAGGCACTCGGTGCAATAATAAATTACTTTGTGCTCGATGCAATAATCTACTATACCGTTCCCCCTCACGCCGATTTAGCTTCCTAGCTAGGAACCAATTTAGAGTTGCCACTCGTATAAATAAGTTAAATTTTAACAGTGAATTTGCACAAATGACGGAAAGGTCAACATTTTTTATGATTTTTTATATTCAATTCTCATCTCCAATCTTAAACAATGTTTACTTTTCCGTTATAGTGTAGATTCGATTTTAAAATCGAACTTATTCTACAATATTTTATTGTCAAGTACGGGTGGCAACTAGGGCTGCCACCTTTCAACAAAAGCAGGCCCGGAGATTTTCAAAAAATCGTAAATTATTGTTAAAAAAAGAAAAATAATGGCCGCGCAGCGTTATTTTTAGTTATTTTTATCCACTAATCTAGTAATGTTGCCTGCGTACAGTAAAAAAAACCGCGCAGAGCGATTTTTAGTCAGTTTCATGCCTTAATCTAGTAATATTGCCTGCCTACACTATTAAACGGCCGCGTAACGCGACTTTTGGTCAGTTCCAACCACTAACCTTGTAATCTTGCCTGTTAACAGCAAAAAATGGCCACGCAGCGCGATTTTTAGTCAGTTTCATCCACTAATCTAGTAATCTTGCCATTCTACACTAAACAAAACAGCCGCGCAGCGCGATTTTTAGTCAGTTTTATGCACTAATCTAATAATCTTGCCTTCCTACACTAAAAAAGGCCACGCAGCGCGATTTTTTGTCAGTTCCAACCACTAACCTTGTAATCTTGCCTGTTTATACTAGTTAAAAAAGGCCGCGCAGCGCGATTTTTTGTAAGTTCCAACCACTAACCTTGTAATCATGCCTATTTATACTAGCTAAAAACGGCCGCTCAGCGCGATTTTTAGTCAGTTTCATGCACTAATCTAGTAATCTTGCCTTTCTACACTAAAAAAACAACCACGCAGCGCGATTTTTTTTATTTTATTGGATAAGGGAAACATACAGCTCAAAATTATACTTATGAATGGAAATCAATATGTTTTTACATAGGCTAACACAGTTTCCACTGAGAAAAATTAATGTAAACAACGGTTAAGTATACACTATATAAGTTAACGAATTATATATCACTTTTCACAAGCAAACCATTGGAAAATTAGCACACGACATAGTCAAGATGTAAATAAAAACATTATATGACGTTGACATGTAGATCAGTTGTACTAATACACTTTTTAAACTTTTGAAAACTAAGGGAAAAAATGTCAATTTGATGATAGTCCTTATCATAAGAACTACAAGATCTTACAGAAAAGCGGTTTTTGGCATAATTGGTGCGACAATAAGGACAATAAATTTTAATCAGTTTCATGCCCTTATTTAGTAATCTTGCCTGTCTACACTAAAAAACGGCCGCGCAGCGCGATTTTTCGTCAGTTTCATCCACTAACCGTGAAATCTTGCATATTAAGAGCAAAAAACGGCCGCGCAGTGCGATTTTTAGTCAGTTTCATCGACAATCTTGCCTGTTTTCTGTCTATAGTAAGAAGCGACCACGCAGCGTGATTTTAGTCAGTTTCATTCACTAATCTTGTAATCTGTGGTTTCAACCGGGTGGGCGGGCTTGCGTGATTGGGACATGTATGCGAGCTTTCAAACAACGAACCCGCGAATAAATTTTAGACAACGAGTGCCGAAACTTAACACATAAAATATAATAAAAAAAAGAATAGGAAGAAGCTTGTTGAGTTTCAGTTTTTTTAAGATCTATTTTAAAAACATAAACATTGTAAATACAGATAACTAACCTTTTTCTTTGTTATCTTTTTTTTTATCATTCAAAATGCTATTTCTTTCTATATTATGCTAAACTTTCTAGTGTCTAAGTACCTATATTATTTAACGTTCACGTTATTACGTTATATTTATATTATGTTATTCAAAAATATTGTGTGATACAATTAACATATTAAAACTTATTACTAATCTTATTAAGTGCACAATTTTTCCAAAATTTCACGTTTCAGTCGTTTTAACGAAATATTAAAAAGATCAATGCAGTTGAACTCACCATTACTTAGATTAAGCGAGCGAGATAGGCAGCTGTTGCGAGTGTAATTTTTGTGAAGGGCTGGCGGCAGAAATGTATGGAGGATACGATTAGAGCGAACTGGTACCTAGACGTCTTTTTATAATAAAGTTAATTTTATTTCAATCAATCAATCAAAAATAATTTATTCAGTCTAGGCTGTTACAAGCACTTGTGAATGTCATAGAAGCTACGCCATCGGTTCGCAAACCCTAAGCGGGAGATCTTGTAACGAGAAGAACCGGCAAGAAACTCGTCAAGGGCTGCTTTTTTCTCCCTGTATATTTCATACAGAGTCGTCAACGTTGAAAAATGAGCTCCACATTTAAAGTGAGGTCATTTTCCATCACAATAATTAACAAAAGTTTGCACACAATGGGTAGGTAGGTTGAAATTAAATACCTACCACATATCGGATACGTAATGAGAGTAAATAACTTTCAACTAGTTGAGAAATCACTGTGTCTGCTACTCGAAAGTGCACCAAGTAGGCATAAAACACAAGTTACAAGACATAAAAAATAATTAAAAAAAATGAAATTCTTACAATTCAATATGCGTTAAGATAGGTACTCAGAAGTAGACCCTTTCCACTGGCAGCACCCGTTCACGAGCATGACGCATGGACCAGCTATCGCTTCGCTCAACCATATTTGAGGGAACGTAACGACCCGCCCCACACGACACCACCGCAGAAATGATTAAAGAGAGCATGACATACTTAGGCTACCCATCCTAAGGCACCGAATTGAAAACTAATATCCAAAAGCTTTTCATAGGCCTTTACTTACAAAACTACTGAATAAAGCAAAATGATTGCAAAAAAAAAAAATTTGAAATCAAAACAAGGTTTAGTTAATAATTTAAATTTTGAGTAAGAAGTGCCATACATATTGATAATATTAATCAGAAAAATAATATATATAAATATACGACGCCCTTAGTACAAGCAGACAGAAGCAGACCCATTCCCACTGGCAGCACCCGTTCACGAGCATGACGCATGAACCAGCCATCGCTTCGCTCAACCATATTTGAGGGAACGTAACGACCCGCCTCATACGACACCACCGCAGAAATGTTTAAAGTGAGCATGATATACTAAAAATACTAAAGCATTTAGTAGTGTAGAACTATCTATGATACCATTCAGAAGTTTGTAAAGGAATACTAAGTCGAATTGTTTTCGTCTATCTTTTAAGCTTAAGAGTTTGAGGTCAATAAGACTATTTTTGAATTATATATTTGAATGTTACGACGATAATTCAAAATATTAATGAATTTTCTCTGAACTTTTTCTAGTTTTTCGATGTGATTTTTATAAAGGGGGCACCAGACGACGCTGCCAAAATCTAAAATTGATCTGATATAAGAAAAATAAAGGATTTTAAGGGTTACGATATTTTTAAATGGTTTTGTAACTCTATTAATGAAACCCAAGGTTTTAAAAGCGCGTTTTTTAATTGTGTCGATATGCAAATTAAACGATAATTCAGTATCTATAATAATTTCCAGATCTTTAACGTGATTAACACGCCTTAATGTATTTTGATTGAGGCTATAGTTGTAATGAATCGGGTTTTTCTTTCTAGTGAATGTTATCACACAACATTTGTCTACATTTAAATAAAGTTGATTAGAAGAGCAATATCTAGAGAGTGCGTCGATATCATTTTGTAGCTTTATGCAATCTTCATTGCTGGTAACCATTCTATATAGTTTAGTATCGTCTGCATACAATAGATGTTCGGAAAAACGAAGAACGTCACCTATATCGTTAATATATAGTGTAAAGAGTAGTGGTCCAAGGTGGGATCCCTGCGGTACCCCAGACGATACCGGTAAGGTACCAGACCTATAGCCTTTCAGGCAAACAGCTTTACTCCTATTACGAATATAAGATTCAACCCATCTTAGTAGACTGCCATGCACACCGAGATCAAGAAGCTTATCTAACAGGAGATCATGGCTAATTTTATCGAAGCACTTTGAGAAATCAGTGTACACGGCGCATCCACCTGTACGTTTATATCTAGGGCGTGAGAGAGAAAGTCAGCAAATGTAACCAAGTTCGATTCAACACAACGTGACTTCATGAAGCCATGCTGGTTTTCAGAGATATGATTTCGTATAGCAAACGATAGCTGCTGAGCCACTATTTTTTCGAAAATTTTACCAAATACACACAATTTGGAGATGGGTCTGTACTGTACTCAGTTACGGATCCCCTCCGAGTGCTTTTAGGTATAGGCGTAATAAGAGCATGCTTCCATATATCGGGAAATACTCCTGATTTCATTGACTTTCTAAATATATAACTAATTGGTATAAGCAGCTCTTTGGCACATTGTGAGATAAGTAGAGGATGAATACTGTCTGAACCAGCTCCCTTATGTATGTTGACACGCTTGAGTTCCTTCAAGATAATGTCATCGCTAAGGTCCACGGAACGATGTCTATACTAGATTCTGTGTATTTGCGTATGTGGCGGTCGGGATATGACGCAGTGGTCTGTGTTATGAACACTGATTGAAAATATTCGTTGAAACCGTTACATATCTATATCACTACCATCAGAAAGAACCTTCCCGTTATAATTAATTGATTGTGGTATGTCACCATTCATTCTTTTTGATTTTACATAGGACCAGAACAGAGATGGGTTTTGCTTGATGTTATCTTCCGCTAAAGTATTGAATTTATGATAACATTTATCTTCATTTTTTTTCAACCTTGACCTAAGTTTTGAAAAAGTACGATAGTCTGCGAGATTACCGTACTTTTTCCATTTACAATGATATTTTCGTTTCTCATTACTAAGTTTTATTAGTGAACGGTTATACCACGGAGGATATTTATTTGTATCGTAATTATCTTATCTATCATATTATCTCCGATGATTGAAAAGAAATAATCTGAAATGATTCTATGTGATAGGTAGTTTATGAAAAGATTATAGGAAAAATAAAACTATCTCAATATAATAACAGGCTTTTTAGAAATTAAAAAAATAAAAAAAAATTCATTAGTTCCACTACCAGTCAACAGATGGCGCTGACTTAAGAAAAAATAAATTAGTTTCACTATCGACTATTTAAAAATACAAAAGCAAATTAGGTCTTGTACTATTATGTATTCTGTGATTAGGTGCCTTTATATTTTAGATTCTTCATACATTATTATCATTCTTGATACACAGTACAGCAGTGCCATGTGCCATTGCTTAGTACTATTATAATATATTGTGCCATTGCTACGAAGCAGAGTGTGATTTCAGCTTCGTTGCTGAGGGCTATTAATTGTCTCCCGTTTCGCTAGATGTCGCTAATAAGAAGGCTGCTATGACTTCTCTACAGAAAACTTTCGAGCGGGCTAGTGCTGCCCTCTAAAAAAGCGTTTTATCATTATATCATTTGGCGCGGGTTGAGGTTGTTTTGCGTTTTATCATTATATCATTTGGCGCGGGTTGAGGTTGTTTTGCGTTTTATCATTATATCATTTGGCGCGGGTTGAGGTTGTTTTTAGAATAGAACAGAACAGAAAACAAAATAATTTCGAATAATAAAGAGTATAAATAAGGAGATATTCTGGTTACAAACAATGTTCGTTCGGTGTGCGTTACCCCAGCAAAAAGTTGAGCTTTAGAGAGATGAGACCATATCAGATAATTAGTGTGTCATGAGGAGAAATTTGTTTACTAATAGCAAAATTTGTGTGAGTTGTAGTTTTGAAGATATATGAGAAAAACAGATTTTGCTGGGGTCACGTTTTAAACATTACCCTGGCAAAAAAAGTTGTTTCAGCCTGGAACCAAATACATGAATAGATAGCTTTTGTTGCATAGTAAATGTTAGCAAATAGCAAAAATTGTGTGTGTTATGGTTCTTGAGTTATTTAAGTTTTTGCTGGGGTAACGTTTTGGGTTTTCCCAGATCTCGAAAACGGTTCAACGCAGAAGTTTGAAAAAAATACCACTAAGAGACCTTAATTTGTTTAAATTTGTTTGATTGTTAGTTTTTGATTTGGTTGTCGCAAACCAACGTAATTAAATGGTTTCGAAAAACAGAAAAAACTAATTTGCAAGTAAACTAGTACACTTATAATCAAATAAACAGCTGTTAAAAATAGCCGTGGTAGACACTTATTACGTCAAGAATTTTAGGCTTTGTAACTTTACACGATGTAAAGATATAAACAAATTTAATAAATTTTAGACCGGTCGTACTTTAGCGATCGAATACACAGTTTCCATAACATTAAGACACATGGCATACATTAAACAAATTTAAGTAATTCATTAACATTCCTTCCTGTTAATTTCAGCTTTCAATTACGCCTATCATGAAAGTTTTAACAAAAACAAGATTAAGACAGCAATTCTTGTATAAGCCGACCAAATTGCAAAGGTCACTAAAAAGCGACCGCACCATACGTACGGGCTATCTTCGCAAATCAGCAGCTTAGTATCCGATGTTTTGTACAGTTATGAAGAAAAATGTTATTGATATAGCTTAGATTCAACTAGTTTTCTATTTTATAAATTAATATCGTGTTTATTAATATCAAATAATACACTTACGCGATTAATAGTATTTTAAAAAGAATGTAATGAAGGCACTCAACATTACATAAATAAAGGTAAATAATAATCTAAACCTAATTAGGTAATAATCTCGCTAAGCAATTTATAGTGTGATTTATTTGTCAGTATCAATATATACATTTATAGTAATTTGTTGCTTCTGTTTTTTCAAACCAAATGTTTTATTTTAATACCAAACCTACTCATGTCAATCCAGTGACCACTATGTTTGACAGGTAAAAACATTACCCATAAAAACTGAGCCTACCTAGGAACAGTTTTTACGGAAACTACCTCGCATTTTTTCCATATAGGTATATTTCTCACCATTTAAACCTTCCCCTGGAACTACGACAAACATTTTAAAGCCAAAATTGGCCAAGCCAATCTTAAGTTTTCGCGAGACTAACGTACATTTTATATTTAAAGATAATCTGACCAGCAAACTTTTGTACGCAACTGTACTAACAAAAGATCCATATTATCCCGTTCATTTAAGATGGTTACGCTTATGTATAGCGCGGTCGCTTTTACGTGACCTCTACAATTTAGGCGGCTTATTAGAGAGTTGTTGTCATATTCTTGTTTTTGTTAAAACTTTCATGATAGGCGTAATTGAAAGCTGAAATTAACAGGAAGGAATGTTAATGAATTACTTAAATTTGTTTAATGTATGCCATGTGTCTTAATGTTATGGAAACTGTGTATTCGATTGCTAAAGTACGACCAGTCTAAAATTTATCAAATTTGTTTATATCTTTATATCGTGTAAAGTTACAAAGCCTTAAATTCTTGACGTAGTAAGTGTCTACCACGGCTATTTTTTACAGCTGTTTATTTGATTATAAGTGTACTAGTTTACTTGCAAATTAGTTTTTTCTGTTTTTCGAAACCATTTAATTACGTTGGTTTGCGACAACCAAATCAAAAACTAACAATCAAACAAATTTAAACAAATTAAGGTCTCTTAGTGGTATTTTTTTCAAACTTCTGCGTTGAACCGTTTTCGAGATCTGGGAAAACCCAAAACGTTACCCCAGCAAAAACTTAAATAACTCAAGAACCATAACACACACAATTTTTGCTATTTGCTAACATTTACTATGCAACAAAAGCTATCTATTCATGTATTTGGTTCCAGGCTGAAACAACTTTTTTTGCCAGGGTAATGTTTAAAACGTGACCCCAGCAAAATCTGTTTTTCTCGTATATCTTAAAAACTACAACTCACACAAATTTTGCTATTAGTAAACAAATTTCTTCTCATGACACACTAATTATCTGATAAGGTCTCATCTCTCTAAAGCTCAACTTTTTGCTGGGGTAACGCACACGTTCGTTCGGGGTGGAGTTGGACACGCGTTTTCAGAGTATCCACCTTTTAGGTGGCTGTTTCAGGGTGGATAAACGGAATACCTGGAAATAAATTCAAGCGAGGTTTTGTTGTATATTTGAGGAAATTGAAAAATGTCTGAACTTTTTTTAAAAAGTTATTTGACAAAATATAAATATTTAACTCATTCTTGCAGAGGATGCTCATACTGACTGAGACTGAGTGAGAAAGTCTCTATGAAAAAAAATGTGGGTTACGGTATTTTTGCAACAGAGTGTAATTTGATTATCCATAAGTAATAAAACAATAAAACAACATAATATATATTTTAAACCAACTTTATTTTTAGCTAAAATATAATAATCCATACATGAAAGAAGTTTCCTAAGTATACTGTAATAATACCGCAATTATACAAAAATAAAAACACAAAATACAAAATCAATTACAAAATAGCTACCTCATATAATACTTTGAGATTGGCGGAAACTGATATAAAAATTGCATACATACTCGTATGTGCGCTATGAGCTTTGTCCGTAGGTAAAATAAGTAAGTCAGATCTTAAAAAAACATATTTAAAAGGATGGAAATGGGAAATGGACGCTGGACGGTTATCGAGTGGAAAATTAAAAACGCAACACCTACCTATTACACTGCACCAGGGCCTTAATAAACGTGACAACTAGTTACCTCACCTGTCATGATAATTTTATATTTGAAGATTAACCAATTTGGTATTGCAACTCCGCAATGTAGACCAAATTGTCGTGACAATTGACAAATTGTCATAGGGCCCAGGGCCCTATTTAATAAAAGTGACAATTTGTCACCTGACATTTTTTTATCCATTACGTCAACCAATTTTATAATAAAACAAACTACTCTTAGCAACACCTCAATATAAACCAAATTGTCATGACAATTGTCAAATTGTCACGCTATTAAATAGGGCCTGAGATGCCACAAGCAGAGTGCCAGTAATCAAATGTAAACAAAACAAAAACTCAACTAGAACATTCTCTAATGGCACAACATTGTTCTAAAAAGAAACCACATTTTAGAAAAACATAACGCACAACACACAACTCTACACTCCGCTCAGTCGAAATACCACTCTTGACAGTTACAACGATCTTAACAAAAAAGTGACAACTTTGACAGCTGTCAAAACTGACAGCTGCCAGCGAGATCTATCAAAAGTGATAACCCGCCGAGTGAATAGAAAAAACGTGCATAAGGGAGTGGGGGAACGAGAAACGACACCCGGTCGACTACAGTACACCGATGATTATGTCCAAAAAGATTGCTTATGTTTACATTCACTGTCCCGCTTACACCTATACTAATATGGCAGATGGACCATGATATGCAACACGTCGAGGGAGACGGCGCGAGTGAGGCGCAACGCGCCGATCAAGCAGGAAGTTTAAAGAAAACCTAACTATCCTTACCTACGTGGGTAGCGATCACCGTCATTTCCCACTTTTATACTGTCAAATCTAACATATAGCCACTTAGTACCTAATTGTTAGTAAAAATTCCCTTAACTCATTCAAAATATATATATAATTAATCATATAGTTTATAATAGCTGATCCTAACAGATACCATCTGTATAATAATATGTGTATATCGTAAAACTATGTTTTTTTCCAAATAACTCTGTGCCTAATATACATTTAAGCCGATTTTTGTTTGAGAAGCTCGTAAAGGGTAGAAGTATTTTAGACTTTTTTTTTATTTTGTCAAAGGACAAATCGTTCACTACTCGAGGATAAACCAAGCGGCTTTTGTACCACAAACAATAAATGTATCTTTGAACCGAATTTTTGTACTGAACATAAACTGGGGGGCTACACAAATAGCCACTTTTCTATTCGTTCGCTAACTTAAAAATTAAAAATAAGCCATAAACTCTAAAATTACGTGTCGGAGGCTTGTCAATTCCATACAATACAACAATGTCTGTGATTTACATAAACTTGCGACGTGTGACTTGATCGTTTAATTGATACTTTTTAAGTTTAAAGTTAGCGAATGAATAGAAAAGTGGCTATTTGAGTAGGGGGGCTGATCAGAAAGAAATGCCAACATGACGCTACGGAGCGTTCGAGCGAAGAGTTGCAATAAGCAGCAAACATCTCCTGAACACTCGTGGAAACATTTGAAACTGAACGCGCTAACGAAACGCAAAGGGGACGGAGAAACAAAACGCAACTCGCGGGCGCCATCTTGGTATTCCTTTAACAACTTGTACAGCGTTTAGTGAAGCTTACTTATTAATATACATTAGTAGTATCTGACGCTTAAACTAACTTACCACTCCATAAGAAATTACATCAACTACAGTTTTAATACATACAATGTTTATCGTTCTTTTTCTCTTATTTTTAAATAGAAAGGAATAGAAAATAGTCGAAGAGACGATCTACGAAAGCAAGCGAGAACAAAACAATCGTTTACGTTTAAACATTTTGATATGATCATTTTTTTTTCAAATCTTAGATATATACTAATAAAGAAGTTTGCTGCTGACCGACGGACACACTTTTTTATATAAATGTTGCGAATCGATTTACAATTATATCTTTTCATCGAAGAGAAAATCATATAAATAAGTCATTTTCACATATTCAATTTCATATACCAACGAATAAAAGACGTTGTTGATAATACAATTCCTTTAAAAATGTGTAACAATATTTTTGTCATAATTCAGTCATAATAAAAAAATAACACCATCACAACCACTAGGCTCATATACTTAAAAACAACATAAAAAGTGCGTTTGTCCGTCGGTCGTAGTTTGTGCAACGTTTGTGCGAAAGCTAGTCGCAACAGCGCACGTCTCAAAACGATACCGTATTAAAAATCAATTCCTTTCTGTGTACTGAAATATGGACCACTTGCAATATGGACTGCTTTTAAAACTGTTGGTCGCATAGAATATAGTTGAAATTTCAAAATATACACTAGAAATGTAGGAAGAAAGCTTTCTAAAGCTAGCCGCTGACGAAGCATCCATTTGGCAGACGTTTAAATGGAATTATTTCCAAATGGAAGTACGTCTAAATTTAAGCTATGGGGCATTGTTTATTCTTCCATTTTTGGACGCCATTTCCATAGCTTAAATCTCGACGGTTTTGACGCAGATCCTCATTTTCGCAAATGGTCATCGCGAAAAATTTGGTCACTTTCGTAGAATGTCATTTTCGCATCTGGTCACTTTCGCAAATAGTCACTTTCGCAAATCGTCAACTTCGCAGAATGTCATTCACAATTTTTTTTGTTTCTCAAAATTGTGAGTTTGAGTAACGAGTGAGTTGGAAAAAGTGGCCTTTTGCGAAAGTGACCAGTTGCGAAAATGACATTCTGCGAAAGTGACCAGTTGCGAAAACGACATTCTGCGAAAGTGACCAAATTTTTCGCGACGACCACTTGCGAAAATGACGATCTGCGTCAAAACCATCTGGAAGTACTTCCATTTGGACGTTTGTGAAATTCGTTAGCGGCTAGCTTAAGAAAAAAACGTTGATATCTGAAGATATGTAAAAACATTATTGCTACATGAAAAATAAGTAGAACACATCAGTCGTTTCAATGATAGCGGGCAGCCATATTGCAAATGGCGGCCGCGCGCGAGCGAGAGGGCGCCGGTGCGAGAGAGAGACGGCGATAGGTTGCAGTGCGTTAAGTACTGTGCGCGGGGGGAGGGGGGATTACATCGTGCTGTTGTCCCACTCTAGCTGGCTGATGTTTCTGTATTTGTGCTGCTTGCCACTCATCACTGTGGACAGAAAAATAATGTTAATCAACAATTTTTTCCAAGTAACCTATTGAGGCCGCGTTCCGATTCACGTCAACAGTGCTCACAGCGTGTGACGTCATTGTACACCGGTCCAAATCATTAGCACGCTGTCAGCACGCTCACGATACTATTGATTCGGACCGCTCGTGAGAGCGCTCACACCGCTAACGTTGGATTGTTTTTAACAACGTAACCTCCAAAAGAGGTAATCTCAATAAAGTAAATATTAATTTTATGGGATAAGTAAATACAAAGGCAGTAATTAGGGATTGCAATCCAGCAGCATTTTCAATCCAGCTGGATTTTTGCAAGATTGGTCTGAATCCAGCTGGATCCAGCGCGGATCCAGCAAAATATTAAAACAAAATAAATACATGATATAATGTTTTTCTTTGTTTATTTAATCATTTAAACTTTTCTTTGCACACTACTTAAATAAAATCCTTTACTTATTTGATGGTAACTTTATTAATTTTGATTTGATTTCTTAGCTCTTTGTTAATTTGAGATCAAAATGATGTATCAGTATTATGTTTTATGAAGTAAGAAAAATCGAATTCAACATCAAAGACAATGCCTTCTAGCTAGGTAATCTCTAAATAGAATTATCTTAGGTAATAAGGACGTATAATCAGTCGCAATTAATTTTTACCTCTCTTTGACTTAAAATGGCTACTGGCTAGTTGTTGTTACAACTACAAACCAGCCTGTACCTATACTGTATCCTAACGACACAAATGTACTTACATTTGTTTGAATTACCTGTGGCTGTGGAAGTGAGACATTAAAAAACATATTTTGTAGTCTTATCGCCTTCCCAGTTACCTACTTTGCACAGAACTGCATAAAGTATAGCCGGCTGCTGAGAAGGCCCTTTTGGCCTCTACGTCCTAGTCGTTTAAGACTATTTGAAGACAGACTACTAGTCTGTAATAGAGAAATGATCGCCTTCGATCGAAAAAAGGCGGCTCTAAAAGACGTAAAGTAACTAATTTGGAAATAGATACGTTTGCGGATCCGCGCCGCTGGATCCAGCACGGTATGCTGGATCCAGCTTGTAAAAAAAAGCGCTGGATCCAGCTGGATTGCTGGATGCTGGATCCAGCAATTGCAATCCCTAGCAGTAATGAATAATATGAATCAAGTTCCTTCACTCTGACCAGTTATTTACTTACCAATTTATAAACCATCAAAGATTCAAAATACTTATTACCACTGCTAGCTCTCTCAACATCAATTTATTATAAGTATTTCGTTCGTAGTTTCGCAAAACACCTGCTGTACGAGCAAGCGCGTACATTCGCATCATCAGCATTTTCACCGTTGACCCAAATTGTTAGAATTTACATTATAATAAAATCAGTTCGCATTTAGTCATCAATCGCACTACGCGTACTCATTAGCATAAGCAGTTTATTTTCCAAATATACCTTTTTTATCAAGTTTATAGCAGTTTTATCATTTTATCAGTAAATCTGTTACGGTGTTTCACGGGAACGCCGTACATGGTCTTTCGATCCTTTCGGAAAGGTGGGATCATTAAACGCGTGTGGACTAAATACGTGTCAGTGTTTCCGCTAATCAGCCATCAACTAATTCAGCCATCTTTTCTAAAAATCACAAATAATAACCTCAAATTTTAACAAGAATGAACTTTGACAAGGAAGTTTGACAGCTACACCGACAACGCTCACAGTGCTTTGGTAGAATACGCTGAGCGTCGTTAGCACATGCGATGACGTCATCAGTGACGTCACTGCAGCTTACGTGAGCGTTGTTAGCATGAATCGGTCCGGGCGTTAGCGTGCTCATAGTGCTGTAAGCGTGATTCGGAACGCGGCCTGAATTGAATGACTTGTGATTGTGATTTCTATTGAACTATCTTAAAAAGTCGAAGGAAATACGAAATAGTAGCTTTATCTTACACAATAGAAGGAAAATATTGTTTATATACAACGTGTTACAAAAAAGCACAAGCGTAATATGGAACATAGGGAGGGATTATCAAACTGAACATTATGAGATCGACTCTGAAATTGCTGAATAAAAAAAAAGAATGTGATCCAATTTGATATTTTCGTTATATTTTTTTGTATGAAACAGCAGTTTTTTTGGCGATTTCAGTTTGTCGGTCCTATTCGGTTTTTAGGGTTTTTTTGTAACACGTTGTATATGTACTGTAATATGTGTATTTTAGTGGTATGTGTATATGAGAATAGTTCGTGGGAAAAATAGAAGTACGATTCAAGATTAAATCGAAAAAAAGCAAACTGGTCGGTTACGGTTTGGTATGCGTTGTGCTTATAACGAGGTACGAATTTATACTTTGTCGCTTTTTGACAAGTTTTTTTAGGAATTTTTTTTGTCATAGCCTCCCTTAAAAAGGTAGAAGGAGCCAATGATTTTGATGTGGTAGATTTTAGTTTGTGTATGTTACCATGTGTGGTCATGGTCACATACCGTGGTGGTGGTCGTCGTCGTCGGAGTCGTTGTGGTCGGAGTCGGACTCGGAGCAGGACTCGCCGTCCGAGCTGTCCGCCACGTTAGCTGCCACTCCGCACGTTCCACCGCCCGTCTGTAATATACCACCTAATTTAATATTTTGTTTCAAAACACATTATGTCCTTTTATCTACACCATAGCAGGCCTCCATCACTCGCTCAAGGTCGCGCGATAAGCACCTACCGCTAGCCGTTCGTTCGAAAGAACAAGTGAGCAAAGGGCCACCACACGCCCACCGCCGTACAAGCGCGGCATCTTACTGCCTGCGTAGGTATTGTCTCTTTATAATAGTAACAACGTCGAATCGACATTACTGTGCCGTGTACGGATGTCAAAATCAAAAAACCAATAAAAAATTGACGTTTTTCATATTATGATATACGCTACGCAATTCATTTAAAAGAAGACAACCTTAACGTTGCGTCATTAGAAAAAAAGTAAAACCTCCTTCAAAAACCTTAAAAAACAGCTCTATAAAAAGCAAGAAATAATGTTCAAATCGATTAATTAAAACACGTCTATTGAAGTCGGGTGGAGCTGGAAGTATTTTTTTTACTAAAGGTCAAACCGCACTACAGCGGAGCGGCGCTGCGCGGCGCAGCACTGCAACGGAGCGGCGCGGCCTCTCCTAAACGCACTATCGCGGCAGCGGAGCGGCGCGGCGCGGCTCAAATTGCCAGACGTGGCAAGATTTCATTGAAGTTGGACGCATGAACGAAAAGGGAACGCTCGGTCACGCGTTCCCTAGAACGAATTTCCAAGGAACGATTTAGCAACACATCCTCATATTTTTTATTTATTTATTTGTGATGAGTTATGATTATGATGATTTATGAAATGATCACGTAAAATACCACTTTGTAATTTAATCAAAATTTGTACACTGAAATATCAGTAGAAATAGATATTTCCAAATACCCTCTATAGACTGAAGCTTGATTATGAAGAATATTCGGCCGCGCCGCGCCGCCAGCTATACCGCACTAGCGGCAGCGGAGCGGCGCGGAGCGGCGCGGCGCGGCGCGGCGCGGCAAAATATTCTTTTGCACCCAAATCTGCAGTGCCGCGCCGGTACGCGCCGCGCCGCGCCGCGCCTCTCCGCTATAGTGCGGTTTGCATCATTGCAATCAATAGAAATAATATTTGGCCGCGCCGCGGCGCGCACCGCGGTTTGCATCATTGCAATCAATAGAAATAATATTTGGCCGCGCCGCGCAGCGCCGCGCCGCTCCGCGCCGCTCCGCTGTAGTGCGGTTTGACCTTTATTGTGATGTTTATATTCTAAAAGCCCCACCCGACTTCAATAGACGTGTTTTAATTAATCGATTTGAACATTATTTCTTGCTTTTTATAGAGCTGTTTTTTAAGGTTTTTGAAGGAGGTTTTACTTTTTTTTAAAAGCTTTTTATTTTAAACTTTTTTGTGGTAGGTATGTAAGCGATGATTTTATAATATAAAACGTTAAGTATAATGTTTCACATTTTTCAATGGTAAACCCCGAGTAACTTAATGTCCACAGGTGTTCCGTTGGATCTTCGCAGTTCAAATCTAGTCCAGAATGTCCTTGACAATAATAAACCTACCAATATTTCAATCACTGTACAGTTCCTATTTGATTTTGAGGAGTTCCCTCGTGTATCTTCAAAATCCAACGTCCAATACCAATGAAATTAATATGGAATCATTCTTAAGGTGTCTTCTTTCAAACAAAAAAAGAATGGTCTAAATCGGTTCATAAACAAAAAAGTAATGGTTGAAAGTCGGTCTCAATTCATATAAAATGGCAACGAAAACGACAGTATTTTCAAGATTACTTGAAAACTACTGAACCGATTTCAAAATTTCAAAAAATGGGACCAACTTGGGAACAAACCTCATATTATAACGTTTGAATCGTTTCAATCGGTTCAGCCGTCTTCGAGTAATCGGTGTACATACATATATAAAAAAAAAATATACGCGACGAATAGATAACCTCCTCCTTTTCAGTTTTTGAAGTCGGTTAAAAAGGTAAGAGCACGCGATAGAAAGAGAGGCAACTACTAAGTGAATATAAACTGTTGTGATGGTCAAAAAAGCACCATGACTTCTAGTAAACGGCGTCTTTTTAATTTGTCTAGTTGCTATAAATCTATGGCGGATTTGTGTCAAATCGGTTCACGCATAATACCGAAATGCGACGTTTCCAAACCTAATAGCATGGCTTGTAGAACAATAGAGAAGGCTATGTCTACACCCATGCTTTGAACTTAAGGGTTTGGAAACGGTTAGCTTCACCATTACGATATCCGAGCGAGAGGTTGTCACGCTCCTCCCCGACGAGTTTATGAAGTCCAGTACAACATTAGGGCGGGGCGCGGGGGGCGGCCCTATAGTGGTGACGTCATTACCTCGTCCATGGGGTTGACGGTGATGGTGAGCGCCGAGTCGTCCCAGGCCATGTCGGGGTGGGGCGGGGCGCGGGGGGCGGCCCTATAGTGGTGACGTCATTACCTCGTCCATGGGGTTGACGGTGATGGTGAGCGCCGAGTCGTCCCAGGCCATGTCGGGGTGGGGCGGGGCGCGGGGCGCGCGGGGGGCGCGGCGAGCCGCCCTAGCGGCGCCTAGGGCGGCTAGGGCCACCACCGCCCCGCATGACACCACGCCGATCAGGAGGGCCACGTGGTCTGGAAATGCAACCACGTTACATAAACATGTAGTGCTTGCTCCACACGTTAGCTACAATATTGGCAAATTGTAACAATGAAACATTTGTTGCTCTTTTAAAAGCATCAAATTGGCCAATATTGTGACCAACGAGTAACTCGCCCAAATTGGGAGGCCCAATGTAGATTGTCCGGCCAATAAAATTATTGGTATGTTAATAAAACTCAATTTCAATAGGTGATTTTCCAAAACCAAAAAATTAAATGAAATTAGTTCCAAATAATCTCGATAAAGCGCAGACGCTTTAAAGTTAAGTTGCCGTAAAGTTGCTTCACGTCTATCGCCATTTTGACTCCCCCGCCTCGTTCCTTACTTTTCAAGGCGGAAAGGTACATACAGCATTTGCGATCAAAAGAGATGTCCCAGCGTTGCCCCAGTTTCATTTTATTTAATTACTTTCATAATTAAAAAATGCTAATTACATTTTATTTAGGTATAGTATCAGTCAAGAATTGTTTCATATTTAGAAAAACAATTATTAAAACATCAAGTTGTTTTCTGAAGTATTTTGTGAAAAAAAATGTAAGTAAATATTACTCTAATAATAAAAAAATGTGATTTAAAAGCGTTTTAACTTAAAAATCCCACTTTTTAATGCAGAAAATAATTATCAATTTGATTCTAGAGTAAAATACCTACTCTGACATACTGCTTTGATTAAGACGCGATAGACTTTCATTTTTTGAGAATGGTGGGGCAAATGACATAGGCGCGATGGGACATGTCCTTTAAAAAATAAATTGCTTAGTGTGAATGGGGTTTAACTTTACGGCTTAGCATCGCGCGCTCGGTCACAGTAGCCAGCTTCTTCCCGGCGGCTACTGTCACTAGCGGCTGCGATCTGTGGCTGTGTGTAGTGGCTTGACTGAGCTCAATGTGCGGAGGGTCTTACTGTTAGAGGAGTGGTCCTGATGCAGGTCGATGAGCTTGGCGGCCGGCACGTCGGCCGCGTGCTGGTCGCGCTGCGCGTGCGCCGCGTACACGCGCGGGGACATGGCGTGCCCGTGCCCGTGACTGTGCTCCGGCTGGGAATGTACAAAGTGATGTTTATAAAATGTCTGAAGGTCGTGTTTCGATCACGAATACCCTAGATGTCCGATCAGTCTCAAAATTGGCACCTCAAATAGCGTCCCACTTATACACGAGGCGCTTATTTTGCACAAAGTGATAAAAAATGTGTTTTTGTACAAATTAAGCTTATTTTACAAAATGAGTGATTATAAAATATGAGTTTATACAAAATAAGAGGTGATTATGTACAAAATAGGAGCGTTTTACCTACCATTAAAACGCATATTGTGTCTGAAGCCTTATTCGAAGCCTTGGTAAACAGATTGAGAATAGCGAAGCCTTTCCGTTTCCCGTTCAGCATCATTATTATAGGTCTATCTTACCAAATTACGTCACATCCGTATCCGATCTCACCCCACTATGTTCACCAGGCGGCCATTGCTGGTTTTCGCGCTCATTGCAGTCTCAAAATCTGAAAAATACTTTGCAACTAATTAGCATTGAATGCATACCAGGCAGCCCTTGAAGGTAGGCTTCGAATAAGGCTTCAGACACAATATGCGTTTTAATGGTAGGTAAAACGCTCCTATTGTGTCCTATCGCCGTTATTCGAAGCCTTGGTAAACAGATTGAGACATTGTTTGTTATCGCCTGGTGAACAGGGACAGGACGCCAATGTGACACTTTAAATCATAAATAGTTTATTACTCTTAAAAATTATTTTAATTTAGATCAAAAGAAATCTTTCTTTAAAATTAGTAAAGGGAAGAAAAAAAATACAAAAACAACAATTAAAACTGAAACAAAGTCCATTGACAAATCAGCTTTAAATAAATTCTCATAAAATTTACTTAAGTAATTATTTAACATACATTATCCAACTCATAATATTTTAGTCATGTTATCGTTTAATATGACTACTGGCTGACAGTGCATCTCTGCTTAAGTCGCGTCGATCGCCTACTTCAAAATTATCTTGGACAAGACAACGTTTTCTTCTCAGATTCTTTAATTACAACTGTGGTGTCAGTTGCTGCACAATTATTTCACTTAAAGATACAAACCTTACTAAAAAGATCTTTATAAAATCCCTAACTGGATTTAGATATCATAATAAAATAAACCTTTGTGAACGCGGTCACAAAGTTATTACTTCTGTATCAGATACTTGATTAAATTAATTTAACGTCAACTGCGAACTGAACTCAATAAATACCTACCCAAAAATAACCGTTATACGACTGACTTAAGCCAAAGGTAACTTTTTTAGATTTAACCTTTGGTGTTGATTAACTTAGGCCGACTAGCTAGCTAGAGTGTTTGTGTGCGCCACTGTCTGCGACATCTTGTTGTGTCACGTCTAACATAAATTTTATGTGTAGGTGGAACAAGCACTAGTATTACACGTAAGTGTTATATAAATTGCTATCGAATATTAATTAACATTAACAAGTCCCTTTGAATTTTTACACTTAATAAAACATTTAGTATTCGATTGGTCAGCAGTAGTCAGCACACCGCAGCTGTGTTAGCCAAAAACAAAACAACAAAAAAAAATAGTTAAGTAGGTACATACTTATTTAGCTAAGTACTCACTACACTTAACTGTAACATTTTTAATTATCATCGCAAAATTAAATGACATCTTAACATTGTGAATCAAAATACTAGGTATAGACAAAATAATAAATGTAATAGATAAAATCAAAAGATGTATTAAAAGAACAAATATGACAGTACTGCATATCAAAGAAAGAAATATGACTTTAATTATTTCAACATGTCTTTACTTTCTGTAGACAAAGTTTTGTCTTTTGTAGGTAAAGGTAAGTAAATAAAATATTTTATTTTCATCAATCTATAAAATAAATATTTAAAAGAAAATTAAATCAATTAAGTTTCTAAATGTCATGGTTTCTATGGCCATCGGAAAAACTGCACGCAGCATAAACTTAATACTTATATAACATTCGTTTTGAACTTGAATTTCTAACAATATTGCAAAAATGTTGCATATCAACAATGATAGTAATAATAATTACAATTAATTTACTTGCATTTAATTATTCAATTAAAATCACATAAATACTTTGGAATCATCCACCAAGAAGATTACCTCTGTTATCTAACAAATCAAGTATTAGAACCCGGATAAATAAACAAGAGCCGGGTGCCAGTGCTGCCCCATGGTAGTTAAGCTTTGATTAGGAAAGCATATTTAAGTAACTTAATCGCAGACACCAACCAATATAACATCAGATCGACAGTGTTTACAACAACTGACTTATGTCAAAGTGCAATTAGGGGTATTATTTTAAAATGATTTCCAGAATACCTATGGTACATGTATGGTAGCTAAATAGAAGTGCTTTCATATTCTACTGAAATATTCAACAAGAAGTATATAACAAAATGTTAACTTGATATCTACACGGTGCTAAGATTATCATCAAAATATATAATGATTCAATCAAGGTCTGAGTAAAATCGAGATTCCCCAAGAATTAAATAGGGTTTATATCACAACAAAACATTTACAAGTTAAAGTGATTTTTAAAATTCATATCTATTAATGTACACCACAACGTGGTCAAAGTACAATAAAAACTAGCACTTTATGTATTTATGTACATAGGCATTACACGCCCCCGGCAAATCGGATATCAATGCACTTTGTAATAAAACCAACATCATCAGACTATCTTAAAAAAAATTTAAAATGTAAAACAAGCACAACCCTTGCAGTGACCACTTAACTAAACCCACAGCTTTAAAACTAGCTAGGATATCTGATCTGTCCTCGGACTCATGAGACAATATTAGTCTTCAAAGCATACAAATGAATTTAAAATTTTCAAACAAAACATAATATCTGCTACACTTATTTTGGTTACAGTGTACCCAAAAGGGACATCACCAGTTAGGTTAGATTAAAACTGTGACCTTTTGGTCACCAAACGGCAAAATAAAGCGCGAGCCGAGCGAGCGCATCGAGTGTGCCACGGCAGCGGCCAGTGAAGCACCAGAACGCAACTGTTGGTGAACCTCCTTTGCGACACCCGGACTTAGCTAGCACCCGGTTCGATATTTTTAATAAAGAAACATTTTAAATAACTGGAAAATATAATGATTGAAATATTCAATCGTAATAACTTGTTTTACCAAGTCCACGGTTATAAAAATAAATATTAATAAATAACTCACCAAAGAAAATTTCAAAATGTCATCTTCTGGTTGTTCTGTAAGCAGCAACTAGTGGTTGTTAGAAACATGGTGCCCACCAGTCGTATGGGAATATCTTGGATGATCCCCTTTTTAAGTTCCTCCCCCTCAGGGATTAAGGACAGTATTTACACAGAATAATAAAATAAAATAATAAGATAAAATGAGTTAAAATATGTACGGTGCCTGGACGGTGCTCATCAAAAGCAACCGAAATAATTTTTATATCAAAACATCAACCGACGGTGCTCAGGAGCGACCGGCCGAATTTATGTTAAACCATAATAAATGTTTATCGAATGTAAATATATTTATTGATATTACATAACTATAATGACGGTGCCCATCAGAGGGTGACCGAATTCATGTTAAATAGTAAGATACTTAATCAACGGAATCCATCAGGAGTGACCGCCAGAGTTCAATCAACGGTGCTCAAAAGGGACCGGATAAATCCAAATTCAAAATATTGTTATAACTCACACAGCTCTTAACATGTGGGGCTTACTACCGTAGAGGAAGTAAACAGCATGTTTTAATTACAAAATTATGTAAATACAACTTCCATAAACTTGTGTCCACGGTGCCAGGAGCAGCCGATAGACCTTCCCCGGTTCAGTTGCGGAACAAGCTGGAACCGAGGGGTATAATAATAATAATAGAAAATATCTAATTACTATGATAAACTTTTGACTTGCCTGCAATTAAAAATAGATTTCAAATTATTTAAAACAGTTCCCACAATTAATTTTATTGATAGAGCTGTACCTGACAAGCATATATATCAGTATCACACATATATTCAATCAAAGGTTAAAACACTTTTTTTTTTTTTTTTTTGGGCCAGAACCTTCGGTGGCAAGTTTCATCACAATCAAATTAATGGTTTTGGAAAGCATACAAATAAAAAGCATTAATTTTTATTTATACACAAGAAAAGATTAGTACGCTCATTTTACTGGGAATTGAACCCGGGCCATTTTGCGCATTGATAGCGTTTACTGCCGCTGCATCAAATACGCCATCAATTGTAATATTCCGCAATCAAGTCAATATCTGACTGATTAAATGTTTGTTCAAAGTGCCTCCTTACGTATCACTAATCAGATTCAAAGCAGTGACTTAAAAAAAAAATATATAATCGTTCAAACGACTACGGCTAAACAACATCTCTCAATAAAATAGGGCACAATGGTTAATCTCAACACTGGTCAAGTAAAACTATGAGTCGAACGAAATGCCACGGCAATGGCCGGATAGTGCTAGGATTCAAGCAGCATACACTTTCTCATATTTTTAGAAACACAAGTATTTGTGTACTCAGCTCACATTCAACACAATATAGCTTTACCAACAATGAATAGGAATCGTACGAAACTTGTTTTCCGTAACATAAAAATTTTCATAAGCATTAAATTTGTCAAAATTATAACGTTTTTAGGAGATCGCATAGGCCAAAAGCGAATATCACTCATGAACGGCAATTTTACGAATGTAAGAATTAACAGAAATTATTTTTCAACATATCGTGGGTAGAATCATATCATTATTAAATAATGGAAAAATTTCACTGACCTTATGGCGAGGCGTTAGATTACCTCAATCCAATTCAAATCACGCGTCATATTTACTGTAGCTCCATGCCCTCGCCCTCGTTCTCTGCTACTCCACGAACATGACGACGAAAACGGAGACGACACAAAGTCGGACCCAACTAACACTGATTTTACGTATGGTTTTGGAATTTCTACGCACACGCATTTTAAATAACCGAAAATAAATCGTAAGATGTTACTTTTCAACAAAAATATGTAAAATAAAATCTAAATTCGAATTAAGAATTTTACGAACGCTAACAGCGTTTGACCCATAGATCTAGATCGGTTTGACCTACTTTAGAAAACTTAACAGCATTTGACCTACTTAGGCAAAATTTTTAAATTTCGAACGCCAACAGCGTTTGACTAGATGTGAACGGTTGCGAAAAAAGGACGCCAATGAGCGCGAAAACCAGCAATGGCCGCCTGGTGAACATAGTGGGGTGAGATCGGATACGGATGTGACGTAATTTGGTAAGATAGACCTATAATAATGATGCTGAACGGGAAACGGAAAGGCTTCGCTATTCTCAATCTGTTTACCAAGGCTTCGAATAACGGCGATAGGACACAATAAGCGACAAATTTGTAAGTGAGACGCTATTTGAGGTGCCAAATTTGCGTATTGTTTTAGTTCGTGAAGCGCTATCTAGGATAATCTTGATCGAGGAGGTCGTAGTATAATCGTGTAAACCGGATCTTTGTAGAAGATCGCAGGTCGATTGTAAAAGACCGGATAATTGGAATCTAAAATAGATTTTCACAGATTTTCGAGCAATAATTAGGATCTTTATAAAAATCGCAGTATGTTTTGAACAATTGGAAATTTAAATGTTGATTGGATAATCTTAGAGTCGATTTAATCTGATTGGTGAGAACATGACTCTTCTTATAGGACTATAGGTAGGAATTAGGAGCATACGTCAGTCCATAAAGATAGTGTCAACCAATCAGTGCGCGCAAAATGTATTCGCAAAATGTAATTCGTGATTTACCTAAGATACGTTGAAATTTTGTTAAAATCCTAATCATTACTCAGACGATTGCAAAAATCTGTCTCAGATTGTAATTATCCGGTTTTTTGCAATCACACTAGGATTTTTGTAAAGATACATAAACATAGGTCGAAAAATACATATTTATTTAGCAAATTTAACTTATAAAATGACTACAAAATTTATTATTGGAACAGAACGTCTGTGGGGTATAAATAAAAATCTGTTTCTACATGTATGATATAATGATAGGGTGTAACAAAATTATGAAACTATTATAACACAGGTAATACTGTTGCCAAAACTCAATAACTTTCTCCTTTCTCTAGGTCGAAAGGCTAAACACGAAAAAAATTAACATATAAATGTATCGGTCAGCTTATCAGCAGACAGATTTACTATGGAAAGGCGAGAAAAAAACATTTTATATGCTCTATTTTTCCTGATAACTTTTCATGACAAGAAAATATTATATTGAAAGACATTCCAATAATACTTAATTCCCAAATAAACAACAAACTTCCTAAGTTATTATTGCTAGTTATTTTTCCCTATCCCTATTTTTCAAGTTGTCTTTTCTTTCTAACCCATATCGATTTCCCCAGATTTTTATCTCGTGACATCTCAGTTTATTTACAATATGATCTTTCCTGCTAGGTCCCAATTTGTTTTTTCCTAATTCCTCTAAATTAACAGAAAAAAACAGTTTAAGGAGCTGTGGCAAAATAAAGCGTAAAGCGAGACAGAAATGAGAAAACGACACGCGCGGCTGCGAGACCGATTCGGCAGATTTGGCGCAAAAAAATGTCTGCTGTAAAATTTGCTTACTGGTCGTTTGGCCATACAAGTACTAGGGCGGCGCATGGCATTACATTAAAACGTGTACATTTTGAGACGTATTCCCTCGACATTACCTGGTTGTCGCGGGCCTGGTTGTCCAGCTTGTCGGCCACGCCGCTGGGGCGCAGCTCGCGCGAGAGCCCCTCGCCCGACATGTGCGGGTGCACCACCGTCAGCTGTGCCAATATACGCTCTTATTATAATCAGGTAAGGTACAATATTGTGTACAAATCAAATGGTTATCAAAAATCCAGAAGTTAACCGTGTTCGGAACTCATTGTTTATTTCTGATATCATTTATTAACTTTCTAGTGACTTGAGGATATACAACGTGTTACAAAATAACCCCTAATGCCAAATATGATAGATAGGGAGCATCAAACTGAACAACTACGGGAGCAACTCTGAAATCGCGAAATAAAATCAGCTGTTTCATAGAAATAGAAATAATTCTATTTGCTTTTGATTGGGGTACATTTATAGGTCTTAATTAAGTAACATCTCCTCCCATTCAGCCAACAATAGCAGCATGCAAATTTAAAGCAGCACACAAAAATAAATAACGAAAATATCAAAATGTATAAAACAGCAGATTTTCTTTGCGATTTCATAGTTAGTCCTATAGTAAAAGTTCAGTTTCATGGTCCCTAACTATTTTCCATATTAGGCATTAGAGTAATACGAGTACAGAGGCGTTCAAATGAAGACACCAGTCGATTTTTAGTTTTGAAGGCTTGGTTCTCCACCAGGGATTGACCTAGCGGTGACCTGATGGCCATATAGAGACTGAATGGAGGAGATTCAGATCACCATTCACACCCAACTGATCTAATCAACATTCTAAGAAATATACGTTACTGATATGTAAAGCAGTATCACGGAGCCTACATACAGGCACAGACTAAAATACTTAGTCACATTGCACATTCAGTACGTTTACAACAGCGAACTAAAATTTATGGAATAAGCATTCTGCTCAAAAAATGGCACCACACGAAAAGTACAACTTAGTGGATAGGGCTAAAAATGCTGACATTTAATTATGCAGCACAAAGCGTCTGAGCACTGGTTTCTTATTAGCGACCATAATTTGTATACTCATAGATATTTTCTTTGCATCTTTTACACCATTTGACTATAAGGACGTCATTTCTTAATAAACTCTCTTTCTATCTTTTCTCTACAATAAAAACTGCAATTTATTGAAAAGAACACTAACGCCAGTCACCGGGTGCGTGGCTAGCCCGACTAAAGCTAAGCGGGTTGTACTTTTTCCGCCCCGTGGTGCCATTTTTTAAGCAATATTTGTTTGCTTCCATCGATTACACTTCCAACGATTTTAGTTCGCTGGTTTACAACAAGTACTACTTAAGTATATGGAATAAATAGGCTAGTGTTACCGTCTGCACGTATTCGTTGCTGGTGAACCTTCCGTCGAGCTCGGAGCAGGTGAGCTTGAACACGCGGTTCAGGTAGTACGCCGGCTTCTTGTTGCTGTACTCGATCTCGCGCAGCACCTGCATCAATAGTACATTACATCCGAGAACGGGAAGCTAGCGATTGCATTGTCGAGGGGCTTTAATCATTCGAGGCAATGCAAGTAGCTTCCAGTACAAGGTTTGTATAATACTTTACTCACGAAATGCGAGGAAATACAATTTTCTTTGTAAACATGTGATATTTCAATTGGTTCGCGTGGCCATGTTTACTGACCGGTCATGCAACCATAAAGTTTTATAAAAAGAATGCTAGCTGATAGGTTCTACCATAGTATATCTTCCAAGCCATGAAGTTGAGCAGAACGGCAACATCGCATGTGGTCAAGCACATAGTATAAAATTATTTTAATAATTATTTATTATTTGTTTTTCCTACATTATCTATGTTTAAACTAGTTGTAAATTGTGATGTAAGATTATTTCAATAAAGTTTTATATTTATTATTATTATTTATTTATTAGAACATAAGGTTTGAGTCAAATTATTTGAACTTTTCGGGGGTCCTTTAGTACGATGAGGATTTTGATCCAAGCCTCCTCTAGCAATAAATCTTACATCATTAGAAAGGTATTTAAATTTGAAACACTTTATTGTAGTACTATAAACGTCAACTATTAGTACTTTGAGAGTTATAACGCTCTGAACTTGACCAATTTTTTTAACATTAATGACCTAAAACTCCGAAAATACTAACAGTTAATAGAAAGTATGTTTGCAGCTAATATTTGTCATATAAAAACCTATCTTATGATATATCATTCATTTCTATAGGTGTGGTAGATCAACTCCCATAGACAATAAACCACTTATATACTTTAATAACCTTTAACTCCAAAAGTATTAACAATTGATATAAAGTATATTAGCAGCAAATATTTGTCTTTAAAAGACCTTTCTAATGATATATCATTTATTGCTAGAGGGCGTGTTAATCAACTCCCTGCTGAAGAAAATCAACAAAAAAGATGACATCTTCGACAGCAATTTTTTCCTAGTTAACATTGATATTTTTCTTATTGTTTAATATACAAAGCATTTCAATAAAAGAACTAAATTATTTTCATATTTTAAACCTCACATGATTACTACCAAAAAAAATATCGACCTCTTAAAATTGAAATATTCCCATACATTTAGTATGGAGACTGGCCGACGACATGACCACGAACTGACAGTAACAGGCGTTGCCAAACTTATGTTCACGGCTTGCAATTATAGAAGGCTATGGTTCTACCGATTTGAATTTCACTCAGTGCGGGAAGTAATTATTGAATTTCATTTCCGCACTGAATTTCAAATTTAGAATGTGATGAACCAGACCCCCACGGAAATGTTGAACGCCCCGCATTCTTTTTTCAAATGGAATGATAACATTTCAGAGCATATATAAGTGAGTAAATTATCATAATATTAGTTTTAGGGTGAAATAGAACCCTTTTCGAGCGTTGATTCATCACAGCATTATTTTTCGAATTGAATTAATGAAACTTCATATGTATGTCCATCAGCCATTTTTTATGCCTGCAAATGCAGCCGCTACCAACGGCTTAACGTGCCTTCCGAAGCAAGGGGGACCTCGAGATAATAAATTTTTGGTCACCCATCCCATGATCGACCCTTGCGACTTTGACGGAAAAGGAGTTACGCAGGAAGTTGGTGTTGCTCCTAGGCAGCTTAAGCATCTTAGTGACACAAGCCTGCCTAGGGCGGGTGGGAGGAGGAAGCGTCTGGAAACGGGAAACCAGGTAGTTAGGTGAGTTAGGGTCCTTGAGGATTTTGTATATAGCAGAAAGGATGTGCATATCACGGCGAAGGCGAATGGGAAGCCATTTTTTTTCATAGTTTTTCATAGATATAGAAATTTCTAATTATCTTTTTTAAAATAAAACATTTCAAAAATGTCTTTATAACTTTTTAAACCATGTATTCTGCTTATGCGTATGAAGTATCATTAAAATCGATTCATTCATTTCGAGAAATTAGGACATGAAAGTTTGTATGAAATGCCGTGACAAATCAAAGCTCTTAATATAGTGTAGTAGGTAAAACTCTATAAAGAATGAGTGTTGCAAATAAATATACAACGTTATAACATTAATTGTAATTAATATTGAGATTGAATGGAAGGTCAATGTGTAATTATAGACTTAGAATTTTCTTTCATGATGTCCATGACTACGATGTCATCCGCCCCCGCTTACGCCACCCCGTCCCTAGTAACGACAGCGCGCACGTTTCGTATCTCCATCGAAGGCATTCAGAGCCGAGTAGTCTGATACCTACTACCTACTAGTAAAAGAGGTAGGAAGCGCAGTGGCTTACTGCTTTTTATTTGAGATTGTGGTATTAAGAGAACTTTTGTTAAGGCTGTTCATGATCTTAAACTTCTCCCTGCTTCGGAAGGCACGTTAAGCCATTGGTCTTGGTTGTTTATGCAAAATGTTTAATGATTACAGACAAATATCACGCCCGATTCCAACTATTATAGACAGCAGAAAGGAGACCTAATTTTTTAACTTAATTTATTAAAGACATACCATCTAACTACCTCTATGGTCTAGTCGATCGCCCACCCATGTAAGACGCAGGGGTCCCGGGTTCGATTCCCAGGATGGAGGTACATTTGTACTCTAGTTGGTGGTAGGGCTTATTTCAAGTCCGCCTGGCTAGCTACCTAGTCTACCTACCACCATCTTGCCTAAGTCTGACGCCAAAGCAACGATAAAAAAATTCGTCATATACTAGAGAGTGGTATTTTTTCTAGTTATTATTTAGTATTGCTTAAAAATAGCATTGTGAATGCAAATATCTCAAATTTAAAAACTGTGGTGTTTCCACAGTTAGAGGTAAGATAACCAGTTCCTTAGTGATGAGGATTCCGGGTGTAGAGCGCTTCCACCTTCGGCTTTATCGTCAGTTTTTCATAATAACCGACGAATATTACGCCTCAGTCCATTTTTTTGCGACACTAACTTTTATAGGAGATAAGAGACTTAATTTTAAACTGGGGCCTTTCATAAATACATCACACCCCCTCCCCCGTCCTTATCACAGCTAGTCACATTTGTGTGACCCAAGTGTGACGTTACATATTTTACATCTAGAAATATTTATTGAATTAAAATTGCAGTTCCGTGTTTTATTTCAATTCAACCCCTCCCACTCCCTTGTAACACAATGTCACACTTCGTCGACCCCCTCCTTCCCCCTTAAAGTGTGACGTAATTTATCTATGGCCCCCATGTTGTTAAAGCCATACCTGCTGGTAATCGTGTACATCATCAGCCCCCGCTAACGCCACTCCGTCTCTAGTGACGGCGGCGCGCACGTCGTAGCGGCGGGGGGCCGCCCCCCCTGAACCCCCCCATAAGGAAAGGGCTTCGTGATCTGGGTTTAGGGCCGGGTACACCGACACCACGCACGAGTCCAGCTTCTGGCTTTCGGCTTCTGTAATAAGGACATAGATATTAAAGATAAAAGAAGTCAAGAAGAAGGAAACAAAAAAACGCAAAATAAATCTCAGAAGTGAATAACAACGAATATTCACGTCAGCGGTAGAGACATCCTACTAATACTATAAATGTGAAAGTTTGTGAGTTTAGATGTTTGTTCCTCAGCACGCAAAAACTACTGAACAGATTTGGTTGAAATTTTGCACACAGATAGTAGATAGCCTAGATTGAAACATTAGATACTTTTTCTTTTTAGAGATAAACAAGCAGCTCCATCGAGACTTGGCTAGTTTTTTTACAGAATGTTTTGGTGGGATTTAATTTTTTAGGGGTTAAATATTTACCTCTGGGCGGTCCATTGGGGTCGGGCCTCGCCATGACTTTCACGGTCAAGTCCGGGAACACTTTGAGCCCCGCCCTAAAGTGCGCGTAGTCGCGCGCCAGGTCGGCGCTGCCGTTGAGCAGGATGCTGGGCGTCTGCGGCGCCAGCACCATCACGTACGCCTCGGCGGGCCGCGCCTTCAGCACGCGCCCGTTGTCGCAACTAAACACCAATTATTATTTTGTTAAAAAATAAAATATAAAGAAATAAAAAAAATATTAAAAAAACACGACTGCCCTGACAAAAACGAACTAAAAACTTAAATAACAAGTGTCATTGCAGTCGGGGGACCATTTTATGGATCAAAGAGGTCCCTCGACTGCAATGACACTTGTTATTTAAGTTTTTAATTCGTTTTTGGCAGGGAAATCGTGTTTTTAATCTATTTTTTAATTAATTTATTTTTATTTCACACATTTTAGTGACAAATTATACATACATTCACTCACGCCTGTTTCCCATGGGGGTAGGCAGAGACTATGGATCACCACCTGCTACGATCCTTGCACACTTCTTTCGCTTCATTCACATCCATCAATCTTTTCATGCATGCCCTGCGGTTTTTGTCACTGCGTACACCAGCCTTTTTTATAATAACCTCTATTTGGTCCGCGTAGGTTTTTCTGGGACGCCCTTGTGCAATCGTTCCTTCCACATCCGCACAATATATCTCTTTCGTGATTCGCCTTTCATTCATCCTCTCTAAGTGACCAAACCACCGGAGCATTCCTTTCTCATTTCTTGTCACTATGTCATCTTTCAGACCACACCTTTTACGAATCACCTCATTGCTCACTCTATCACTCAGTTTTACTCCGCATATTTTCCTCAACGATCGCATCTCTACCGCATTTATTCTGCTTTCATTCTTCTTCTGGCATACCCAAGATTAACTTCCATACATCAGTGTCGGTACCAGCACTACCAATTAGATTTTTATTGTTACATGTCATTTTTAGTTGCGAATGACGTCAACGTGAATGTTTATGTGACAAGGTTCCATCGTATTACCAATTTATCTCTTCGACGAAGCCGGGTTAATTAGGATCGAACTTCACTAAGGGTAGTTTGTTTGATCATTTAATAATATTCCTTGTTTTAGTCGGCTTAAATTATACAGTATCTGCCGTATAAAAAGAAGAATAAATTTATACCTAGTTTAACCAAAAATATACCTTAACAATATTACTCAATATTACGTTTAATATCTCAAAGCATAATATTCTTAAACAAACTTTTGGTTATTCTAACAACTAAAAAAACATTTATTACTGAATTTTTAGACAAAAACATTTATGTTTTGTTTCAAAGTTACCTTGTTTGTATGAAAATCGCCTGATGTTTATTCTACTTTTAATAAATGTCCTTAAAAATAATTTCATTTTCGGTGAAACCAGCAGGACAAACAACCTTACTTTAACCAGAGGACTGAGGCCGTATTACAAGCTCTTAAATCCTGCCAGGTTTATAAATTGCTGTAGTGACATCTCTTTCTCGTCGTATAGCTAATAAAAGAGATAGATTGATAGCCAGTCAGAAAACTGCCTGGAAATAAGAGGTCATAATACGGCCTCTGTATGAATTATTTATAGCTAATCGGTACAGACAAAATTTCCAACAGGTACTCACGTGATGGTAGTATCGAGATGCACATTTCTCCGTCCCAGCGTTGGGAATGCGCGCGCGTCGCCGTACGCCACGCGCCGCAGCAGAGTTTCTACGTCGGCCACGCCGTCGCCCTCTACCGACACCGAGCGCAGATCTGCCATACAACAATATCATCGGTTTATTATAATAAGGGCTAATATTGTAAGAAAATTACTGTCGGAAATATTCTAACAGTCGCCGGAAGGCACTCGGTGCATACACTTTGTATTAGACCCCACACACTGTTAGAAAAAATCTAATTCAAACAGTGTCTAATACAAAATATATGCACCGAGTGCCTTCCGGCGACTGTTTGAATATTTCCGACAGTAATTTTCTTACAATATTTTCTGACAGTTCGTACAATATGCAACCGCCTTAATCCTCGGATAACAGATTGTCAGTTTAATGAAATATTAACCAAATAGGTATAATAGTCATTCTAAAAATATGACAAACATTTTCAATTTGGGGGTATAATACAGTATCAAACAGATAAAGCTTTATCTACGTATTAGCTTCCGCCCGCGACTACGTCCGCGTGGATATTCGGAAAATCTCTAGGGAACCTCGGATCAAGATATAAGTGTGATATGTTTTAATCCAGACTATAAATAAACTATTTGTGTGCCAAACTTTCCCAATTAAAATATATTAAGTTGGATGATACGTAGTTGCGATATATCGCAAAGCTTAAATGAAATTTCTGATGTCCAAAAGTGGTTAGCTTATGAATCATCAAAAAACTTGATTTGCAAAAATATGACAACTCATTATGTAATGTCAATGGTACATGCTGCCGTCACGTAAGTGGATAATGCACTGACATTTCTTCGAATGCTATATATTCGAAGAAATGTCAGTGTGTTATCCGCCATTTTACGTTTTACTCGTCCCTGATCCTACTAATATTATAAATGTGAAAGTTTGTGGGTTTTGATGTTTGGATGTTTGTTCCTCAATCACGCAAAAACTACTGAACGGATTTGGTTGAAATTTAGCACACAGATAGTAGATAGCCTAGATTAAAGCATAGGATACTTTTATCCCGATATTCCTATGGGAACGGGAACCACGCTGGTGAAACCGCGGGCGGCCGCTAGTTCATGATAAACTGTATATACTCACATAGATCAGGCGCGAGGCTGAGTCCCTCGCGGCATCTCGCCAAGCACGCCAGCGCGCGCGGCGGCTGCAGAGCTCCGCGGAGTAAGCCCAGCCCCGCCATGCCGCCGCGCAGGCCGTGGCGCATGTCACTGTGCCTGTATATACTCACATAGGTCGGGTGCCAGGCTGAGTCCCTCGCGGCACCTCGCCAGGCACGCCAGCGCGCGCGGCGGCTGCAGAGCTCCGCGGAGTAAGCCCAGCCCCGCCATGCCGCCGCGCAGGCCGTGGCGCATATCACTCTCTGTGCCTGTAACCACGAACACTAGTTGAACATTTTGATCACTTTTGACAAAGTCAAACATTACAAACTTAAATATATCGTTACCCATAGAAATAGAATGTCAAAGAACAACAATGTCAATAAACAGGTGATCCAAAAAGAACGTATACGTTTTATATGAGATACGTAAAATATGACTGTATATGGCAAAGGAAATTAATAAACTATGTTCCATACTGTTTTCTTCGTCGATAAACGAATAAATGTAGCGAAATTTGGTTTTAGAGAAATGTGTGGCAATATCTTATTTACCTGTGAAAAGTGTGATTACGTGGATTGTTTCTTTTTGTCACATCACGATTACTTAGAGCACAAGACACCATGGCTCCATGATACCTTTATTTTAATTTCTAACTAAGATTAACAAATATTTTAAACAAACTGCGATTGCTCATTTGCTAGGCGGGACGCTAGGGGCTCTTACTGTAAAAAATGTAGGCATATGTCACTTGATCTTTTGTCTCTTTTATACATAGACCGTGTCCGTATGATGTTAACTTCTCTTTTCAACGCTTTGTTGGTCTTTTTGAGCACAGCGAAAATTTTCCTATGTCTATGTCGTAACCACATTTTGTACAAATGAAAACCAATATACAATCGACGGCTAACTGGGTTTTTTAAGACAGGAGAATCGCATTCAATCAATTTGATACTTAAACGCAAAGAAATTAAAGTTCAAAATAAATTGCAGAATTTTGACAGTTTTATATAAACTGACATGCTGATAACTGTACCGAGTGGCTTGTACAGTTATCAAAGAGATTATAGACAATAACTAGCTGCATTTACCTTGCCAGCAAGCTCCGACCACCATGGTAGTGTTGACCCCATGCGCGGGGTGTAAGGGCCAATCGTCGATCACTTCCGGCCCCTTGCCGTCCGGCGAGTGGTACGGTTCTATATATAACATAGTATTTACCTTGCTAGCAAGCTCCGACCACCATGCAGTGGCGGTACCCCCATACAAGCCGAAAAGCCCGGCTTGCCCTAACAATAACTTACTTACACTACTAATGAATCGTAATTAATAACAACAAAACAACATTATTAACGAATGTTAATTTTCAATAATCAATAACCACAAATTCATTTTTTACAACAACTGATCGAGAGACAAGTCGCTAAACTGCGTTACTTTCCTCAATAAGCCCTACAAATGCATTTCATCTCCCTCGCACTCGTTGGCTTGCAACCGGGCTTTGCGATCTGTATATATCCGCTCTCTTCTTACTTTAACAAAACTGCTACCGCATCATATGCATACTGCTGTAGGTACTATAGATTCTATGAGAAATACAGAAGCCGACTAAAAGCCTGGCTTTTTGCTTCAATCTGTGACGACAGGTGTTTTGAAAAACAAACTGTTTTGCCTTTATTAGTGTTTTTATGTTAAAAATGAATTAAAACTTCAGTTTAATGATTGATAATGGTCCCTTCCCTTGTGATGGATTGAAATGTTTATTAACTGTTGTGTGATCTATGAAAGTGTACCTACGAGTCGAGTCGATTCCAAGGGAAATACAAAATAACGTAAGTAATAAACCTTTTCATTTGAGTATTTTGCAAAGAAATATAATATTCTTCAATGTATCGTAATATTGTAGTGGACTCTTTACATTGTTGGTTGTTCTTATAAAAATAAATAAGTAAGGTTAGTTTTGCGTCTTTCATTTGAACGAAAATTTAAATGTTTGTTTGTAAATGTTTGTTTGGAATGCAGGGGATATGATTTGAATTGCCTAGCAGGGACGCTATGATTTTGTGAAATGATTTAGATATTTATTATGAGTGACACATTTTAAACGAGAAATTTAGTTTTGATTACACAATAATTAAATTTGATAAAGCCACGCCATCTAGCATTTTGCGGCGAACTAATTTATGAATAATTAAAGTACGCTTAAGGGTTGTGCTTTTGGTGCTTTTTTGAGAGCTATCTATGAATTCGTTTAGATGGCGCTGGGCGGTGTCGCATCGATATTTTGGTAAAGATCATCGTATGAAAAAAATCTTAAATTAGTAACGAGAAATTGTGGGATGCATTGGTTTTTTGCTTGTATTGAGCTGATAAAAAAATTGCTTGATTTGAGGGTTCGGGCTTGCGCTACTATGTAGGCCTGGGCACGCCACTGCCACCATGGTAGTGTTGACCCCATGCGCGGGGTGTAAGGGCCAATCATCGATCAATTCCGGCCCCTTGCCGTCCGGCGAGTGGTACGGTTCTATATATAACATAGTATTTACCTTGCCAGCAAGCTCCGACCACCATGGTAGTGTTGACCCCATGCGCAGGGTGCAGGGGCCAGTCGTCGATCACCTCCGGCCCATTGCCGTCCGGCGAGTGGAACGGTTCTATATATAACATAGTATTTACCCTGCCAGCAAGCTCCGACCACCATGGTAGTGTTGACCCCATGCGCAGGGTGCAGGGGCCAGTCGTCGATCACCTCCGGCCCATTGCCGTCCGGCGAGTGGAACGGTTCTATATATAACATAGTATTTACCCTGCCAGCAAGCTCCGACCACCATGGTAGTGTTGACCCCATGCGCAGGGTGCAGGGGCCAGTCGTCGATCACCTCCGGCCCATTGCCGTCCGGCGAGTGGAACGGTTCTATATATAACATAGTATTTACCCTGCCAGCAAGCTCCGACCACCATGGTAGTGTTGACCCCATGCGCAGGGTGCAGGGGCCAGTCGTCGATCACCTCCGGCCCCTTGCCGTCCGGCGAGTGGTACGGTTCGCCGTCGATGAACAACTCTACGTTCGGGAACCGGACGTTTAGAGCGTAGTGGTGCCATTCGTTGTCGCAAACCTGTTTATACATATTTTTAATAAAATAAATCAGTAAGAAAGGTTACTTCAATCGTTCAAACTGAAATCTAATGACAATGAGGATCAGTATCGATTTTTGTTTAATGGCTTATCAGAAAGCTTAACTGTGAAGAAATTTTTACGATAGATATCTCTGAAACCTGAGAAGATATACGAGCTAAAACGTGTCATCGAGACGTACCATGGGCAACAGCGATGCTTAACCACTGCTAAGGTCAAAATCGCTTGCACGCCGCGCCGGCACAACCATATGTTTAGTTCGTGTAGGGGCGATACGCGCACACACGAATTTTGTTGCAAACTGGTTAAGCGTCGCTGTTGCCCATAGTACGTGATAAAGCACATATTGCATTGAGCTTGGCATTTCCTTCAAAACCCTTATAACTCAACCATTTCTAAAAATCTTTCACTACGTTTCATAGCTATGAATACGTTTTTATATTATACCAATAATACTATAGGATTCAAACTTGTTACTTATCTGCGTTGTATTAAATACCAGCAATGGAAAAATACTCTAAGATGAAAATCCCTACTCTAAAATTACAAATAAACAACTCTACTCCAGCCAACTTACGGAAAGAATATTTCTTTTTACCATCGCCACTCTAAAAAGTGCGTTTAATTCAACGATAAGAATGAATAATAAGCGATTTTATTCACCGAGTGAATAAAAATAATTTGAATTTGGAACAAGCGCGCATCATGAATTAGTACAAAAAGTTCCTATACCTACTGGCTGCTATGGAGCTATTCCATAGAGCCATAGTTACACAATAAAATTAAACGAAAAAAAAAATATCCCGCCCAATTTAATTAGGTTCTTTTTAGTGTCTTATCTTTGGGTTATTTTCTATCTATTAGAGGGAGATTGAACGTTCAGTCTTGCATCAGTCCATTCCATCGTCTGGTACGATATTCAGTCTGCAAAAATTCAAAGTCTATACAAACTGATGAAATGGACTGATGCCAGACTGATCATGTAATCTCTCTCTTGGCGTGGTTGTATTATGTCATTGGAAAACTATTAATTTCACGCATGGGTCGGTCATGGGATGGGTGACCAAAAATGTATTATCTCGAGCTCCTCCGTTTTAAATGCTCTAAGCCTCCGTGCCTCGGAAGGCACGCTAAGCCGTTGGTCCCGGCTGCATTTGCAGTCATTAACACCCATCAATCCGCATTGGGCCCGCTTGGTGGGTTATGGCCCATCCTCCCACCCATAAGGAAGGCCTGTGCCCCAGCAGTGGGGACATTAAAAATGGCTGATTGTCAACTATAAATAAATACTATAAGTACTGCTAGGTATTTTGTTTTCTCGCAGTCGATGGTAAAAAGTAGAGTACACAACTCGTGAAAAAAAAATTCATCTCGGTCCTTTGTATCCCTCGCTTCGCTCAGGATTCTACTTTTGAATCCCTCGCTACGCTCGGGATTCAACTCTAGAATCCTTCGCTACTCTCGGGATCCAACTTAGTCCCTCGAACTAAATTCCCTTTTTATTCACTTGTTGTATAATCTACTATTATTGTTCCACAAAATGTTATAAAAATTGGTTAACATTAATAAGCATATATTTTTAAAAAGTGTAACAAAAACATAGTTTTTAAATGAAAGTATAAGGCGGTTTGTTTACTTTTACTTACATTCTCTCTGTTGGCTGGAGTAGGTATAAAAAACCTTGACATAGACCAATAATTAGTTTCAGTAAAATTAAAACAAAACTCGGCAAATATTACTGCATTGCATAATCTTCTGTCATAATCATAAAGTTATACTGCTACAATTCAGCTATGTAGACTGCTAGTTTACAAAAAACCTAATAAAACTCAACACTATGTATAATTTGTACTGTGCTTTCATGAAGTTAAATCATAACTAGAGATCGTATATTCGGATGCATATTTAACTAAAGTTCAGATGTTCGGATTACGGAAACCGCTTTTTATCTTAAAATCTAAGGATTATGAACGTAATGGGGATCTCCACGCAAACCTAAGCTAGATGGCGCTAGCGGCGAAGCGACCGCTATCAATAGATTTGATTGGTTAAAATACGTTGGAAATGATACTTGATATTTAAAACAGCCAATCAAACGATTTTAGGACAAACGCTTGTGGCGCCATTAGTTCCTCAGTATGCATCCCTATTGGTTGCTTTTCCTTCTTTTTACTGTCAATGATTTTTGAAGTAGTAAACACAATCTTATTACATTGTAACAAAGCCTATTAAATTTTATGGGAATATACACATTTTAAGAAATTTAAAAAGAAGAAGCCGTTTTCATATACACCCTTAATTTTTAAGTATATCTAAAAATGAAATGAGGATATCAGACCACGTGAATGAACAACTTTTACTATGGGGCCAACCACGGAATCTCGAAAAGAAATGTTCCATAGAAAATTACAATATCGCGACTATATAATGTATGGAACAGCTGATTTTTTTTCGCGATCCCGTGGTCTGAAATCCCCTTTTCATTTTTAGATATAGGTACTTAAAAATTAACGGTGTACATGAAATAAAACACTTTTTAACGGATACTAGCGCGGTTTTATTGAAAGTACTTTGGTAATTAGTTGGTATTTGGTTTGATTTTTGATTTTCCCGACGTTTCGGCACCTTTGCAGCTGCCGTGGTCACGGGGGACTGAAGCCACTCGTGAGCCTACCCTCAAGCGACGAATTTTTTTTTAAGCCGTTCAGAAATTAATATTTAACAAAGATTTTTGATTTAATTGGTTTAAGTTAATTTATAATTTAATTTTGTGATTTAATTAATGCTAAAAAGAGAGAATCTATTGAAACTACCATCATTTCACAAAATTGGGAGGCCCTTCCAAGAAAGTAATGGCGAAATAAAACTTGGAGCGGGGAAAGTCGACCCCCGTCTTTTATATTTGTGAATTTATTTGCAAAAGGAACTAACCGTATCATTAGATCTTGCAGTGTGTGTTTGGGGCTTTAGCTTGTGAATGATGGGGTCTCAAGGTGGTGGAATTTTCCAACCATAATCTCTATTGAAATTAGGATATTTATTTCGATAGACTCGCGGAGCATTCTAGAAATAAATCTACGTTCCCTAGCAAGGATTAGGGGTTTGTCGAATCTAATGTAATGGTTGGGCCCCTCAAAGGCGTGTTCACACACTGCAGACTTGTTATCGCGCCTATGTTTCATGTCAGCTACATGCTCTTTAACGCGGGTCCCTATGCTTCTCTTTGTTTTCAATTTTCATGCTTTCAACACATTTAATAAAACCGCGCTAATATCCGTTAAATAGTAGATTATATAACAAGTGAAAAAAGAAGGAATTTAGTTCGAGGTACTATGTTGGATCCCGAGAGCAGCGAAGGATTCAAAAGTAGAATCCTGAGCGAAACGAGGGATACAAAGGACCGAGATGAAATTTTTTTTCACGAGTTGTGTACTCTACTTTTTACCATTGACTGCGAGAAAACATAATAGCAGTACTACTACTTACCTACTACTACTTACACCTATAGTACCTATTTATAGTTATCAAATTTAATTATTTAGATAGGTAATCGGTAATTTAACCGTTAGAAAATAGTGAAACTATAAGTTTTCCAATGACATAAAACAACCATGCTATGAGGGAAATTACATGATCAGTCTGTCATCAGTCCATTTCATCAGTTTGTATAGACTTTGAATTTTTACAGACTGAAGATCGTACTAGACTGATGGAATGGACTGATGCAAGACTGAACATCTAATCTCCGTCTAATATAAAGAAAAGAACCCAAAGATAAGACACTAAAAAGAACCTAAATAAAATTGGCGGGATATTTTTTTTTATTTAATTGTATAATTATAGCTTTATCTATGGAATAGCTCCATACTTTCAGCACGTTTTATTTTTTTTTGTACATAATTCATACGATGCGCGCTTGTTCCAAATTCAAAATATTTTTATTCACTCAGTGAATAAAACAGCGTATTATTCACTCTTATCGTTGAATTAAACGCACTTTTTAGAGTGGCAATGGTAAAAAAGTGTTTTATTTCATGTCTAGTGACCGCGTAAGCTTGAGAAGTGAATAACGGTGTACATGTTTAGCTATGAATTGACTTTAGGTAAAAATATGTATTCGTTATCCGATCAGTAATCACAAGTCCCACCTCCGGGATCTTCCAGCGCCACTCGGCGGGGCGGAAGATGTTGAGGTCGCCGTCGCCGAAGTCGCGGCGCAGCAGCAGGATCAGGCGGCAGTTGCGCACGAACACCGCGTAGTGGTGCCGGTTCATCTCTGCCACACCACACAGTTACACAATCGTTAAGGAGGCTTCATATTTCAGTCTTAACTAAAGTTTAATAAATCATCGAGTCATCAAAATACTTAGTTTAGACCAGTCTTTCCCAACATGGGCGATAACGCCCCCTTGTGGGCGCTGCAGGCCTAAAGGGGGGCGGTAAGAGACCCAGAAAAAAAAGGGGGCATTATTGAACAGCATCAGATTCAACCTTCACATTAGTTTTTATATAAGAATTGATTATGTTTGTTTTATTTTCAATAAAAGATACTCTGTCCGAATACTATAAATTTGCGTTTCAATAATCAGTTATAAGTACTTAGCGGTTTTTAAGTATGTTTAAAAAGGGGGGCGTTAAAAAATAATTTATTCTTAAAGTGGGCAGTAGACAAAAAAGGTTGGGAACCCCTGGTTTAGACTAACAATAACTTATGAAAAAAACTAACTTACTAGGATTTACCCTACTCGAAGTGAGTACAGTATGCATTTACTAAAAATTCGAAAATGTAGACTACCTAATTCTATTTTTAGGCTGGGTTGCACCATTCTGACACCTTAACTTTAACAGATACAAACTCATCTGACTCTGTGACAGCGCCGCTGTCGTCTATGGCGAAACCTAGGTAACAATATGAACTAAAATAACACCTTAATTCCACTTTTAACCACTGGCTCAGATAAGCTTGTCTCATGTACTATGGGCAACAGCGACGCTTAACCAGTTTGCAACAAAATTCGTGTGCGCCCGTATCGCCCCTACACGAACTAAACGTATGGTTGTGACGGCGCGGCGTGCAAGCGATTTTGACCTTAGCAGTGGTTAAGCGTCGCTGTTGCCCATGGTACATTCAAAACAAACAAAGAAGTACACACAAAACATTATAAAGCAATCAATGCAAATCACTACTCATTGTGGTCATCAGCTAGGTTCTTTCGTGTGTTTGTCCGCGTCAGGCGCGGGCGCGTGCCGCAGTCAGGCGGTGACGCTGAATGGGCGGCAGATCATGCGGCTGATGTGATGATGATATTGATGATTATATCGCTACTTACTGTGGTCGTCAGCCAGGCACAGCAAGTGCTCCTTAGTGTGCTTGTCAGCATCAGGCGCGGGCGCGTGCCGCAGCCAGGCGGTGACGCTGAAGGTGCCGGGCAGGTCGTGAGGAGCCACGGACTCGGGCACTGTGGCCGACGTCTCGCCGTCGAACTCGAACATTTGCTCGCCTTCACGACCTGAAGAGAAAAATATGGCTTCTTTATCTAAACCCATGCTTTAAATCTATACATATAAAACTCTAAATTTATTGACTGATTCATTGACTGACTGATTCATTGTTGGGATAGGCGTAGAGCCCTAACAGCTGAAGGTAGAGACACCAATTTTGGAGGGTGGATACCTTTTATGATGTAGATGAGCACTAAGAAAAGATTTTAGAAAATTCCCCTCAAACAGGGTTCTACAGGTTGTTCAAGTTTGTATCAGAATTTGTATAGGGTTGAAGGTAGATACACCATTTTTTGGAGGGTAGATACTTACCTTTCATGGTGTAGGTGAGCACTAAGAAAGGGTTTTGGAAAATTCTCGTTATAAAGGTCGCTACAGAGTGTTTCAGTTTGTACATGATTTTTTATGGGAAAATGTAAATACCTAGGTACCTATATTAGTAATCCGTGACTCAAAATAAATGCACATCTATCTTAATCACGCGAACGAAGTCGCGGGCAAAAGCTAGTCATCTATAAAACGTTTTGCTTTAGCTTATTGCCAACATAAAAATAATCAGTGTTATAGTAACCGTAAATCATCCAAACGAGTATTATAGTTGTATTCAACTTCATAATGCAACTTCTTCGAAAATATGGTTAGTATGACACCGGTTGTTAATGTTGGCAATAAGCTAACCATAAAACCAACCAATTTAATGTAAATGAACCAATGTATTGTATCTTTAAAAAACTCACTTCCAACACAGAATATAAAGAAGACACAAAAGAGGTGCTAGTAATAAATCACAGTTTTTAATGCAGGTACACAAATACATTACGTTCAAGCAATCTCAGACCAAAAAGGGCTATAGTGCTATAGCAACTCCGAGCAGATGGTTTCGAATACGACCCGAGTGGGGCTTCTGTCTAGACTAGAACCTAACATAACACAGAGACTTGTTCTAAAGTCACATTAAAAGTGGAACTTACCAGAGTCAGGTTTTAAAGATTTGACCCATTCGTTTCCGGCTCCGGGGCTAGGCAGCAAGTCAATGGTCTTGGGGTCCAAACCTGAAATGATACAGAGACTAAAATATGGAAATGAAATTTGATTAGAGTTTATACACTTATTTCTAATTCAAAACATCTGAGAGATTCAAAATGCACTTAATAGATTAGTGATAATAAAACTATGGAAAATAATGTAATGTCATAGTTAGAATGATTGATGTAAACCTTATTATTTGTTTGTAAGTTTATGTAATACTTAAATCATTATTTGTTGCTAAGTTTATTAAAATGATTTGATTTGATTACGTGATCCATGACGATCTGCTACCGTTTCCTGTTATTCGATTATTTTTGCCTAATTGTTATAAAAAGGAATTGATTTGATGTTGGTCTGCTACCGTTTCCTTTTATTCAATTGTCATTTTAAAATAGGTATAAAATAGATATCTTTATTATTAATTCAATGATAAATAATGTTAATTATATTATATTTTAATTGTCATAGGCTATTTATTTAATTAATGGTTATTTGTATAAAAGTATTGATTTGATCGTTTGGCGCCATATGGCAGACTTGTTTTCTGTAATGCTTACTCCTGATTGGTTGTTAAAATATTGGCGGGATATATCTTGCTCCTGCGGAGCGTAGCTTATTTTTAGTCACATTCTACTGTAGTGAGTCAAGTGAAAAGGTTGTGGAACAGAAAGTTAAGTATTATTCTAACATGTTTTATTTTTACTGTTCACAATATTCCATTCAATTATCCATTATTTTCTGTGTTTAATGCTTGTGTTATTTATTTAATCTGGTCGATAGTTGTTGCATAATGAACGTTAGTGTTACGTTAATTGTGTTACTTATTTGATGTGGTTAATAGAATTGTTGCTTATTGAACGTTCATTTTTTGTTAAATGTGTTATATATCTAAGTTAATTTGGTTGATAGAATTGTTGCTTAATGAACGTTCCGATTATGTTAATTATTTAAGATAATAAATTATTTGAACAATTGTTGAAGGACTTCTTACGTTTTATTAATAGTATTTCCCCTTAGTTTTCCTACATTCAGTTAGTCTATATTCAGTTAAATAGTCTACATTCAGTTAAATAGTCTACATTCAGTTCAATAGTCTACATTTAATTCAATAGCTTACATTAATTGCACTTTAAACTAAAGAGATATAATAGACAATAGCTTAGTTTTTGATTATATATTGCTCTATCTTACAAAAGCTATCATCAGAAGTGGGATTGTCTCTGTCCATTTCAAAATATTAACACCGTTTCCTAATAATTTTCAGGGTGGATGCTGATGTGATCGGCCAGATGACTCCACTCCGCTGCCGTTGTGAGGTCTTGATCCCGAAACCTGCATCGGCGGAGCTACAAGCTGCTGTCGCAACAATTTCGAGTTCCTTGCGTCGAAAGGAGAAAAAAAACATCCGGACTCGTTCCCTGGTGCAAAGGCCGGTAAGGCCCTCGGTGGCTGTGTTTTTTTTTACGATAACTGTGATTTATACACACAACCTGCTAGTCAGTTAATTTAGTTTAGCGAATTATTGTCGTAAAATTAGTAGAAGATAAGTAATTGAAATAAAGTAAAGATATTTATTGAAAAAAGTAATATGTGATGGTATTTGTGGTACACATTTGTGGTTTCATTAGTAGCATATAGTAGGATAATGCATTTAAAATGAGGTGAACAAAATATTTGTTTATTTAAAATAGGTTCACAAGTAGGTGAGCAGATTTTACTAAGTATGTACAAAGGTTTTATGTATTATGTCCAAACTTTTTCAAGTGCATAGAAATTGGTGACCGTTTGGGTTTAGCAAATTTTTTTTTTTTGCGGCATGGCTTATTAACTACGTCACTAGTACTATTATAAGTCTACACTACGAAATAACTTAATAATTTAATATTATTTGTGTATTTTGTTTAGTCATATTTTCATATTTTATGCATTATGGACGTTTTGGTTATCCTTCCCAAAGTAGTAATAAAATCATTTGACGAAAGCAGTCTTCTAACCTTTATCAAAGCATTAGTATCAAAGGTATTTAGCATTTTCATTAATTGTTTTCTTTAATTAAATTATCTATTTGAAAGTGTGTGAAAATAAAATCGGTCTAATAAGCCATTTTCTTTATACTCTTCGAGTATTTTAATGAGAGTAAGCATATTAAACACAATAATCTGAGCATGCTCCTTGTTCAAAATTTGTTTTTGTTCTGATTCAAAAATATGCTCAACCAAGTAAACTTGGGTTCGCTCGCCCAATGGTCGGAATTATAACGTTATTATTACTGATAATTCAAATTATATTTTTTTTATTATTGCTGGTTACTAAACTATTACTACCTATTTAGGCATTATACCTCTAATCATACTTATGAAAGGTTAGATTTATTGTCCTCGTTACAAGGTCTCCCGCTTAGGGTTTGCGAACCGATGACCTAGCTTCTATGAAATTGACGTGGTTGTAACAGCCTAGACTAAATTAATCATTTTGAGTTGAGTTGAGTAGAGTTGAGTTGTTGTCTTTTTCTAGTTTAAGAACTGCGTGTTCACGAAATCTACTCTTTTGCTATCTCTGTACAATATGGTGGATTTGCACTATAGCTTCATTTGCCAGAAATTTGTCAAAATTTAGTACATTTTAATTGATTCCTGAAATACTGGACCATAAAAAAAAAGATACCCGGTATAGCAAAAAGTTATCCTTTTTGTATAAAACATCATTATCATTGTCGTTGAAAATTACAAAATCTGACAAATGGAACTTTATTTCCTATGATGATATTTACGATTTATTTTAGAATTACCGAGCCATTTTTCAATATTCTGTTCGTTTATTGTTTTATGATTCTTTTTTTTAGTAGACAGTATTTTTTTTGTGTAGTAGAATTCTAAATAATGTCCTCACACTGAAAACTAAAATATATAAATTTTCGTCAGATCGTAAACTCGTCTAGCCTTACTTGCTATTGTGCTACTACTACATAGGTACAGACAGATAGTAGTAGGTACTACTATCTATTATCTATCAACTACTATAATTACTTCTACTTCTACCATTTATAAACTATCCCAATAAGTTTATATCTATCAACTGATTAGACTTTTTTATTTTATTTAGTGAGTCTTACAGAAGGCTTAATATTTTCAGTCAAATGTTTTTGAGTTACTTAGTTTTCGTTTTTCTTGAGATCTATATTATTATAGTTTTAATTGTTCACTTTCGAACTAGTCTACAAGATACTTTTGGTGACTGTTACCACTTGAAAGAAGAATGGCGTGATACTTAGAGCAACGCCGGCCAACATCGGCTTCGTCCCAAACACAATTTTTATTAAAACACAAGGCAGTTGTACTATTATCTATTCTGTGACAAGGCTGATATAATGTATATTCAATTAGGTATTAGTGTTATTACCTATGCTATGTTACATTTTCATGTTATTGAATAATGTAAAAAGTTATCGAGTAGGTACAAATTTCTTTGACAACTTTCTTTGACAACTTTCTTTGCGGTTGTGTAAAAAGCTGTGGTCATAACCAAGAATCTTAAATATTCATATTCTATGGTCATATCTACCGAAGATTTTTACTGGTCGAGTATACTATTGGTCTGATAACTATGTTGTTAGATAAACTAAAAGCTTAGTTTCTATATATATACGAGATTCTGATAGAATTTATACTTTTGGAATTCTTAAATATGTTGTAGGTATTAAATATACTATCAGATGCCTTGACTTCAAATCCTTTTTGGAATCCTTTTTGGTATTGATGTAGGCATTGACGTTGCTATTGATGTTGGTATTGATGTTGGTATTGATGATGGTATTGATGTTGGTATTGATGTTGGTATTGATGTTGGTATTGATGTTGGTATTGATGCTGGTATTGATGCTGGTATTGATGCTGGTATTGATGCTGGTATTGATGCTGGTATTGATGCTGGTATTGATGCTGATATTGATGCTGGTATCTATGCTGGTATCGATGCTGGTATTGATGCTGATATTGATGCTGATATTGATGCTGGTATCGATGCTGATATTGATTCTGGTATTGATGCTGGTATTGAAGCTGGTATTGATGATAATGCTAATGATTCATGATTATGATAATGAATGATAATGCTTATTTATTCGCAAACTGATGAAGCCACATGATATCCAACCACATATTTGTTTAATAGAATTCTTTTCTAATCATACATTGATTGATTTTAATTGTAGACATTAGTAATAAGTATAGTGGTCTAGTGCTTTGACTGTTTTTGGGCTACTATTTTAGCCCAGTCCAAGTTTTGACCATATGAATAAATTTATTTATTATTTGACTTTGTTGTTGTGGCTGATGGCCATCAATAGGCAGTGGTTTTGAAAATAATATAGTTATATAACTGTTTCAAGTCAGATTGGCCGAACGGTTTGTGTAAAGTGCAAAAAACCACTGTTCAAAAATCCACTGAATTTAATACCTTTGTGATTGCTGATAGCAAAAGAACCAAATTATACCCTTACTTGTATTCAAGTCTGACGTGAACTCCACTTTTTAATAATAATTTAAAACGCTGCTAAGCCACATGCTTGGTATCGAATCATCTCACTGGCAGCGGGTGAATGTGATCGGTATGTCTATGTATGATTTGGCAGTTGTGTTTATTCCATTTAGTATAAATAAATAAAAATAAAAATAATTTATTTTCAGACCAAAGATCCATAGTTTGTTAGTAACAATAATATTTGAAACGCTGTTAAGCCACATGCTTGGTACCAGAATCATCTCACTGGCAGCGGGTGAATGTGATCGGTATGTCTATGTATGATTTGGCGATGAATGTTATAGGTATACCAGGTACACGATATTCGCTGGTCGGCCTTATGCTTGGTACTGGTTGATCTCACTGGCAGCGAGTGAATGTGATCAGTATGTCTATGTATTTGGCAATCGTGGCCTCGGTACATGGTATTCGCTGGTCGGTCAGATGCTTGATGTCAGTTATTCTCACCAGCAGCGGGTGAATGTTATTGGCATGTCTAGGTGTCTGGCAATACCTACCTATAAGTTATGTTGATATTAAGAAATTGGTATTCGCTGGTCGGTCAGATGCTTGGTGTCAGTTATTCTCACCAGCAGCGGGTGAATGTTATTGGCACGTCTAGGTGTCTGGCTATACCTACTAAAAAGTTGTTGTTATAAAAATGGAATAAAAAGTTTATTAATTAATAAAAAAGAAAGGTGGAGTAAACGTATTATTATATTAATAAAAGAAAGTGTCTCACGGATTCCGGTTAAATTCCTGTTAAGTTTGTTGACAACTAATTTCATTTCTTTAATTTCCTTAATTCTTAGATTCAAAGTGTTGAAAATATTATTAACCGAAAGTGGCGGAAACTCGTGAGATTTATCAAAGTACTAAATTACTCATTATGAAACAATGTTCAAAATATACTTAAAAATGGGTATGTATTGCAATAATGTTATGAAGAATAAAATAAACATTGTATTTTTTTTCTTTTCTATATTTTTATGTACACACGACAGCACGTCAGGTTATACAATTAAGCTGCGAAAACAGCTTTTATTATAGGGCATAAAAGCGGTCTCAAGGGCAACATGTATAGTCTGAGGTGCCGTTGTGTGTACTTCGAGGACGAAGTACTGTCAGTATGGCCGTAATAGATTAGTGATAATAAAACTATGGAAAATAATGTAATGTCATAGTTAGAATGATTGATGTAAACCTTATTATTTGTTTGTAAGTTTATGTAATACTTAAATCATTATTTGTTGCTAAGTTTATTAAAATGATTTGATTTGATTACGTGATCCATGACGATCTGCTACCGTTTCCTGTTATTCGATTATTTTTGCCTAATTGTTATAAAAAGGAATTGATTTGATGTTGGTCTGCTACCGTTTCCTTTTATTCAATTGTCATTTTAAAATAGGTATAAAATAGATATCTTTATTATTAATTCAATGATAAATAATGTTAATTATATTATATTTTAATTGTCATAGGCTATTTATTTAATTAATGGTTATTTGTATAAAAGTATTGATTTGATCGTTTGGCGCCATATGGCAGACTTGTTTTCTGTAATGCTTACTCCTGATTGGTTGTTAAAATATTGGCGGGATATATCTTGCTCCTGCGGAGCGTAGCTTATTTTTAGTCACATTCTACTGTAGTGAGTCAAGTGAAAAGGTTGTGGAACAGAAAGTTAAGTATTATTCTAACATGTTTTATTTTTACTGTTCACAATATTCCATTCAATTATCCATTATTTTCTGTGTTTAATGCTTGTGTTATTTATTTAATCTGGTCGATAGTTGTTGCATAATGAACGTTAGTGTTACGTTAATTGTGTTACTTATTTGATGTGGTTAATAGAATTGTTGCTTATTGAACGTTCATTTTTTGTTAAATGTGTTATATATCTAAGTTAATTTGGTTGATAGAATTGTTGCTTAATGAACGTTCCGATTATGTTAATTATTTAAGATAATAAATTATTTGAACAATTGTTGAAGGACTTCTTACGTTTTATTAATAGTATTTCCCCTTAGTTTTCCTACATTCAGTTAGTCTATATTCAGTTAAATAGTCTACATTCAGTTAAATAGTCTACATTCAGTTCAATAGTCTACATTTAATTCAATAGCTTACATTAATTGCACTTTAAACTAAAGAGATATAATAGACAATAGCTTAGTTTTTGATTATATATTGCTCTATCTTACAAAAGCTATCACACTCATATGCGATGCTCGAGCGCCCGTAGTACCAGCTTAACTTCTTTTAGTCTCTCTATTTTGTGCCACCACTGTATAAGATTCCACAAGCAGCCTTTATAACGTTAGATCTTTACGTTAATCTTTACATAGCGTTAAATTAAAATGGCGACAGGTCACGGGAACTATTTGCGTACCCCGAATCTCCCTTAAACTTAAAGGGAAGATAATACAAAACAATGATAAGACTGTTGTCATGTATGGATCGGAGTGTTGGGCCATCAAGGAGATGAATGAAAGACAAAATATACATGTAGCTGAAATGAGAATGTTAAGAGGAATGTGTGGTGTTACGCGAAAGGACAAATTCAGAAATGAATACATAAAAGGGAGTTTGAAAGTGGCGCCAATAACGGAAAAGTTAAGGGGGAAACCGGTTGTCGTGGTATGGACATGTAATGTGGAGGAATGAGGAGCATGTTACGCGAAAAGTTTTAAGTATGAAGGTGGTGGATATACGGGTAGAGGAAGGCCAAAGAAAAGATGGATAGACTATGAAAGAGGATATGGCTAGAAAGGAAGATAACTTTGAGATTACGAGTAATAGAGATGTATGGAAGAAAAAGACTAAATCTATAAATGAATAAAAAATGAATAAATCTCACCGCATGCGGCGCGTTGCGCGTGCAGCGCGTACGTGTCGCGGTCGCAGCCGGCGCCGCGCGAGGCGCGCAGCGTGACGGCGGCCTGGATGCGCGTGACGCCCGGGCAGCGCTCGTCCGACTGGCACGCCTCCAGCCGCGCCTCGGGGAACAGCGCCAGCGGCCCGCTGCCCGGCGCGTAGTCCACGCGCTCGGCGATACCTGCCACCGACAACACACTTTAACATCACAAATAGGGGCACGTGACATTATTATGAATTTAAACACCTTGCTTAGACAGAACCAGCGAACTAAAATCTATGGAACTGTAATTGCAAACAAATATTGCTTTAAAGTAATACCACGGAACTAAAAAACTACAACCCACATGCACAGCATTTAGTCGGGCCAGCCACGCACTCGGTGAGAGACGGTAGCGTTCTTTACAGTAATTGCAGTTTGTATTCAAATTGTGCTTGTTGTTTGCAAAGAAGGCAAAAAGATGCAGAGATAACAAATCATAAGTATTAAATATTTTTTCTTTAAGTATAGAAATATCTATATGAGTATACTGATTATGGATGTTATTATGCAACCAGTGTATTAGTCTTTGTGCTGCTGCATAACTCATAACTAAATGCCAGCTTTTTTAGCCCGACCCCCTTAGTTGTAATTTTTGTGGCGTTATTTTTTGAGCATCTGCTTGTTCCATAGATTTTAGTTCGCTGGATAAAACTATAATCCAAGACACCAATGTAGATTAATGTTTAAGACTGCTAATAAATCTATGATTGATGGCGAAATGTTCAAGCACCTATGTTCGAATCGAAATGGTATTTTAAACAAACTGTACTTCGAAGAATGCAGCAATGCGACATCAAAACTCTAAGCGATATTTATATTTGTGCCCTCTTTGAAATACCAACGATTTAACCTAAAAACTATATAAAAGATGATAATATACAGCTCAAACTTGTAATATGAATACATACTAAATTAAATACCGTACTAAATCATAAGCCTGATAGAATCTCTAAGTGCATAACATCAACACAATATCCGGAATAAAGTTACTACACGTATAAAGTAGGATGAAGTAGGTTAATATTGTATCTCAGGTGCATTTCCTTCGTGCGTGATTGATTACCTACTAAATCTATACATATAAAACTCTAAATTGATTGATTGTTGGGATAGGCGTGAAGCCCTAACGGCTGAAGGTAGAGACACTATTTTTGGAGGGTAGATACCTTTCATGATGTAGATGAGCACTAAGAAAGGGTTTTGGAAAATTCCCGTTATACAGGGTGCTACAGCGTGTTCCAGTTTGTATGGAGATTTGTATAAGGCTGAAGGTAGAGACACCATTTTTGGAGGGTAGATACCTTTCATGGTGTAGATGAGCACTAAGAAAGGGTTTTGGAAAATTCCCGTTATACAGGATGTTAACAGGGTGTTCCCGTTTGTATGGGAATTTGTATAGGGTTGAAGATGGAGACACCAAGTTTTGAGGGAGATACCTTTCATGGTGTAGGTGAGCACTAAGAAAGCATTTTGGAAACTTCCCGTTATACAGGGTGCTACAGGATGTTCCAGTTTGTATTGGGATTTGTATAGGGCTGGAGATAGAGACACCATTTTTGGAGGGTAGATAGATACCTTTCATGGTGTAGGTGAGCACTAAGAAAGGATTTTGGAAAATCCCTATATACAGGATGCTACAGAGTGTTCCAGTTTGTGCATATATTTTTTTTATGGGAAAATTTAAATGTGTGAAATTAGGTCTACTCATAAAAACCTAGGTCTATTGGTAATCCGTGACTTTCAAAATAAATGCACATCTATCTTAATCACGCGAACGAAGTTGCGGGCAAAAGCTAGTAACTTATACATAAAAACATGACCGTTACATAAATATACGTAAATATGTGAAAATCCATGAGGTGAATTAGAATATAATGTGTCATAAAAATTGACTAAAAGAAATAAGTGCAAAATATTTGATAGGAGTTAATAGTTACGTTAGGAGTCGATAGTTACTTTTGTTAATTATTGTGATGGAAAATGACCACACTTTAAATGTCGAGGTCATTTTTCAGTTTTGACGACTGTCTATAAAATATCCAGGGAGAAAAAAGCAGCTCTTGACGAGTTGGCGGTTCTTCTCGTTACAAGGTCTCCCGCTTAGGGTTTGCGAACCGATGGCGTAGCCTCTATGACATTCACGAGTGCTTGTGACAGCCTAGATTGAATAAATTATGTTGAATTTTGGAATAATAAGGATAGATCCTTGAGTGTATTTTCAGTGCTCTGTTTTGTTTCCAAAAGGTCTACAATATTGTTACATTATACTAAAGACTGAGGAGCTCAATGGGGCAGTGGTTTAGCTTGCGGAGGTTAAACAACTTTCGCAAGGATCGGTCATGGGATGGATAACCAAAAATGAATTATTTTAAGCTCCTCCGTGCTTCGAAAGGCACGTTAAGCCATTGTCCCGGCTGCAATGCAGTCGTTAACACCCACCAACCCGCATTGCGCCCGCGTGATGGGTATGGTCCATCCTCCTTATCCACCCATAAGGAAGAACTGTGCCCCAGCAGTAGGGACATTAAAAATGGCTGAATACTTAAGACGATCTTACCCTTCCATCCTGCTCTGCAGGGCTTGTTGACCTTGATGGTGACCATCACGGGCGCTGACTGCAGCATGCCGCAGTCGTATGCGACCACCGACAGGATGTGGTTGTGCGACTTCTCATAGTCCAGAGCTTCCGTATTCCGGATTACTCCTGTTGGGAAATATTCATCGTTAGGAATAGTGTCAGTAATACAATCATACGCGACTCTTAAGTAGTTTTTTTATCCACCTAGGGGCTAGTGCTTGGCCTTCACATCACCTGATGTGAAGGACGACGCCAAATGTGTAGGCGCACTACACCCGGAATCCTCATCACTGGGGAACTGGCTATCTTACCTCTAACTGTCGGAGTACAACAATTTTTAAATTGTTGTTACGGTGCCAGACTTAGGTAAGATGGTGGTAGCAAGCCATGACATGCTGACATCTCCAGTCCACCGAAACACGATATATATCGCGTGAACTGTCAAAATCTATTGTCTTTTGACATTAAAACTGAGAAATCGCCATATCATATCGCGTATCGGTAGGCATGCTAGCGGTCAGTCCATCGTTTTGAGTCCGATTCTGAAAACAATGTCAAATCTCCGCACACTCACCCTCGTTATCGATGGTGAAGGGCTGGCTCCTATCTGTGAGGATCTCGTACTTGCAAACGTCGCCGTACCGCGGCGTGCAGTCCCTGTCAGTCGCCTCTACCCTCAGGATCTCGTCGTAGATCCTGCCTTCGTCCACCGCTTTAACGTAAGACGCCTGCGAGAAGACCGGCGCGAACTCGTTCACGTCTGTCACGGTTATGTGCACGGGAACGCTGGAGGGAGAAAATAAGAAAGATGCAAATGTAGCTTTTCTGATGGAATACGTTATAGCGAAATTACGGTTAAATGCACGGGAACGCTGCGCTGGAGAGAGAAATTAAGTAAATATTAAGGAGAATTAGAGAAAAATAATGAATTGTAGGTACAGTCAAGAGCACCTAGTGAATTTATCCAAGTTTGAGATGCAGGATTTATCGGAAAAGCAAGTCAATCGCACGGCTTTTTAGGACTTTGCAGTTTGCTAAATTTTTTAACATCTAGGGAGGAAGCAGCCGCCCCTCCCTGCCCACCCTTGGCTATATCTATTCTATTCGAATTATCAAAAAGCTTTGCGAGTGAGGCAGTTAAACGTGTTGACTTGACACACCAATTAAGAACAGAATTACGGATTATTCTTTCAACACTTTTATCAAATGGACCATCTTAAAGATTTTATTTTATTGACTACAATAGTATTTGTTATATGGTCTGTGCTACAATCAAACCTAGCGTTAAGTGATGATGTGGACTACGAATACTACGATGGAGGATGGACCTAGGAAGTCTATTCAGTTGAGCCCTAAAAAGGCCCAAGTTATAATTAGCTTGACAGATTAATACAAAATACTAACGTATTCGAGTAGGATCCATCGCAGCCGACGGCGGCGATGTCAAACTTGTAGTTGCGTCGCTTCTCGCAGTTGAGCGGGTAGCGCACGCGCAGCCGCGCTTCGTTTTCGTCGATTACCATTATCTGTTGACAAACGTAATATTCATAAGTTTTTGCCCGACTGCAAGAGGGTTATGTTTTTCGCGCGTATCTTGTATGTTTGTAATGTTTGTATGTAATATTCTTTATTACCTCATATCTTTTAAACGGCTGAACGGATTTCTATGATTAAGATATCGTTAGATTTCTCTTGTCAGCCCAAGTGTTCTTAAGAAGATGGCGTTTTAAAAAAAACAACATGGCGGTTGTGCGGTGCTATTATACGAAGTGGAAAAAAAAATTTTTTTGAGAGTTGACTTTCAGTTAACTACTGCTACTTCTTCCAAGTCGTTCCCTCTTATACCTCATGAATAATAAGAGGGAGGGACTTGTGTTTTTTAAACGAATAAACGTAGCCAAGTAAAGTAATAGAGCTAACAAATTGTATAAAAGAATTGAAGCTAATAATATAGTGACAACGGTTTTAGCTTATTTTGATAGCACAAAGAAAAACCTACAGTGTTCATCGAGGAACAAAAAAGTGTCTCAAATTGACTTTATTCCGCTCCAGCCGTCGGTATAACAAGCTTAGCTTCACTCGAAAACGCTCTGAAGCCAAATTGTATTTTCGTGTGAGACGCAGACAATGTCACATATTGATTATGCAAATGGCTTTTATCAGGTATTTTAAGATAATTTCGTACCTTTGTACCAAACCGTATTTATTAATTGTTGAAAATGTGGAGAATGAAAATGCCCAATATACGCAACTAGCATATCACGTTGAAAGTTCGCAGAGTTTATCAAGCCGCCTGTAAGGCCTCTAACTTGGCTTAACGACTGTTATCAGATGACAACAGCCGGGACCGACGGTTTAACGTGCCCTCCGAAGCACGGAAGCGCTCAGTTGTAATGCCACTTAACGGTCACCCATCCGACACCTAGCCGGACTGAGCGTTGCTTAACAAACGTGATCGAGTACGATCAGCCTGTCAAGTTCCGCCATGAGCGCTTCTAAAGTGTACTTAAAGAAATTGAGTAACTTAATTTTTCGTTTTGGTATAGTCTTCATTTACAATGCATAAAATATATCCCAGTAACTTTTTACATATTCAAACGGGTTAAGAGATCGCAAAATTATGTGTACTTTCATAATATTTTAACAACAATTCAAATAACTATCTTAAACTTTCGCTTATCCAGAAGTTACCAAACGAAACAACGATAGCTAGAAACGGCGCCATCAAACCAAACATTCCTATCTCCGAAGTTCGTAACAAATGCATTTCCTTCGCAACAAACGCAACAAAACGGGACCGTGGAGGGAACTATCCCTATAAAAATAAACCGGGAGCGATTTAGAGTGGCACCAGGAGATAAGATACCAGGGTTGCTGACGTACCACTTTAGATAATTAAACAAGAAGATATTATCACAGTGTCTCGGAAATACAAAGTCATTTGACCTTTTAAAGTTAATTACAAAAATAAGTTAATTGAATTGAGTGGGATTGATGTTACGTAATAATGTGGGATAGTTAATAGAGAAAACAGTGATTTTATTAAGAGTGAAAAGTTAATGGATGATGTAACGAATGTAAGGAAAGTGCTAGCTACTAGAGATAACAATGATACTCAAAAACTTAATCCGCTAGGCTCAATAGAAAATCTTGATTTAACACAAGGAATTAAAAACAGGGGAAAATAATTGTGTAAATATTAAAGAAAACGAATAAGAAAAACCCTCTCGCCGAAAGTCGTTAATAATAAAAAGAGGACAATTTCCGAATGAGAATCTAGTTTTACAATTTTGTCTCTACCATCAAAAATATCATATTTCTGTTCTGATAACTTCGACTTCCGCGCGACATCCCTGTCTCCAGAAGCTATTTCCGATGCAGTCGGTGTCGCGGCCAGGGCTTGCAGTTTTGTAGTTTCTACACAAGGCGGAATCTTTCGCTGACTAGCCATACATCGGAATTGCGGTAGCTTTCATTCAAAACATGGAATTTTTCAAATAAAATAACACAAGATTCAATTAATGAATGTGCTATTTACCCGATTTATATCAGCTCGCCATGATTTATATAACGGTTCAGTACAAACAAAATATATTTGAAGAAAGATATCGTGGATTTTGCAGTATTAAGGAATTTTTAAATCTTTATCACTGATTATAAAGGCTTACTTGTGAGGAATTTTGTATTTATTCGTGCAAACTGGCGTCTGTGATATCGAGGCTCAAATCAGAAAAATATGGCAATTAAGTAGCCATATGGCGGTAGTTTTTTTTAACATGTTGTGATAATCATATAATGTATATTTTAGAACTATTAAAAATTTGCCTTAATTCAAACACATTTCTTTATTTCTAGCTTTCCTCCCGCAGCGCCCCCGTGGACTACAAATTATATTGTGCGGGCGGAGACCCATGCCCAGCAATGGGATAGAAAAGTAGCCTATGTCCTTCCCCAATGTCCCACCTATCCGTACAAAAATTTCGTCAAAATCAGTCCAGATAGGTCTAGGCAGAAAAACGTATCAGCAGAGTAACTTTCTCATTTAGAATATTAGCAAGGATTAAATCTCTTGTACAATGGAAATCACAAACACCAAATCTATCACTCAGACATAATATTTTGAAGGTTGAGTCTTTAGATTTACAAGAGTTTCCGATGTCAGCCATCTTGAGCTAGATATTACAACTAGGCAAGTTAAAAAACTGTCACAAGTTGGCAATAAAAGGGGAGTTATCGAACTCTGCTCGGAGGCTTTCAGGGAATATTAATAGGAAAACTTAGACAATGTTTAAAGCTAGAACCGGTAAGAAATCCTAGAAGACTCAAACATGAAGAGTTTTTAAGAGTTTATCTTCGGAAGATGTTTTTGACCTCCACATAGTAAATGGTTTTATTTATTTTCTAACAGTTCAATACAGGTTTAGCGCCCCTCAATACATCGAAAGCTCTTTTTCTCTACCTAACTTTTCAAACAAAGGGCCAATTATTTCGAGTAGGTATTGTGTTCCACACCTAACCACAGAGTAGTAAATTAAACGTTATGTCAAACAATGGACGACTTAAGGCCAATTGTGATTGTTCAATTGGGCAGGAAAGTGACTTATTCACCTATGGTATGTTTTATGAATAAGCGTGCCAAAAAGCAGATTGGTTTGGATAAAATCAGCGCTCAAACTTTTTATTTAGCAAAAGGTGTAGGTAAATCATGTTATATTAAAATTACATGTCCAAAGTTTTAATCTAACCTATTGGCCAACAATATTGCACGTGCACACAAGCAAGGAGTACACAGATTGCACAAATAAAAATTCAATATGGCGCGCGGTGCATTGCCAGCAATGGAGGGGACATAACTCAGGGTGGCACCTGCGACCGAGGACGCAGACTGAAAAATATGCCCTCTTCTCATTCCACCTCTATTGGTATACTGTTGCTGGAGGTAACTGCTTTTGGAGAAAATACGAACAAGAAACACCGCTCTTTGAAGGATGTGGAAGGAAGGAAAGTTCAGATATCACCATTTTTATTCATACTAAATAAAGTCTTAGGTAATATCCGTGAATCGTGATATAAAAAGGCAACAGCCATTAGGTAAAAATATCGGTCTGTCTTACATTTCTTTCAGACTCGAATTATTGGTCAAAGATGCAATTGAGACTAATATCTTCCTCTTATCTCTTATTCCCAAATGCGGACTAGACTAGGAATTGGTTTTAAACTGACGTCACTTTTATTTGCTGAAGAGAAGACAGTTTTGAACCATGTTCGCTTTGCAATAAGTTCAAAATCTATATGTTCAAAATATTAATAAAATTGCCTAACTGGTATAAACGTAATAATAAATTTAGTCTGTGACCCTACCTCACATAAATCTCGTTGTTGGGTGAAATTGTTCTATATTTTTATATTTGTTATTTGGCACCTATTATTTTGTTGGTGCGTCGACAAAAAAACGCAAAAAAAATTAAATTTAAAGAAATGGTGCCGTTAACCCCTCGTTCATCGTATTATTAGTATTTCAACCTAGACTGCGGACTCTTTGAACGCCATTGTGTGTAAAGCAAAAGTATAAAACGATTTGTTGCCTAAACGACGTGAATGTTTTTCAGAGTTCAAAGGGTTAATATACATACGAGTCACAAAACACGCGAAATACTAGGAAAAATAAATTTGTACCACTGGATTTATCAACAAAAAGGGGACAACCCCAATACTTATAGAAAATCTGCTAGTGTTTCGGTGAAAAAGAAAATCATAGGTACGCTTGTAAAATAATACCTACTAGAGAAATTTTAATGAATTCTATACTTAAATAGCTGTTTGGTAGCTCAGATGGAAGGATTCCAAATTCAATTTCATTTTCAAAGGTCATGGGTTCGAGTCCCATTTGAGTGGCTGACGAGTTGTTTTTTTTTCTAGGTATTAAATATACCAAATATTAACATAATCACTACGTATTATAAAACAAAGTCCCCGCCGCCGCCGCCTCTGTCTATCATCTGTATGTCTGTTCACGATAAACTCAAAAACTACTGAACGGATTTTCATGCGTTTTCACCAAATGATAGAGTAATTCCTGAAGAAGGTTTAAATAAGTTGAGGTTTTATTTGGCAAACAAAGAAAGAAACCGAAGCGAAACAATTCCGGGTCGCTAGTATAGTAAAATATAGGAGGCGATGTTGCCAACAAATGAAGTAATTATATAATATAATAAACTGGAAATACTTTTTTTAAAGCAATATTGTCATCTCATCATCTTAGCTCCGAAAACCGCACAGCTGATCTTTTATTTCTGCATTTTTATTCCTTTCAACAAACTTATCTCCGGAAACACATATTTCCTGGTCATTCTATACCACTCCCCTATATCCAGCGTACGTTTTTGTTTCGCGACAAAAGGTCCAATCGAGTTTTTTTCGACTCGATGCCGCGTTGATGGGAAATCGATTCGTCTACTTCTGTCCAGGCAATTTCAGGGCAGTAAATTTTGAAGCTGTTATCTACTGACTATGATTATACTAGTCATTTTTGTTGTCACCATAGCCCAGGTTTCTGTTTGACAAGCCCTAAAACTGTTCTATCCGTCACATAACATAATAATAATTTTATTTATTTCAGACATAGTTCATATTTTGTTTGTAACAATCATGACTTCTAACTAGTATTAGTAACATTATTTCATAATACGGTAAAGCTCGTTCGCTTAGATAGTGTCGGTACACCAGCAAGCAAATGTGTTCAGAGACAGGCATACCGGCAAGTTTTTGGTAATGTTACTGATAACGGTAAACAATATCGTTATCGGTATCCATAATTATTTAAGTTGTACCATAGTGTAAGGGTAGGGGGAGGGGGGGGGGGGGAGGGGTCGTGTTTTTTTAAGATTACGGTGTCCGTCCCTACTTGTGTTTATTGAAAAAAAAATACGAATACAAATTATACACACAAGCGAGGTGGAAAGAGAATTTTAATAAAAAATTTAATAAAAAAATTAGACTACCTACTATTCTTCATCACTTGAAGTGTCGGCGTCATTATCACCTGTATTTATAATAATGGATCCAACTTCATCACGTTCCGAATCCATACCAAAATATCGATTTTCTTTTTTAATTGCGTGGTCTAAACTTTTTTTGTGTTTACATGTTTTACAAAACACCCGTCTTTTTTTTTGTTGGTTCACTTAAAGTTTCATCTTGAGGCACTTCACTGTCCTCCCAAGGACGAAAAACATTTTTAGTATACGTAGCAGAGTCAACAAACACAACTTTTCACTACGGCGCGGCGCGGCGCTTCGATGTAAACTGCCAAAATCCAAATTGACTTGCGGGTGTACGCCGCACGCGGTATCCTTTGTTTATGCGGCGGCATCCTTTGACAAGAAGCGGCACGTGCAAAGGCGGCGCGATGAAAGGGCGACACTATCTAAACGAATGCGCTTTACTACCGTACAATAGGCAGCCTATCGGGCATGCAACTGCGTGCAGCGGCGCAATATTAAGCTGTCCCAGTTAGCTATCGTTGACTAAGATGCTGTTCGAGCTGACCCGCAGTCTTGCATTGAGGCGCAGCGTTCGCATTATTGCTTAAAAATCGTTGATTCGCGCCGACGCGAACATACCGGAGGCACTACATGACCACGACAGCCTGAACAACACCCTGAATCCATTATTATACTGGACACGAAGAGCGCTATATGCCCCCTGCGTATATCTGCCCCACAGACTGAAAGTGTAAAAAGTTTGGCAGTATGCTCTAAAAAGAGTAGCTTTTAGGGTGCCCTAGATGCATCCTGAAAAGCATATATTTTTGGTGGCACTGACCTCAAAAGGCGCCTCCCCATGATGCTTGTTGTTGAGTATGAGGAAGGAGCAGAGCGGCCCCCTCGCCCTGATGGTGGGGGTCACCTCCACCAGGGTCTCGTTCTCCCGGATCAACCCATGGTATCCCTCTTCAGGCTCCGCCAACTCCAGGTATGGTATATCTGGAAAGAAAGAGACGAAATGATCAAATAAGTGTGATGCGATCTGATCTATGACGCAATGCGGAAACTATCTGTATTAGATCTGCAATTAGGGTAACCATGCAGACGTCAAGGAGGTGATTTTCGGGCGACATAGTGTCAAATTGGAGATATCTCGAAAAAGTGAAGAAATCGTGACTTCCGACATATAATGTCGAAAATCGCTGAGAATAAGTTTTTGGCTGCAATAGAGATTTTAGTGTCATTTTCAATAGAAATTTGTCACCGTCTTAGTAGGTATGTGCTTTATGATACTGTGGATTTGGGTTTGAGATAATCTCGAATTCTAGAAATGTCGCAGTACGCGCGATTGGCCCCCTGGATTTGTCCTGTAGAATGAACAAATAAAGATGGGACAGGTTCGCGGTACGTATTTGAACCAGTATTGCTTTTATTTTTTTATAGCGGTTTACAAACATATCCCATACACGGTCAGCAAAACCAAAACGTAAAGAAAGGGATCATGTATCGCGTTCGCGTCCCATACACTTTGATTATTTACATACAAATGCAAAGGCTACAAAAAGCCATTCCTTTTTTTATAGCCTATAAAGTCCAAGTCCCCATCACACTAGGTAGTACCCTCAAGAACGTAAAACTGGCCCTTAAGATGTCGGTAACTTGATTAACACTTTATTACCTGTGGCATAAGTGTTAAGTTTGGATAGCAGAACATGTTGTTTACTGTTCTTACAGATTGTTTCTAATCAGCACTTTTTGATTAAACTCTGATTACAGTGCTCACAAGAAGGAATCAAATTATGAGCAGAAAATAAATTAAGAATATTGGTCATACAGCTATTGTATAAAAATCAGCCTCAAAAATAGCTGAACAAAAGGACCATGACGTCACGCCGATTATTGCGCCCCACTCCCAAGTAGAATCCCAACTACCGATTCCACTTCTCCCATAAAGACCACCTATAACATCTTTCTTTCTAATTAAAATTAAATTATAATATTAAAGGTTAACGCACATTATCGGGGCGCAGCGGGGTGGGCCGCAGCTCATTTTATTTTTTATGGAAATACGGCCCGCTGCGGCCCGGCATAGTGTGCGATAGTTCATATAAAATATATGCAAGTGATTTTAGCGCTGAAGACAGCTCCGCTGCGCCCCGACATAATGTTAGCCTTAACTTGTTTATTGTTTTTATAAATTCATCGTTTGAGGGTAGGCTCACGAGCAGCTTCAGTCCCTCGAGACCACGGCAGCTGCAAAGGTGCCAAACCAACTAATTACCAGAGTACTAAAACCACGCTAGCACGCTAGTATCAGTTAAAACGCTTTTTATTTCATATCTTTCTTTGTTTTACACTTTCGATAACACAATCATTCATAAACAGATTTGTGATATATAAAAAGCCAGTTGACTTTTCCTCCCCACCTCAGCCCGTTTATTTGTAGGTCGTCGGTTAACCATGACGTGTTGACACGTCACGAAGAGGCCTTCGATGACGGCTAACAACGTCTGAACCAACACTGTCTGCTTGTGCCACTAAACTTAGTACAGGGGATATGGTACAGGTATACTACGTAGTCTACAAGACAAAAGACAATGTTATGTACAAAATAAACACTAACTAACTTTTTTCTCCTTCTTACAAACCTTCTTGTTAAGGTTAGCTTCTTGAAAGTTAAATGAAAAATGCGTTGAAGATTTTAAAATGACAGTTTTTATTGTGAAAACGAACTCCTGATATGGAATACAGTCTCCTTCCAAAGACGATCTAAGTAAATATGTGAAAGCTAAAGTGAAAATTTATCATTAGGTGTGATTGTGATTAAATCCTCATAACGTTTAGAAAGTCTTGTTTGGTAGAAGAGCTTGATATAATTGTCTTAGCAACATGTAAATAGTGAATTAACCAATGGATACCTAGTTAGGCTGGCCCCAGACCTACCGGTTTCATTTCTTTGCTTTGCTGTTCTACCTTGCTTGAAAGACCGCCGGCCAACCAGGGTAATTTTCAATCTATCTCATTTTAGGACTAGACCAAATTAGCAAGATAGCCATTAGCTTGGTGTTATCAAATATCATCGCCTGGATTGCGAAGTAGGAAGCTTTTAGGAGATATGCCACCCTGAATATGGACTCCGATCGTTAAAAATAAATGAATAGTTATGCAAGATGTTTGGTAAAGACTTATAGAGCTGAATATGGTAGATAGGGACCATAAAACTGAACAACTTTTACTATGAGACCAAATCTGAAATCGCGAAAAAAAATGAGCTGTTTCATACATTTTGATAATTTCGTTATTAATTTTTGTATGAAACAGCAGTTTTTTTTAAACTAAAATTAAAACTTCGCGTTGCATTGCAACCCAGACGATGATATTTGATAACACCAAACTAATGGCTATCTTGCCAATGTGGTCTGGTCAAAATATGCGATAGATTGAAAATGAGCCTCTTGGCCGGCGGTCCATGGTAGAACAGCAAAGCAAAGAAATGAAACCGGTAGGTCTGGGGCCAGCCATGGCGTGATGTCACAAAATTTATCCCGCTTGGTGGCGCTACTGCTGCTGGAGACCTTTGTACGGGCATTTATCCCCGATTCACGTGTTTATTTTAAATTATATCTAAAAATGGTTGATATTCATAATTAATTATTATAGAAGTCAGACAGTAAACAAAGATTGAACAAATCCAAAATGTGTTGGAAGAAAAATTTATATTTACGAAAAATCGCTTCCAACATCCAAAAAATTAAAGCAAACACATAGAAAACAACAAATGACAGGTCTACATCTACACTAGCGCGAAGTTAGTGGTAGATGGTGACTGGTGGACGATTTGTGAATCAGCAAAATTATCCTGCCATTTTTAAGTATCAAGTACTTAAAAGATTAACACTACCTTTTTGCTTCGAAATAATTTTAACTTCACGCGTTCCCCTAAAATATGCAATGGCGGATGTTATTAAAATTAATGACGTCACTCGTACGTGATCTAACCTGCTGCAATTAATACCAGCTTGCGTGGCCGTCGCCGAAACGTCATAATTTATGAATATGGCGCGTGTTATTAATGCTGTAGATATTTGATATATCTCGGTTGTACCACAGAATATATACTCTAACGGTTGTACTGCATTAAGAGGCATATTACATTTCGACTGTGATTTTTGCGTAAAATGGCCAATTTTGGCGTTATCGATCTCAGAAACAAACATACATTAACACTTTTGACTTATTGAATGGTGCAGAATAGCTATTGGAATAGTTCATAGCGGCCTCGCGTTTTTGAAAATTTGCTTAACTTTATAATTAAACCCGAAATTGCAGAGAAAGATTTTCATAAAATGCGCGAAGGCACTTTTTTGAGCTCATGGATTGAACAACTGTGCTAAACAATTGAAATAAAAAAAAACAATGTTATCTCTTATATAGTCGAATAGTTCATAGCGGCCTCAGAATTTTGAAATTATGTATAGAATATGTGAAAAAAAATCCAATCAAAAACCATAAAACTACTAAAAAATCTCAGAATAAACTGTGGATTTCTCCTAGATACATTATTATTATTACGTAAAAATTATATCATAATAATCTATACTTCATAATAAAATCAAATTTCATACTTTTATTTGTTGTTTGTACTTGTTTGTCTTTCTGTGTATGTTCAAAGTTGACTCTAAGAAATTGTTCACCAACTTTAATTTTCCTTTCTAACCCTTTAACTTTCCAGTGAATCATCGTATTACTTTTTGTCGCGGACACATATAAATGTATTTAGTAGACCCAAAGGTTTCTCTAGGTTGTATCGCTAAAATCCGTCAAAATCGAAATTTCGTCGAAAAAATGTGATAGTGAAAATGATACAGGAGATATTCGGGTGGCATGTGAGTGTGTATAAAGGTTGTGTGTTGGGTTGTATGGTTGATACGTAAAATTGTTTTCATTGGGTTGTGAAAAAACTGAAAGAAATGGGAGTATTTACTTTCATAATCTTTTATATTTTAAAGAGTAACGTTTCAATTAATGTATGTAATAAATTTTTTTATTGATAATTTTTGTACAATAATGACCTCATATTTCTTTCATTATAACATTCGCATAAATTTTTCAATTTTCTAGGACCTTTTCTTTATAATAAAGTAAATAAAATTCAAAATATATATAATCTAAATGTACATGAACTTAAAAACTCAGTGGTTGAATGGTTAAAATCTTTATGTTATGACGACACTGAATTACTATTGAAGTCTTTGTAATTTTAATTCCATTTATGTTAATTTTATACAAACACACCCTCTCTACACACACTCACTCACTTTCACTTCACACACCATGAGAGGATTCACTTAACACTTACTTGTAATTTTGGCAAAATTTCATTATTATAGTTTTGTGTTGAACTATTGCATTAACATGGTTCCAATTTAGAGCGCTGCACCTGAGATACAGTTTTCACTAGTTTGGGTGCAGATGTCATTTTATAGTACTATGTTATTATTATTATTATTATTATTCATAACTTCAGTTTCAAACGGTTTTTATTTACAATGCTATTAAGTGATCCGCTGCAACTTCACTCGAGAATGTTTGGAAAATATAAAATTATACAGATTAAAATACGTTGTTTTGTGCCGCAAGCGCTCTGAAGTTAGTCACTTCAGTTGTACATTGTCAATTTAAACGCATTGTCTACCTGTAGTGTGTGAACCATACACTAACACACACTACACCTCCAGTTAAACAAGATATAAATAATTACATAATTTTCTTAATCTAAATAAACTATAAATTAGAATGTCGTAGAGCTACGCGACTATGTCCCCTGGTCTATAAAGAATAAAGCGGCAAATTGCGTATCAGAAAACGCCTGAGCGTTACAAAGCCTCTGTTACGGCTCTTCGGCGGCTCTCGCCGGATCCCGCCGATCCCGCCGGAATCACTAACGATCCCATTGTGAAAGCTCCACTACGCCGAACATGTTATTAGAGCAAACTTTATGTTTGAAGCCATTTTGTGTAAAGTACTTAAATACTTATTTGTAGAGTAAAAACAAAGTGCAGTTTTACATTTATAACGAAGGAAAGTATGTACTTAGTTCTAGATAAAATGCGTAGCAAACTTCCTTTTTTTCTTCCGCTTTTAAAAATTTTGCTACGGCAAGCAAAGAGCTTATTGTGCTACGAGGCTACGAAGCGACTACGAACACACAGGGTGTACAGTTAATTAATCCTTATCAACTTAAATACGTTAGTTACCTGAAGCATTTTATGCACATTATTTTATTCTTTTACACCTTCGCTTAGGAGTTATCACAAAAAAATTACGCGTGCGAAAATAAATTCAAGCACGTTTCTTACGTACTTTTGCAAAGACGAAGATATTTGTTTTTAACCTTTTCACGCAACCAAAAATTCTGAAGCTTTTTCCTATTATTAAGGGAAGCACCCTTAATAATTCCTCGCTTTAAAAAAATTGCCAATTTGATTTTTTCAGACATTCGCCATCTTATTTTAACAATTGTAACGGTTGCTAAAAACCTACTACTTATAACTAATAATTACTGTCGAACTTTTCTTAAAAATTCATTACATCACTTCACCTGTGGAATGTGGGAAGTTCTGACCTCTGCCTTATTCCAAATCGCGACTCGGAACGCGGCCGTATTGTCACACTGTGACAGACGCTGTCATTGTCTATAATGACATCCACCTTCGTTATGTCAAGCTCGACCAATAGGATAAGACCGGGACTGCTAGATCATTCTCGCTGTTTTGAGGTGCTTCTCGATATTTATCTTGCTATAAATACGAACGATTCGCAAAAATCCTTTTCTTCTTTTCAAAACATTCGTAACCTTAACAAGTTACCTACATTAATTTCATTTCATTTCTTTGTGTTGTGCAACCCCGTTTCTAGGGTGAGTGTAGCTATAATACGTTCGTTTTGCATTTCAATTCCTTATAAATTTTTATAGTGAATTCTCATATTAAATACCTTAATCAAATATCTAATAGTTTTTCTCATATTAATATCTAATGGTTTATTTTTGTGCTAATTTCTTATCGAGTGTAAACGATTCATATCAATGTGCAGCAATATTTTGTGGAAAGTGATATGCAGAACGAAATCCTTGTTTACAGTAAACTCAGAAGGCAGGTAATAGTATTTTGTATGAGCTACTAAATAGCTTGTGAATAAATACTATAACCAACATTAATTTAATTTCTATCTTGCAATGAAATGATTTCGTTTTATAACCTACGACGCTGCCAATGGGTGAATCCCGATCTTAATGTTTATTTTATAATATTCTAAATTGCCTTTCAAAATTAAGCATTAAATTATTATTCCCTTTTATTAAAATATACCTTTCTACTAATAAAATTATTCTTTTCAAACATGTTAATAGGGTGAAGTGCTCGAATGCTCACCATAAGTAATATTATAGTCAAATTAGTTAGTTTGATCAAATTGACCAAAATAATCATTTTGATTATTATGGTCAATAATCTTTTTTTGAGACTTTTCAATTGTAGCCATCTGCCCTAGCACCTATTTAGCAGCGTTAAGAATTAGTGAACACCTGTTCATACCTTTTGTGTAACATTCCAGGGTCGTACCTACGGGCAGGAGTTCCCCTACCGGACCCTCTCCTGCGCCGCCTACCACTACACCTCCGGGCACCTACCTGCCCGAGTCACCACCTGCTGCTTCCGGCCTACCCCGGAGCAACACCACGCCGAGCCTGCGCACTCGCCTCACCTTGAGCGCGTAGCCCTCGTGCTGCACATGCGCTTCTGCTTCCGTTAGGCAAAACGCAAGCTAAGTGCTTTTTATACTACAAGGCGACTACCACGAAACGAAGATCGGTGTACCTCCCTTGAGACTTTTTTTTTCAATATATCTTGGTAAATTGTAACATTGACGTTTAATTTACCACCTTCTGCGCACTGGTCGTGCTTCACACTTCCAGCTGCGGCACAATTTATTTTTATTAAGATATTTATATATTTAAAAAATACTAGAAAAAAATCGACTCACCCATAGCACCTCATACGGGACTCGAACCCGCCGCACTCAATATTTTTTCTAGTATTTTTCTAAACATTGCGAAATAATTTATTTTTATTCAAAATGACGCTTGGGTAAATATCATTGATATGACAGCTCAGTTCAAGATTAAACTTACAACAACAATTCAATACAATTCTAATTGGGAGTAGAACCCAGGACCTCGTTAGCGTAACGCACTTTTTTAAATGAGAATAGTTAAACGGCGGTCAAATGTAATTCATTACCAATTAATTTTGCGTTTAATTAAGAGAATGTTACTTAATTTCTCTACTTATTTTTAGGAATTCAAATGAAACATGCGTCGCATTTATGTTTAATTAAAATTATGTAATGTAGCTAGGTACAGGGCAATCTGTTAATTAATGAACATAATTTGATGTTATGAAGATTTTTTGCTATTATTCATGTCAAGTTTGTCATATTAATTAAGATATAATAAATAATTTGCCACAAATTGTTAGAGAATAGATTTGTTCATTTTATTTTTGCTACTTTGCCATTGCCGATCAAATACAAAGGTTTATTATATCTTTTCAACAACATATACGTACAGTACGAGGCACGTATCTTGAAATCGGGTGGGGATTGCGCGAAACGCGTATTTTGGGCATGCGTGGCGTTGAGGGGCGCGGGCGCGCGGGCGGCGGGAGAGGGGCGCGCGCTATTGGTCGCTCACAAGAGCACATGCGCGAACTTATCCCTACTCCGTCGAAAAAATTTCAAGATACGTGCCTAGTACTGTACTTAGTTTGTACAAATGAATCGCCAATCGCCACTTTTATATCATGACTAGCGGCCGCCCGCGACTTCGTCTGCGTGGAAAGTTTTTTGCTATCCCTCAGGAACAGTACCTTTATTCGGGATAAAAGGTACCCTATGTCCTTTTCTGTACCCCTGACAATGTGTATGCAAAATTTCATGATGATCGGTTCAGTAGTTAAAACGTGAAGATGTAACAAACAATCAAACAAACGACTTTCACATTTATAATTTTAATAAGGATTATAAATCATGTTTTTCACCCTTAGGCCTTAAGGTCACCAAAACAAACACCATAAAAATGAGCCACATGATAAAGTGACCACATAATGCTATTCGCGCGTGACACTGTAGGGTTGTCAAAAGCGGGGTTGTTTTATTATTTACTAGCGGCCGCCCGCGACTTCGTCTGCGTGGACAGTTTATTTGCTATCCCTCGGGAACTGTACGTTTTTTCTGGATGAAAAGTACCCTATGTCCTTTTCTGTACCCCTAACAACGTCTATGCAAAATTTCATGATGATCGGTTCAGTAGTTAAGACGTGAAGGCGTAACAAACAAATAAACAAACAAACGGACTTTCGCGTTTATAATATTAGTAAGGAAGTAAGGATGTAGACGCAAACTATTTGATAACATAACATAAAACGATTACTCTACACCAAGGGTTTTCATACGAGGGGGCGCAGACTTTACAAAGAGGGCGCAGACTTTCCAAGGGGAGCAGACTTTCCAAGGGGGGCGCGGAGATTCCAAGGGGGCGCGGGCCACCTCTGTAGTTAATATGTCATTGTTTTGGGTCAAATATTATTTTTTTGCTTACCTGCTATTAACCTGAAATTGTCTAGGTATAGAGGATTTTTTTTCTGTAGAAAGGGGCGCGTCCCAAATAAGTTAGGGAGCCCCTGCTGTTCACCTTTCTTACGGCGTACGTATGTATGTGTGTATGTATGTTTGGATTATTAACTAAAATCTAAATGAACTAACTTGATACACCAATTTTTTAACCTACTCAAGAAACGAAAAATCTTCTCGCGAGCTCTGTTTTTGTCGACCCTACATCTAAATTGGTATTCGTATCGCGTTCTCCGCTTGAAGGGACACCGTATTATCCCATACATTATGATTTCACCAAGGGCCACCATGTCGTGGTTGGAATGACGCACATATGTCACTAAGGCAACCTGAGTTATATGACACAATTGTAACACAATTCTGAATTTGTCTGAGTGCCATTAAGAGGAAATTTGCAGCTTTTTAGACTGGCTACATACAGATAGAATCTGATTCGGAATTCCGAAACGAAATATCGATAATGTATGAAAATTCCGAATAAAAAAATAATGTATGTGTGTGGCAGGTCCATAGATTTGCTGCGTTCGGAATCATTCCAATTCGGAATTTTGTATGTAGTGTGTGGCCGGGCTGCATCTTCGTAAATACCCGATGCGTTATCCACCCGAAGTTGCTTCGTAAATAGCAGACATGTCGGAGTAAATACCTGACGCGTTAGCCACCCGAAATTAATAATAATAATAAAGACGTTTATTTCTCATCACAAACCAAATATATACATAAAATCAGGACAAGCTAATTATATGACAAAATAAGTTTGGTTGTGGATCGCTGGTGCCTGTGTAGGTAACTAAGACCTGTAGTACAAGTCACCAGGTCTCCACCACGCGAAGTCGTTAGGACAATAATTAATAGCTAGTCTATTTATACATTGCGAAAATGTTGGGAGAAAATTGAATTCAATTAACATGAAGCAGATTGCGGCTATGTTACGTTAATACGATCTGGGTTGGGAAGGTTATAGAAAGTAACTTTGACAAACGTGCAAGTTGTAATACGCCGGAACAACCCAGATTGGTTGACAATTACATTACATTAGTGAAATTTTAATTTTAATTTTTATTTGCGTGTAGTGTAGTGTGAGTGCTTAGGTATGTGTGTGTGAGTGTGTGTGTGTGTGTGTGTGTGTGTGTGCGTGTGTGTGTGAGTGCGTGTGTGTGTTTGTGTGGAATGGAGCGAGGCATGATGAAAAAAATTATTTATGTTACGACCACCAAAAGATTTTCTGTCTCATTGTAGGATAGTGAGAGAAGCCACTTCTGGAGAGTTGTTTCCAGTTTATGAAGAGTTAGGCTATATATGGATAAGATCTTGTGTACTTTGTTATATAGATAAGGCCCACGGAAGACAAAAAACCTGCCACAAAAAGCTGTGTCTTTTGAGGGCAAAGTAGCGACAAGATGGTTACGTCGTTTACGCGAAGAATCTAAGGAGAAGTAAGTGAGGGAATGCTGCTTTAGTATAGTTGCCTGTATGTAAAGCTGTCTGACTGTGAGTACTTGGCAATATTCATATAGCAGATCGGTGGGATATAATCGGCTTAAAACAACATACCTTGAGTACAGCTCTTTGTGCACGTTCACAAAGTATGAGATGTGTTTTGGCTGCACCGCCCCACGTGGAGATGCAATAATTTAAGATCGATTGACACAGTGCTATATAGGCCATTTTCATGGTGTCTGGCTCTGCAGAGTAACGCAGAAGTTTGAAAATGTACATCAGCTTACGCACTCTATTTGCTAACTTAATTATATGTGGTTGAAATGTTAGGCTGGAGTCCACGACTATACCGAGATATGTTACTGCTTCGTAAATAGCAGACGTGTAATAATGCGTCTGCTTTTTACAAGAGCCAGAATTGCTTTGTAAACAGCAAACATACCACGTCAGTTATTATATTAAAAGAAAATATTTCTGTTGACTGTTATAAAAAAAAATAACCTCGAAATTTCTAACCTATACGTGGGACCTACACTACAGGAATAAAGCAGTTCAATTCGATCGATCGTCGACACGTCAGATCAAATACAAGCGCCCGAGCGGCAGCCGAAACTTCCCGAGTGGATAACGCGTCGGGTATTTACAAATATGCGGCCGGGCTTATAGTTTGGACATTTAGAATTTAGCAAAACGTACGTTATTAGTATGCTAAAACGGAAATAAACTGACGCTGCTTTTATCTTCAATTCAGCAAATAAAGCTGAAGTTTTAGAATAAAAGGGAAGTGCGGGAGCTAAGAAACTTTCAAAGGCGATTCACAGATGGGTGACCACAATTTTCAACGATAAAACAAAAACTAAATCGTCACCGTTTCAGTTTCGTTTACAGAAAAATACTCACTATAGTTTTGTTAAATTGTTGAAAGCTATGTAGGGACCCTAGAATGCCAATCTTGGATGAGAATTCTAAACGTAAACCAAAGATTTTTGGGTAAATATAACCTATATGACATCGTGACGGGTTTGGCTTTTATCGCCAGGATTTTTGGGTAAATATAACCTAAATGACAACGTAACTGTTTTGGCTTTTATCGTTCAGAATTAGCGCGATTTGTATCCGGTATCTATTGGTAAATAAACAACTGAACTCAGCATATTTTCTTGTTACTTTGTTTGAGAAAAAAACCTACGAATGACGTCATGGCCACCACCCCCGAGTAATGTTGCTGTCGCGAGCTGTCAACCCCAGCCACTGGGCAACTAGACGAAGGTAAACTGTTTACATTTCTACGTAGACGCTATAAAAATATATAAAACTTTTTTTACCTTCACGAGTTGATACTGAGGGTAACTGTAGCGTGGCACCACACCTGATGAAAGTACGGCTACTTTGGAAAATGATTTTTTGTTAGCTCGAATCTTTACGACATTTTAGCTGAAGCACAGAACAGATATAAGTACTACCGTACAGAAATCCCGTACGCCCCACAATCAATTACCCCACCCCACCCCATGAGTTAGTGTGCCGAATCGTGTGCTCATTTAGTCGTGCTTGGCAACGTCAACTTATTTTGATATTCGAAGCAAGTCGTAACTTTTTAGTCGTGTTTGTCAACTGTCAATTTATTTTGATATTAAAAGCAATGCGTCCTAACTTTACTTACCAAAATGTTCGAATTATGAATTGAACGCCGCTCATACAGTACAAGCTGTAGCCCTAGACTTGCCACATACAGTTGCGCGTGTACAAAAACGTCATCTGACGTCATCAGTTTATAATAGCGCGGTTGTATGGAGTGGCCGGGGTGTGGCATGGCAGGTGGCTGAAGTACATTCAGCATCATATCATTTAACTATCGAAACATAATTTTCGTCCAAGCGTGCTTAATGTAGGAATGTAGTATGGTATGGAGAGAGGTAGCCACTAGTAGGAAGGCCAAAGTGGAAGATCTTCCTCCGGGCTGGATGGTACTTGCCCGGAGACCGCGGTCCAAACGATGATGGTTGGAAGTTGTATATATAGTGGCTGAGAAATCTCCGATAGCGAGATGTAGGTTTCTCCATATTACGAGTTGCTGTTCCTTACTAATCTTTGCGTTTATACGACACTAGCGCCATCTAGTCACATGGTGATGAATCTCGTTGCAACCATGTGTAGGTATGTGCGGCGGTACGGTAGATGCCGCTACACTTAATATAAAAGCAAGTTCTACTACTAACACCTGTATTAAAGAACAATACTCAAACAACCCTTGCCTATGGAAACGCTCTGCATTGAAATAGAGCGCTGTGATTGGTTCAACTGTTTTACGTATAACGTGTGATTGGTGGTTGGGACGCTGTGCGTCATCGGGCACTGTGAGACCTCATAGTAATGTTTGAGAATACAGCTACCAGTCTATTTAACATTAATCTTGGAATCGAAACACGAAGCTTAGAAATAAAGAAAAAAGAACTTGCGATTTTTCTCTAAAATATCGAATCTATCTTTATTTTAGAACTAAAATATTTTACGACGAACAAAGTATTTTTAACTCATCATTTCATAAAACGATAGCGTCGCGTGTTCATGAACGTCGAAAAAAGCCCTTTGTTCATTGAAAATAAAATAATGTTTACCACGCAAAAACACGCTTTATCAAATTTTCAACAAAACTCAAATATATCGCGTTATTTTCATTACTGAAATTGTCTTTTTCAATATAAAAGAAATAAAAATATTATCTTTACCTTTGTAACATGCTTTGTTTTAAATTTTATATTTTGACTACTTTATTTTTGTCTCTACTGTTTACAAATACTCCGCAAATAAATAAAAACCTCAAGGCACGGTACTGTTTTCACGCGCGAGTGTGGATGCGCTTGCGTTCACGGGAGGTTCGCGCACCGCGAACCCTTTGAAGCGGGCGCAAATACCGACACCGAACGGGGAACAAGGCGTGAACAGGCGCGAAGCCCGTGAACGGGCGCGAAAACCATCCACATTCGCGCTTCACGCCTTTCACGGGTGTTCACGCCGCGAATGTGGAGCGCTCTTTACAGTACCAGGCAAATATCTAGGGTAGGGATTGCGCGGATGCGCGAGGGGCGCGCGCTATTGGTCGCTCACAAGAGCACACGCGCGAATTTATCCCCACTCCGTCGAAAAATTTTCAAGATATACGACTCGTACCTCCGAAGCGCTTCTCTTTCTGTGCTCTGTCTTAACCAACACATGACATCCCTCGTGCACTGGCTCGACTGAGTCAGCCGTAGTAGGTTAATATGAAAGTTTAAGCGTGGAGTGAAATGAGACCCCCAGGACGGTCGTCGGTCACCAATTTGAAACACAGCCTTTATTAGATCCGAAAACCCACTAATAAGGGAAAGCTTTCCTAAAGCGATTGAAAAGAAATCTCATCAATCTACAAACCACATGTCAGCCAGCCGCCATAATGGGACAATTACCCCCTCCCCTCTACTCGGTGGGGGGGTAGTAGGAGACAAAAGGATAACGAGCAATTTCCTAAGCTTTAGTTCATTTTTATGATCTACAGAGTAATAAAAGTAAATATTCGAGTAAACGGTTAGGAGTTCGAGTCCTTGTAAAAATACTTGATATGTGAATGCTTATTACAACCAAAAATTATTGTTAGTCATTCATTCTTTAGAAAGTTACAATCTTCATACACATCAATTCCGTAGTTGAAAACTATGCAAGTAGTCAGTTCTAAAAAAATATAGGCTACACGTGGTATCTCTTGTCTGTTAATGTAACCACTTCTTTTACTCTTGTATAGAATTATTGAGATATTTATTATTTCTTATTGAGATATTTCTTTTTTACTATAAGAGAGATATTTCTTTTTTAGAATATAATAGAATAGAATCATTTATTTGCGAATACTGAGTATACAAGTTCTTTTTACTATGTGTACTTGATGACACACTGGGTTAGTGCATTCACCCTGCGATTGAGGAAGTTAAGCAACTTTCGCAAAAGTCGGTCATGGGATATGTGACTGAAAATGTGTTATTTTGAGCTCCTCTTAAAGCGTTGAGCCGTTGGTCCCAATTGCATGTGCGGCCGTTCATATCACCAGCATCATATCAGACGCACGAAACCCCACTGCTGGTTATAGGCTTCCCCCAAGGATCTCTACAACGATCGGTTCTGGCCCGCATCCAGCGGCTTCCCGCGACCTTCACCAGATAGTCGGTCCACTATGTCGGGCGGGGGCCTACGCACGGAGCGTCGTCGGGTGCGCGGTCGCCATTCCAGAACCTTTCCGCCCCAACGGCCATCGGTTCTTCTCGCTATGTATCCCGCCCACTGCCACTTCAGCTGAGCCGCTATCGACAAGCGCCAGCCAATCTGCATTGGATCCATGGCCTGAGACTAGCATTGGGCACATTAAAAATTACTGATGATCCTAACTACTCTTTAACCAGATTTTCATTTTAAACAGGCTCCCCACTAAATTCCTGCCTCAAAAATTAATACAAAAGTTAATAGCCCAAAATCCGCATCGCTGGTAAAGCCAGCCATGACAAAAACACGTGTTGCCCATAAGCAGCGCCATAATGCGACCATTATTGCGGCACTCAACCCCACTCTGCGCAGGGGTGCGGTAAGACTACACGATTTTATTCAGGGTTTACCCCCAATAAGTATTTACCCCTTTTTATCATGGATTTATCATTTTCCTTTTTGCTTTATACTTAAAAGTTGACATCAATAAAGCAAAGAAGTATTTCATTCCCACTAAAGCCCACTGACCCATTGAAGAATGGGTTTTCATTCGTCTTAAAGTCACTAAAGGCAAACTGCCGTGCGCGACATATTATGTAGGTAGTTAAAAACTGCGTAACGAAAATATTATCTGCGGTGGTTTTCTAAGTTTCTTATGGGTTCTAAAACTCCACAAAACCCAGCGAACTAAAATATATGGAAGTGTAAGTGCAAACAAATATTGCTTAAAAAATGGCACCACGCGGCCGAAAAAGTACAACCCGCTCAGCTTTAGTCGGGCCAGCCACGCACCCGGTGACTGACGTTAGTGTTCTTTTCAATAAATTGCAGTTTGTATTGTAGAGAAAAGATAGAAAGAGAGAGTTTATTAGAAATGACGTCCTTTATAGTCAAATGGTGTAAAAGATGCAAAGAAGGCAGTAAAAAGATGCAGAAAAAACGTTTCTTATTTTTTTTTCGTCTAAGTATAGAAAATATCTATGAGCATACAAATTATAGTCGCTAATATGCAACCAGTGTTCAGATGCTTTGTGCTGCACAATTAAATGTCTATCTCTATCCACTAGTTGTACTTTTCGTGTGGTGCCATTTTTTGAGTAGAATGCTTATTCTATAGATTTTAGTTCGCTGACAAAACCTCACCATCATGAATTACGACCACATTCACCTAAACGTTAAGGACGTCCTTCGCAAGTAATCCACCACTTTTTGGCGAAGTCGTCAGCCCTGGCCAAGGTGTCGCATTAGAATAACAATGGCTGAGAGCCGTGCCCCCATAAATGCAGATATGCTCACAACGGGTCATAAAATGGAGCCTTAAATAATTTAAAGGCCGGCGACTCCCAGAGGGATACGGTAATGGGTGCTGTACTTGACTCGAGTTGACGGATTTTGTTATTTTTTTCCAAAGAAAATGTTATTATTACGGTTGCAGATATTGGAAAGAGTTAGGAACGAAAGTAAGTACCTAATGAAATTGGATGGTTTGTAGAAAAACTAGACATACAAAAATTAAATTTACATGATATTGAGGAGAGGAGGAGGAATAATAGAGGAATAATATTAGATAACCTATTTTAAAATAAAAAAGTACAAAAATATGTTAAACCAGATAAAGATAAAAAACGAAATTGTAAAACTAAAAATTACAAACAGAAGTTTGACTTCACATTCAAAAATGCAACTTAAAAGTTAAACCGAAAAGTCGGGATTAAAAGATTTCCCTTCCGAACGAAACTCAAGCAAATAAGAAAATTAAAACTAAACTAAACGCATCCGTGTACAGAATATGAAATGAGAAAACTTGTGTAGTTGCAGAGTCTGAGTAGCGGCCAAAATTTTCTACGGCGGCACCGCGATTTGCGGAGGAAACTTTGGCCAAACTAGTCAGAGTGTTTTTAAGAAATTGGGTAGCACCAAATCCCCGCAGGTGTTTTTGTAATACGTCCGCAAGTTGATATTACGTCGCTGGTGAAAGCAAAGTTATTGTTCTTTAAGTCTACAAACACAGAACAAATAAGACAGTAAATCAGACAAATTATAACTTTGTACTTGTATTGGTATATAATGATGGAATATGACTGAATAAAATGACGGGTGACATGAATCAATGGAAGAGAGACGTACTGCGCCAAGTCCAAATATAAGTGCGAGGAGATTGATGATAATATTTAAAAAAGAAACCGAGATACTGGTAAATAGCAAGTCTCTAGAGACGAATTTCCACATGAAAATACTATAGAAAGCTTGACTACTCCAGTTTCTCTGAAATGATAAGCAATATTAAAAAGGACTTCAACATATTAACAAAGGATATACCTACGAAATACCTTTCATGTTCAAAGGTGTCTAACGCTGTCAATAGACAGGCAGCCTAACGCAGGCAAGATAAATCCAATAAGGAATCAACCTTCTCCGGAAACCCATTCACCCAATCTTAATTTGACACTATTATTAAGAGGTAGTGAATCGAGTAAATTTTCGAACAGATTAGTTTCGATCTTCAGATTGAGGATAAAGAAGGTGTCTTCAGTCGCTCCAGTGAAGGTCAATAAACCAGGTAGGGAGGTGTCTAGGTGTCACTTACACGTGACAACGTCCTATATAAAGACTTCTATTAAATAAATGTTGATAGCAAATTTTCCAGTGCTGAAAATGAATAAATGCGAATAAGCTTTCACATTGTTTTGGAGCATCTTTGCGATAAGTCACGTTTTGTCTGCGTTTATTTATGCTTTAGTTAGTGGATATTAATCAATCTCTTAGTAGACAACTGAATTAGATAACACACCAATTCAAAATTACCCATCAGGCACAGAGGAAATAATCACTACTACCATCAGGTACAGGAAAATGAGACACAACTGATGATATTTCATTGTTGGCCACATTTGGCCGCGTGGGATTTACTGAATCTGATAAGTTTCAAATAAGTGTTAGTGTAGTTTAGATTAGATAGACAGTCAATCCAATTAAAAAGTGCTGCGGCAACGAATTTTGCAGAATACTTGGTAACTATTGTATGAGGATAATAGTAGTTACAAGTTACAACAATGCAAAAAAACAAGTGAAAGTAAATCCAAAGTGTAGAAAAGGTTGCGACAGCCATCGACGTCACACAGTGATCAATTTTCAACTTTTAGGTGGACGAAAATATTAAAAGCCGGAAATGTGTTCTTTTCAATGTGAAATAATGTATAAGATTTAATCTATTATTAACTAGCGGCCGCCCGCGGTTTCACCCGCGTGGTTCCCGTTCCCGTGGGAATATCGGGATAAAAAGTATCCTATGTTTTAATCTAGGCTATCTACTATCTGTGTGCCAAATTTCAACCAAATCCGTTCACTAGTTTTTGCGTGATTGAGGAACAAACATCCAAACCCACAAACTTTCACATTTATAATATTAGTAGGATTTGCTTTATTGTGTTTAAAAATATAAAGCAAATGATTCATTAAAAAACAGACATCTTTATTCTTCATTTTTCTTGTTAACTATATACAAGGTTCGTCTAGTAACGCTAAAAATCGCAGGAAAGGGCACCTTTTTTCTGAATGTACGAGCCGTGTTCCCATCATTTGCATTACCAGACTCCTGATTGGGAACATCCACTAGTAAGCCTAACTGCTTTCTAAATTCTTCTTGAATTATTTTTTTCTATCAGCAACAACGTTTTTCTTCTCTTCACCAAGGACTTGCCACACTTTTATGGGTAATTTATACGAAATATGCAATATGCACCATTTTTTTAAATCCCTCAGTAAACAATTTAATCTACAAGAAATTATTAACTTCACTAGATAAATTTATGCAAACAGTAATTATTAATGCAATTAGCGCAGTCGATAACTTTGAGCATTAATATTTTGATGACAAACAACACGTATCGAAATAATATTGAAGCACGAAGTGTACACAATAGTCCTAAGCACGTAGCGACTATTTTTTTTAAACTATCTTCATTTTGCGAAAATTGAATTTCTTTCAGCTAAAACTCAATAATTGATCACCGTGCGTCAGCTGGAAAATGCAAAACCACCCAGAATGTGTTCCAGGAGACATCCTAGAATCCGCAATCGCACCACAGGTTACCCCGGCGTTGCGCAGCGCATGCATTATTCATGGCCGTGTCCGAGCATCGAACGCCGATTGATTCCAACGCCTTCGGGACTGTCCGGGATTACTCGGATTGCGGTTAATAGCCACTTCCAGTCTCCGGGTAAAGAAAAAAAACATCCCGATTTGCATGAGGTTGTAAAGTCCTATTGAAAAACATCGATAAAATAACCCAATTCAGTGGCTCGTCAAATGACCAGAACCTTTTTTTGGAGAATAAACACAGTAAGGATGGCATACGTGCAGTCAAACTGATCGTAATTCGTAATCGATAAGCAACGCTCGGTCCGGCCAGGTGTATGATGGGTGACCGTTAAGTGGCGTTACAACTGAGCGCTTCCGTAGTTCGGAGAGCACGTTAAACCGTCGGTCTCGGCTGTTGTCATCTGATGACAGTCGTTAATCCAAGTCAGAGGCCTTACAGGCGGCTTGATAAACTCTAACACCAGAGGTGGCCACTAATCCTCATACGATAAGAAAGAAGAGAGACCGCAGTTAGCTGTTATTAGTAGCCAAGCCACCATTAAACAAACAAACTTTATGACAATTTATACTAAGTAGTATCATTCACACGTTGTCTGTCATCATTTCCCTTCAGTTCAATTTAATTGAGTGATAAGAAAGCTAATAGAAAATGAAAAAAAAAAACTTAACATAAGGAAATATAGTAGAGAAACTTTTTTACAAAGCAGAAAAATACGTTTTTATTAAAAGTAAAAGAATAAAAGTTAAAGAGAAACATTAAAATGCTGCATAATATTTTAGTCACGTAAACGGGGAAAGGAACAAATTCAAAAGAGATGAAGTCTTTGCGTCTCTATTTAATTTCCACACGAACTCATTTCAAAAACAGTTAACCATTTCAGTGGGTTCTCGCATAACAGGAGCCAAATGAACAATTAAATTTATATTAATAGCGGATGGTCCAGCGAGCGGCCGATTAGAAGGCTCCGGTGAACACACGAGCAGATAAGCGCGCATTTGGCAACCTCCGATACTGAAAATTATTTTAGAGAAGCTTCAAAAATGACGATGGTTATTAATTTTCAGTTGTGTGTTTATAACAGTGTTAAAATCAGCCACGAATCAATATTGATTATGATTAACACAAGACCACACTCTTCATAAATTATTCCTGGCAGCCATGATGTGAATAAAATTAAAGATATATCTCATGGATACAGTAAATTCCTCAATATAGTATGATATACACTTTTGAAGTTTGAAATAGCAAGACTAATCATCTTTTTTGCATTACATCACATCAAATTTAAACTTAAGTGAAAAGTAGACAGCGATAAAAATGAAGGTGTAATGTTAGCGTAGAAATAGGTTGACTCAAAAAAATGTTCCCTTTTAAATAATGGAGGTACAGTTACTTACGATCCTCTCAGATTGCTTTCAGAAGACGTATGGCGTGTCACAGATACATTTCCACCGCACCTCGGCTCATTCGCAAATGGCTTTTAACTTTGTGCTGCGGAATTCCTTCTACATGTGAAATCACCTTGTGCGTTGATCGATTTTGTTTGTTTAGGCTTTCAAAAGCGGCTTATTGTCCCAATCGGAAGGCAAGCTGATGACGAAATGTTGGTGTCCCCTATAACTACTAACAAAAACTGAAAACCTTTTGAAGGTTTAAAAATGTTAATCTCAGTCCTCAAATTTTGTTAAAATATATATTTCTGAATAAAATATATCTTTTTGAACCAAAATAGGATTTCAAAAAGTGTCGAAACGTGTCACACATAATCTCCACGGAATCCGAAATAGACAAGTAATTTTTATTTAAAAATCTCAGAGTATTAAATTAGTTGCAAGCGTCGGGTATAAAAGCACAAATATTTCAGCAGTCTTCAATCTAAGCTTTTAAGCCAATAGTTACTTTAACTGAACCCCAAGTTTCTGCTCTCAGAATTTACGACCAAAATACGGTGACAAAGAAACAGCGTGCGTTATTACCGAAACATTTGCAACGACCAACTCGCCCGAGAGGGCGCTTCAAGTTTCAAAGTTTATTGTATGGCTGTGTGACGCTTGTTACTTGTTAGCGTCAGTACTGAAACGAAATTGGGCCAATTGCCCAAGAAAATTTTATGGAGAAGCATACTGGAATATTATGGTTTAATGATGAGAAAGTTCAGTTCACAAAGTTAAATAGTTCAAAAAGAGACAAAGTTGTTTGGGATATGCCTAATGAAAACACATTAAAACTACACTTGGATTGTGTTCACCCAAGTTCCAAAAACATGGAAGAAAGAAGAAAAACAAATACACAAATAAAAAGAAGAAAAATATCAGTTTCCCAAATTTACGAGCTGTGGTATACTAAAAGGAGCGTATTAGTAGGAAAAACTTTATTAATATTTCTCTCCGAAAGCCAGATAATTTGACGACGGGAAATAAAAAGGCACCATTGGAAAAAATCTATGAAAGAACATTGAAAAGTTCAGCCAGGCATTTGAGAGGCATTTCTCTTCATTCTTTACGGTATTCTCGGCTTATTGTAAAGGGAAAATTTCAATATCGGAATATTGTTCAAGTATTATTCAAATAACAATGGACTACCTTTATTAATATTTTTTATATTTTTAGTATTTACTAGGATTTTTTTTTACTTGTTCCGAAAGACTATTAAAGTTATAAATTTTATAACAGTTCATAAAGTAACAGCGAGCTGCGAAAAGCAAAACGATAATAACAACAATAAGTTTAATTACAAACTGGATTCATGAAACCGTGTTTAATTAATCTTTCAACATTACTCTAAAAGCATTTACAAAAGTCACTCAGCAACCGCAAAACTCATTACGAGCAGTGAGCTCTAACTTTATCCAATTTTTTATTCTACCTGCTATTTCAAAGTATTTGCTCACCTAGGGCCCCTCGGAGTCAACTGAGTAAAGCAAGCAAGTACACCATGCTCGCAAATATTGGTTTGAGAAAACATATGCTGAGGGTGCCTTGATAACAAACTATCGATCGACTTCATATTGAAGTATTTCCTTTGCTGAATAAATTATACGCAGCCTTTGAACGAGAATTCAAGTACGATATTGAATAACCTGTCGGTTTGTGTCTGCCTGTTACTACGCTTCGTCGGAGGCCACTTGTTTTATAATTTTTCATTCAATAAAAATTCCTGGGTAGATAAGTCAGATTTATTTACCTGAACAAGGTAGATTTTATGTGACATTATTATGTATGAGCGTCAGTTGAGTAAAGTAGTTATTTGAATTGTGTCACAATCACAATAGGGTAAAATGTTCAAAATCAAAGTAGCGCGGTTTTATTTGGACCAGAAACGTGCTTTCGAGATACTCAACAGCCCTATAAAAATAAGTTTAAATTGCGTGAATTGCACACAACACAACTACATACGTAGCGTACATAGCTAGCAAGTACAGTGTAGTATAAAGTATTACTCCCATCATCGTGATGCTTCCGAAACCAGCTTCCAACTTTTACCGTGCAAATTCGGGAGTTTCTGGGCTGCTTCAAGGAGGTATTCTGGGGCCGCATATCTATTAGCCAGATACCGTCAAAGTTGTTCAGGCGATTTCTCCTCAGCTTCAACCCTAGTGCCTGCCGGCGTTCCCAACTTGCTCCACACGTCACGACTCCGGCCAACTTTGCCTGGTTTTGCTTTTGACATGTATCAGAATGTAGCTCCGCGCTGGCTGCTTAGTTTTGAACGCAATGTGATTTATATTTGTCAGATTGGTTGCACAGAATGATATTTATAAATGTTACTTACATGTATTGCGATATTTTTCACATTTTGTGTCTGTGAATAAGTTTAATGCTATTTCGTATGAAATTTATATATCCCTCTTGGGAAATAATTTTGTTTAATTTTAGTAGTAGCAAGTTCGTTGCATCTTTAAGACTTGGCAACTTGAGCCGACACCTGGGAATAGACACTGCTCTAGTCGTTAGTTTCTACGATATTCTAAATAAAACTTTCCGCTGGATGAACATCAATTACGAGCAGCAACTTCTTTAATGATAATTTGTTTAGATATTTATGAACTTGAGACTGATCTTTTTGAAAAGTTTTGTTTTGCAAACAGTGTTTTGTGATAAACAATCTGCGACTATTGTAAAGCTATTCTTATTTTCTTTCTATTTATTCTCAAAAAATTTAATATTACTAATTACTATGGATCAATGTTACTTTCCACTTGTTGCCATTTTACAAAAAGGCTGTTTCGAAACGTAAATAAAGACAGACATTCAGTGTAAGCGCGACGAAAAGATCACTATCTTTATTGCTGAAATAAATTAAGTTACAAGCGACAGTTCGATACACGAACAGCACATTACAAGGAATAACTATCTCTGTATCTTCAAAAATGTTTGATAAATGGACACTAACTACATCATTTGCAACATCGAAACCTTTGCCAATATTTTAACAACTTTTTATGTCTCACCTACAAGATATAGTTTTTTTATATGATGAAGCTTTTCCTACACTATCTATTCTAATATAAAATGTTAAAAATACAAAGTCGTACGTATTGCGATGTCTATTTGTTTTCAGATATCCCAAATTGTAATCAAATTAAAAGCTCACATTACAAATAGGGTTTAATAGGTAATGCGGTTAAATTTCATGGGACTACTTATCCTATAACCCAACTAAACTGTAAGGGACAACTAAAATAATTAGGGGTGTGTGGCGTCAAGTGTATAATAAGATGTTGTATAGTTGGATCCCGAAAACTTTGCAATTCCTTTTAGTTTGCCGTTTCCTCTATGACTATCGAACCGTGATGTGAAATGCATGCCACTTTACACAGAGTGTCCCATAACAAAGTATCTCATAAGCCATGGGTATTGTGATGTGATCACTAAAATGATTTTGTCAAGTTTAAACAGGCCATTAGAATTTCAAAATCTGTGCAATACAACACAGTTTATTCTGTTGACTGTCATCAAAAAATGATCAGTATAGTTATATTGTAAACAACTCGATTTTCACGCGAATTTTTAACATGCCTCGTCATTCACACGACAAAATTAATTTGCCCGTTCCAATTTCTATAAAGAAGTGGAGCTCCAATTTTGTATTTTTTCAGGTCGTGTTCATTCGGGCTACATTTTTGGCAGCACCCTATATACGCATGCCAAATTTCCAGTCGATTGGATATCGGATTCCTGACAAAATAGGAAGTAGAGGGTGGATGATTCCGTTACAGAGAATCTCCATAGAAACAAGATCATAAGAATTTTCAAATGTTTTAACTAAAACATTTATAATATTAGGGGTCCATGGTAGGAAAACATGGTTGGCGCGGGCCATATTTTTATATAGAAAACGTAAAGTTGTAGCCACAAAAAAAATACATTAACATCTAGTATCTACAAGTATTAAATTGCGTATAAAACTCACAGATGATTATACAAAAATCAGAAGATCATCAAAAGCGCTTATCGCGGGTCATATTTTTGGCGTAAATAATAGCGGAAACGTATTGAATTCAACAAAAAAAAAACACTTTAACGTACTGTGAAGTTGCCTGCAATAACTTTTTTCAAGAAAGATAATTGTGCTAAAGATAATGATGAAAAAACAACGAAAAAACGTCGAAAAAGTACAGAAGTCAGGTTATTTTCCATACTCTTTACACGTAAAGGAAAAGACAGAGACAAATGTTTCCGCATTACCGAGCCTTAAAGAAAATATGAATAGCGAACCATAGCGTAGTTTATTTCAATAGTACTTTTGAAATAGTTTGGGTGGTGAAATTTGAACAACTGAATATTCGATACCTGGCGTGGGATTGAATTGCCCAGAATTCAGGAATACGCGAGAAGTGCGCACTTTTGTGAGATTCGCCTAAGGCGTTCCATTGAAGAAATTTTGTGTAGATCCACTCCAGAACTTCAGACCTTTGTTGGGTCTAGCTTTGAAATTGAAAAGTATTTGCTATCGAATTGATTGCGAATGGTATCGACATGAAGAGATGAGTCTGATGTTATTTCACATCTTTAATAAATTGTTGTTTAGTCAATAGAGAAAGTCAAAATATCTTTATTCAAATAAAGTAAGCACTTTTGAATCGTATATTTTCCTACCAGCACCCGTTTCAGTTTTTTTTAATACAATAAAAGCTATTGAAATAAAGATGAGTAGGTAGTAGGCTGGACATTGGGCAATGATATTAATATCAATAACAAACAAAACGAGTTCGAAATTTAATTAAATCTAAAAATTCCTTAACAAGCTTGAATGGCTATTCCAGCAACACTGTAACCTAGAAATCGCACCAACACTTCACATAAGAAATTATTTACAGCACTATTACATGTGCCATTAGACCGCCATTATGCGACCCGCGCCACCATTTGACGCCGAATTGCGTTTTACCCGATTTAGTTTAATAGCACGCGCGGTTGACTTCGCCTTAGCTCCTAATGGCTGACTAACGGCTGCCTTACAGAAACAACAGCCTTGTGCGATGCATTCAAAGTAGTTCCACGTTGGGCGCCATTTTAGAAAAATGTTAGGATTACCTTCAGTTTGTGTTTAAAGAGGCGTAAAATGCAGCGTAGCTTTTCCCTCTTTATTTTAAAATGAAAACTCTTTGCCTCGTTCATTTAAGCCTTTGTCAAATAAAATAGGTCTAGTAGAACTTCTATTGAGGTTAAAATATCCGATTTCATTGTCAGGCGAATTTGTTGAAACAAAGGGTATAATGAAACTCGTCACACATTTAGCAACTATTAGCAAGTTAAACTACTCGCAAATGGCGAATTAAGCCAAACTAATTTAGGTACCCAGGCTAACCAGCTCGCGTGGTTTGAGCGTAATATACGACTAAAAGCACCAACACATTCATCATGAAATAGCGAGCTTACCGAGTCAGCAATAATGGGATTTCGAATTTTAGAAGCTGAACAATATTTGTTCGTTTTATTTGTATGTACCGTTGTCTATTGGATAAACTATTTGAGTCAACAAACACGCCGATCCCACACTAACGAGCCATTAAGGAAACCGGAGACAGGGCTTCCACAAAAACCCCAATTTATACAAATATCAACAGACGTATGTATCGTAGCGGTAATCGTATTCACGACCCTTGCGTATGTTTGCGAAGTTATCATACAGGGCGTTTCGTAATAGGGTAGGGTAGTCCGCTACGTAAAATTAAATATGGCCATTTTGCTACTAAACATATCTATATATCATCGTCAATAGCGAAATATTAACTTTATTGATCGATGTGGTATTCACAAGTTCTAGCATAGACACAAATACGCAATGTTGTATATTCTTACGAAGCAAAAATAAATATGCAAGATAAAAGTTTGCTGTCTAAAATCACAATCAAATCAATAATGATATTTCAGATGTAAAGAACAAAGTTAATAAAAAGATTAATTTGTTCAAAAACCTAGATCCACGGTTGAAACATCAAGAACACGGCTTCAGTGAAAGAGATAAAATTCCCAAGCTGAGCCCAGATGTGTAACTTGGGGCTCGGCAACTATTTGCTGCCGAACTTAAACTGCCTCTGTTTGCACAGAAAATACGTTTCTGATACTTACGCGGCTTTTACCAACTTAAAAGGACTTTGTAATGTTGTTTCCGATGCAGGTGGACAACTACATTGTGCAATAACAGAACTAGGTATTAAAAGATGAAAACTTGAGAACGTTGCTTTGAATATGATAAGATGAATGAATGATATTATTGATCAACATGGTGGTAGTAAATAAAATCATACATAACCGATGTTGATGATGAATGGAACAACTTGGATGAAGGTAATATCCAAACCTTATTCTTGCTTGATGGTGCTTAAAAAGAGACATAATGATGTCGAAGAATATGAAAAAATACAATCCTCGATCAGTAGGCTTTTGAAGGTTAATTTGCTCGCGGAACATAACGAAATTATCATTATTGTTTTAGCTGTATTCCTAAATCATCGTTATTGTTCTTCAGGTGTGCAAGTCACAACTATATTTCAATAATCACCCCAATTGCTGTTGGTCACGCGATCCCACTGGCCTACTTCCTTCCAAATTGATATTTATACTTTTCACGGTTGATTTTACCCTTAGCTTCCATTTGCTTAATAGCTAACTGTGTTTGTAAGCTTACTATACAAAAAAAAATGCTTTACAAATAGAAACTACTTTTCTTGCCTAGACAAACACAGAATAGAAAGTCATGAAAAATGCTACTCCTAGCAAAACGAAGAATTGGTGACGCTCAATGAAATTCACCTGCTGCTATCAAATCATATTAAAAAGCTGGCGAATTTTCTAAATTACTATGACATTTTCACAAATACACTCAAACAGCTTCCCATTTTCCCATGAAACAAATTTGAACGCGATAAATTCTGAATGGAAAACGCTTGGCTACAATAATCGGCCATTTGTTCATACAAAAGCAACAACGGCGGAGGGACCGCCACTGGGGGGAGGGGGGAAATTAGGGAAAAACTCGGGAATACGTGTGGAGCGAATTGATTTAGATTGCTAGGTAGACGACACGTTCAATGGAAATGGACAGTTTCACTCTGCGTAATAAAGTCATGTAGATGGCGCGATAATTATATGGAAACACGTAATTTTAATCATACACGTTCAGTAATGAAAATAGTGCTTTGATTTCTAATCAAAGATTTGTATAAAGCTTGGTTTTCTGAATTATTTGATTTTCCGAAAGGCATTCCTCCAATTTCTTGTTCTGAATTTCTCATATATGGCTAAGACCAGCTTAATTCAGACAGTTTACGTTACGATATGAACGTCCCAACCTTCGTCTTATTGCAGTTCCAAAGGTGATCCCAAAGTTAAATGATCCAGACTTCTAAACGGTATTGCCGACGGAGTGGAGTTAAGTTTCAGACAACTATCTGAAGATGCCCAACTCAGTCGCGGCTAAATACTTGGTTACTACTTATCACATGTTTAATGGGTGTGATAAATTAATGGGCGCATTAATGCGGTTCTATTCTCCTCAACTGAGAACATGAAAGTGGATTTTCATGTCTACAATATTCAAACAACGTATTTATTTCAATTACGATGTTCTGTTATAGACATCTTCAATATTTAATTACTTAAAGAAAAAAAAATACGTAGAATTTACCTAAATTGATAAATCTATTGAATGATAGAAAGGAATAAAACATTAGAATATAAAGTAAAATATAAAACTAATATGTTAGTAAGTAATTCGTGATTCCTGTATTTAATAAGATGTTTAGTTTCGTACTAATATGCTGAGATTTCAGGTCATATGACGCAAGCATTATATCTAATGTTGACTTAATCTCGTCCAGCATACATCAATTATTAAGTCCCAAACTAACAGAGCCCCTAATACTAAGACCTATTCTATTTATGAACAAGTAGATAATAAATTGTTGCTAAGCAATCACTTACCTACTCGTTTCTTAATGTTATCTAATACAATTCTTTAAAAAAAAAAACAACATTATAAAAAAAGCCCAGAATTCGTGGCAAACTTTATACGTTTTATCAATTGGCACACAAAAACCGTTATATTTTCAAGTGATTACTTCGTTCGGGTAAGTATAAATAGTCTAAAATACAGATTTTTAAGACAAAACCAGCTGTAGGCCATAAATAGATTTGGGATAGTATCATGTTGTTCATCACACAAAAATACCTATAGCGATTATATCAACATTCGAATATCGAGATCTTCGAAGCACTATAATTGTTAAAAAGTTTACAGTTGCACCGTTCGTAGAAGTAAAAGAATACCTAAAACAAGATCTAAAAGGATTGCTGATAAAAGCACAGGTTAGTGAGTCCTTCTTTGATTCTTGGTACTAATTATAGCATTTGTTTCAAATCTGGATTCCTATAATTGGGATTAAAGCAAGTATGGATACTTCATGTAACATTCTTAAACAAGAGGCACATTCAATTTTCAACTTTGATGAATGCGTATTGAGATTCTTTCACACATTAACTTTTTCCTTTGCTAGTAAAGTAATTCTGTCAAACGGCCGAATATACATTACATATTTTATTTGGTAAAATAGTCGACAATCCAACTAGTCGATCGCCATGGTTGAATTACGTTACCAATTATACGTCGTCAATCCATCCATAGTTTATATCAAGGAAAACACGGCGGCTAATACAAATAGAAGTTTCATAGATACATAATATGCTTCTACGTCATGTTTGAGAAACCGACGACGTGATTATATATACTAAACTTGTCCAATTTAGCCCTGAAGGGGTTTGGGGGAGGGGCGGAGAGTGGCAGGTATACATCATATTATTCCATTAGCATTTGATAGTAACATAAACTATGTGGATAGAAAGATAAGTATACTAAACGATGATGTCAGGATGATAAGCACCAGTTTGTTTACACAATATGTTATTCTTAATTTCTAAATTTGCATTGATGTAATTCAATAAATGATTGTGAAAAATAAAAAAACCGTCCAAGGTCAAGTGGTACTCGCGCACGAAGGATTCGGTACCAAAAACTACAAAATATCATGTTCGTTGTATGGGTGCCCCACTTAAATATTTATTTTATTTGTTTTTGGTATGTGTCGTTATAGCGGCAACAGAAATACACCACTGTGAAAATTTCAACGGTCTCGCTATCACGGTTTATGAGATACAGCTTGGTGACAGTCAGACGGACAGTGGAGTTTTAGTAATTTGGGTCCCTTTGGGTACGGAAGCCTAAAAAACGACCAATAAAATATAATACAAACTTTTGAAATCAAAATTAATATTTACTAATGGGTGGTATATGCCTTTTGCTATAAGATGTGAAATCCACCACCTAAATTGTCGTATACCTAATAATGTGGCATTCTGTATTGCTCAGATACAGATCCTTGATTTAGTTTGCAATCTCGATACCGTCTCAAACAACCCAAAGGGTCCAATTATTCGAGATTATATATTTGGGAGGCTTTAGCTATATAGTCAGGACTATTTATGATAACTATACAATTGGGTTAAGCGTATTTGCCTCTGAGGTTTCCACTAAGGAGTATGTGATGTCCCTTTTGCACTATAGTCTTTGCTTTGATGTCTGAGGTAGATAGATGATGTTTGGTACTTATATTACTTGTGATTCTAGAATCTGGAGAATTGTATACTCGAATTAAGTAGTAGCGAATCCTTGAATTAGTACGAGGGTGGATTGATAAGTCCATGACTTTTTAATGAAGAAAGACTATTTTCGGAATATTTTGTTTTATTTCTGTACATGATCTTATTGTAGCTCTGCGTATTCAGTCCAACGAAGTTCCTACCTCTTGAACCCATTTTTTTTTCTTTCATCGCCTGAAAACTGGTAACTGAAATGAGGGCCCATTTCAGACATCACCTTTTGGCTTGATGAAAATTTTTGCCCGCCAAGACATTAATCAAGAAATTTATTCATGTTTGGTAGGAGAAAATATCTCACTGGGGTTGAATCTAGAGAATAGGAAGGATTCGCATCTTCATTCGATGAGTTTTGTCGTCATGAGTGCCGCCGAGAGGGTCGACAGGGTCATTAAGAAAAGTCAGAATTCGCTTGAGCTTTTTGTTTCCAAAAGTAATAATCTTTTGCCGAATTTGAAAAAGATGTAGTGTAAAGATGCCTTAAGGAGTTACTTTTTATGACACAAATATAAATTATGAAAAAAAAGTATTTCTTCTTTTCAAAGTCATGGACTTATCAAACCACCCTCGTAGGTAGCTTTAGGTATTTGGTTGTAATGTAAGCATTTAAGACAAAATTGCATGAATAGGATTTTATGAATATTTTCTAAGATGTAGAAGGACCGAAAGCCGTCATCAAAAAAATTGGGATAAGGGATAAATACGATGATGATTTTATTCGGATTAGACGTGAAACTTATCTTTTGTACAGATCCTTTGGTGAAGTTATACCCACAATGAGGCTGGTTGAAAGCACTTTCAGCACTTTTCAGGGTCTTGAGCGTACTCCACGAGTTCGAATAACCCTATGCGGACGGGGAGACTTCGTAATAAGAACCGGAAAGAAACTGCTAGTTTTTCTTCTTGTTCCTTTTCATGAATGATCGCTACCACTACCAAGCAAACTTCCTACTACTTCATATAAAATAATTAATTATGCATAACGTTAAAAAAGTTACATAAACCCAACAAGGGATGCCCTTGACCTCAGATCGATGGGCTGGTTATACACACTCGTCCTCTGGGCAATAGAACAAACACGTCAAGGTTACACGAAATTTCGTTACAGTAAATTACACAGATTCGGCTTCATTCTTTTATGTTATTTTTAGTGTAATGAGTGCTGTCAATCAGGAAAAGATTAATGAAAATGCAACAATTGATAAAGACACTACGACGAACGAAGTGTTTGAAAAATAAGCAATGTTAAAAAACTTAAAAATAGTAATTGGTGATTATCGTAAAAAAAACTTTATATTAATTGAAGTTAGAACCAAATTTCAGCAAAATAAAGCTAGACGGAAACACTTTTTCTTATGTAATAATGATAAATAAATAAAACTCAACCCTTCTTTGTAATTTTACACCACGACGTGTATTTCTTTACAAAGAGAAAGAAGCCCCAAAATATTATAACGGTTATAAAAATTCTGAAATATTCGAATAAACAACATATTCACCGTCATAAAGAAAATGTACAGAATAAAGACAAAACACCGTTTATAAACATGTAAGGGAAACAATAAAAAACACATAACCGAATAATATTGCGGTGGAAACAATTTTATACACCCTATTCGCCTGTTTTACGGAAATCGTACAAAATGTATTCTTAAATTTCCCTTAAGACACACAGAAAATCTATAGGTATTAAATATAACCTCTTGTTTCTTCAATAAGCTTATTTAATCATAAATTGTTCCCGGAATACATGTAGAACGTAATCAGAAAATTGAATCAGGATTTCAATTAAAGATTTTATAACAATACTAAGAATTTTGCGTATAAATGGCTGCCATCCCGGCTCTAAATTACCAGTTCTGATGTAATCCTCAAAATTAATGTTCAGCGATTTGTAACAGCCCGTTACAACTCCCACCGGTGGCGAAACTTAATGGGAATCTAATAGATCAGGATCAGTTTTATAATTCCCGTTGCGAAGGTATCCAGGTTCAAAACTGATTAAGGGATTAAATTTAATTTTGCGATCAGAATTACCTTTCAGCCTATCATTTCTAAACAACGCGACGTCCTTGTGCCTCTTTGTTTATAACGGGTGGCGCAAAAGTAAAGACCCTATTTGGTTCAGCTATAACATTTTTTCTAAATTAGAAAACTAGATTTAGGTTTTTTTAAATGTATATTTGTGCCATTAAATTTCGTACCATTAGGATTTAAAGATGATGTCTTTTAAATGGTGACCTCCAGAGTTGATACACATTTGAGCCCTATTTATGACATTTTGCATAACTTGCCGTAACACTTCCTGCGATATGTTCGTTATTTCTTGACGAATGTTTTCTTTTAGAGCTGCGAGAGTCTGTGGCTTGTTCACATACACCCGAGATTTCAAAAAACTCCAAAGAAAGAAGTCTGGACTGGTCAGATCGGGTGATCTTGCAGTTATGTATTCTGTGCTTGCAGGCCAAGGCAAATCGCCAAAACGAGAGATAACTCGGCCTGGAAAAGCGTCCCTCACGTCCATTGACACAATTATTCCACGTTCTTGGGGAGTAAAACGGTCCATGTTTATTTTCAGTGTATTTTATATTTGTTCACTACACAATTTTCAACAACAGAATGACAGAAAATGTCATATAAAAAAAATAAAAGTATTTTCTTTAGTGCCAGTACTTTTGCGCCACCCGTTATAACCTTGAAGAACATTCTCAAACAAATATCGCGTTAGAAGAGATTCGATCTCATTTCTCGTCGGTTACCTATTCATGACTCGCGACATCAGAGATGAACTCACAATTTACTCGAGTGACAACGACGAAGCAATTTGTTTTCTCGACAATTTTTGTATATCTCTTTGACTTCAAACAAATTCTTACTGAGGTAATTTCAAACTTCACAAACGGTTCGATAGGTATGACAAAATGTCAAAGGTTATTTATAACTATTGATTTTCCAAAGATTCAACATCAAGGCGTAGCCTTCAGCAAAGCCTTTGATGAGTTTGGTAACTCGTCTAACATATTAACGAAAACACACAGGGGTACTAAATAGACAATTTAAATGTACACAATGGGCTGGTAAATCCGAAGGTTGGAGGGATTGAGTGTGGGATTAATTGAAACGTCCGTCCGGTCCGTATCTTGTCCGTCCGGCTGTCCGGAGCTCCGGGTCGACGTCGGATAATCCGGTGGATTTGAAACATCCTGAAGCCGATAACTATGTTAAGACGAGCCCCACGCATTACCGAGTTTTTAGTCCAAATTAAAATGTTAAATAAATTATCTCACTAGATATGAGACTGCTCCAGCTACGAAAGAAAAGCCCTGACAACTACCAACCACGCAGCGTATGGCGCAAAAATAAGTTAAGGGTCCATGATAGGAAAACATGGTTTGCGGGGGTCATATTTTTATAGAAAACGTAAAGTTGTAGCCACAAAAAATAACATACGACAAGCTAAAGACATTTTCTAGTAGCTACAAGTATAAAATTGTGTATAAAGATCACAGATGATTGTAAAAAAACCGGCCAAGTGCGAGTCGGACTCGCGCACGAAGGGTTCCGTACCAAAAAACGGAAAAAAAGAAGTTTGTTGTATGGGAGCCCCCTTAAATATTTATTTTATTCCATTTTTAGTAATTGTTGTTATAGCGGCAACAGAAATACATCATATGTGAAAATTTCAACTGTCTATCTGTTGTCGTTATTAATATAAAGCAAAAAACGGCAAAAAAAATACGTTTGTTGTATGGGAATTGGGAGCCCCCCTTAAATATTTACTTTATTATAGTTTTAGTATTTGTTGTTATAGCGGCAACAGAAATACATCATCTGTGAAAATTTCAACTGTCTAGCTATCACGGTTCATGAGATACAGCCTGGTGACAGACAGACAGACGGACAGCGGAGGCTTAGTAATAGGGTCCCGTTTTTACCCTTTGGGTACGGAACCCTAAAAAACCAGAATATCATCAAAAGCGCTTGCGTAGGGTCATATTTTTGGCGTAAATAATAACGGAAAACATCAAATTACACTTTAACGTACTGTGAAGTAGCTGTATTAAATTTTTTCAAGAATTTAATTGTGCTAAAGATAATGATGAAAAAACAACGAAAAACATCGAAAAAGAGCAGAAGTGAGGTTATTTTCCATACTCTTTACACGTAAAGAAAAAGACAAAGACAAGTATTTCCGCATAAGCGAGCCTTAAAACTGCACAGCTACACCAACTTTAGTAGTAGTTCTTCCTTCATATCACAAGTGAAATAAAAAAAAATACTTATATGTATAAGTACCTAAAGATGAAGTAATCTTTTTTATATACTTAAAACCGGAACTTTAGAGTCATTTATTAGTCAAGCTATTGTGTCAAAGCTTCCCAGGTTAAGTGCAACTCATACTCCATCGAAATAATCCCTTCATCTGAAGTTACAGCTCTGATGGCTGCAGCGTGTGATAGTCCGGAGATAGTTTTGACTAGGATTAAACTTTAAACTGACCCATCAACATTTACGTCATACAAAATTTAGGAGAGGATCAAAAAAATAAAACAGGCAATGTGGCAAAGTTTCGGAAGCATAGTTATGTTAATACTGTGTTGCATACGTTGACTGAAACGTAATCATTATAAGTAAGTAGAGTCAAAACTTTTGTAACCATTCATACTAAATACGGCATACGTTTATGTAATTCAACTTATGCTTATAGTTTTTATGTAATGTCCTTGTTTTATACACTGGCCTGCAAAACTAAGTAATACAGAGGGTCTATTTTCATACAAACGAGGTAACTTTGAAGCATTGGTTCTCCGCCCAGGATTAAACGTGGTGTGATCTGATGATGGCCATCCAGGGAGTGAATGGAGAAGATTCAGATCCCCATACTCACCCAATAGATCTGATCAGCATTCTGTACAGAAATAAATCTATAATGATTCTTCTAATGGTTATCAGAATTGAATTCGTTATGAAAAAGGACAAAAAAGGAGATGAAGCAGGTTCAATAATCTTATAAATAACAATGACATGTCCTCGAACACCAACTTACATTATTTATTACAGATAACCAAAACGATAAAACCGATCGAATAGGCCAAGCAAAGGCTCAGTCACAAAGCCAATGGAGATTGCAAAATACTTGCTATAAAGATTGATTGAATGCCAGCCTCTTGAGCTATATCGAGGGCCGGCAGCTCTTTCAAAGAGAACTGATTGACTGAGAGATCGATCAATCTGAAACAGATGCTTGCACTGAATATGGGGAAACCGCTTCATCATTCAGTGATTAATTGGAAAAAAATGGTGGTTATACAGATTTAAGTTCACTAAGCCGCTGGATGCGGGCAACGCTGAACCGATCGGTCGTGAAGATTCTTGGGGGAGGCTTATGCCCAGCAGTAGGTGGGTGTTTACGGTTGACAATGATGGTGAAGACGTAGTAGTGAATTCAGTAAAATTGCAAGCAAGCATTTAAAAGCAAGCCAAATATGTTTTGAATTATATTTTACTTCAATAAAACTAAACGTAATAGTAATACTCTTAACATTCATATTCTGACTTAACATTGTAATAAAAAATACATGGAATGAATTTTATACTAGAAAAGAAAGAAGGTACCTAATAAAATTGAAATGACTTTAAAATACTGTATTGCGAATATCGATGAATCTAAATATTATTTTTGATCAAAAGAAACTCCAAGTTTCCATTTATCATTCATATTCGAAGCGAACTAAAATAACTAGAAGTTGATATTTCAATGCATTTCAGCTTTTTCAAACATACCGTATCTTTTATTAGATGGAAGGTCGGATCCTATCAAAGGAACAAATTAGATGTTGAAAGCTTGAATTCAAGTTTGTGATTTAACTTTTAATGAATCTATTACTAGAGCATTTAAATATCTAGCTTTTGCTTTGGTGTAAGAAGTGTCCTAATGAGATTTTGTAAATTGGTTCAGTGATGTGATTGCTTGCTTGAAACGAAAAAGAAAATAACTAGTGGAGCTGTCTCCATCATTTGGAAAAATTTCGAAAAACTGAATCGACAAAAATAATCTGTATAATTATCGAACTTGGTCACAAAATTCACGAGAATTGGTTGAGAAATGCGACCTTTAAAGAAAACAGACGAACAGCCAGACAGCGGACAGCCAATACGAAAGCATTTTTGCCTAAGCTGAAGCAGAGACGCTTCGCGCTCGCTCGGTCAAAAAGCTTATTATGATGATGATGATGATAATAATAATATAATCTTTATTGACCTAATTTTGGGTTCTCTCTACTCTTAACAAAAATTATTTAGTTGAGTCACACCTAATTAACCTATTAAAGGCGTCCTAAACAATGTGTCATCACACATACTAATGATTATACCTGGATTATACAAACGAAATAATTGGAATAACTAAATCATAGCAAACTTTACTTAATTAGCAAAACGTGTGAATTAAATACAATGTTCAATTGAATGTTGTTACAAACATATAGGTTAATGGTAATGAATGTCATCAATATGCAGGACCATGTGCAACAGGCTAGCACAATATTAGTATAACACAAAATTGGCGCCCAACGTGGGACTATTAATGTTTTAAATATTACTGCAAATAATGCAAGGTACAATTTGTACAAGGCACAAGTACGTTTCAGCAAACGAAAAAAAATCTGTAGATGTACTCCAATAAAAAAATACTATAAAACAAAATTGGCGCAACGACGCATTGACGAAAAATATTATTTGTAGGTAGGTACTCGAATATTTGCTGAAACTGTTGAGCTCGATTCAATAATATAGTTAGTGAGTCTAATGTAAAAAAACTAGATTGATATACACAACACTGTGGAAAAATATAGACAGTTGATATATAAACAGTTGAAGACCTAATTTAAACCCACAACAATGAAATTAGTCATTTTGTCCTATGTTTATTTCTACAAATTCAATTCTCTAATTCTGTTTTTCTAATTCAAATGGGCAACTTTTGGCTTCCTGTTCTCATTGCTAATAATCCGGAATTGGTTGCCGTTATCTCGGGGTGGCAGACGACAGTTTCCAACTCTCGCCGATAAATAATAAACTTAATAGAAATAAACAATTTCCAGGATTTGCCCAAAACCACCGAGATGTTATTAATGGCGAACGTGGGCAACGGGAAATTGGATATTATGAATATTTACAGTTCTGAAATGTTGAGATAAAAAATATTATTTTAAAATTATTAGATCTGTTAATATTTTGGTCACAGGTAATATGAAAATGATTTTGGATTGCTAATGGGATGAGGATGAAATTTATAACAATGGTTGGAATTGCATCTTTGGAAATACATACCTATTTATAAGGAATTATACAATCAACATATTAAAATGTAAACATGGTTAAAAGTGCTTGATTTCTGAAAATAAAAAATGCAGGTTTATTCAAAGCCTTCGAAAAATAACTTCACGAGTCTAAAATCAATATAAACAACCCCTTGAGACCTGATCAAACAGCTACCCTGAATATGCGCGGGCCGTTTCAAGGCACGGAATGCACTCCTGAAAGCAATACCCTAAGAGCTGAAAACCAAACATGCTCGCACCCAAGGCTGTCATTAATATTTCATGATTCAGCCGCTACTTTTTATGTACTTTTAGCTAACAAAAGGGCACTACTTAACTCTATCCCTTCAGCTATTTCATTCAGGGTAGGGTTGTTTGAAACTGATATCGGGAGAGTTTAATTGTGGTCATATTGTGCGTTGTCTATCGTTAATTTATTACAGAGAGTCGTATTTTGTAAACAAACAACTCAATTTATTCGTAATATTATGTAGTTAGGAACTTTAAACATACTTATGTCACTGTTAGTTTTCAATTGTTACTTAAAAATATTACTGTCTATGATTCTCATAACGCCATTTTCAAATAAGAGTCAAATAAGTGGAATTTATTTCGTTATGAACAACATAAGTTACGCCGATGATATGGTGCTACTGAGCCCTTCAATTGGTGCGTTGAGACGCCTAATCCAGATATGTGAGGAGTATGCAGTGACACATGGGCTCATATATAATGCCAAAAAAAGTGAACTTATCGTTTTCAAGGCAGGCAAAAAACAATATTTGGCTCCTGCAATCACTCTTGGCGGTACCCTGATAAAACAGGTGAAACATTTTAAATATCTGGGCCATTGGGTCACTGAGGACTTAGTAGATGATATGGATATAGAGAGGGAGCGGAGGGCGCTGTCTGTGCGGTGTAACATGCTCGCTCGTAGATTCGCACGTTGTACAGTAGATGTAAAAGTAACATTATTCAAGTCATACTGTCAATCGATGTACACTTGCAGTTTATGGGTGGGGTATTCGCGGCGGGCATACAGCGCCCTTCGCGTGCAATACAACAACGCGTTCAGGGCGATGATGGGGCTGCCGCGCTGGTGCAGTGCGTCTGCGATGTTCGCGGAGGCGGGAGTACCAGATTTTTATGCTGTGATGCGCTTACGCAGCGCTTCGTTATTAAGACGCGTGCGTTGCAGCTCCAATATCCTCCTGGCGACGCTGTCTGAAAGGTGGGATTCACCCATGCTGCGAACCTGGGTGGGCTATCACTCTCTCGCTAACGATGGGAGGGCCACCAGGCCCTTATATTAATGTCTTTTGTTTTTAGATATAAGATACTAACATTAGCTTATAAGTTTAATATGTACCTAATAACAAAAATTGAACCAGTTTTCTGAAATAAATGTTATTATTATTATTATTATTTGTTATGTTATTTTCTAAACTCTCAGTTCAAAACTGGATATACAGGATCTGCACGGGCGCACCAAGTGACAGATCCCCCTAATTAGTTAATTGATGTTTGTATCTTCTTGCAGGAAATTGCGGACTATCCTGCAACTATTTAAAATGGCTGCCTTTTGCATGGTTATGTATGAGTTAGGCGGAAGATCCAATAATTTTAGGTTAAAATGTAAATTTTTTGGTATAACACCAGTGCTGGAAAGCACCAAAGGCACGATGTACACTTTTTGCAAATTCCAGATTCTTAATATCTCTTGTTTAAGTTCCGTATATTTATGCAATTTTTCTGAAACGGATTTAAGAAGGTTATGGGTAGAAGGTATTGTAATGTCTATTAAATAAGCTATCTTGTTTACTTTGTCTACATATGTAATGTCTGGTCTGTTATAGTGGATCGTTTTGTCAGTAAGAATAGCTCGGTCAAAGTACATCCTGCCGTTGGGACCCTCCAACACTGGTTTGGGTGTGTAATTGTAGTACGGCATCATGTCGTCTCGAAGCAGTTTGTGTTTTATAGCTAATTTTTGGTGAATATAGTTGGCTACCTGGTTATGGCGGTGTGTGTAGTCATTTTGTGTTAACCTACAACAGGCATTTAAGATATGCTGAATCGTTTCTGGTTGTCTTTGACATTTGCGGCATCGGTCATTTGCGGAATTTGGGTCTTTAATTATATATTTTAGATAGTTTTTCGTTTTAATAACCTGGTCTTGAATCGCTACTAAAAAACCTTCTGTTTCAGGGAAAAGGTACCCCAGCTTTAACCACTTGTTACTCGCCTCGAGGTCAACGTGTGCCTGTTCTAAGTCTTGTAAATGTCTGCCATGAAGTGTTTTTTTACGCCAGTTCTCAAGCTTCTCACTAATAGAGTCGTTTACTGATTTAAAATTTTTATCGTGTTGCTGAAGGTTAAGAGGTGTTAAATTGTCATCTGATTCTATAGTTGCTGCATGGATGGGACTATCGTTTGCTTTCTCGTAGAAAAACTTTCTCAGGTTTTGTATTTGTGATTCCCATAGTATTTTCAGGTCTATCAGTCCTCTACCCCCATAGTCTCTTTTTATATTTATTCGCTCAATAGCTGATTTAGGATGTAGTTTATTGTGCTTGAATAAAATTGACCTAGTTTTTATTTCTAAATTATTGATGTCTGATAGACTCCATTTTATGACTCCAAATGAATAAGTAAGTACTGGTATTGCGAAGGTATTGATGGCCTTAAATAAATTTTTTGAATTAAGTTGTCTCCTACAAAGTAGTTCGATTCTTCGGATATATTCTGCTCTCAACTCCTTTTTTATTTGTGTATGATTTATGTTTTTGTTCTGATTAAATCCTAGATATTTATATGTGTTATTACTATCCATCGACTGTATACTTATAGATTCATTTATTTTGTAGTTCCCTTCCACTATCTTACCTTTGCATATGTGTAATGTTTTACATTTTTCAACCCCAAATGTCATGTGTATATCTTTGCTAAACTGCGCCGTTTTATTAACGAGATGTTCCATATCCTTATTTGTGCTGGCAAACAATTTTATATCATCCATGTACGTACATTAAATGACTTACTCTGTTATGTCTGGATAATTTGTATCCCTTACACGACTGATTAAGTATTCTAGACAGAGGGTTCAAGGCCAGACAAAACCACAAGGGACTTAGAGAATCTCCTTGAAATATGCCATTTTTGATATTTATTTCATTTGTTGCAATCTCTTTAGTACCAGAATAAAGATGAAGTGTAGTTTTCCATTTCTCCATTGTGTTCTCTAAAAAGGTAATTATTGATGGATTTATTTTGTAAATTTGCAAGACTCTCACTAACCAGGAATGTGGAACGCTATCAAATGCTTTCTTATAATCAATATATGTTAAATGTATATTTCTTTTAAGTTTGTTTGCTTGTTTTAATATAGTGGAATCAATTATTAATTGCTCTTTGCATCCTTTGTGGTTTTGACGGCATCCTTTCTGTTCTTCGGCTAAAATATTATTTGATTGTAGATGTGTATTTATCCTCATAGTTATACACGATGTGATAATTTTATATATTGTAGGAAGACAAGTTATTGGTCTATATTGAGAAGGGTCCTTAGAATTTGAGCTTTTTGGTATCATAAACGTTTTGCCTTTTGTCACAAAGTTTGGTATCTCTTGCTCACCCTTTATTAATTCAGAGAAAATCTTAGCTAAGCTGTCATAAATGGCCGTAATTTTTTTATACCAGAAGTTATGGATTCCATCTACTCCGGGTGCTTTCCAGTTCTTTAATTTTTTTGTGACCAATTCTATGTCTTCTCGCGTAATATCTCCGAATTCCATTTCGTCTATGTTGCCCCATTTGAGTCCCCTTAATCCATTCTGAATCTTCATTGTGACTCTCCTCTTTTTCCCAAAGCTTAGCCCAGTAGTTTCTGAGATCTTCCTCATCTGGTAACTCGTTATTGTCACTTGAACTTTGTTTTTCAGCAAGTGTCCTATAAAAACTTTTTTCATTGTTCACAAATAGCTTATTATCTTCTTTTCTTTTTATCGATTTCAAATATCTTGCTAGTCGATGACTTTTCAGTGCAAGTTTTTGCTTCAGTGTGTCTAAAACTTCAGTAGGATTAGAGTTATTATTTTCGTGAGATGAATGCTTTATATTTTTATTTAGAATCACGTGTGCCTTTTTGACTACTTTATAAGACCTATTATTATTGATATACTGTGTTAACCTAGCAATGTCACGTCTAAGATTATTAATATCTTGTTCCAAGCGAACCTGCCATAGAGGTTTATGTGATGTTTTTGGGGCATGCCGTGTTGTTGATGTACATATTTTATAGCCTACGTTGTTGCTAATTACTAATGCACTACAATATATGAGTAAATGTAAATGTTTTAAATCTGAGTCTGTGTTAAAATATTTATGTAATATATCATTGTTAAATATATGTATTAAATTATATAGTTTTTTACTTTCTCTAATTTTAGGTAACTTTGGTCGCAACTCTGGTTCAATTTCTTCATATTGTGCTATTGCATCATCGAATTCTTGTTCTAGCTTATGTTTTATAATGTTTTCGTTTTCATTATTTGAGTGTTGTCTAACTGGTGTATAAGCATTATTCGATTGTTGGGTAAGAGAGATTTCAATGTTGTGTGTGTTGTTTAATGACTCCTTATAGTTGTTAGTGTTGTTTGTTGTGGCAGTTTCGTTAATTTCGTCTATTGAGTGTGTAGGTTCCAGCATATTAGAAACTTCAGGAGTATCGCTAAGTTCTTGTGCGATTTCTTCCTTAATTTTGGATAGTTTGTCTTTAGATATATAGTTATTTGCTACAATAAGCCTTCTTTGATCTGCTATTCTTTGTTCCGAAATGTGTGACAGGTTTGGGAAAGCGGCAATGAATCCCTGGTGCAACGGTTGCCTATATGCTGTCGTGTTTGTTCCTAACTGAGTGATTCTGTAATATATTTTCATTATAGTTTCGTTATGCTCGTCCGACCATTTCATGCGTATTCCTAATGACAAAGCCCTTGGCATCTGTGATGAACTAGGAGTACAATCTTGTGCTTGAAATGTGTTACTGTCGGGGGTTTCCAAATCATTTTTAACTGCAGTATATATTTTATCTATTATTACTTGAGGTAAGAGTTTATTATTTACTATTGCTCTTCGTTGGTCTCCTACTCTTTGTCGGGTGATACTATTCATTTCTGGAAATTGTTCAATGAATTTATTATATAAAAGAGGTAGGTATGATTTTGTGTTTGTCCCTAGTAGAGTGATTTGCAAATAAGTGCGTAGAATAAATTCGTTCATTTCTTTACTCCATCTTTTACGCATTCTTGATCTACTGGTGGTGGGCACAGTATCAGTGAGAACAGAAGTCTCTTGTGCAACATCCTCCAGCAGTATACTACTAGGTGACGAAAGTGAAGATCTAACTGATGCTGTTGAACCAACGGACGGAAACGGACTAAGACTTGGACTTGGCGTTTGTGTTGGTACTATTTGTGTAGATTGTGAATTTTCAGCTGTAGTCGATTTCTCGGGGGGAACCCGCCTGTTCAGTCCCCCACCGCCAATGGTTCGCATATTGCTTGACCCAGCATTGGCTCCAGGTTGTGTATGACTTTCGGCTGTAGTCAATTTTTCGGGGGGAACCCGCCTGTTCAGTCCCCCACCGCCAATGGTTCGCATGCTGCCAGACCCAGCACTGGCTCCAGGTTGGCCCCGGCGGCCCCCGGGTAGCGACCGCAAACAATACCTTTCATTACGACGTTCCATACTATTTGAAGAGGGTTGGGACTCTTAGTTTGGGAGTTATCAAGATGTTATTGATGAATTCCAGTACCTCTATCTAAGGGTGTCCAGGTGGGCGGACTAATTAAGTTCTGTGCCCGTAAGCCCCCCCACCACGTCAAGGTGGTCCCTTGGGGGGGTTATTATTATTATTATTATACTTCAAAATTTTCTCTGTTGCATATTTAAGTTGTCCATTCAGGTTATCATTTTATAAGATTTAAAGGCATAATAATAACAACATTAGTGCATTCCTTTCGAGATCATTAATTTAATTCTAGGATTCCAAAAGGGGGTGAATTTATGTTCAATAGCTAATGGCTTCCGATAAATCTAAATCCCATTGCTTAAGACTATTTAAAAGTCATAAAACAGCTTTTAACTTTGGATCTCTTATGAAATATGCAGTAAATCACCCTGATATTGGAAACTAGCCAAGCAAAGTTATTGAACTGAACCTCAGGTTCGATTTAGCGCTTAATGATTGGGAAAAAGCGACAGAACAGTTGAAGGTACACTTTATATAGTTGCATAATTTCGTTATTCAAATCGTATCTAATTCACATACAACACGGTTGATAAGTAAATAGCAGAAGGCTCGTTTACTAAACACTACAGTTTTATTGGAAAGATAACAGATCACATTATTAAAATTAAATACTAAAACGAACTGTGCTACTGCGATTTATAAGTTCTGCTGTGATTTGCCGCAAAATTAACAACGTTCTGGGTTATGTCATCGAAGGATACGAGACGTTGTATGTAGGTATGTATTCTTTCTTACATCAACTCAAGATCAGCCTAGTATGTACCTCAGTCGATTGGATCCACCTTTCCGTTGTCTAGTTTAGTTGGACTGATAAAGGTGTGAAGGGTATGACGGACATATTATCAGAAAAACATTTTTGTCAAATCCCTACTCCCTAGCTGCCTTTTAGGCGATTGACTTTTCAACGGGCGTCTGACGTAGAGCCTCAAAAAGCTAACGATTGCAGAGCGACAGCCCTGACTAACGCCGGCACTTCACTATATTGATGTTTACGGCTGAAAACGCGCCCTAACTCCTAATCCAACACTTTTTGCTCGGGAAATGGTTTATTTTATTTATTTAGTTCACGAGATAAATGCGTACGTTTCGCGGAGATTTAGGTGTGGTGGAATCTCGGGATTTTTACGACCTTATGAAAGAATGAATAGTAAGACGCGAAAACAAGGCTTGACATCAAAGGCGAAGAAGCAAGCAATATTGAAAGAGCGAAGCAATTACTGCGTGTCAAGTGCAATATTGTCGAATACAGTGAGACGTCTGCTTTCCGTCTTTTCAATGAATGTACACTGAGAACAATTTTATCTTCTTTATTGTTACAAAGTAACGCGTCAAGTGGTGTTTCTTTTTTAAATAAACATTTTCGTACTTTACAAATAGTATTGATTGACTTAGGAAAAAATATTCAACCAATATTTTAGTTTTTCTTCATATTTACTTTTTCATAATACAATGATCTTGTTGCGTTTGCTACACTTTATTTTTCTTAACCCACAATTTTCGACCCCTGAGCTAGGAGTCTAGGACACGTTTAATATAATTTGTACTAAGTACCAGTAAATATATTTAGTGTATTATTTTCAATTTCAGTGTTGCGGGCAGCGCAGGACCGACCGTTTTAGAAATGGGAGAAACCTATACCCAGCAGTGGGTTCCGTGCTGCTAATATGATGATGATGACGACAGTTTTCCGGGCATATTGTCTACTGATCTCCAAACTTCAGTATGAAGAAGGCACCAATGATGTTGATTCTGAATTCACTTACAAAAGAAATAAATACTTTTCCTAATTCAAGTTCTCAAACACTACCAAAGCTTCACTAATTTGCCCCAGAGCAAGCCAGCCCAGCCAGTGATCCAACATTAGTTCCAGCATCCAGTAATATCCGGATGACATTCCTTTCCGGCTCGTCGCCGTCTCGTCGCCGTCACGGGACACAATTTACCGTGTCACGCGTCTTGTCAACTGTCACGCGGCCTTGACAGGTAATTTGTTCGGACAAGGGGGTTTTTCTCGTCTGTCCTACGATTATGACGCGTCTGAAGTGGTCTATTTGTGGCACTAATTTGGTCACGGGGGATTTGTGACGAAATATGACGTGTAAAGCAAGATTTAAATATTTATAGGAAACATGCTATGACAATAATTTGGTCACAGAGGATGTGTTGATGTGTTCTTTTCGTTTTTGTGTGAGATAATAATCTAATGGAAACGTAAGTCATTAGGTAAAAATAACTTTTTACCACTTGCACTAGTGATGGCTAGTGTCATTTTACTTACCAAGATAAGGTTACACAAAAGCCGTCAAGGTTTAACAGTTAACAAATTTTAGGTCACCTATCCAACGACCACATTTGCAAAAGTTATTTATGATGGCAATCGAGCATTCTAAGTAATACCTAACTACTATTCCCAAGTAGTGCACGCTAAACTCAGCTTCCAAGCTAGCTCGAAGCAAATCCCTGGATAAATTATACGTCACACACTAGGAACAATGGAAAGTAGCTACACTGTTGCCATAGAAACGTTCGAGAAGTTTCCAATTCAATAATGTGTCAGTTATAGTTCGACAAAAGCAGTTGCGGTTAGTCTTCCATTATGTTAAAACTTAACTACAAAATACCATGAAATATTATGAACGGAGCAGGAGGCTTCCTCATCCCTTAATATTATGCACTCCTTGAATAATAAAAGTAAAAATCTGTGCTTAAGTTAGACGTTTAAGAAAGGATGGTTAGCCAAAACTTTTGCCAATCTCACACATTTTTCGATAGCGAAGGTTTGCAAATGTGGGACTAGATTCACTGCCTGATTTCATAAGAACATATTTAACCCCGTTTGAGCTTTGATTAAACAGTTCCATGCATTCACTTAATTTCCACGACTATGATACGGTTTATTGGTTTCATACCTATGGATATCGCTCGTAACTAGTATTTTTAACCCCCGACGCAAAAAGAGAGGGGTGTTATAAGTTTAACGTGTAATTGTGTATCTGTCTGTGGTATCGTAGCTCCTAAACGGATGAACCGATTTTCCTTTAGGTTTTTTGTGTCATAGATAATTTTATCCTGAGTGTTTTTAGCCATGTTTCATGAAAATCTGTTCAGCCGTTTGAAGATCATCAGCTCTTTTCTAGTTGATGAGGGGATCTGACTAACTTCCTTATGTCCGATCGATTAAAAATTTGGTACCGTGTAAATCTGTTCAGCCGTTTGAAGATCATCAGCTCTTTTCTAGTTGATGAGGGGATCTGACTACCTTCCATATGTCCTATTGATTCGAAATTTGGTACCGTGTGTCAGGGGGTTTTTTTAATTTTTAACTTTTGTTATTTTCTGTTTGAGATACCTGGGCTCAGTCATTTCAGAAGATGGCACAATAACAGCCGAAATTACACACAGAACATCTTCTGGGTGGAATAAATGGCGAGAGAGTGTCTTGTGCGATCCAAAAATGCCGGTAAAAACCAAAGGAAAGGTTTATAAGAGTGCTGTAAGACCAGCTCTGCTTTATGGTAGTGAAACATGGGCTCTGAATAAAACACACGAGAAAAAGTTACATACCACTGAAATGCGTATGCTCCGATGGGCTGGTGGAGTTACCCTTAAAGACAAAGTCCGTAATGAATATATTCGTGGGAGTTTTAAAGTAGCACCAATCACTGAAAAACTTAAAGAATCCAGGCTCAGATGGTTTGGACATGTAATGCGAAGACCCGATGATCATATTGTGAAAAAGTGCCTCTCCATGGCTACGCAAAAGAGAGGAAGAGGTAGGCCACAAACCACGTGGATGACGAATGTCCAGAATGACATGAAGGTATTGGGCCTGTCTATTGACGACACTTACCATCGAAGCAAATGGCGCCTCAAGATCAGGAAAGCCGACCCCGCGTAACGGGAAAAGGCGAGGACAAAGAAGAAAGAAGAGAGAAGTTATTTTCTGTTTGAATCATTTAAGCCATTTAAAGTACTTTCATCTTCGAGAAAACCGTAATGCTTTTAAGTTGTGTTATTCCTGTCATGGAGAAATGTTGATCCTCTGGCGCCAGATATCTTCATAGGCTGCATGGACCATTTGCCAATAGGCCGAAGCAAAGTTTTTTTATCGGGCCTCCATTCTATGCAAATATTATGCTTAAGATGCCGAACCATTAGCATACGTAGTCCATTTTAAGTTTTACCTCGTTTAAAGAGACACCATTTCACAACAACCTCGAGTAAATCCAATTTCCAGGCGAAATCGTTTAAGCTCGCCAAAATTAACATGGAAACTTTCACAAAATTACATGTCACGATCTGAAAGTTGGCTCATAAAATGGCGACGCCGCTGAATTTTCGCAAAACATTTCGGGCGGAAGTCGGCCCGCGCCTAATGGCGGACCGTCATGGTGGACTGTCATGGCCGTCGGTCGCTTCCGGTGGCGCGTTCGACTTGCAACTATTTGATAGATCGCCGGATATGCTCACTTCACGCGACTTCTCCGGATTATCGTTGGAATGGCGCATTATTTCTGATTCCTCAGTAGTTTCTTTGGGCGGTCTACCAAGTTTTTCGTCGATTGTTACGAGGAGTTCTAGCGGAATAACTTTGCCTTTATCTGCCATCTGTTCAGTGGGCTGAACATTTGTTAGAAAAAATACATCACACGGAAATACATTCGGCTGCCAACGTGTCTAATAACAGTAAGTAAGATGTGATGTGTTAAGGAAGTTAAGTATTTCTCGAAGTTGTAACGTCGACGTAGGCAAGAAGACTGCGCATTTTTCTTTACAACCTAGGTCCTAGATAGATCTAGAATTTTATGTAGATTCTTTGGAGTTCTAACACTGTCAAGTGAGTTACAAGAAAATACTTTTAACCAGCGTTTACAAACCTTTTTCTTTTTCTCCTTTTCACAAACTCGGGGCCTTACCTAAAACAAAAACGACATGAATTATTTAAAAGGATTATTATAATCTGCGGACGTGCAAAATAAACTTAAAACAAATTACCTTTCCATGTGCCTAATAAAGTGCGTGGATGACCACAGTGCAAATTAGCATATTTTTAAAGACATAATTAAGGTAATTAACGTGCGACCGGCTTAGTAAGGGCTTGCGCGACAAAAACTCATACATTTTAAGTGATTTTTTCATAGATAGGTATTTGTGTTTGCATGACCACAACATGAGACCGAGTATTACGAACATTTCTCACAAAATGTATCTTTTCTTGATGATCCATAATTTATTATGCCTCTGATATGGCATGTTAGAGGTACATAAATAAATTAAATAACTAACAGGAAAACGTCGATCTTCCCACTCCCCGGGAGACTGGTCGAGAAAAACTACCAAGGGCAGGGCCGGCTTTCACAAATTTAGGACCCAGGAGCCAAAATATTTTTTGAAAACAAGAAGTGGAAAGTGCACGGACACCTACCATTACCATAAATTACACTTTCGTAAAATAACTATATTCTGGTTGAATCTCATAAACTAACAGGTCGATAGATATATTACGTCCTTGGATATGATGAATGTGAACTTTTGGTTCCAAGCATACTTTCACACGTATTGACATTTACATTTTATTATTACCACATTAGGTACTGCGGTTTCTGTGAATATTTCCTAGTTTGAATAAAAGAAAAAAATTAAGGAAATATGCCCTGGGGGGTAATTACGTAACTTTGTTGCAATCAACTCTGAAGTCGCAGTTACATCGCTGCTTTAGAAAGAACCAATGTGACAACTATCTTAACTAAACCAGCAATGTAACCGCGCTTTCAATCGATTTCAATCGAGAATTGTTAGCAACAGCTTTACGTAATCAAGGTACAGGTAAACTATTAAAGCTAAGTCATTTTCTAATGGCGGCCAATAAAAATGCGTCATTGGGGCCCTATTAAAACCTTACTCCGGCCCTGCAATCCTGATATACCCGGAGTCCCGGATCCGTAGACAGGACACAGGGAGTTAAGCACCTGGATTGGTCAGGGGTTCGGACGAGGGAAGGGATGAAACTTTTGTCCGGCGATTACGTCAGACGGAAAACTGCGAGATAATGACAGGAATAAAGGGGTGTTCGCTATATAACTTACTTACCTATTCTTTGATATCTATTGTGTTCATCTTTTTGAATTCTACGTTTCATTACATAGAATTTTGCAAAGTACCTAATGGGTTTTCGTATTATGTCTATATTTTATTCAAAATCATTAATTAAGTCTATGCTGTTACAAGCACTTGTTAATGTTAAAAAAGCTTGCTGCGCCACCGGTTCGTAAATGTATGATTTGTGTATGTTATTATGACAAAAAATTTAGAGTTAATAGATTTTCACGTTCAATTCAATATCAATTGAGAATTTGCAAGAAAATCATTCGAAACGAACCTTGCTAAAACCAATGTATTCTGTGGAACTCTAAATGAAAAGTGAATAATTTGCTTTGGTACACGATATTTTATATTAAAAAAAATATTTTCAATTCGCAAGGAACGAAAAAATCTCTCTAAATCCATAAACCATTTAATTACGTCATCAAAGTAAAAGGCGGGCATAAAGTTATTAAATTATCTGTGATCTAAGCAAATAATTTTCAACGGAAATCGTTTTAAACGAAGCAATTTTCCTTCCCTTTTGACATAGTCAGTTAACATACAGAAGAGCAATGTCGAAATTTTAACAAAAGTAATTAACAAAACACCACCAATGGATTTTCAAACAGTTTCATGAATACATAAATTTATCAATAAAGGGTAGAGCAAAACCACATTATTAAGTAGCACAGAATAGATATACATGTTATTACTTTAACTTTGATAATTAGTAAAAGTTTGTTTCTCAGTAAACCATAAAACATGTTCATCTAATTTGACACACACATCAAATTTGACTACGGATCAAATTATTTCTTTTATACCAGGGGTGCCCATACTTTTTCTTAAGGAGATCGACCTAGCAAAAATTTATGACTAAGAGACCGTTTAACTCACCAAATATTTATCAAGTCATCGTTTTACCCACCAAATATTTATCACTAATAATTTTAGCTATCCTTGGCGATCGCCCTTAAAACCTTTGGCGATCGACCTTAAAACCACTCGCGATCGACCGTCCGATCGCGATCGACCGTGTGGGCACCTCTGTTTTATACAAACGTGGTAACTTTGAAGGGATTGAACAAGCTGTGATCTGATGACGGCTATCCAGGGAGTGAATGGAGGAGATCCAGTTCCCTTATACACAGCGAACTGATCTGATCAACATTCTAAGTAAAGGATATGTTTAAAAACCGCCGCAAAAATAGCATTAAAATGTATCGAAAACCTGAAACTAAGAACTCTGATCCTTTCATCTCTGATAATGCTAATCAAATCAGTTCAGTGTGTATAGCGATCCGGATCTCCTCCATTCACTCCCTGTATAGCCATCATCAGATCACAGCTCGATAAATCCCTAACGGAGAACCAAGGCTTCAATGTTACCTTGTTTGTATAAAATAAAATAAACTTGTACCTAGACAAATTTGTTGTGTATTTTTTCTTTTACAACTGCAATACTGGCTCAGAATAAATACTGGTCATAAACGTATATTGTGCAATAGTAATACCTTTTTTACGAGCATTGTCCGCATTTCTCGCTATCTATATCATGGTAGGGGGGATTTGATGATTCGTGGTAAAAGCTATGTAAAAAGCGTTATCGCAATTTATCGAAAATTTCGTTTGCAATATTTATTGTATAAGCAAGAGATACACAGGGTTATTTGTAAAACACCAACAACTTCGCAGGTGTAGATTACCTACTAACATCATAAACAACAAAATTTTGTTCTACGACTTTTCCGAAAAAAAGACTCAAAAGTCCGAACAGGGGCCGTACCGGCAACGCATCGATTTATCGAAAAGTCTGCCGAGTTTCAACTTAAAACAGAAAAATCAAAGCAAGGAATTTCGTCTTGTACTTTCTGTTGACGTACTTTGGAAGATATCGATGCTCGTGTGACATCATGAATTGGGGTTCGCCATTTTGGCCCAATTGGGACTCGATTTATCTGTTTTAATTTGAAACTAGGTAGACTTTTCGATAATCGATGCGTTAGCCGGTACGGCCCCAGCTCATCGAGTTTTTATGAAAAGTCGATTTTTGTCTGTTTTCGGAAAAGTCGTAGAACAAATGTTGTTTATAATGTTAGTAATCTACCCCTGCCAGGTTGTTTGTGTTTTACAAATAACCATGTATATCAGTGTTGTTAATATTCAAAATCAATATGATGTTTTAAAATCAGTTTTCCAATAAAACAGATCAAGTTTCATTAAACCGTAAACAGTTAACTAAACTACAGATTAATAGGCTATTGAAATAGGTATTCCAATAATGAGCCAAAACCCTCAAGTTTTAATAAAGCCGTCTGAAATCAAATATCGGTAAAACCAATAAAATATGTTTAACTGGTTAATTGACCGTACATGAAGACTAACGTATAATTTAACTGCAAATAAGAACCAATTAGGGCTTTGACGTTTAATCGAAGGTTTAGCTAACGCAAATTCAATCTTACAACTCTCGGAATAAGATCGTAATGTAAACGAGCAGGGTTTGGGAAAAAATATGTTGATTAACTTTTAAATGAAATGGGAATTTGGAATGAGTGGACGCTATTATTGCGTAGGTAATTAGAGTTAGCGAAAAAAAAATATAATTAATTAGGCTATACCACCGAAAGTGGCGCCCTCAGTTTTTTTTATTTAGAAAACGATTTTAATAATACTTTACGTGGAATTTTGAGGATTATGGTCTAATATTTTTAGAAGGCCACTACATTTCCTTGTAGTCATACGTATCAAAAACGGCCACTTTTAGCAATTTTGCTATCTACTTTTAGCAGTGACTACGAGGGAATGTAATGATAACGTCTAAAATACTAGACTATGGGTATGTGCCCTAGAAATTCCACGTGAAATTGTATTAAAATGGTGTTTTAGAATTACAATATTCAATCTACTTTCGGTCAGGGTGCCACCTTAAGTAAGACCAAACAACAAATATGTAATGGTAATAATTGAATTATATTCAGTATTGTAGCCGTCGTCGGCAGAGTGATCTAATGGTTAGAAGTCCTGATGGTTGTAAGTTCGAATCCCTCAAGAGGCATAATTATGTCGTCAGTATGATGCTTATCTAAATGTGTTATCTAGCTTTTTTACTAGGTATACCAACAAATTCTACGTAATACAATACAGGGTTATTTGTAAAACACCAACAACCTCGCAGGAGTAGATTACCAACATCATAAACAACAATTATTCTACGACTTTTCCGAAAACAGACAAAAAATATTCGACGTTCCAATTTCCATACAAATGTCCGAACAGCTGATCGAGTTTTGTATGAAAAGTCGATTGTTTTTTGTCTGTTTTCGGAAAAGTCGTAGAATAATTGTTGTTTATGATGTTGGTAATCTACTCCTGCGAGGTTGTTGGTGTTTTACAAATAACCCTGTATACTTAGCTACATTTGGCCTCTTTCAAGGTACCAAATGAAGATAAACAGTTGTCAGCAGACAGGGAGCAGCGTGACGTCATAACTCCAAGTTAAAACTTTTGGCGCGAAACGAGCGAGTTATTTAAGTTAATGGCCGCTAATATCCGATAAGCTACGACTTTACTTTTTAACGAGTTGCGGTAGGGACGGCATGAGATTATCACACCCTGGACACTGGGGGGGAGAATGTGTTGTGTTTATCGTGTGTGTAGTTCTAAGTTTTGATTGTGATGGACCTGATGTAACCTCACTTAATATGCTGAGGTCATTTTTCAATTTGACGACTCTGTTTGAAATACACAGAGAGAAGAAACCAGCCCTTGACGAATCTCTTGCCGGTTTTATTAGTTACAAGGTCTCCCGCTCAGGGTCCGCGAACCGATCGATGGCGTAACTTCTTTGTCTTCGGCACAAAATATATATATGTATATACTCAACCTACAGAAGCCTATCTGCGCGAAGACAATCAAATAATAAGCTGCTCTCGCTGCACGGCAATAAAGTATAATTTCAAATTGCACCAAAGCGCTTCTCTTTCTGTCGCGTAGCTCTGTCTTAATCTCAACCGACACATGGCATCCCTCGTGCGTTGGCTCGACTGAGTAAGCCGCGCGCGAGCAGTAGGCTAATATAAAAGTATAAGCGTGGAGTGAGACCCCCCTGTCTTCGGCTCGAAGAAGAAAAGTTGATATTAAAAAGTGCGCCTATTTCTTCTTCTTTCTTACAAATATTTCTAAAGTTGGAGCTCCATATATTTAATTTCCTATATATTTAAGTTACTATTACAGGTTATATTTATATTGGTCGAAAGAAGTGGCAGACAACCCTGCAGGACTGCCACTAATCGGCTCTTGCTGACCCTCATTCATTATTTAGCCGCCGGGCGCATCTTTACGGTTTATTATGGCACCTTCCGGATTTAGATATTAAACATTATGGTTTTCTCTTTTAGACTTAAGATATTAATTAAATTATATTACTTTCGTAGATCCCGAGTAGAAGGTACCTAAAATTTAGGAGTAGAATAAAATTCTCCAAGTCTCTATCTCCATTCATTGTAATAGGTACTTAGGTATAGAATGTAAGACTTAAACCTGGTACCTACTTACATACGATTTATTTCAATAATGAACGCTAGCCAAATGTAAGATTCTGTTATAGCATAGTCAATAAATAAATGAAATTATTAAGGAGCATTTTTTCATGGAAGATAATATTCATGATTTAACTATTCAACATTTATAAATTGAAATAGTTGACTGTTGTATTATTTTTTAAGGAAATAATATTGTACAAGCAATGCGAATCTCGCTATGTAGTAAACAGTACCTTACGTAGTAGCGACAGTGTTATGAAGAATTGAAAATCCAATCTAGAAATAATTCAACAGGATTAATCTCTTAAATAAAAGTGGGGTGACTGACAGACTTTTGCCCAGCCCAAACCACTGAACCTAGAGACTTGAAATTTTGTACATAGATATTTTATACAGTGTTTACACCCACTTAGAAGGGAATTTAGGAAATTCCACCCCTAAAGGGTTGAAATGGGGGTACAAAGTTTGTATGGAAAAAGAATATTAAATAGACTTTTCGACTTGAAACTTCGTAGGAGTACTTCTAAAAACAAATAAGCAAATACGTGTTTCGTGGTATTCCAAAACTAAACCATTTAAGGGGTAAATGGGGTAAAAAAGTCCAACATCGATATGTGTGTCGTTATCGAGGTTTTATGGGATGTTGATTGCGAAAAAGACATTTATTTTTAAGCGGTAGACATTATTTAACCCCTAAAGGGGTCAAATGGGGTTTAAACTTTGTATGGAAAAACTATAAATGGATGTTTGTTATACTCAACCGCGTAAAACCGGCTGAACGGGTTCCATAGCGATTTTCCGAATGTCCACGCGGACGAAGTCGCGGGCACAAGCTAGTTCTTAATAATTCAACAAAGCAAATTGAAGATAGGTTACCTACCTACTTGTAACTCAGCACAAAGATGATAACATAGCCGAAGCAGGTATTAAACACGATGAATTCTTTGATAGAACTATTCTTGTTATGTCTACAACAGCCAGTGACATAGACGGTGAAAATTATAAAATACAAGTTCTAACTAAACCACAAAAGATGAACTAGACAGATAAGCCAGACTGGAAAACAGAGATAAGTGAAATTATTAGATTTGTTGTATGAAGAATGATTATTGCTATTTCCAGTTTCCACTTATGGCCATATATAATGCATAGACAATTAATAGTATGCAAAAAATATTAGCATTTGAAGCTGTGTTAAAGAGTAAATGAGCGGAAAACACAATATAAGTAAAGCCAAGAAATCCACGAAGTCGTAAACAAATCGAAAGCTTTAATTAAGTAACCCCAAGCGTACTTTAACTTAATACTTATACCATTAGCAACATGTATAGTACCTCCGAAACAGGTAAATAAGCCTTTATAATGCTAATCGATCAAACGACCGAACATCCAACAATGGGCACATTAAACTTTTCCGAATCCCAACAATTTGGGCACAACTTTATAATGTCATCGCAACGGGATTGTGGGACGGGATCCTGACGACAGTTCGACGATAAAGTGCCGGTGAGTGAATTTTTAAATACCTCGTAATGGACTGCGGATAAATAAATAAAGACATCCAAAACTAACTCACACCAAATATTTATCAGCTAACACAACGTTTTGAATGAGAAGTATTAAAAAGTAGCCAACTCAATCATCTAATTAAACAAACTTTTTCCATTGGTATAAAATGATTAAAGTAGAATGCAAAGCTAACATTAATTAGAGCTAAAAAGAGAGGAGCTAGCTACGAATGAAGTAGAGGTCCCATGGGATACGGGGATTCACGAGCTAAACGTTAGCAAATTAGTAAAACCACATAACTAGAAGCAGAAAAACTAAAGATTAATTAAAATTCAAATCCGTATTCAGTTTCTGGATGTAGTGGGCATCTACTTAACGTCAAGGGAGATGAAGGCCAAGCACTACCCGTTATGAATAAAGAAATATCTAAATAAATCGCCATTTGTCGAGTGTACCAACCATAGACATAGAAAAATTTTCGCTGCGCTCAAGAAGACCAACAAAGCGTGGAAAAGAGAATTTAACATCATACTGACACGGTCTATGTAAATAATCAGTCAAGAGCGAGTCGGACTCACGCACTGAGGGTACCATCATAATTGCACCATCAAACCACACTGCAGAGTAGAATAATAAATTAGTATTGCAGTTTTAGGTCAGCGCCATCTCTTTTCCGATAGTAAAACTAATGTTTACTTTTTTAGAAATTTGATCATTTCTAAAAAAGTGTGCTATATTGAGACATCGTTTTATTTTTCCTGTAATCTTTATATAAATTGCTATCACATAGAATTATTTCAGATTTTTCTCTTTGCAAACTTCGGAGATATGGGGGGGGGGGAACGGTATTTTTTTTTACAATTTTCATCATAAGTCAAAAACTATGCAGCCTAAAAAAAAAAAGAAAAAATGATTGAAAACGTGCAAACGACGCTCTTTCATATGATACCCCACATGCCCTAGTTGCCCCACTTCAAATTTTTAAGACCCCTTTTCAGCCCCTGTTGTAAAAAAGATATTTTTATTTTTATTTATTTCTTATTTGCAAAATAGTTGGGCAAATATCATCTTAAAATATTCCAAATTTCAAGTTGATACCATTAGTAGTTCTCGAGATATCCAGCTGTGACAGACAGACAGACAGACAGACTGAGTCACACCATAAGGGTTCCTTTTTTACCATTTTGGTACGGAACCCTAAAAAGAGACAAAGGATCAAGTGACATGTGCCAACATTTTTACAGTAAGAGCCCCTAGCGTCCCGCCTAGCAAATGAGCAATCACAGTTTGTTTAAAATATTTGTTAATCTTAATTAGAATTTAAAATAAAGGTATCGTGGAGCCATGGTGTCTTGTGCTCTAAGTAATTGTGATGTGGCAAAAATAAATAATCCAAGTAATCACACTTTTCACAGGTAAATAAGATATTGCCACACATTTCTCTAAAACTAAATTTCGCTACATTTATTCGTTTATCGACGTAGAAAACAGTATGGAACATAGTTTATTAATTTCCTTTGCAATATATAGTCATATTTTATGAATCTAAGTCATATTTTACGTATCTCATACAAAATGTATGTATTCGTTTTAGGATCACCTGTTTATTGACATTGTTGTTCTTTGACATTCTATTTCTGTGGTACCAACCGATCTCGCTTACATAACGGCTGTTTTAAAATACCGGCCTTTCCCGATCCTGAGATAAATTGGCCCTTCGAGCATAATTCAGATTACGAGATCGGGTTATTTCAGTACCTACACTGATTAAATAACAAGTCACAAGAAGCAAAGTGGGCGTTAAGATTCAGTTTCCATAATTTGATCTCTATTAATGTAATAGAGATAAGACTTAAATCAATGCCTCTGTTTTTGGGATTATTTACTTTAAATTTTACAAGTTTCAATAAATTAAGGTAAGCTAAGCTAACTAGGCGATATAAATCGCCCATTACATTGATGTCAAGATAGCTTTATAAATATCGTTCCGTCTGATAAAGCTGATAAGTTTTTTGCGCCCCTTTTTCTTGTCAGCTAATAGACGTCATAATGGGCGAACAATTGACGATTTTAAAATGATTATTTTGTGAGCTTATTGGAGTGAATGTAGTTCGATTGATTTATTATAACAAATAGTTTTAAGATCATTGTTTTTAACATGACAGCAAACTGTTATGGTACACATATTTTATTTACTTCGTCCACAGAATAATAATAGAACCAGTGCAAAAGGTAGACAAAGCACGTCTACCTTTTGCACCGAGTAGGAAGCACTAATTAGAGATCGCAGGCGAAATATAAATCAACGTCGTACGGGTCCCTTACAGATAGTCCCTGATAATAGATTTATATGAGTTTCTTTTAGCGTTACGGAAATAAATAACATAAATCCCTTTAGGCACGTCGGACACCTAAATCGCTAGATACCGCGAGCTAGACCAAGGAAGGTTTCCATTATTTACAAAAGAAACTACCTTAATTAGTCAAGGATTATAATTTTCACCATCCAAACTTTGAGAGTGTATCCAGTCCATGATATCTATCAACATTATTTAAGAGACATGAGTAGAAATGGACTCCAACTGGTCTCTTCAAGTTGCATAAGAAAATGTTGACGTAATTCAATATCATATATCAGCTCAGTCATTTACTTTTTTTATGCACAATGCAACGGGTATTGCTTGACTGTGCTGATGTTAAGTGACGATAAGGCCGAAGGTGGAAGCCCACTACACCCGGAATCCTCACCACTGAGGAACTGGCTCTCTTACCTGTAACTGCCGGCACATAACAATTTTTAAATTGTTGTTATGGCGTCAGACTTAGGTAAGATGGTGGTAGCTAGCCAGGCGGACTTGAAATAAGCCCTACCACCAACTAAACAGAGTACAAATTGTACCCCTCCTGGGTAACAAACCTGGAACCCCTGCTTCTAATACGGGTGGGCGAACCACTAGACTAGACCATAGATTTAATCAGACAAACAGATGAACACACTCTTTAGTTTGGGATGGTGAATAAAGCATATCCCTGGCTGGATTGATATTAAAATATAGCTTCTTTTCTTCTTGTCAGCTATTCCTAAGAGAAATATATCATTCATTAGTAACAACAAATCAAGTGTTTAATAATTTCTCCCGTTTCCGACAAACACTCCACCGCTGACGTTTGCGAACCAAGGCTCGCTCACTGACTGATCACTCCAGGGACCGTATTTATGCTGCGCTGGGAATATTTTAATTGCGCGATTCAAGACATCCCACTTGATTGGTGGAAATTACGATTGCGATTTATTTCACGATTTTCCCCGTCAGTTATTGTGTCGGCTCGGCGAAAAAACTGTCTCATATTATTTGTTCAAAAAGCTTTCTTGTTTGTTTGGTCGGTCATCAAATATTTATATCATCAAGATTGTTGTTATTGTTTGGTCATGACATCTATGATGAAACGAATCTATCGGTTAAATTGAACCATCAGTTTATATAACGCATTCTATTTTATATCACTTAAGGTATATTTTGACCACGACTTTTTCAATCTCATCCAATTTTATAAAAAAAAAGTTTTGATGCGACAGTACGTGAATATTAAAATTTGGTATCCCATTACAATGGTATTGTTGAATCATACTCACAAGTTGTCAAAATTGATAATACATCACCTTCTAAAAATACTGTAGAATATTCAATAACAAATAGTTTAGTATCCATTCAAGAATCCAGACAAACGATAAATAAAACAGCATCCTAACACCCCACCGCTGTACAAATATCCAAGATAGCAAGCATACCGCTTGGGGCAGAACACAAACGCTCTTTTCATAAGTTGCACGTACTACAGATATGCCTCCTATGTCAAGGGAACAAGCTTCATATTTTCCGGTATCACTGGATCGCCCTCTATATCATTTTCATTCTGACCTAGATGCCCAGCTCATATCGGTGCGTCCATTGTTTAACCATCGATATTATTTTTCTAGACATCTCCAACCTTGATAACAGGACATTTAGTTATTTTGGTATTTCTATTATAGACATTCTTCGTTTCAATATTAAATTGCTTATGAGGGTCAGCTATGAAAGAATTTGAATTTGATGACATCAATATTCCTAAAAGAACTAATATCGACTGAGACTTAATATTACAAAAAAATCTCGGTTAATAAATGGTTGACATTTTAATCAATTTAATCAAGAACATCTTTGGTAGATCGTAAAATTTAAAAGTAGTGCCTACTCTATTTGGGCAGGAGATATCTCGCTCATATTTAGGTTAGAATATCAGACAATCAGTTTTAAAATGAATAAAATTCGGAAAATCTTTGTTAGATAGATTCTAAAATTTAAAAGTAGTACTTAACTACTATTTTGGCAGGAGATATCTCGCTCTTATTTAGGTTAGAGCTACATCAGTTTTAAAAGAATAAATATAGTATTTCAACTTCAAATAAAGCCAATCACAAATACTCATGAATCGGTAATTGATTTGCAAGTTCGTGTAGTTTCAAACTATGCTGAATGTCTCGTAGGTTCGGTACTGATGAGGGACGAGTGGCTGAACTAATGAGGTTTGTGACGTCACGAGGACCATTCAGGACACAGCGATGGCCATTGTGCGTGCAACGACAATGTAGCTACCTGTTTGGATAATGTCAGCATAGACGTATACGGAAGACTTAAGCAATCAGAATGGGGAAAGGTAACAATAAATGTGAATTAAGAATGACTTTAACAGCATTTAGTTTCGAAGATTAAATGAATGTACAATTAATTAAGTAAGCAAGAAGGGGCTTGATAGTATAAGGATTTTAACAGAATAATTAAAAGACAATTTGTTTGAAGACGACGATGACTGATAATAAATAATATTAAAACTAGACAAGAACCATCACAGGGACACATCAAAATTGCTTGCCTCTTTACATAAACCAGACGAGGTTAAATTCACATACTTTAAATGTTAAGCATACCAAGCAATTCCCAAAAAATATTGAAACAAAAGCTTTGATCTTAAAAGAGCACTTACGCGCTTGAAATGCTCCGATATGTTGATCATAATGAAGTTACCTCTTAGTATGTGACATTACAGAAATATGTCTCCCCTCCACAAATAACCTTTGGACTTTTTATGATAAGGTGATTCTTTGTTCTAAAAATATTGATATATGTATCTTTTACCTCATGCATATCAATGTTGAACATATCTGAAAGAATATCGAGACTTACATCAAAAGACTTACGGCCGTTTGCACTAAACTTAAGAATCGCCTAAGTCTTTTCCTAAGTACAATTCGACCAAGATAAATAGGTGCATGACAGCTAAGTTCATCACACCGTTTTCATTTGGTCAAGTTATAGTTAGGAAAATACTTTGACGGCGATTCTTAAGTTTAGTTCAAACGGCCGTTAAGGGTCCATAATAGGAAAACATGGTTTGCGGGTGCTATTTTTTTATATAGAAAACGTAAAGTTATAGCCACATAAAAAAATCATACGACAAGCTAAAGAGATTCTCTAGTAGCTACAAGTATTCAATTGCGTACAAATCTCAGAGATGATTGTAAAAAAATCAGAATAACATCAAAATCACTTGCGTAGGTAGGGTCATATTTTTGGCGTAAATAATAGCGGAAAGGTATTGAATTCTACATCAAAATACACTTTAACGCACTGTACAGTAGCTCCAATAACTTTATTTCACGAAAGATAATTGTGCTAAAGATAATGGTGGAAAAAAATGAAAAACATCGAAAAAATGCAGAAGTGAGGTTATTTTACATACTCATTACACGTAAAAAAAAGACAGAGACAAATGTTTTCGCATAACCGAGCCTTAAAGGAAAAAGACAATGTGATGTGATGATAATAATTGACGAAACTGTTATAAGTCCAAAAAAAATTCTATTACAAATAACGATGCGTATAGAATAAGAAATAAACAAAGAGACTTACTAACAGATGATTCAATAATAGATCGGGATAACCAATAACGCACAGTTTCATAATACAACAAGCTAATAAACCTAATACATTACAAGGGACATAATGATAGAGCAAACAAAACGCAGAATATCACTTAAAGCCGTCCAGATTTGGCTCAATTAGGCATGATCGATGTCCCCCGCGTCCTTCCCTCGGGAGTAGTTAGGCGGGAGATTTGGGCGGCCATCTTGTAACAAGACTTAGGAATTTGCACTAATTTGGCTAAATCTTAGTCGACGCAAGTCTCCTGAGGTATGGTATTTAAATTAAGATGGGATTGTTATGAAAATGATTGTCGGCCTCTCTTTTATGTCTGTTTACATTTTTTGGATCAGAATTACTGTTTTTTTTCTGTCATGATGTGGTTGGTTAGGTATTTACGAGTATGTAGTAAAGCTTATTAAATATTTGGAAACCTACAAAGTTATTATTGCACAAAAGTAACTTAATCGACATTGCTTTACCGATGGTATTATCGAAGTTGAGCTGTTTATGAATGAATTATTTTAATTTTATTTAACTATAAATCGCAAAATGTATTTGAATATAGTGGATATCAGATCTACGAAACAATCAAAAGAATTATAATAAATAATATGGTCACATGCAACCCTAACAAAGCTCGCATACAGTTAAACGATGAAAGTATCGCCATCATTATTTATTTCTGCTAACCCTGTAGCTAGGGGATTTCAGAGGAAATTCTATTAATCCATAGCTGGCCTGTTTTGGCCTAACAAAGCCTTGTGAGCATCGAGCGCTGGCTTCCAATTATACTCATTCATCTGCCTCAACTCAAAGTCCGACAGAATTTTGTCTAGCTCGTACAACATATTGCTCCCGACTTGGAGAATAAATTGAAAGCAGTTAACTAGTTCGGTGATTAAATGTTTTCGTAACAAAACTTGTTTAACAACGTTAACAACGATTGCTGAATCCTAATATAATATTTGCTTTGGAAGATTTAATTTATTGATGATTTAATGAGTGGGGTGGACACTACTCTACTAAGGGGCTGTCTCCAGGAGCGAGAGAATCGCGACGATGTTGTAAACGTTCATCCTGTTCAAAACTTTTAATTACCTATACATTAATAAAGGCATGATATTGTTTCAGACAACATCCGTCCAAAACCAGACGTCAAACAAAACGAAATTTTGGAAACAGATTGTGGATTTGATAACCCAAATTTATATGGACATGACCCCTACCACGTGCACGGCAACAAATCAATCGAGCGGATGCCACCGGACGCTAGCCGACGGATACGTGGCAATTAGATCGGTTATCCGTCCAGTCCGGGATTATTTATGGGATCCACCATTAAGGACCATTACTGGTTCATTGAAGGATTTGTGCAGTGGAAACGACGTGACGCGTGGAAAGACACTGCGGTCCAAAGTGGACGATGGTTGAGAAATTATTTTTGAGACGAAAGAAACGCTGTTGAAAGACGAATCCTTGGTTATTGATACGATGCCGATGGTCAATTCTGTAACTAATCAAATGTGCAGACCTAATTATTACTAATGTAAAGAAAAGAGATTTAAGTATTAGAATTTGAAAATGGACGGTTTTTTTCTTTATCACAGATTTTTAGAAACATGGTCGCTAAATGGTAAAGTTGTGTAACCCGAAATAGCTAGAGTGAGCTGAGTGAGTGACTGTTATCATTTATTCAGCTATTTTAGTCACAAACATTAATGATTTGAACCCAAAGGTAGATTCAAAGACCGAAAACAAAAACAAGCCTCAAATAATTTAATTAAAGAAGAGGATAACGAAGGACTCCCGTGGGATTCATTAGACGCCAGTAATGTAGGAGTAGACGGTCATTAGCACACGGCAGGTGATGGTCGCACGGAATGCAATATGCACGTCGGAATATATCTCACTTGTCACGTAGATCGAGCATTGAGAGGAATAAAAAATAGTTTGAGCATATGAAAATGCCAACTACTGAAAGGATATCATCCACAGTTCATACATTTTTGGTCCAAATATGAAAGTGCCGGCCAAAAGACAAAAGTGCTTTATTCTGATAGATTTTGTCCATCTGAGCATTTAGCATTGAAAATGGTTATCCGATGCAAATCGCCTGAGACGTATTTTTGGCCATATCTTCGAGGATTTTGGGAGGATCGAAATGAAAATAGTACCAAAAGTTGAGGAGTTTCTCGAGACACGTGTAAACGTTTGGATTTTGAAAATCTACTGGTAACTTTTCTAAGATTTTTGCGAAATTCCGAAAATTCCGGGTTTTTTGGGGGATGTTTGTTTACTAAATTGTAAATATTTCGGAAACAAAACCGACTTAAGAAAAAATGAAAAAAAGGGTCCTACAGCTATCAAATGGCGAAATAATTTTGAAAATCGGTTTATAATTGTGACCTGTAGGTGGTCCCTTTAGATTTGCAATTGTAGAAAAACGGCTGTTTCCGTACATAAAAAGTGATGTAGCTTCTATGATTATTGACCGATCGTCATGGTAATAGTGTTAAAAGATGCAGAAGCAGACGAGAAGTGCATTCGTTGTAATTTTGAAAATTGGTTAATATTATTTCGGCTGCGTCGAGGCAGTCAGCGGGCGCGTCACAACACAATCGTAAAAGTAAATAGGTAAATTTAAAAATATAATAGGACTCGGCATTTGATTTGATTTTGGTTTTTCGTAAATTTTTGTGTTCATTTTCAATGCTCCGATTCTTGCGGGAACTGTAAAATCTGTGATTTTTTTATTATGGCACCGAAGCTGTAACACCGCTTCACATTTGTGTCAAAACGTATGAAAAGACAAACTTTTTGAACTCAATTAAAATCAAGTATCAAGTGCAGCGGTGGTACGGCTTCGGTGCCATAATAAGAAATGCTTAGGCGGACAAAATCTATCAGAATTTGCTTTTTGCCCAACTTTTTTACATTTGTGTCAAAATGTATGAAAAAACAGACTTTTTGAACTTATTCAAAATCGAGTATAGCAGTGCTACAGCTTCAATGCCATAATAAGAAATGCTTAGGTGGACAAAATCTATCAGAATAAAGCACTTTTGCTTTTTGGCCGGCACTTTCACATTTGGACCAAAATGGATGATGTCCTTTATCTGGTTTTATGGTGATGGACACGTATGACATTATTTAGTGCTCGATGGGTATCATTTTGATACACATCCTAAAATCTCACTGTTTAACTTTTGGAGATAGGTGTGTTTGTTAATCGATTTTTCAAACTTACACCCACATTCAAGAGAAATACTCAAACGACTTTTGCCTGTAACGCACTGCGTTGAAATAGAGCTCTGGGATTGGTTCTTTTCTTTTCATTATTACGTGTGATTGATAGTTGAAACGTTATGCGTCCGAGGGCACTGTGAGACATCATAGTAATGTCTGTGAATACGGGTGTATGACAATCAACGGATAATTGCGAAATCAATGTGTTTAATTTGATCGAATTAAAGGGGTTTATAATTATGATGAAACATAAAACACAATTTCATATAGCAGATTATGAATTTGATGTTTAAATGAAGTTGGCGAACTGCGGGAAACTAGACAAGTTGCAACTCAGCCTGGGAACTCAAGAGCCCATTCATTAGGGGAGTGGTTAGATTAATTATAAAGATATGTAAGTTGGGTACTGTCATTAGCATGCAGTGGCGAAACAGAATGCAAAATGCACATGATTGCATTCATGTAGACGCGGGAAAGATATAATTGCTAATTTGATCGTGAACCGGGGAAGTCCCTATAGAAGATCTCAGTCAAACGTTTGTTAATAGTTTATTCATTATACATCGAAATAAGATACTGTCACGAATACCAATGGATGTAATTTTTCTGATATTTCGGCAACTTTTCAGGAGATGGTTATGGGATTATAAAAACAACAGCAGAAACATTGGGAAAGCAAAATCAAAATAAACAAAACAATAATCTTAAAAATCCAATTTGTTACGGAATATTTAACGCAAATAATTTAATTAAAGTTGATTCACATGTATAAATAAAGAAATTACACACAGAACCAACAGAACTATACCTTCAATAATATCAGAATTTCTCTTGTTTCTCTTGTTTATATAAAACAGAAAGACAACTGAATAGTCACAAATAATGTGAAGTATTTAACACACAACAGACCAAAGAATAGAAATAAGAATAAGACCGAAAAATATTAGGGCCACGTTATTGCGATGGCGGACGGCGTTTCGAAGGAAAAATCCAAATATCTTTGGAGTAATAAATAAGAACAAAAGACCTTTAGATTAATTCTGAAGGCCAGTTCTTGTATGAAAAGTCTTTTGATTGAGGATTATAAAATCCTTCTAGAACAATGAAAACTAACAGCTGTTCGAAGTTACCTACCTACTTTTGATGAACGAGAAATATTTAGCGGATTTGAAGTAGCTATAGCTATTAAGTGTCCGTAATAGGAAAACATGGTGTGGGAAGTTCATATTTTTGTATAGAGAACGTAAAGTTGTAGCCACAAAAAAAAATCTTACGACAAGCTAAAGAGATTCTCTGGTCGCTACAAATATTAAATGCTTATAGACCTCACAGCTCAGACCAAATAAAAAAAGTAAGACGGAGTCTTCCGAACGAAGCGGTGAGGCCTATAAAACTACGCCATGGCTGTGTCCATACACAGTTCACGAACACACGTGTAACGAAACTACGCCGTGGCTTTCCATTAAAACCCTGCCGCCCGGCCCCCGCCCGCCCCCTCGTACGCACACATGTACCATCAAAAACCGGCCTCACTTCATTGTTCGCAACGCTCCATCTTTCTTTTTTATTTGATCTGAGCCTCACAGATGATTGAAAAAAAAACAGAAAATTATTAAAAGCGCTTGCGTAGGTTCATTTTTTTAACCGACTTCAAAAACTTTGAAAAGGAGGAGGTTATCTATTCGTCGCGTATATTTTTTTTTATATGTATGTACACCGATTACTCGAAGACGGCTGAACCGATTGAAATGATCCAAACGTTATAACATGAGGTTTGTTCCCAAGTTGGTCCCATTTTTTGACATTTTGAAATCGGTTCAGTAGTTTTCAAGTAATCTTGAAAATACTGTCGTTTTCGTTACCATTTTATATGAATTGAGACCGATTTTCAACCATTAGGAACTTTTTTGTTTATGAACCGATTTAGACAATTATTTTTTTGTTTGAAAGAAGACACCTTAAGAATGATACCATATTAATTTCATTGGTATTGGACTTTGGATTTTGAAGATACACGAGGGAACTCCTCAAAATCAAATAGGAACTGTACAATGATTGAAATATTGGTAGGTTTATTATTGTCAAGGACGTTCTGGACTAGAGTTGAACTGCGAAGACCCAACGGAATACCTGTGGACATTGAGTTACTCGGGGTATACCATTGAAAAATGTGAAACATTATACTTAACGTTTTATTTTATAAAATCATTGTATACATACCTACCACAAAAAAGTTTAAAATAAAAAGCTTTTAAAAAAAGTAAAACCTCCTTCAAAAACCTTAAAAACAGCTCTATAAAAAGCAAGAAATAATGTTCAAATCGATTAATTAAAACTCGTCTATTGAAGTCGGGTGGGGTTTTAAGAATATAAACATCACAATAAGTAAAAAAAATACTTCCAGCTCCACCCGACTTCAATAGACGTGTTTTAATTAATCGATTTGAACATTATTTCTTGCTTTTTATAAAAGTTTTTTTTTTAAGGTTTTTGAAGGAGGTTTTTTGACGTAAATAATAGCGGAAATAAAATACACCTTATCGTTCTGTGAAGTTGCTTCAATTACTTTTATTCCAGAAAGATAATTGTGATAATGATACTGATGAAAATAACAACGAAAAATATCGAAAAAATGCAAAAGTTAGGTTGATTTCCTTACTCTTTACATGTAATAATATTTTTTTGAGAAATAAGCAGAACATCTACATATTTCCCGTTCAATGTAAATCGTTCTTTATTAGTCGGTAAATTCACACATGGAGGGGTTAAAAAAGCTGCCCCAGTTCAGTAGAAATAATCAATACGAGATACAAAGCGAATGAATGGTTCCAACACAGTATAAATAATGAAACAGTATTGTCGTCCGCGTCCTTGAAATTATTGCCTACTTTTTATATTGTGATTAGTGATGTACAAAACTCGAGTCGTCGAGTTCTACTTTTGAAGACTCGACTCGGATTGGCAGGACTCGGTGAGCTGAGTAGGCTCGTAAGCCCGAGCCTAGCCGAAAAACGAGCTCTCTGAGCCACGTCTCGAGGCTTCAAAAGAGTTTCAAGCCTTCAAAAGTGATCGAACCTATTAAAAGAGCTCGAGCCTTCAAAAAAGCTCGAGTCTTAAAATGAACGCGAGCCTCATAAAAAGCTTAGAGTTTATGTTCATGACTTTAATATCTACTATATATTAAAGCCGAGCCTATCGAACTCACAGAGCCCTGAAAATCTGACTCTAGTCTTCAAAATCAGAACTCAAAAAGACGTAGTTGCTTAATCTATTGTGCTTTAGCTCTACTTAACCTCATTCATCAGCAGCCCATCACAATTAGTGCGCCGAAAAAAGCCTCGAGATCGACTGAGCTCTCAAAAAGGATCGAGCCGTGAAAATGGCTCGAAGTCGGCCGAGCTCTGAAAAAGACTCCCGAGTCGTCGAGCTTCATACAAACGAGGCGAGCCCTGTAAAACGAACCCGAGCTCTGGACAAAAGGACTCGGAGGACTCGAGTCTTGTATATCACTAATTGTGATCTTTTAATTTAAAGCGTTTCCGTTTCAGCTTCCGCATAAATGCATTATTACCAGTGGCGTGCACAGAGATTTTAAACAGGGTAGGCACGGATAAAAAATAAACCAATTTTATCACTGTTTCGGTATCTACCAACCTATACTGAACGAAATCCAAACATTTTTATCATCTTGATTGGAAAACAAAATGCATAGAAAACAATACAATTGACGTGTGTACGTACACAAGCTGTTAGCCAGTTATAATTAATTATAATAAAACTTTTTATGAAAAGAACGAGGGGCATTCATATCCTAACTACCATTTTTTTAAACCCAACCCAACGCATCTTCCCTTTGCAATCAATTTAATTAAACTTTATCCTCAAAAGATAACCTCGATAAAGCGGCAATTTTTGATTTATTTAAACAAACTTTGCCAGCATAGGTCTCGCATGTAAATTATTGAATTTTTCACAGTAAATTAACGAAATAATTACTTAGGTTCTTAACTTAAAATAGTCAATTACTTGCGTCAAGAAAAACAATCAAAACAAAGCAAAACTAACTGCCAAGAATCTTATATTCTAACTGCAAATGCAAAGGCAAACTAAAAAAACGCTACTCTCTGCAATGCAATCATGACGCAGTCGGGTTGCAAATAAGCAGTGCCTCCAAAACATAAACACGCGCATACATTTTCACGCACACAGTCACACTTTTGATGTGTACTACACGAGATTCGTTATATGAAAAAGAAGCAGCCCGTAGTACTGCTTATGGACACGCGGTAAATAATTGGCGCCTCTGTCGCCCGGCCGATCGTTGGTTCTTGTGATTTTTGCTTGAACTAATAGACACGGAAAGCCGAAGAAGTGCCTGTGCACGATGATGGGTCATGTCATAACTTTTTAATTACAAGTAGTTTACAAATAATAGGGTAGGGAATAAGGGTCATATATTTATGGGACTACAGGGTATGCAGTGCTTATTTGCATGTATGGAGTGCACGCCACTGATTATTACCTATTGCGACTGTCCGTCTGTTCTCCTTTACAGGTCGCATTTGTCAACCGATTCTCATGAAATGTTGTGAGCAGGTAAAGAGATAAATACATAAAAAAATTGATGCAGTTTTTTTGCATTTTTGGGCGATAACTGTTAAATCAAGGTCTACTCACAGTGCCAATAGTATGTTATAAATGCTAGAGACCATCATGCACCGTTTATACCGAGATTTTTTTATACACAACGGGGTAGTGTTTGGCCTTTACCTCACCTGATGTTAATTGAAGATAAGGCTAAAGGTGGAAGCGCACTACACCCGGAATCCTCATCACTAAGGAACTGGCTATCTTACTTCTAACTGCCGGAACTCAATAATTTTAAATTGTTGTAATGGCGTCAGACTTAGGTAAGATGGTGGGTAGCTCGCCAGGCGGACTTGAAATAAGCTCTACCACCAACCAAACCGAGTACAAATTGTACCCCCCCTGGGAATCGTGCACGGGACCCCGCCCCGGCGTCTTACACGGATGGGCGAACAACTAGACACCAGAGGCGGGTAAAAGATTTCTTTATCGCGTCATAACAGCCAGTTTACATAGAATACTGGTAGTATTTGTACTGTGGTTCCAGTAACGCCAGCAAACACAATTCATTTGGCTTCGATACAGGTAAAAACATTATTGTGCGAGTATTGGAATATAGAACATGTTCAATGGTTCAGTGAGGCATTTGAACGGGGCCAAATTCATTATTAGGGTTCCGCACCTCAAAACGAAATAACGGAACCTCTATTCAAGCACTCGGTAGTCTAAACTACCCTATCTGTAAAGACGCTTTTTTTCAGGATAGAGTAGAGGTATTTACACACTGGTTTCTAGGGTTAGGGCTAGGGTCCTGCCTTGGTCTTTATTAAATCTAACTGAAAAATAAGTTTTTCATTTCTCATATTCGGAAAGATGTATATTTAAACTGAGCAGCGGGTCAAAAACTCTTCGTTCCACCCTAGGGTGTAAAAGTAATTTAAAAATAGAACTCAATTTGGTAACATAGTCAACCATAGAGTTAGGTAGTAACCTCATCGGCAATGAAAAAGTTTACAATAATTAAAAACAAATAGTTAAGGCTTTAACATGCCTCAATCCGAGCGGGTCGATCCGTGATGGTGTGAAATCGAACGTAACTCTATTCACTTTGGGTTCAAATCAGTGCGCGTTCCAACGCGGCGGTTGCGTTAAGAAATATCACCGAATTCTCAATTTTTACATGTTTTTATTAAATTTCTTCGCTTACAAGTTAGTTAAAAAAAATCTGTTCAATTAAGATTGAAGGTATTAGCATCGCCGATTTTTATGTGTTGGTTTTAACATAAACGAATGTTCTGTTTCCGAGAAATTTTGCAAATAGGACCAGAAACAGGGTCCACGGAATATTTTTTTACATCAAAGGTGGTAACATTTTTACAAATGCTTTCAATTAAATCTTTTGTGTATTATTTCAAGTATATTATATATTTTTTTCCATGATAGCTTCACGCGCGTAATCTTTCAATAATTTGAATTGAATATTGGGATTTGACCCTTCTTAGCGCCTTAAAGAAAAGTTGCAGCCTTGTATTAGGGAGAGAGAGGGCGCTGCAGTGCCACGGTAAACATTGTGCTCATAAATAAAGTGTTTCTAAAAATAGAAAATAACGTGAAAACGTTGTGAAAAGTGATGAAAAGAAAATAAAACAGAAAATTAAACCTAACACATGTAAAAGACTCAGTGAAAATCAAGTGAAAATACCAATTGTTTCGAAATAACAATCTATACATAAAAAGTGCAAAAGTTACGAAATCCGGACTACAAACACATAATTTTTTATTTTTGTGGATTAAGAAAAAGTGTGAACTGATATAATAATATCATAAAAGTGAAAATTTACAGTAAAATCCTTATACGAACATTATAACCTCAAAGCGTTGATCATCAGTGTGCGTTACCCCGGCAGGACAATTTAAAAATCAACTGTGTACATTACCCTAGCAAAACAATAACAATGGAAGAAATAACAAAAATATTGAAAAACCTAAAAGATGAGTTGAAACAACAAAAAATTGATATGTCTGAGATGCGAGAAGATATAAAAAACAATATCAACAATAACATAAACGAAAAATTTAAAAACTTGGAAATAAAAAATCAGAAATTAGAACAACAGATAGAAGAACAAAATAATAAGTTTAGACAAATAGAAAGATATATAAAAAGGAAAAATATAATTATATTCGGAATTGCTGAAACAGAAAAAGGGTACCATGATTTGGAAAACTTAGTGCTTGGTATAATTAATAAAGATTTAAATATTAACTGCTCAGACAACCATATCGAATCCGTAAGAAGACTTGGAAAAAGAGGCCAAAATGTGAGACCTATAGTTGTAACTTTAACTACGATGGGAATGAAAATAAAAATACTAAAACAGAAGAAACATTTAAAAGACCTACCATATTATATAAAAGAAGATTACCCGTTAGAAGTTCTTAACAAACGAAAAGAACTTCAAATACAATTAGAAAAAGAAAGAGAACAAGGAAGGAAAGCAATATTAAAATACGATAAGCTAATAATCTTACAATACAATGAACACAATGTTAACAAAAATAAAAAGAGAAACCTGTCTGAATCGCCAGTAGATAATACAGAAAAAATGGGAAGTAAGAAACAACCGATAAAAGTAAATAAAACCAACAATATGACAAATTTCATAGTGCACAAAACTAAATTTACTTACAAAGAGAAAAACCCACAACCCAGACAAGAAACTAGCAACACAACAGACTAGCAATCAACAAGGTCCCCTCTCAATCTCAATCTCCCAATACGGTTGGTCACCGCGGGAGATCACGACCAAAACCCTCCCACTGTTAAAAAATACCAATCAAAACAATCGAAGCAAGAAATAAAGATATGTACATATAATGTTAAATCATTATTATCGACAGAACGGCTACTTGAATTAACATACGCACTAACAAATATTAATTGTGATATATTAGGCTTGGCTGAAGTAAGGAGAATGGGATGCAAAATAGAAGAAAACCATGAATACATCTTTTGCTACAAGGGAGAAACACCTGGGCTGTATGGCGTAGGATTTTTAATAAAGAAAAAACTTAAACCCAACATAGTAAGTTTTTCTGGAATATCTGAAAGAGTGGCTTTATTACAGCTACAATTCAACGACATCCTACTCACACTTATCCAAGCTTATGCACCGACTGAAAAAGCAGACGAAGAAGCAATAAACAAATTTTATGATGATCTGAGAAAAGCACATGACCTCGCAGGAAAAACAGTATTGGTAATAGGGGATTTTAATTCTAAAATAGGGCAACCCAAAAACCATGAAAACCCAGTAATGGGCAAATATGGATATGGCGAAAGAAATGAAAGGGGGAGAAGACTTATTCAATATGCTTTTGAGAATAAACTGGTAATAATGAATACATGCTTTAAGAAAAAGAACAACCAAAGATGGACATGGATATCCCCAGATCAGAAAACAAAAAACGAAATAGATTATATACTATGCAATCAACCGAAAATTGTAACAAATGTAGAAGTACTCAATAAGGTAAATTTTTCTACTGATCACAGATTAGTCCGTGCAACACTTCAAATCAAAATTCCGAAGAAAAGCAGAAAAAATTTCAAATCAATGCCCAAACCACCAAAAACAGAAGAAGAAATATCAGAATATCGAGAAAACTTAAAATACAATGTCACTAAGAATCTGCCTTTGTTGTGCAAGGAAACAGAAGTGCAAATATATTACAATAAATTAGAAGAAATAATTTTAAAAAGCCTTAAGCTAAGTAAAAAATTTGACCACAAGAAATCCTTAAACATACTAAGTGACAATACCCAAAACTTAATAAGAAGACGAACTGATCTGATAGCGACATAAAAGAAAACAATCGAAATTAAAAAAGAACTGAAAGAAGTATTTAAAACAACAAAAAAGGCAATAAGAGATGATTATAATAACTACAGAAGGAAAATAATAGAGAAAAACCTTACAAAGTACCGAAGCACAAGAAGAGCCTACAAAGAAATGAGTACGCACAAAAACTGGATTGGAAACTTGAAAAATGATAGAGAACAGAGAAAAACAAAAACAAGGACAGAGATATTGGCTTGCGCCACAGACTTTTACAGAAAGCTTTATGAAAAATCACAATTAGATGAAGAACAAAACGACTCAAAAACGGATCAAACAGCAAAAGGCCCAGAGAACCCAGTGGAACAAATAACAGAAGAAGAAGTATTAATACATATAAAAAAACTGAAACCCGAAAAAAGTTCTGGACAAGACCAAATAAGTAATGAGGCTCTAAAGATTGGGGCACCAATAATCTACACTTTCCTTACTCATCTTTTCAACATTATACTAGAAACAGGAACAATCCCACAACAATGGTTGAAATCTGATATAATTTTACTATACAAAAAAGGTGATCCGCTAGATATAGGTAATTACAGACCAATAAGCCTACTCTCCAGCATTTATAAACTCTTTACCTCTATCTTACAGACCCGTTTGTCACCTTATATAGACAGAAACCAACCTGTGGAACAAGCAGGCTTTCGTACTGGTTATTCAGCAAGCGACCATATTCATGCTATTGAACAAATATTAGAGAAATATAAAGAATATAATCGACCGCTTTACATAGCTTTCGTAGATTATGCGAAAGCATTCGATAGCATATCACATAATTCAATCTGGAAAGCCCTTGAAAATTGTAAAATAAATAAAAAATATGTAAACGTTTTAAAAAACATCTATTCCAAAAGTGTTAGCCAAGTAAAACTGGAAAGTAGAGGAGAAGATATAGAGATTCAAAGAGGCGTTAGACAGGGAGACCCTCTTTCACCCAAACTATTTATTGCAGTTTTGGAAGACATTTTCAGAAACCTAACATGGAAAAATAGGGGCCTTTTTATCTCAAACCAATACTTGAGTCATCTAAGATTCGCTGATGATATTGTGCTCTTTGCCGAAACAGCTACAAAATTGGAAAAAATGTTACAAGAGTTAAATAGAGAGAGCAAAAGGGTGGGATTACAAATCAATGCAGAAAAAACAAAAGTGATGACCAACAATCATAAGAAACAAATACTCATAGAAGATAACCCAATTGAATATGTGTCAGACTATATCTATCTTGGCAAACAAGTCTCATTCAAGAAAAACAACATGGACGATGAAATAGAACGACGAATCAATATCACCTGGAAAAAGTTTTGGACACAAAAAGAAATTCTAAAAGGAAATTATGACCTAACAATAAAGAAGACTGTAATGGATACCTGTTTGTTGCCGAGCTTGACATATGGCAGCCAGTCGTGGGTTTTTACAAGAAAGGTGAAAAACAAAATAATTACTTGTCAACGTGCCATGGAAAGGAGCATCTTGAAACTCAAAAAAATTCAAAAGATAAAAAGTGAAGATATTCGCAAAAAGACAAAAATAACAGATGCCTTAAAACATGCACTAAAACTGAAATGGAAATGGGCCGGTCATGTTTCAAGAATGAGAGATGGAAGATGGACGATACAAACAACAAAATGGTCAGGTCCACAGGGGAAAAGAAGTGTAGGTAGACCAAAGAAACGATGGGCCGATGACATAACTACCATGACAGGAAAGGAGTGGATAGAGATGGCACAAGACAGGAACGAGTGGAATAAAAGGGAGGAGGCTTTTACCCAGAAGGGGTCCATACTACACCAAGATTAAGAAAACACTAACATAGTTTTAGCAACTTTAATTATAAACTAACAAAATTAATTTACTTAAGCATAATACTTTTTTTAAGAAAAATGTAATGCATGGAAATTGTGTGGAAATAAAGAAGCTTTATTATTATTATGTTTTTTCTTTTCTTTTTCTTATTATTAGGGCGCATTCACGAACAACAACAAAACATGGTATAAACAGCCAGTGCAAAATTAAAAAACATTGGGCGGAGCGGCCGGCAGACGCGGCGTGTTCCAAATCTATAAATTATTGGAGGGATACCTAACTCTGTGACTTTGAGCTGTGTGTGCCGTATTAAAGTTTTGTGTTTTTACTAAAAATTAGTTTATACTAAAACAAAAAGTTCATACAAAATAAAAGAAACAATAAAACTACGCTCTAATTCGCCTCAAACAACTACTCCAGTCTTCAGGAGAGTCTCTGCCACTTACCGTCTAATCAAAGACCAAAGAATATTTACAACTTTTACAGGCATCCAACAAAGCCAAATCCAAAGAGAATGTAAAAAAACTAGCGTTTTAGCCAAATCTGTCATCTTAATATATCAAACTGTAAATATTTCAAGCAAGAATTTAACTTTAAATTTCACAAATTGTTCTAATTTTCAATTAAATTTAAATAGGTAATATAGTTACTAAGTACATGTTTTTATTAATAAAAAATTTGGAATAACTAAGTTTTTTTTTTACTTTCCTTATATTCGAAATAGCTATGCTATGTTCGCTATGCTCGGGCGTCTAAATATCTCGTATCGGAATTGCTTCCTTTGGACCCTCGTATAACAATCTACTATTTTTATAAACTGGGCAATTTTACTAAGGAAATGACACCGTAGCATGACGTCCTCGAGAGCGGTTTTGTCTAGGTTGAAATCTCAAAAATAACATCCCAACGACGACAAACACATTTAGGAGTAGAAAAAAAATATTTATGTTTTTCATGCTACAGGTGCTACGCTTAAATGTAAAGTATTCCTTGTATTTTTTTTACATAAGTATCAATTGTGTTGACAACTCCTAATAACAAATCGCTAGAATCGTAGCATCGGCTACGGCTACGGAAACTACGGCGTAGCGTGTTTATGTCCGAAATTGCGTTAATTCTGCTCATTAGGTACCAGGGTCATATAAATCTAGAGAAGTATAACTGAGGGGGTCCAAGTGTAACAATTAGTATTCGTGGACACCCAAGGGGGTTCAAATGTAACAGTGAGTTTCCATGGACACCCCAGGGGGTTTAAATGGGGGTATCAAGTGGAAAGCACGACTTGTGTTACAGAAATCCGAACAAAGGTTGTAACACACACCCAGACCTGCGATAATATAAAAAAGTCCAAATTGACCCAGCGAGGATCAAACCCGGGACGTCAATGATGACGACACTATATAAACCGATGACCAAACCACTCGACCACGAAGGCTGACAAATAAACAAGCAAAGCAATAAGCGAGGCTCTTCGTAGAGTGGCCTTAGCCTAAATATTTCCTCAGGGATATTGCGTTCGTAGTAGCGGGCACGCGCGGGATTCCGCGGAATCCCGGAAAAATCCGGGAAATTAAAAGCTCAGTACCGGGATGAGCGCGCGAATGAAAGCAGCAGTAGGAGTCACGACTATTGATTATACCACGTACCTTTATAACATGGTACAATAATATACTAAGGAATGGAATTCCCTGCCGGCGTCTGTGTTTCCAGCGCATACAACCTGACTCTATTCAAGGCCAGAGTGAATAGGCACCTTCTGGGCAAGCTCGCTCCATCGCAGACCTTGTCTTTGCTTTTTGGCTAGACTAGGGTCAAGAGCAAACCCATTAATTATAAAAAAAATGCGCCAGGTATAACACTCCGAGACAGAGGAAGTGTCGTGGGTTTGCACAGGCTTAGGTACGTCATCTCCGCTATAGGTAAGTATTGAAAAAAACATTCATTCATCTTTATCTTGAACTGTTTCGTTTGCAGAGGAACAATTTCACAATTAAAATGCACTATAATAATTTTGTAATGAGTGTGACAAAAAAAATCCTTCATTCTTCATTATATGCATAACATTAATGTTTGGGTTATGTTTCAGTTACTTTATGTTATGTGAAACTTACAACGTGTGTTGCTTAGTAAGGGTTAACAAAATATATTAAAACAATGCCCCGGGAATGGGTTCAGAGTTTTAAAGGCATCATAATTCCATAGAATCCCATTTTAGGAGTTATTAAAATAATAAAAAATTAAGGATCCTTCGAAACAAAAGGTTGCTTCTGATTAAAAATAAGTCTAAAATTACTTTTACTCCAAAAACGTATACTCTATTACTAAAAGTTTCCGATCTATTTAACAACGTCATTAAATTGTCTTTTCAAGAGATCAAAGGACGATAAAGTGACAGATTTTGTCATGTAACGTAGCAAAATACCTACGCGTTCTATAAAATTCCTATTGTAAAATCTCGATAATAGCTTTTACAACTTGTTTTATGACAAAGACGTTTTGCTAGTCATTAGTTGCTAACGTGCGAGCAAAGATAATTTAGTCTCTATGTTTTCATTACTAATAAAGTGTAAAATAAAAATCGAGAGCAATTTTGTTTAACGGTACGACGCGTATTTGCAATTCCCACTTGATTTCAGCTAATACCTGGACCGAATCACTCCGGGTTTTGTTATTGCACATACATTTTTAACCCAGAGCGTATTTTCTTTTAAACAACCGGTTGTGTAGCGATATGTTAATGATTGCGTCACTCACATTAAGTGCAAAAAAGAAGAAAGAAGAAATATAAACCAAAGGAAGAAAAAAAATGTATCGATGCAAGTACGACGGCAATTTTAAAAGTCGCACAGTTTTTTAAGTTACCTATTCAAACAACTGTTGATAAGTGTAATTTAATTTAAAAGTTTCGGGATACCGAGATTTTTTAATTCATTTTTAACCGCAATTGTTGATTATTAATGGTAAGGGTAAGGTAGCTGAGACCCATATTTTCCTGTAACGAGGTATATTTATTGTCGTAACAAACACCTCTTTATAATTAATGGGAGCCTGGTATTTTTTTAACTTAATAAGGATATAAAATACTTACTAATTTCTTATTTTAACGCTGTTTTTCGCGTGTTTTACCTAAATTGGACGTTCCGACTTATTTTGATGATGAAGTTAAATCTCATTGCAGATTTAAATTCGTTTTTTCTGCATGTTTTACCTAAATTGGGTGCTCGCTCGCTTTTGATAATGTAGAAGAAATGAAGTCTTTACCTGAAAGGAACAGAAATAACTATTAAAATATGTAAAAGTCACATGAAACAATATCCGTCAAATGACAAATCAGTGTTAAAATCTCCGAGGTTCCGATTTTGATATAATCTGATAATTAAACAATGTACAACAGAAGTTGTTAACTTCAGAGCGTGGTACAAAACGACGTATTAAATCCGTAAAAAATACTCTTTTCCATAAATCGCGAGTGGAGTTGCAGCGGATCACTGTCTATTGTCAATTTAATCGCATTGTATTTTTGAATACCATAACTCAGGTACTTCAGCTACTTTATTTGGTAGGTACCTATTTATTTTTACCATAGCACACCCTAATCAAATGGCCATACGTTTGAACGCTACGCATACTATCAAAGCTTAGATATGAGCATAAATTATTAAATCAAATTATCACAATGTATTGTATGGAACTGATAAGCTTACAGCACGTAATTCTATGGTTTACTACTTATTTTAGAGCTTCAATAGTAAGCTTTGCGTTCAAACGCATATAATGTTAGCCATTTGAGTAAGGGGGCTGGTTGTTCTTAACCAACAGCGCAAAGCATTTTCAATTCCAATTTCCATATAAAACTGTCAAGTTTAAAATAATACGCATCGATCACACTTTGTAGAGAATAAATCTTTGTTGAACAATGAAATACAAGTTTCAGGATAGCACATTTATTATTTTCACGTGTATTGTGGTGAACGAATGCTGGATGACAAACGATCTCAGAAAACATCTGCGGGGAAAACTGAATTTCAGGAGTCGTAGATCAAATAAATACGTATCGAATACGTATATGAAATATGTTGGCTAGTCTAATAAATGAATGCTATTGAAGTGGACTATGTAAGACATTTACAGATATTGATATTGCGATTTCGGGTTTCTGTTCAATATGTTTGTTTTGAGTATACTTTGGAAATTCGCAAGAAAATGTGTGGACGTGTATATGAATGGTGTAAAAGTGTGTATGTTTTAACGCTTAGGGTTGGCACTTTATATTTAAACAAAAAAGCTGGCAAACTACCTTACTTCGGTATTTTTCAGGAAAAAAGAAAGAAAAAAAAGTTAACGACAGCTTAGTAATTATTTATTTATGTTGATCACCCATCTAATAGTCAACCTCGCTAAAATTGCTTAACATTCGAAATCACTAGCTACTGCGCTTCTCTCTTTAACCTAAATTAGTCGAGCTTCTTGCAAGTTGATAAACTTGCGGTAACGTAGCAAGTAATTATAACCGATAGGTTATACATAGGTAATTACTGTAACATAGTTACTAAGTAATAGATGTCTAACCTAACTATACACTAGTTATCCAATTTGACTTCTTCCAACTTTGGTTACGAAAACTTGTTAAAGAAGATACACGATTCATCAATCAGAAAAACTTATGTTTTTTTAAATTGATCTTCTTAACAACTAAAAGCCTATGTTAACAATCACTTCAACACTTTTAACAAGAGATTGTTCACTTGTTAAAGTTTAGTAGGGTTACTTGTTTTTCGATATCATTTGGAATTAAGACACTGATAAAACTTGTAACTTGTTTGTTTTGACCAAGTTGGTCTAATTGGTTAAGGCGACTATATCAAGTGGCGCCTTCATCTTAATTAAATTAATTGCTCGCTAAGTGTGATTGAAGTTTACGTTCTAGTTTATTTACAAACAATAACCTCAGTAAAATATAGTTCATTGTAGTAGTAGTAGGCAAAAATGCTTTTAGTGGCGACTTTTTGCTCTTACTTTTACAACGAACTATATTTTCTTGAGGTTATTGTTTCTAAATAAACTATAAAACCTAAGCTTCAATCTGTAGTATGTGAATTTTCCATACATTATATACTTAGTGGGCAAGATGAGGGCGCCACTTTGAGGTATATAGAGCCCTTAAGTTAGTGAACTTGTTCAAAAATCTTATAGAGTTAATCTTTAGGTTTAGCATTGGAGTTGTCCATACATGAACATTCTATTTCGTAATAGTACTTTAATAAATTTACACTTTAAAAGAAACACTGAAAATTGAGTTGTGAAGAATTAATATAATTAAATTATAACACCTATGGATGGATGCATGCAGTAATAATAATGTATAATATTCTGCATGACGATGATAAAGCGTTAATTCGATTGGTTAATTTAAATTTTCATTTCCCTGGCGTGACGTAAATTCGGTGGGTTATTTTATTTGGTTACAGCCAGAATTACGTCATACTATGTACTGTGGATACCGATCGTTACTTTATCAAAATACTAGCTTCCGTCCGCTTATTTGTACGTGTGGGATTTCACTTACCACGGAAATTCTCAAAAATCCAATTTTAGCGGATGCCACGTCACATTTCATAACTGTCTGTTCTCTATAAACCAAACAAATATCTTTTTCACTTCTCATGTTCGTAAAGTTCGTCTTTATGTTGAGTATAGGCTGCATAAAATCGCTTTTCATGTTCTAGTGCATAAAGTAAAATCTTCGTCTAAGACTTAGATAGACAAAGGTTGTCAGGTAAACAGCCACACACGCAAATAAACTTCATTTTTTTGCAATATTGGTGTATAGTTACCTCAATATCGAAGTGAAAAGCAGAGTATCCACCGTGAGTTTAATGCACTTGTTGTACAATTTGCTATTTACACAACTATTGTATTATTGCCTGCCAATGGGCAAGTATAAAGGAAACCCTTATAAAAATCGTTTTAGTTTACCAACAATGAGAAATGGCCCAATATCTCCCGACCGCTGTAATAAGCAGACACCTCATATCTCGATTTATTCCCCGCGGCCCGTCGGCCAAAGCGGCGTAACTGACGGTTTCCCATTTTCTGGCCACTCGAGTTCGCCCATTATATCGGTGGCCATTAGGGGAGTATAGCCTCTTTATATTTTAGTTTATACTTTTTTCGGTATGAGCCATATGATGTAATTATCTTAGAATATGAGCGATGTTAGACTTAAGATATCCAGTTCTTTCTTAAGTTGACGATTCCAAGACATCTTCTACCTTAAAATCACCTAATAATAAGGTGGTATCGAAAGTGGCGCCGCGCCGCGGTGAATTTTATTTAATATTGTAATTCTAATACGCAATTTTAATAAAAATTTACGTGGAATTTTTAGGGCCTATAGTCAGTATTCTTAGACAGTATCATTACATTCCCTCGTAGTCACTGCTAGAATTAGATAGCAAAACTGCTAAAATGGTCGTTTTTGACACATTTGCTATCTACTTTTGCGAAAGACTACGAGGGAATGTAGTGATACCTTCTAAAAATACTAGACCATAGGCCCTAAAAATTCCCGTAAAGTTTTATTAAAATCATTTTCTAATAACAACTTATTGAATAAAAACCTCTAAGAGCACCACTTTCGGTGGTATAACCACTTTAAATGAGACGAATTTTCTTCAATTTTAAGGAAATATAAAAAACTCAAATTCCTTATTTCGGCTTTGGTTCTCCTATTTACGCCGTCTCGGCTGCTTACAGCGTCACAATGCTTACAATAGGAAAGATTGTGGTCTCTTTCAAACGCTGACGTCAGCGTATGAAATGTACAGGAGCGTTTACGCAGACATCAGACGTCACGTTTAGCATAAAACAGGAGAACAAGGCTTTAAAGACCTACAAATTCACTGAAATGAAGATTTTAGCCTTAATGAAAGTTAAACGAAAACAAAACTTATTTAGTTTCCAGCAGTTCTCGTCAGACCATTCTTCGGTATTTAACTTCGATAACTTTCCTTTGTCTCTCAGAACCATTGGTTGAGTGGCTAAGTTCTGTTAACGACTCTTTTTTCTCTAATACAATGGCACAGTTGCCATAAAGAAAATTACTTTTTTCTTGCGTCTATTCTTCAGAAGAAAACAGACAGAAACTATTGGTTTTAAAAAGTAGATAAATGATATGGAATGAAAAGAGTTAATTATTCATTTAGTTTTTAATAAAAATCTCCTCAGGTAACATGACTGATCTTTGTACAAATGTTGTATGTATGTGTCAGTGCCTCTAACTTTTTTTTAACCCCCGACGCAAAAAGAGAGGGGGTGTTATAAGTTTAACCTGTCTGTGTATCTGTCTGTGGTATCGTAGCTCCTAAATGGATGAACCGATTTTAGTTTAGTTTTTTTTGTGTCATAGATAATTTTATCCCGAGTGTTCTAAGCCATGTTTCATGAAAATCTGTTCATCCGTTTGAAGATCATCAGCTCTTTTCTAGTTGATGAGGGAATCTGACTCAATGATATTGGAAGTATATGGTAGGGTAACCATAATCTGATCAGCCGTTTGAAGATCATCAGCTCATTAATAGTTGATGATGGGATCTGACTACCTTCCATATGTCATATTGATTCGAAATTTGGTACCGTGATGCTAAGTATTGATAGCATGTCGGGGGGTTTTTAAAATATGTTTTGTTCTTGTTATCTTAATACGTGGCCCGAGGCTTCGAGGCACCCCTCCCCCCCTTTTAAATCCTGGATCCGCCCTTAGTTACAAATACTATACAATATTATACCTAAATAACGTATAGACGACGATTCTCAAGTCATTGAAATAAGTAAATTGTAACTTTTCGTGGCTGGTTATCTCCAAGAAACATGGTGGTTAGGCACTATAACAGAACATCCGTCATGTCCGAATGTCACCAATTCCAGACCCTAAACAGTTCCTAAGCAACAATAAAGGCAGCTATCCTATCGAAAGGAAATATCTCATCACGTCGCAAGGTGGCGGCCGAAACAAAATGACGAACATTAAATGTGCCAAAAATAAATACACTGGCCTGCAAAACTAAGTACTACAGAGGTCTTTTAATACAAACGAGGTAACTTTGAAGCATTGGTTCTCCGCCCAGGATTAAGCGGGATGTGATCTGATGATGGCCATCCAGGGAGTGAATGGAGAAGATTCAGATCCCCATACACACCCAATTGATCTGATCAGCATTCTAAGAGCTGTAAGGATAAGAGTTATCAGTTACAGCATTTCCATACATTTTAATGCTATTTTCGTGGTTTTTTTAAACTTATCCAAACAGCTCTTAGAATGCTGATCAGATCTATTGGGTGTGTATGGGGATCTGAATCTTCTCCATTCACTCCCTGAATGGCCATCATCAGATCACACCACGTTTAATCCTGGGCGGAGAACCAATGCTTCAAAGTTACCTCGTTTGTATGAAAATAGACCTCTGTAGTACTTAGTTTTTCAGGCCAGTGTACAATAAATACTTAATATTTTTTACATAATTTGCTTTGGTAGCGGGCACAGACCAATAACAAAATAGAGGGTAACAAATCATTATTTATTTAGAAATATCTCGACTCAAGTCCAGACATATAATACAAATGCTTTCAGAATAATTAAAAACATTTTATATTAAAACATATACGCAACAGTAAGCAAATAAAACCTTTTATTAAATTAATAGAGCCAGCTTACATTTACATAACAAACATGGTACTGAATAAAAAGCTTTTTATTGAGAATAACAAACAAATTCACGCAAGCGAAACAAATCTATTCAAACCATATAAATGTAATTAAATGTGTTTCGTAATCAGTTATAATGTGAAGTTAATTAATTACTGACAGCAGACAATTATATTAAATATCAAATCAAGTACTTAGATAATTATTCAAATAAATACCAGAAAATGGGTACAAGTAGGTACTTTTGGGTACAACATAAAGAATGGGCATCGGCTAACTTCGTGTTTTTGACGTTGACATTTTTCGTTGCTATAAAGTTGAAATTCTAAATGACTTTTTAGGATCAAACTACTTTAGGGTTCCGTAGCCAAAATGGCAAAAAACGGAACCCTTATAGATTCGTCATGTCTGTCTGTCTGTCCGTATGTCACAGCCATTTTATTCCGAAAGTATTAAGATTACACAGTTGAAACTTAATAGGTAGATGTATTCTGTTAACCGCTTAACGATTTTAACACAAAAATAAAACTAGTGACTCCGTGACCTGTAGACCTCACGTTAAAAAGTAGCTCAAATTGTATGTTGTTTAAAAAATTATCTAAAAGATGCCGCCACCCCTTTTTCCCACACTGTTCAGGAGCTTTTCAAAGCACGTAGTAGGTACGAGCTGTTTGGTATTATTTGGTAGGTATGTTCGCAGCTAAATGGCGCTTCTAATTTTAAACATTTTTCGAAATGGTGATTTTTGATAAATTTAGAAAAACTGGCTAAATTAAAAAAAATCTATATAATTATCGAACCTGCTCACAAAATTTCACGAGAATCTGTTGTGAAATGCGACCTGTAGAGGAAAATGGACAGCTGGAAAGTCGGACTGAAATATGTATTTTTACATTTCTCCGTCATTATGAAAAAATTAAAAAAACTGGCGTGACAAAAAAAAACTATGTAATTTTCGAACCTGCTCACAAAATTTGACGAGAATCGGTTGAGAAATGCGACCTGTAGAGGAGAACATCCAGCGCCAAAAAGCCGGACTGAAATATATTTTTCTTACATATCTCCGCCATTACTAAAAATTTGGAAAAACTGTCTCAACTTAAAAAAATCTATATGATTTTCGAACCTGCCCACAAAATTTCACGAAATTCGGTTAAGAACTGCAACCTGTAGAGGAGAAAAGACAGATCCGGGAAGCTGGACTGCTATATGTTATATTTACATATCTCCGCCATTTTGAAAAAAATCGAAAAAGTGGCGTGACAAAAAAAATCTATATTATTTTCAAACCTGCTCACAAAATTTCACGACAATCGGTTGAGAAATGCGACCTGTAGAGGAGAACATCCAGCGCCAAAAAGCCGGACTGAAATACATTTTTCTTACATATCTCCGCCATTACGAAAAATTTGAAAAAACTGTCTCAATTTTAAAAAATCTATATGATTTTCGAACCTGCTTACAAAATTTCACGAAATTCAGTTGAGAAATGCGACCTGTAGAGGAGAAAAGACAGAGCCGGGAAGCTGGACTGCAATATGTTTTTTTTACATATCTCAGCCATTTAAAAAAAAACGAAAAAGTGGCGTGACAAAAAAAAACTATATTATTTTCAAACCTGCTCACAAAATTTCACGAGAATCGGTTGAGAAATGCGACCTGTAGAGGAAAACAGACAGCGCTGGAAAGCCGTAAAACCTGTTTCTTTTTAACATATCTCCGCCATTTTGAAAAATTAAAAAAATCTGGCTCGACAAAAATAATCTATATAATTTTCAAACCTGCTCACAAATTTTCACGAGAATCGGTTGAGAAATGCGACCTGTAGAAGAGAACATACAGACATACGAAAGAATTTTTGCCCAAGCTGAAGCAGAGACGCTTCGCTCGCACTTCGTGCTCGCTCGGTCAAAAAATAAAGATTAAGGGGGGGCTCCCCATACATGAAACTGGAACTTAAATTTTCCTTCCTTTTTTTTTCCCTTCATACCAATACGTGCGGGTCTATAGATAGGTCTTTAAAAATGACATTGAGGTTCCTAAGACATTTTTTTCTAAAAGTCAACCGTTTGAAAGGTAAACACTGACAAAGTGGTAAAATGTGTGTCCCCCCCCCCCCCTATAAGAGAGTGAAAAATCTAAAAAAATATATGCTATAGAATATAGGTCTTAACGAAAACTTTCAACGAAAATTGGTTTGAACGAGATATAGTAATTAGTTTTCGAGATATATCATATTTTCCAAAACCGCAAATATAACTTTGTCATTCATACCAACACTGAAAAACAAAGTTATTTTTACAGACGAAAAATGATAGTGGTATTAAATATAGTATGGTATATGGTAACTACGGAACCCTACGGTGCGTGGCCCGACACGCGCACTCGGCCGATTTTTTTGTTAATTGTCTTGGTTATGTTATTTTAGACGATTGTTTCCGATGTTCTTCGATGCCGTTAGAAAAAAATGAGGGAACACATACATACTCGTAAATACCGGTCAAAATCATAACCCTTCTTTTAGCTTCGCCGTAGTTGGGTAAAAATATAGATAATGTAATGATAATATATCCTGAAAATATAAGTAATTTTCTCTAGCTTCATTATTTGTTGTATAGCATAAAACATAACTTCTTCCACGTGATCCTTTAGTTACAAATAACGGTATTATTCGGTAATTAATTACCGAAACCTGCTTAATAAGTTTATAACAGAGAACACCCTTATTAAGGCAGTTTATCGCGCGAAGTTGTATGAATCGGCCAACTAGTTTGTAATAGAGTTTGTTTTCCTCCTGTTGGGTATTGTGGGTATTATAATATAGATATGGTTAGGTACATACACGCTACTGTTGTATTGATGCGTTTGACAGTTCTAATAAACCAGTCTTGCAACCGCCGTCTTGCTTTCATTACGTGTTCCTTACGCTAGTACCTAACAGCGACGAGTTTGTTCGATTTCACGCGTGTTTTCGCTAAAAATTAAAATGACGATCGGTAAAATTGAAAGTTTCGATTTGTCGTCGCGAAAATGGTCTACGTACGTGAATCGTGTTAAACAATTTATCGCGTTAAATGAAGTGAAGCAGGAGCTCCGCGTGGCCACGTTGGTCACAGTGGTCGGAGAGGCTACCTACGATTTAATGTGCGATTTATGTGCACCGGCTAGCCCGGAAACTAAAACGTTCGATGAACTGGTAGCTATAGTGAAGAATCATCTGGAACCCAGGCGCTCGGAAATAGCGGAACGACATATTTTCCGTCAACGTCGTCAACGGCCCGGCGAGGAGCTGAATACCTACCTACAGCACCTCAAGCATCTGGCTAGTACATGTAATTTTGCCGAAAAGCTTGAGGAGAACCTACGTGATCAGTTTGTGTCGGGGCTCGATAGTGACGAGATGCGGAGTCGTTTGTTTGCCGAGATGGACCTGGACTACAAGAAGGCGGTGGAGTTGGCCTTGGCCCTGGAGGCCGCCGAGCGGCACGCTGTGGCGAGCGCCAGCGTGGGCGGCGGGGAGACCAGTGGAGCGGGCGCGGGCGCAGACAGCGCGGCCGACGGGGCCGGCGCTGTGCATCGGATCGGAGCGGCGGCGGCAGGGCGCCGGCCGCGCGACCAGCAGCCGCCGCGTCCCCGCGTTTGTTGGAGATGCGGAAAGCCGCATTCGGCCGATAGATGTCGTTATAAGCAGTTTAATTGTGACACCTGTGGTATGCGTGGACATTTGAAGGTCCAATGTGAGAGTGTACGTGCATATAATAAAAGTGCGTCGAAACGTAATCAGTTCTACATCGAGATGGACTCCGAGGAGGACAGCGATTTTAACAACATTTGTGTGGATGGATGCGAAGACAAACCGTATGTAGTTTCGCTTTTTGTTGATGACATTCGTATTGCGTTTGAAGTGGACACCGGTAGTAAAATATCAGCCATTAACGAACAATTATTTCAAAAGCATTTTAAGAACTATAAGTTGACGAAAAGTAACCTACGTTTGCGTACTTATAATGGAGGTAGGATCGAGCCATTGGGCGTCATCAGCGTGTGCGCTCGATACGAAGGCTGCGCGGGCGCGGGGCGGGAGGCTCGCGCACTACCGCTGTACATTATCCCGGGTGGGGGGCCGCCGCTACTCGGCCGCGCGTGGCTTCGCGCAATGGAACCTTAGTAACATATCGATAAGGTTGAATCATTTGCAACTTAACCATACCGGCACAGCTGACGACACCCATGTTATTGTTGACCGCTTATCTAAGGAATTTCCCGATGTTTTTGCAGACGGCTTAGGTACTTGCGAAATAAGATTTTCGTTGAAATTAAAGGACAATGAACCGATATTCCACAAAGCGCGTAACTTACCTATGGCATTGCGTGAACCGGTTGAAAAGGAGTTGGACCGTCTAGTTAAGGAGGGAACGATTGTCAAAGTCGAAAACGCCGATTACGGGACGCCTATCGTGCCGGTAATTAAGAAGTGCGGAAGTGTTCGTATCTGCGGTGACTATAAGGTCACGATAAACCCTAAAATAAGGCGCGAACCATATCCGTTGCCGCGAATTGAGGAACTTTTTGCTACTCTTAGTGGCGGTAAAATATTTTCAAAAATTGACCTCGCCCACGCTTTTGAACAAGTGGTCCTAAATGAGGATTCAAGGGCGTGTACGACTATTAGTACACACGTGGGAACATTCGAATACATCCGCACACCCTATGGTATCAATTGTATACCAGAAAAATTTCAGAAAATGATGGATGAAATCATGAGAGGCGTTCCTAAGACGGTGGTTTTCTGTGATGATATCTGCGTGTCTGGGGTCAATCGGGAAGACCACCTGAATAATTTGCGTGAAGTGTTCCGGCGTCTACATGCCGCGGGTCTGCGAGTGAAGCTCGAAAAATGTGATTTTTTTAAACCCAGCGTATTGTAGTGTGTGTACTAATTAATATGTACTCACACACACTCATCTCTCCTCATAATATATAAGCGCATGCAGCGCACCAATAAACTGTTATTGATCGCAGTCAGTTACTTTTATTTCACGTCTCCTGGTCGCCTCCTTGCATGGCGACCCTGCCAGTGCCGCCTAGTTGGCGGCGCTGTGCAGCCGGTTTTGTTTTCAAGTGAAAAACAATGGACTATAAACTAAAATAAATAAAATGGACTATAAATTGGTTACTATTTGTGATGTGGTGCTACCAAAATAAATAAAGGACTAAAATAAAATGAAGTCTAGTTAAAAACTCTTAATTAGCAATAAATAAATATAGTAGTAATATAAAAACATATATTATATCATTAAGAAAATAAATTCTTCACGTGTAAATTAATGAACTCAAAGCAATCATTATGAACAATCTGAATAAAAATTATGAAAAAGTGTTGTTGCTGTGATGCTGATGAGGTTGGAGAGATAGAGCAGGGTGCCGGGAGACGATGGTGTCGGATGTGGACCAGCCGGCAGATGATGGTGTCATTGGAGGAAGGAGCTGAATTTACCAACTGAAAGCAGCCAAGCAGTGGGCAGCGGAAGTCGGAACTTCTGAAATGAGCCTTTATCTCAAAGATCCTTTTCAAGTTTATGGTTTATTTTGGATATTTTTTTTGTCCCTTTTGTAAACTAATACATACTAACTTTAATTTTAAAATGTTGAGAAGAATTTTTTGTTTTTGTTTTGGACAAAATAAAGTTAACGTTAATTATGACTAAAATGTATTTGCCCTTTACATGATGAAATGTTTAGTACATTTAGAAGAATTTATTTTAATTTGATCTTAATATTTTATTTGGTATTTAGTACTCCTTTTTTAATAATTAATGAACATGTTTAATCAATTAGGTATTGTTGTTGATGATAAGGTAGAAATATTCGGAGTACAAGTATCATAATTTGATTAAAAGTAGAGAAAAAAAAATATTTCGTAGATAATGTTTATTTTTTTCTAAGTTTCTGATTTATACGATTGTTTGCACAGAAAACAATGAGAAGTTAGTTATTTTTAGTGGTGTTGGTATTCAAGTTTATTTTTTTATTTCACAGTATAAGTACCAAAGCTTTCCAGATATTCAGCGTGGTTGATAAAGGTAACTTTATTTTGCATTTGTGGAGATTGTGTTTGATTAATAATTCGAGTTCACATAATATAATTTTAGGATAAATAATGGATTTAATTTTTTTTTGTCTCGAAGTATTAAAGATACATTTTGTAGCTATGGTATTTTATATTATTTTGAAAGTTTTATTACATCAATCAATTAGAATGATATAAATGGATGTCATTTAGAAATTAAATCTTTTGCTTAAGTTGATAAAATTTTGTTTGGATTTCGTAATTGCATTCAATGTGAACGACATCGAAATTGCTGACATAGCGACACGTGTGATATTGCATGTATGATTTTGTTGAACCAAAAGAATTTAAATATCGTTTGAGTTTTTTTTTGTTTATTCATCGTAAACTAAGTAATGTTTAAATATTTTTTTTATCGAAAGGGTTTAAAAACGGCATAAAATAAGTAGGAGTTTTTTTTTCCGTCAAGTAGGGTTTATATTTATTTTTTGTTAAAAACCTTCTTTTATCCCTACATTGATATTTTATATTTTAATATTTGATATTATTATTACTATTTTCCTTCAGTCAAGTTAAGTAATACAATTACAATTTCTCATGATGACGTTGTTTTATACTCATTTAACAAAATTTAAAAAATAACTTCAATAGATTTGAAAAACATTCCACTTTTCTTTAGAAAAGTACGTAACTTGTTCAGAGAAATTGAAAATAATCATTATGAAATTGTGAATTACTAAGCTATCTTATTAATATTTTTTGGTTTTCTTGTTTAGCACATATTTGTCTATGCTATGTACCTACTTATGTATTTATGTAGTTTCAAGTAATTAATAACTATTTTCTGTTTAGAAGCTTATTATTTTAAATAGAGAAAGTTAGACAACATAGTTCGAAAATCCATTTTACTTACAAGGTTTGCTGACAATAATAATACCGAGAGACAACATTTTAGTTACGAATTTATTAGTTATATGACATTGACAAAAAAAAATAGATTTCATTACATTTGCGTACTCAAAATTTGTTTGCGCTCTAATTTTTACGTTTAACAAATACTTATATTTTATTAATGTATAATTTTGTTACGTAAGTAAATAAACGCTCGATATAAATTTAGTTTATTCGTTTTGGTAGTGAAGTTATCTAAGTAGGTAATCTTATTATATGTTTTAGAGAGTGAAAAATAAAGATCGATTACGTATAGCTATTTTGGTACTATTGAAAAGACATTTGATTTTAACTAATAGTATTCTTATAAATTTTTTTATTAGTGTCGAGTTATATAGTGAAATTATTTTTCATTTTGTCCTGATTATTGTTTCAGTATAAGTTTAGTAAATACGCAATTCAATTCAATAATATCGGTAGTAAATTATCATGTGACAAAATTATTTCTTATTAGAAGTGATGTAATCATATTGTTTTGATTAACTTAACAAACAAGGTATTGGAATGTAGAGTGTTGTATTTCGATATCGGCAGCTTACAAAGAGTAGCGCAGCTGCATTTATGCAAGTTGATGTAGTAACATTAATCTTGTCACAAAATATCACACGAGTTCGCTAGTTAAGCTGTAATATAAAACATTGTTTTAATAGGAAAAGATAACGAGTAAGTATTAATTTGTTGGGAAGAAAACTTTAAGGAACTTACTTATTAATTTCGGATGTGAAAGTTTATGTTGAGGTATGATTGAGATATTTATGTTTGTGGAAATTATATTTAGTTGAAGTTTGAAAGGTAAAAGTTAGAGGAACAGTCTGAAAGCTTGGTAGGTGTCCCAAGTAGCACATTGGCTGATCAAGTGTCGAATTATACACCTACATAAAGTTAAAAGTGTGATTAAAGATGTTTAAAGGTTTTCGTAGCTTCTCAAGGCTGATATATTGCATTTAAAAAAGTTATTTATTCAATAATCTGTAAAGGGCACTCCAGAAATACTTAATTAAGCTATGGGCTATTTAAGAGTTCATAATACATGTTTTACTACGTTTGCAGCTGAAAAGCGGCGTAAAGAAATTCTTCTATAATGTTTTTTGCTGTTGAATGGTCTAAAATTAATCCTTTCTAACACCACTGGTTAACAGTACGTCTGAAAGGTATTGTAAAGTTAGAAGCTGTGCATTGATCTTGAAGGCATCTTTTATGACGCTTTTGAGCTACATGTGGTGTAATATAATACCACTGTAAGGTTGTCTGGTTAAGATCATTAAGGAAATACTTTTAACAGCCTGTTGCTGCTGAAATTACGCCTAAGTAGAAAATAATAACTCTTCAAGCTGAAGAAGTGTATGAAATCATATATTTATACAGCTTTATTTGAGAAACTGTTGTAAACCATTTTTCAAGCGCTTTGTAATTCTCAAAGAGTTAGAATGTAATTTGTCTATACTATTAATCAGTTTTTGACACCCAACTACACCACATTAAAGTTCGTTGCTGTTATTGACTCCATTTAACAGCTTTTCTACCTATCTGTTGCAAAATTTATTATTTTGGTTACTAGCTAGTCTTCGAATAAATTTCAGACTATCTATACCTACCTATAAGATAAATGTTTGTTGGAGGGTGATTTTCTTTTTGGTAGAGGACCCCTAATTTGCTGCAAGAAATAGTTGTTGAAATACAATATAACTCATAAGTCATTAGAACGGCATTTCCGGAATCTATATATAAACTACAAGTATATATTAACGTCTCTTATACAGAACACGAGCAGTCTATGGCTGATTAATGGTATTTTGTTCAGCAAATAGTGTCACAAGATAATATTTTAACGATTAAAGCTGAGCACCTCATGGACGCCATAACTAACCTAAAAATAGCTTTTTTTATTATATTTTAAAACATTCTTAGCTGCAAGAATACGCCTTAATTTAAGCTCTTACTTCATAGGCAATTTAAAGAAACCATTTTTACTAAATATCTCTTTTAATTTTCCATCATAATAGATTAAAACTTTTGCACTCGTGATTTGTCCACATATTTTCTAAGTTAAAATCTAATTATTCGAAGGGCGCATGAAAATTTTGTAGTTAATTAATATTAACTTCACGATGTAGTTGCACTCGCATCCTGAACGCATTTGTAATTACGAATGATTACTTGACCTTGTTCTAACAAAAAATATCCCAATAGAAATGGTGGACGATGATGGAAGATTGAATATATTTAACTTTACACCATAACTTTTAACAGTCCTTTACATACTTAATTTATTTTAAGATGACTTGCTAAGAACAAAGACGTTAAAAAAGTTTGAATAGGGAGTTGCAAAAGGTTAAAAGCTGTTTAAGAGCTGGTTGGGGGAGTCCTGCACAGAATTAAACTTTTTACAGTGCTTTATTAATGCTCTATTAAAACTTAAATAAGCCTGACCGATGCTTCTCTCCAGCCATTGTAATACCAAAGGCTGTATAATTTGGGGCCCTTTTTAGCTGCTTAAGCGCTTAAACAGCTTTAGTACAGCCAAATTGGTATACCCTTAAACAGCTTTAAGATTCGATGGCAGCATTAATTAAGCACTTATGCAGCATTTGTGTGCTACTTGGGGTATGATTAGAATAAAGCAAAGGTATAGATTTTATAGGTAGAAGGAATATTGTAGGTAAGTTATTGTAGCTGTATTAAAAATCTTTTTGTAGCTTTTAGTTTGCAATTAGGTACAGCATGGTATAGGTTTAGGTAATGTGATGCGTTTTTTTTTATATAGGATTTGGAATGATGGTAAGGATTTATTTATAGAAGTTAGGGAATATACTGTTTATAAGGTTTCACATGCAATTGGACTGATCACCCAAAAGCGATGAACCTCTTATTTACTTTATATTCAATTTAGGATTGTTAGTTTATTTGATAGGTTTCGGAATGAAATGGTTAAGATAAAAGCTCGATTATACGGTACACATTAAAGGAAAGGTACTATAGGGTTCAGGTCCTTCAGTTGCATCAAGGTGTGAACGAGATTCCCCTTTGAATCCTGTTTGGAGACCAAATTAGTATGTGTCTTAATTCATGACCCTATTAATAATGGTACATACGTGGGGTGTCAGATCCTTCTATTCGATCATGGTGCGAAACGAGATTTCCTCTGTGAGTTTAGTTGGAGTCCGAGAACTTAAAAAACTGCCCCCATTAATAATTGAGCTGTGGCCACAGCCCAAAATGGCATTGTCCATTTTTATGATGATAATGAAGTCGACTATAAATAAATATGATAAAGTATGTACCAAAAATGATGAGTTAAATAAAAATGAAAGTACGCCGGCGCCGGGCGAATTATGATATATGAGTACCTAGTAGGTGATATGAAATGTGTATAGTGTACCGATAGTGTTACTATGAATCATGGAGATTATAACGAGCAAGAGTAGGATTCAAAGTGAAGTAAATATATTATATGGGAATATTGTTATTGACACAGGATAATTTATACAAAATAGGAGGTTATGTGATAAATAAGAAAAGTTTGACGACATTTATATCAGGAAGATGATGAATGATTATAATTTGATTATAAGGTTTGAAGGAAGGAATATTTTGTTTGTAAATGTGATGAAAAGAAATATGAAAGATAATTTTTAAATAAAAGGGAAGAATTAAAATGAGGAATGATTACTTAGAAAAAATGTTGTTTAAGTATGTTAGCGAAAACTATCTTGAATTCGATGTTTTATTTGTGAAAGAAGAATAAATAAATAAATAAAAATAAGGTGATTTTTTAAGTTCAAATTTTACTCAGTTACCTTTTTCAGCTATCGAATAAAAGAAAAGAGGAAAATATTTTGTTTTTTCGTAGAAAAATTTAAGGCTATTATTATTATTATGGAATATGAGTCTGTGCAATCTACTTATACTGGTATAAATCAGAAAAATTACATGTATAATGTATTTGAATATTATTATTCGTTTAGTGTGTCTATTTTTGTGTTTAGAATTTCATGCGAATATTTTTGGTAAACTACATAAATAAAAGTTAAATAATTTAAGGTTGTCACTGACATAGTGATGCTAGTAAATTGATAATTTGATAATCTGGAATATAACGTGCATAAAATATTTTATCAAGAATTATGTATTTTCGTTAGGTATTGTGATTGGTAATGAAATTGATAATAATCCTTTCTTTTCTCATAAAATTACAGAACGAAGATTAAGGACCTGTGTATTGATATATTACCATAATGATTAGGTAATAAAATTTTAGATGTTCTAAGGTAACACGAAATAGATTTTCGATATTATTTGCATCAAATAAATGTTATATTAAGTATCTTAGTTAATAGTATAGTCATACACTTTTTTATTTACTTACAACTTTTTATTTTAATGTGTAAAACATTTTTTTTATTAGAGACTACTTACCTACTACGTGGATTTTGTTAGAATTTGACGCAACTTTAATTGATTACTTAATTGGTACAAAATTCATACGTAATTATTTCAATCTGTTTTTTTTCCAAATTATATCAGTATTAATCATTTAAATATGAATTTATATAATACTAACATCTATATTTGTACTTAAAAAATGAAGTCTTGGTTGAATTTATGTAATTAGCGTGATAAAGAAAATAATAATGTTAGAAGTTCGAAATTCATCTTGAATAAAATGTAATAAAAATCTGAAATTTTAGATAAATGTACTTTACAAAAATAAAGGTATAATCTCTTGATAAGTAAACTTTTTTTTTTCTTTTTTAGGGGGGAGGTGTAGTGTGTGTACTAATTAATATGTACTCACACACACTCATCTCTCCTCATAATATATAAGCGCATGCAGCGCACCAATAAACTGTTATTGATCGCAGTCAGTTACTTTTATTTCACGTCTCCTGGTCGCCTCCTTGCAGTATGTTATCTCGGCCACGTTATCGATAAAGATGGTCTCCATCCCGATCCGCGGAAAGTTAAGGCCATTTCTGAGGCCCCCAGACCCACAGATATCCACCAATTAAAAGCATTCTTGGGCCTTGTTAATTATTACGGCAAGTTCATTCCACAAATGAGTAGTATTTTACACCCAATGTACGAATTATTAAAAAGGGATAACGAATAGAATTGGAGCAATGAATGTGAGCAAGCTTTCAGTAAAATAAAAAAGATTTTATGTAGTGACAAGTTGCTAGCGCATTATGATCCTAAATTACCACTCATACTGAATGTTGACAGCAGTGCCTATGGCTTGGGTGCGATTCTAGCGCACCGCTATGCAGATGGCTCAGAGAGGCCGATTTGTTGCGTTTCGCGCACACTCAATAGCGCCGAGAAGTCGTACAGTCAGCTGGATAAAGAGGCTTTGGCTATATTTTTCGGGGTCACTAAAAATCATCAATATTTGTACGGGAGGCGTTTTGTCCTCCGGACTGACCACAAGCCTCTGTCATACATTTTCGGTGACAAAGTGGGCATTCCGCAAACTGCTGCCAGCCGCCTGCAGCGCTACGCGGCACGACTCGCGGCGTACGACTTCGCGGTGCAGTGGGTGAGCTCGGCCCGCAACGCAGCCGCCGACTGTTTGTCGCGCCTGCCACTCGCACGCGACACTGACGCCGCTCTAGACCCGGGCGTATCCTACTTACATTTTATTGAAAATGAATTGCCGATCAGTCGAAAGGACGTGGCAGACGCGACTAAAGTCGACCCTATTTTGAGGAAAATCTACAACCATATTGTGTGTGGTTGGCCTGACGACACGGACGTACAGCAAGAGAAGGCTTACTTTTATAGAAAAGAGAACTTATTTGTTGATAGTGGCTGTATATTTTACAATTACCGCATCGTCGTGCCACCCACATACAGAGAAAAAATTCTAAAAGAGTTACACGAAGGCCATTTGGGCATTGTAAAAATGAAGAGCATCGCTCGCAATTATGTGTACTGGCCGAGTATCGATACTGAAATAGAGGAGATGTGCAGGGCATGCGACGTGTGCAGGCAGCAGCGCTCGGCGCCGCCGCACGCGCCTCTCACTCCGTGGCCCTTCCCGGCGGGGCCCTGGCAGCGGCTGCACACCGATTTCGCGGAGCATGAAAGAAAGCATTACCTGATCGTAGTAGACGCTCATAGTAAATGGATTGAGGTTTTTACGATGAATAGCACCGCTGCCAGGCCTGTCATAGCACACTGAGAAAAATTTCCTCTGCCGCACTACGTAAAATAAGGATAAAAATCGACCACTATGACGTGTGTAACCCGCTACATTACGCGTAAGTAGTCAGTCATACGTAGTCGGCATACTGACGCTCATCATGGAGCGGGTTACGTAATTTACGAGTGGTCGATTTTTGTACGTACGTACGTAGCCCGACATCCGGCTACGTACATACGTAGTGCGCAAGTCGCACTGAATACTCCTGAAACTACGACTGCGGCTTACGTACGTTACTGTAGCGGGCACAGTAAATAATGGTGAGCTATACGTGTGCACCGCGGCGGCATACGTACAATACTGTGGCAGACACAGTAAAGCACGGTGAGCCGTACGTGTGTACCACGGCGGCATACGTTCGATACTGCAGCGGGCACAGTAAATAATGGTGAGCCATACGTGTGCACCGCGGCGGCATACGTACGATACTGTAGCGGGCTCAGTAAAGCACGGTGAGCCGTACGTGTGTACCACGGCGACATACGTACGATACTGTAGCGGGCACAGTAAATAATGGTGAGCCATACGTGTGCACCGCGGCGGCATACGTACGATACTGTGGCAGACACAGTAAAGCACGGTGAGCCGTACGTGTGTACCGCGACGGCATATGAACGATACTGTAGCGGGCACAGTAAATAATGGTGAGCCATACGTGTGCACCGCGGCGGCATACGTACGATACTGTGGCAGACACAGTAAAGCACGGTGAGCCGTACGTGTGTACCGCGACGGCATACGTATGATACTGTAGCGGGCACAGTAAATAATGGTGAGCCATACGTGTGCACCGCGGTGGCATACGTACGATACTGTGGCAGACACAGTAAAGCACGGTGAGCCGTACGTGTGTACCGCGACGGCATATGTACGATACTGTAGCCGGCACAGTAAATAATGGTGAGCCATACGTGTGCACCGCGGCGGCATACGTACGATACTGTGGCAGACACAGTAAAGCACGGTGAGCCGTACGTGTGTACCGCGACGGCATACGTATGATACTGTAGCGGGCACAGTTAATAATGGTGAGCCATACGTGTGCACCGCGGCGGCATACGTACGATACTGTGGCAGACACAGTAAAGCACGGTGAGCCGTACGTGTGTACCGCGACGGCATACGTATGATACTGTAGCGGGCACAGTAAATAATGGTGAGCCATACGTGTGCACCGCGGTGGCATACGTACGATACTGTGGCAGACACAGTAAAGCACGGTGAGCCGTACGTGTGTACCGCGACGGCATATGTACGATACTGTAGCTGGCACAGTAAATAATGGTGAGCCATACGTGTGCACCGCGGCGGCATACGTACGATACTGTGGCAGACACAGTAAAGCACGGTGAGTCGTACGTGTGTAATAATGGTGAGCCATACGTGTGCACCGCGGCGGCATACGTACGATACTGTGGCAGACACAGTAAAGCACGGTGAGCCGTACGTGTGTACCGCGACGGCATACGTATGATACTGTAGCGGGCACAGTAAATAATGGTGAGCCATACGTGTGCACCGCGGTGGCATACGTACGATACTGTGGCAGACACAGTAAAGCACGGTGAGCCGTACGTGTGTACCGCGACGGCATATGTACGATACTGTAGCTGGCACAGTAAATAATGGTGAGCCATACGTGTGCACCGCGGCGGCATACGTACGATACTGTGGCAGACACAGTAAAGCACGGTGAGTCGTACGTGTGTACCACGGCGACAACCGTACGATACTGTAGCGGGCACAGTAAATAATGGTGAGCCATACGTGTGCACCGCGGCGGCGTACGTACGATACTGTGGCGGGCACAGTAAATCATGGTGCACCATACGTGTGCACCATGGTGGCATACGTATGATACTGTAGCGGGCACAGTCAAGCATGGTGAGCCATACGTTTGCACCACGGCGGCATACTTACGATACTATGGCGGACACAGTCAATCATGGTGCGCCATACGTGTGCACCATGGCGGCATAGGTAGGATACTGTGGCAGGCACAGTAAAGCATGATGTGCCAGACGTATTAACTGTCGTAGTAGAGGTAAGGTACCGTTGCCGGTACAGTAAGGCATGATGAACCGTGCGTATATACTACGGCAGCATACGTACGATACTGGTGCGGGAACAGTAAAGCACGGTGAACCATACTTATGTAACACGCCAGCGTACGTACGATACTGCTGCGGGTATAGTAAGACATGGTGCACTATACGTGTTACGTATGGCACACCATGCCTTACGATACTCGCACCTGTATTTTCCTTATGCTGGCATGGTACATACAAAGGTGTTCAGATAATTAGTATGAATATTAACCAAATTCAATGAAATTTTGTAGACACGATCGAGAAACTAATATCTAGGTCTATAGTTTATTACATTTTCGTAAAAATGTATAGTTTAAATATTGCAGGGAGTTTTTAATGAAAATATGAAAATACCACAGACCTAGGTATTACTTTCTAGACCATATTTACAAAATTTAATTGACTTTGATTGGTTAATATTCAAAATAATTATCTGAACACCTATGTATGTACGGCCAGCGTCATAAATATATATACGTTAACAAGAGCTCAAAAATATCTACACACCTCTATGTCACTGACAATAAGGTTGGTGTTTACATATTTTGACTCAATGGCTGTATTTATGTATATGAATGACACTGACTGTACCATGCCAACATAAGGAAAATACAGGTGCAATTATCGTAAGGCATAGTGTGCAATACGTAACACGTAGTGCAATAGTGCATCATGCCTTATACCCGCAACAGTATCGCATGTACTCGGGCGTGAGTCTAATTAGACACAATTGATTTTTAAGTTTCCGTTTTTCCTTTTTTTGAGGCACGGAACCCTAAAAATAAAGTATGTCTAATAGCCGTCCATCTATGTACATACGTATGGTGAATGGTATGGTGCCTTATTGTCCCACACTAGTATCATACCTTCTATTTGTCTTCTCAGCATATATATTTGTCCAATGCTGGAGATATGCTTCTCCCATGGTTTTCCTATGTCGTCCTTGTTGCGGCGTATCTGGTTGAGGTAGGCCCTGACATCTTAGGAATGGCGGTCTGCCCACGCTTCGACTTCCCGTTCATACCTCTACTATAACAGTTAATAAGTTTTATACAACATTATGCTTCTTTGTAGTAAAACCTGCACTGGTTACGTAGATATCTACTTATAAATATTGGTGCGGGTACGATAAAGAATGATGTATCATTTTAAAGCTGACCAGATGTTTTAAAAACCGGCATGCGGCATTTTTCACATTTAATTTCTTTTACTGGCAATAGTTACGTATAAATAAATCACAAAGGTCGCGTCCTCATTGCAGGGTTTTTTTAAACTCTGGTCAGGCTTTATCTACTTATGTTGAACTTGTACGATATTAGTGCGGCTATTATTATTATTATGCAAAATAATTTTAAAGCAAACTTAACAGCTGCACCGATATAGCACCAAAGTCCAGACCTGTAAGTGAAAAGCATATAATAATTGGTAATTTAGATAAAATCATACTTCACGATACATTATACATTTAGTGTACACAGCCATGATACAACATTTTTTATTTTTTAACTTTTACAAGGTTATTAACAGAAGAAATTCCGTTCTCAAACCCTGTACAAGTTTTATAGCTTAACATGCTTAAAAGGAAATAGACATAAAAGATTCATATTATTTATTTTCAATCGCAAAAATTGAGACATACTTAGTTACAAAAAAACCACAACAAGCTTAATTAATCATACTATTCTAGAATTACATGGTCGTCAAATTGGCGTACCCGTGAAACATTATGCTTTCTTTGAATGATCTTGTTGGATACGTCGGATTCAGAAGCAGCTTGCGATATATAGCCGTCGCATTCCGTGCAAGTGAAATGTTGATGACATAAGCCAGCAACATCAAAGCAATATTGCAGGATTTCTCTGGTTTATCTTCTGTATTCAAAGAAAAAAGTTTCGGTTAATTTTTTAATACTTATTTTTATGAAGGTTTAATAATAAGAACTAATATTTGAGAAAAAATTCTTACCGTCAATCATATGCAATGCCGTGCAATTATATTTGCTATTTTTGTTCTCGTGTCTCTATTTTTTCGCAATTTTAATGAAGCATAATATTTTATAATTTCTCCCTTTTTTGAGGGTGATAGAGGAAAATAATTTGTTTTTCATTCCTGGATACAGACCACTGAAATCCTTTATTAGCTGAAAAAAGAATAAGTAACTTTTGTCATTTATATGTCATTGCGTACGTTTTTATAGAAAAACCACAAAGATTATGTAAAAAATAAGGCTGCGGACTGCGGTATATGCTTACCAAGGTATAGTTATTTCTATCAAGGTTTAATAATAAGAACTAATATTTGAGAAAAAATTCTTACCGTCAATCAGTGCAATTATATTTGCTATTTTTGTTCTCGTGTCTCTATTTTTTCGCAATTTTGATGAAGCATAATATTTTATAATTTCTCCCTTTTTTGAGGGTGATAGAGGAAAATAATTTGTTTTCCATTCCTAGATACAGACGACTGAAATCGTTCATTAGCTGAAAAAAGAATAAGTAACTTTTGTCATTTATATGTCATTGCGTACGTTTTTATAAAAAAAACTACAAAGATAAGGCTGCGGACTGCGGTATATGCTTACCAAGGTATAGCCTTGTGATTGTTTCAAGGCTGGGAAATCCTTGAAGTAATCCACTATATCACTTTTTCCACATTGGATGCGGTTTAGGCAGTTTCTGCCCACTTTTCTTCAACAGATTTCCATGGTTTCCAGATTTCCATGATATTTCATTTTTCAGCCAGACTAATGTTTCTTTAGACAATACCTGTAATACACACGTAAACCACATAAATGTGTATGGTGGGATGAGTTAACAAGAGGAAGCGCATCAAGGGCAGATTGAGATGACAGCAGTCGAGCTGTCAAACGTCAAAGTGAATGAAATGAAATTAAAAATTAAAATTGAAATGAAAAAAAAAAAATGAAAAAAAAAATGATATTAAATGTGGTACAATATTGTTTTTACATTTGACCATGTAAATCTACTGTTTGCGAGAAATTTTAAGTTTTATTTTAAACATTGTAAATTGTGTAGGAACTATAGGCAACAGCGTCGCTTAACCACTGCTAAGGTTAAAATCGCTTGCACGCGAATTTTGTTGCTAACTGGTTAATCAACGCTGTTGCCCATAGTACCTACCTATCCGACAAATATTTTACAACAGTGTATTGAGGTGTTTACAATTAGTGGCGTTTATGATTAATGTGACAAACATTGGTCAAATCATAAAAAAAAATAAAAAAAATTTTTTTTTACAAGGTAGGTAAGTAAATACCTACACGTTTACATTTGACCATTTACATTGATTGATTTCATTTGATCTTGTAAATACCATAGTTTGCGAGAATTTTAAGTTCTATCCTCGTAAGTCCTGTGTTTTTGAAATGTGTAGTTCCAACGACCTGACGTACTGTATGAAGTACAAACTAAAATTAGTGCTTCAGACCGAGACAGAAAAGTTTCATTTTCTGCGAATTTAGATGTGGAACCTGGTTGTTTATGTTTTTTGGTATGTTTGATATGCTCCAGACTATATTTTGAAGCAAAAAGTAAAAATATTTTGTACTAAATTTAGTATGTTAGGTTTTGGTGTCCATCGTTCTGGCAGCGCCACGGTCTCCGATTTACGTGAAAAAAAATCACCATGTAGGCCGACTTTTTCCCAGTCGGGAAAAAATACGTTTGATTTTTTCCCTCCACTGGATCCGAAGATATACGAGGTTTTTTGTGGCGCTGCCAGAACGACGTCGTTCTGGCAGCGCCACGGCTATATCTCATTAATTACAAATGCTAGAATAAATCCGATTACATACAGATTTTTGGCTTTTTTTTCCATTTCACACAAGCTAACATCCACCCGTGAATGTCAACAGATTCAGGAGTAATCGTGGGTCATTTGTGGCGCTGCCAGAACGACGTCGTTCTGGCAGCGCCACGGCTGTATCTCAGCAATTCGTTTTTTTTTCCTGGAAACGGTGTGGGTATATATTTAATACCTTCGTCATAAGGCACGGCAAAAAACGAATTTCTACATTTCATCGTGGATTAAGAATTTTATAGGCTTCGAGAAATTCTAACCTCAAAAAAATTTTTTTTTCGCTCTAACGCCTTTAATTGATGTATTAAATAACATTCGCGCATTCCCTTATCTTCCTATAAAGGGAAAAAAATAAACCACCATCGCAGCATTAGCCGTTCCAGAGAAATCATAGGTTTAGATTTGGTTCATACATTAGGCATCGTTCCCGCAGCGCCACACCCAGTACACCATGATCCAGGGCACCTGTCGCCAAACTGAGTATGCCAATATTTAGTACCACCATAGCGAACACGGAAAAAAATCTGATAACGTGTATAACACAGCTACTTTCCGAGAAATAAGCCATTGATTCAATATGCCATACAATTGGTACATTCGAGTAGAAAAGTTTTAAATTGCTTTTTATTTTAGCATTTTAAGTATCGGATCCGGTGCCCAAAACCATTTTTTACTATACACGGTGTTTGGTAATAGCCTTATAAAGCCGAATATGGTACATTTAAATATTTTGTTTATTAATTTTTGTATGAAACAGCTGATTTTTTTCGCGATTTCAGAGTTGGTCCCATAGTAAAAGTTGTTCAGTTTGATGGCCTCTATCTACAATATTCGGCTTTATAAGACTATATTACCAAACACCCTGTAAAGATAAACTAAACGATCGTTCAGACAATGCTTGATAAGCTTGTAAACGGTAACTGTAACTGCTCAAACATCGCTTCTAGACTATAAGAAAGGCTTGCAGAAACATTTTTATTATAACGGTTAAACCGGTTTTATCGAAAAATTGCGTTCGGGTGCGGAACGAAATAGAAGCGATACTTTAAACCTAAATAAACCGGTTTATTCCTAGGTCATCGCCCGGGCAGTCATATCATAGGGGTTTCTCAGAAATCGTCAAAAAATCATAAGGGTCAATTCAAGTTGGGAGAGCGCAGCGAATTTTCGTACTTCGAAATTTTCTTTATTTCTTCTTTAAAAAAAATATAAAAATCTTTTTAAAAAAACACGTTTTTAAAACAGACTAAATTATTACAAAAAAAAATTGGATTAAAACATTAAAACGGACTAAAAAGAAAAATATAAATTCTTCTGTACACATTTATAACCCTACCTACAGAAATTTTAAACCTAAAAACGTGGGGCGCATTTTGTAAAATTTATCATCCATATTGTCTTTAGCATTTTTTAGAAAATTTCGAAGTACCAAAATTCGCTGCGCTCTCCCAACTTGAATTGACCCTAATGATTTTTTGTCGATTTCTGAGAATCCCCTATGATATGACTGCCCGGGCGATGACCAAGGAATAAACCGGTTTATTTAGGTTTAAAGTATCGCTTCTATTTCGTTCCGCACCGGAACGCAATTATTCGATAAAACCGGTTTAACCGTTATAATAAAAATGTTTCTGCAAGCCTTTCTTATAGTCTAGAAGCGATGTTTGAGCAGTTACAGTTACCGTTTACAAGCTTATCAAGCATTGTCTGAACGATCGTTTAGTTTATCTTTACAGGGTGTTTGGTAATATAGTCTTATAAAGCCGAATATTGTAGATAGAGGCCATCAAACTGAACAACTTTTACTATGGGACCAACTCTGAAATCGCGAAAAAAAATCAGCTGTTTTTTTATACAAAAATTAATAAACAAAATATTTAAATGTACCATATTCGGCTTTATAAGGCTATTACCAAACACCGTGTATAGTAAAAAATGGTTTTGGGCACCGGATCCGATACTTAAAATGCTAAACTAAAAAGCAATTTAAAACTTTTCTACTCGAATGTACCAATTGTATGGCATATTGAATCAATGGCTTATTTCTCGGAAAGTAGCTGTGTTATACACGTTATCAGATTTTTTTCCGTGTTCGCTATGGTGGTACTAAATATTGGCATACTCATATTCACTTCTCAAGCTTACGCGCTCACTAGACATGAAATAAAAGACTTTTTAACGGTCCCCCGTGACCACGGCAGCTGCAAAGGTGCCGAAACGTCGGAAAAATCAAAAATCAAACCAAATACCAACTAATTACCAAAGTACTTTCAATAAAACCGCGCTAGTATCCGTTAAAAAGTCTTTTATTTCATTGGCATACTCAGTTTGGCGACAGGTGCCCTGGATCATGGTGTACTGGGTGTGGCGCTGCGGGAACGATGCCTAATGTATGAACCAAATCTAAACCTATGATTTCTCTGGAACGGCTAATGCTGCGATGGTGGTTTATTTTTTTCCCTTTATAGGAAGATAAGGGAATGCGCGAATGTTATTTAATACATCAATTAAAGGCGTTAGAGCGAAAAAAAATTTTTTTGAGGTTAGAATTTCTCAAAGCCTATAAAATCCTTAATCCACGATGAAATGTAGAAATTCGTTTTTTGCCGTGCCTTATGACGAAGGTATTAAATATATACCCACACCGTTTCCAGGAAAAAAAACGAATTGCTGAGATACAGCCGTGACGCTGCCAGAACGACGTCGTTCTGGCAGCGCCACAAATGACCCACGATTACTCCTGAATCTGTTGACATTCACGGGTTGATGTTAGCTTGTGTGAAATGGAAAAAAAAGCCAAAAATCTGTATGTAATCGGATTTATTCTAGCATTTGTAATTAATGAGATATAGCCGTGGCGCTGTCAGAACGACGTCGTTCTGGCAGCGCCACAAAAAACCTCGTATATCTTCGGATCCAGTGGAGGGAAAAAATCAAACGTATTTTTTCCCGACTGGGAAAAAGTCGGCCTACATGGTGAATTTTTTTCACGCAAATCGGAGACCGTGGCGCTGCCAGAACGATGCACACTAGGTTTTGATAGTTTTTGAATACGAAAACAACAAAATTCATTTTTCATTTTTATTTAAAAGTTATTATTATTATCAACAAAATCATATCTTCTATCAAACATAAACAATAATTAACTAATTTTCATAAAAATACTTGTAAAAAACAGTACTATTAACAATTTAGCCTTAATTCTTAAGCTCACTTACACACATCGGTGTAAGACTAAAAGAGAGAAAATTAAAATATAAAAGTATGTACGGTTAGTTAACAAAGTTAACAGTCCCACTGTCGATTAATAAACTTAATTTAAGTAGATATCCTGATTTAGATTTCTTGAACATTTTTGTCTTCATCTGAGTAAATGATGATGATTTATTCAGGTATGAACACCTTTTCACCACCAAAATCATCGTGAATGAAATTGTTTAAAAGTTTTGCAATATGCTCATCATCAAAAGCTGAAATGTAACAAGTATATAAATAAAAGTAAATATCTAACATACCAAATGAAATTGGAAGAAATACTTAACGTACTGTATGCAGTACAAGTTATTTCAACCAATCATCTAACTTGGGTGATATGGAGTTATCAACTAAATTTTGTTTTATTTGTATTAATTACTATTTAAATTTACTCTTTTAAATTAAAAACAATGAAATAAACATAAGATTACGTTAATATAGCTGGATTTACTTATACTTACCTCGTATCGGCCTGGAAACCGACTGCGTGGACATTTTCAAAGAAATGACACTGACAGTGGCAGTTGACAGTACTGGTTTAAGGTGGCAAGGTTGGCCATAGATTACAGAAGTAAATGGCTGTCTCGATATTACCATTCTAGAAAAAACTTCGTCGAAAACGGGAGATTAGAATTTGTACTCTACGTAGTACATTAGGTAGTTACGTCTTGCTATAGAATTCAATTGTCAGGTCTGAAATACTAGCGTCAATTTGTACTTTATGAAGTGCGCTAGGACTTACGAGGTAATAAAAAAATCCCATAAAAACTTTCGTTCTTTTTACTTTAATCGGTTATTGTTATATTTTTTTCATGCTTTAACCAAAGTTTGTCTCATTTACCATGTCATATTAGACGGATAGGTACCTACAAAATTTACAATGTTTAAAATAAAACTTTAAATTTCTCGCAAATGTAGCATTTACAAGGTCAAAAGGAAAAACCACACTGTAGCGCATTTAATTTTGCTTTTTATGACACCCCACACAAGCTTATAAATTACATACTTTCTGTTGTATACGCCATATTCTGAAAGCGGCAACAGCAACTTTTATGACGTCATAACCCGTTATGAACCCCCTCCCCCCCCGTTAAGAACTGTCTCCCGATGGTTTTTTAGTCAGAATACCATGCCTAACAACATACTAAACTATGCCGCTAGTTTCATCAAGCGCATTTTTTTTCCCTTGAGGGAAGGCACTATTAACAAAACGGGTGTAACAAGACACTCAACGAAGCCGAAGTCCACGCATTCCGCCCATCATCAGGTTCATTTTTGTCTTTTAGACTATACCTGGGAAACCAATAGCTACGAAGTTATTGAAGGTCAAGTCAAAAATTTTTTTTTCAAAATATGAAATCTTATTTTATTCGTTATTTCCTAATGTTTGAAACATTTAGAAAGAAACATTTATCAAAATATTATGTATTTCGTAACAAACAATGGCTTCAAAATATTATCACTCAATGTATTTCATGAGCACGCAAACGTTGCTTTTCAACTCGGCCGCACGCAGCTCTGTAGCATTCACTCGCAGGCGCGGTCTTTTATAAAGTTACCTTGTGTGGTAATGCTTTTTAACACCAAACATTAAAATCGTTTCCCTGCAATAATTTTAAACAGAAATGGTTCTGATGATGGGCAGAATACGTAGACCTCGGCTTCGTTAAGTGTCTTGCTACACCCGGTATACTTAACTGGTACCTTCGCGGTGCGAGCCCGACTCGAATTTGACTAGTAATTATTATTTGCTCACCACTTCCCAGATATTCCAGGCGCCAGGCATCTGTGATAGTTGGCGTGGATCAGATGACTTCGAGGTTGTGTAATGTTATGATTACAATGTAAAAAAATAATGTTATGATAACTCACAGTGTTATTAGCTGCAGTTTAATAAATCTGTGAATATTTTTTCATTATCACCGATCCGATGTCCCGTACAATCACAGTACTTGTTGTATGGTCTGTGCGTACAATACAGCGTTTAAGTTTTTTGAGTTGTTTAGCTCAGCGTTCTTAATTTCAAGGTTCTAGAATAATAATTTAAAGGTTTATTATTAAGTACACAGCAGAGTTCCAAGAGAAAACACAAAGAAAACGTTTTTATGTTAACATTTTCATATTTTACCTAAATACAAGATGTATAAAAACAAGTACGTACTTACATTGACACCGGTCGCTTTAAGATGTTGTGGCCAATTTTTATAGTATTCTATTTTTGGAATATTTTTTTTTATTCTTCATCGTTTTGCAGAATGGCAGTTTCAATTTAGTTAAATAAGGTTGACTGAAAAATGCAAACACAAACTTGTTATGTAGGTAACCATACAACAAGTACTTACGTGTAGATACAGTCGAGTTCATTAATATGTTGGCACGTTTGGCAGGATATTGACTTTTATTACAAAGGCATAATTATCGCGCGGTGCCATCGCCTGAGCGGATAAAGGTTGACGAACTGTCAAAAGTGCCAACATATTAATGGACTCGACCGTACCTACCTACTTGTTATTGCCTAAGTACATGTTCAAATTTTCTAGTTGTCTACGTGTTCTAAGATGTTCATGATCTAATGTTTTATACTTTAATTAGGTATTACATAATGGAGTGGTGGAATCTTGTACAGCATTCTTTGGTTGAATGCTCTAAGGTATGAATGCTCTAATAAACAAGCTAGAGCTCAAATGTAAAAAAAAATAGATTTAAAAGATCGACAGAAAAGAAAATATTTTCTCCTCCCCCGGTTTTCAATAAGAAAAAATTTCTGTCTCTTCATTATAGTTTACGACTTTAGCCAACAAGCAATGGATAAGGTTTTTCATTGTTCAACTTGTTTGTCATTAGTATTATGCAGATTTTTCAATAAAACAAATGCTTTGCCAAACACGTTTAAAAACCTACGAGAAAACCAATGATAATAATAATAAGTCTATGGAGAAAACTCTAAATAATACTTACACGTGAAATGTTGTATTTGCACTGCACAGATAAAAAGCACAAGACGGCATTTTAAAAAAGTTCTCGAGTGTTTTTTCGAAATAACTGTATTCACGATACTCACTCTTAAACAAGTTTTGTACCTAGGTATAAAACTAAGAAAACAAAAGCGTCTCAAAACGCTGCAATGAGTGCTAACTCTGCTGTCACAAATGGCCGCCCGCCAGTGTTGCCAACCACTGCCAAAATCTTCCCCCAAGAAATTTTCAAAATTCCCCTAAAAACCCCCAAGTTTAAATTCTTATTATAAAGTAGGTCGTGACTAATCAAATAAAACGCTTGCATATTAAGGTTCGTATTATAGAATCAAACTCAAACTCAAATCTCTGCTTCTAATTACTAATTCACAGGCTGCGTGTTTGTAAAGTTTTGAATCAATGAAATCCGAGTACTCACATGGAATTTCCTATTGTACGAAGGTTTTGTTTGAAGCCCCTAAAAAAAACCCTGAAATATTCCTGCCCCTAAAAAATCCCCTTTTGACACTTGCCCCCCCTAAATCTAGGGGAAAATCCCCCAAGTTGGCATCACTGCCGCCCGCGCCGGCCGGCCGCTCTCTGCTTGCTTCAGTGTTGCCAGATGAGCAAAATGAAAATGCGGTAGCTGTGCTTAAAAACACGCAGATTTTCAACAAAAAGTGGAATTTCTTGTTATAACATTTACATCGATTTTTCTCTTGATTCGTGTGCTTATTAGTTGTTTTTCACACAAAGACAAGTATCAACTTATCTCAAGAAAAAATCAAATTAAGTCAAGTGCAGGACAGAAAATAATTTAACTAAATCTTATTAGATGATTCGATACTTTTTATAATCTTACTACGCGCGGCTGCCTGTCATGTCCTATCTGTAACTTATCTTCGATCGATTCTTGTAATCCAAAATAAATACAGCGTTCGGCTAATATAATGCAAAATTGTAAGGTTAGAAAGTAGCCGATGCATCTTACAGACTAATTTTGTTTCGCTTATATTTTTACACAACTAAAGTGGTTGCCCACTTAGTTCTAAAAAAAGAGCAAACACAAACATGGTTAATAAACTTATGAAGTAGCTAATGAATGACCACCAAACAACATAACTTTAATTGTGATGGCAACCCCAAATTTGCGTAAAATGCGCAGTAGGTACGACGTTCTTTAGGTAATAAGTAAGCAGATTCATTATAAATAGCCGCGTTATTTATAATGTAGCTCGTTACTTATTTTAAGTATAAGGCTTGCAGTATAATGTATGCCACTACAGTTAAGTATAGCGGCTCTGTTTTTTCCGGTGCCAGAATATCTTTTTAACTAATGCGACTATTGAAAGTGTTTCGGGACATCTATATTCGAGGTAGGTATATAACTACATATCTACTAAGAATGTTATAAACCAATACGGCGGCTAACTTTTTGTTTGTGTGCCGATTTTGATGAAACTCGGTTTTTGTTACTATTTTGACAAGGAAACAGCAACGCAATAATAAAATTATAAAAAATCCAAGATGGCGACCAACTTTTTTGTTTTTCGGCCGATTTCGATGAAACTTCGTTAATGGTGTTATTTTAACAAGGCAATAACAACGCAATGTTAAAAATATAAAAAATTCAAGATGGCGGCCAACTTTTTTGTTTGTGGGCCGATTTCGATGAAACTCGGTTTATGATACAATTTTGACAAGAAAACAGCAACGCAATGTTAAAAATATAAAAAAATCCAAGATGGCGGCCAACTTTTTTGTTTTTTGGTCGATTTTGATTAAACTTGGTTTATAGTGTTATTTTAACAAGGCAATAACAACGCAATGTTAAAAATATGAAAAATCCAAGATGGCGGCCAACTTTTTAGTTTTTGAGCCGATTTCGATGAAACTCCGTTCATAGTTCTATTTTGACAAGGAAATAATAACGCAATGTTCAAAATATTGGAAAATCCAAGATGGCGGCCAACTTTTTGGTTTTTGAGCCGATTTCGATGAAACTCCGTTCATAGTTCTATTTTGACAAGGATATAATAACGCAATGTTCAAAATATTGGAAAATCCAAAATGGCGGCCAATTTTCTTGTTTGTGGGCCGATTACTATGAAACACGGTTTATGGAACTAATTTAACGAGAAAACAGCAACGCAATGTTGAAAATATTGAAAAATCCATAATGGCAGTCAACTTTTTTGTTTGTAGGCCGATTTCGATGAAACCCGGTTTTTGGTGTTATTTTAACAAGGCAATAACAACGCAATGTTAAAAATATAAAAAATCCAAGATGGCGGCCAACTTTTTGGTTTTTGAGCCGATTGCGATGAAACTCCGTTCATAGTTCTATTTTGACAAGGATATAATAACGCAATGTTCAAAATATTGGAAAATCCAAGATGGCGGCCAATTTTCTTGTTTCTGGGCCGATTTCGATGAAACTTGGTTTATGGTGTTATTTTAACAAGGCAATATTAACGCAATGTTAAAAATATAAAAATCCAAGATGGCGGCCAACTTTTTTGTTTCTGGGCTGATTTCGATAAAACTTGGTTTATGGTGTTATTTTAACAAGGCAATATTAACGCAATGTTAAAAATATAAAAAATCCAAGATGGCGGCCAACTTTTTTGTTTCTGGGCTGATTTCGATAAAACTTGGTTTATGGTGTTATTTTAACAAGACAATATTAACGCAATGTTAAAAATAAAAAAAATCCAAGATGGCAGGCAACTTTTTTGTTTCTGGGCCGATTTAGATGAAACTTGGTTCATGGTGTTATTTTAACAAGGCAATATTAACGCAATGTTAAAAATATAAAAAATCCAAGATGGCGGCCAACTTTTTTGTTTCTGGGCTGATTTCGATAAAACTTGGTTTATGGTGTTATTTTAACAAGGCAATAACAACGCAATGTTAAAAATAAAAAAAAAATTAAGATGGCGACCAACTTTTTTGTCTATCGGCCGATTTAGATATAACTTGGTTTATGGTGTTATTTTAACAAGGCAATAACAACGCAATGTTAAAAATATAAAAAAAATAAGATGGCGACCAACTTTTTTGTCTATCGGCCGATTTAGATATAACTTGGTTTATGGTGTTATTTTAACAAGGCAATAACAACGCAATGTTAAAAATATAAAAAAATCGAAGATGGCGGGCAACTTTTTTGTTTCTGGGCCGATTTCGATGAAACTTGGTTCATGGTGTTATTTTATCAAGGCAATATTAACGCAATGTTAAAAATATAAAAAATCCAAGATGGCGGCCAACTTTTTTGTTTCTGGGCTGATTTCGATAAAACTTGGTTTATGGTGTTATTTTAACAAGGCAATATTAACGCAATGTTAAAAATATAAATAAATCCAAGATGGCAGTCAACTTTTTTGTTTCTGGGCTGATTTCGATGAAACTTGGTTTATGGTGTTATTTTAACAAGGCAATAACAACGCAATGTTAAAAATATAAAAAAAATTAAGATGGCGACCAACTTTTTTGTCTATCGGCCGATTTAGATATAACTTGGTTTATGGTTTTATTTTAACAAGGCAATAACAACGCAATGTTAAAAATATAAAAAATCCAAGATGGCGGGCAACTTTTTTGTTTCTGGGCCGATTTCGATGAAACTTGGTTCATGGTGTTATTTTAACAAGGCAATATTAACGCAATGTTTAGAATATAAAAAATCCAAGATGGCGGCCAACTTTTTTGTTTCTGGGCTGATTTCGATGAAACTTGGTTTATGGTGTTATTTTAACAAGGCATGGTTAGGCACATAAGGATTATTTTTATTCTGTAATTATTTTATGAATGAAATGTGTATGAGGTGTCATTGGGAACCTTTGCGCTCATTATTCTGTGGGATCATGCCATCTATGCCCGCAAGATGTGCTGGCCATTTGTTCTTTATCTATGGTCTTGCATTGGGTGAAAAAGGAACGCCCTTGTCAATGTGTGACTTTTTCCCTGTGAACGGATTTTATTTGTGCTGTTTTTGAAAAAGTGAATAAAACAGGAATATTTGGAGAGCGCCGTAATTGCGCGCCAAGCATCGCGATGCTGAACTGCTCTTCATGATCCTGGAGGTAAGTGGGCGTAGTTTAGGCGACCTTTGTTACCTCATACCCGACATCGGGTTCAAACATTATACCGGTGGAAGCCACCTCATGGTGGGCTATTTACACGTCACTCCATCTTTTGGTCCTTTGAGCGGATACCATGCTCCAGCTTTTAAGTTTTTTGGTACGTTGGATGTTCGCTAGATGATTACGTATTAATTGGTAAAATTCGCGAATTTGCTACGTACTTACCGCCATACTCCGCCATTTTGTAATTGATACAAAATTTTACGGAATAAAATTATTTTTACTCGAATTTAAATCTCGCATTGTAATAGCGTGATTTCTTTTAGGGTATTCCCGCATTGAAATAGCGGGTGATTTATTTTAGTTTAATTTCGCATTGTAATAGCGTAATTTCATTTAAGTATTTTATTTTCGCATTATAATAGCGTGTGATTTCATTTAATTTATTTTCGCATTGAAATAGCATCATTACTTTTAATTTATTTTCGCATTTAAATAGCGTAATTTCTTTATAAAAATGTTGAAATCAAGTGATGATTCGGTTGATTCCGTCATTGAACTACCTGATAAACAGCTTACCTTATTAATAGCAAAAAAGGAACGTCTTTTTTCGCGGATGAATGATCTTTATAGATTTGCGAACAATGTATCGAATTTTGCGTCCCGAAATAACGAGACTTTCATGGCTCAGTCTGAAATAATCGATGAAATGCGAAGGCAATTTGAGTCTATAATTGATGACATAAATGACCGCAAGCTTACGTTGGATTCGAAATTTCTGCCTGACTATCAGCCTTTGACTGCTTTTGAAGATTTGTACTTTGTTGTAAAACGCGTTCGAAATAACATTATTCAGTCGTCGCAATCAATTGTGCCGTCGTCATCGAATAGTTCCGGCGATCATAATCCTGGATGCATCATTAAGCTTCCTTCGATTGAACTGCCGAGCTTCGACGGCAAAACGGAAAACTGGCCTAAATTTTACGAATCTTTTAAGTCCAACATTCACAATAACACACAGCTGTCTGACTCGCAACGCGTGCAGTATTTAGTAGGGAAATTAACTCACGGCGCGCTTAAGGCTACCGCGGGTATTGTACCCTCGGGTGAAACCTATAATATTATTTGGGATAGCTTGGTGAATAAATATCAAGATGTCCGTGCATTAGGTACACTTTATCTTAACAATATTCTCGATGCGAAAAGTTGTTCGAATACGGCAGCTAGTCTTGATTATTTTATTGAAAAATATTCAGCGTCTGTGTTGGCCTTAAAACAACTGAATATTAGTGATGTGACCGATTTTATACTTTTGCATTGTGCTCTAAGGAAGATCGATGTTCAAACTGTTCAAGCGTTCGAATTATCTGTGCGTCATAAGGACATTCCTTCTTATAGCGAATTAATCTCTTTCGTGCAAGATCAAGTTAAAATCTTAGAACGGTCTAATGTTTCATACTCGTCACGGTCTTCGAGCGGTGGTGTTAATAAAGCGTCATCGTCGGTCGTGACCGCGGCAGCCCGTCCTAATACTTACAAGTCGTTTGTCGCGAGTAATGACACGTCGGGGAAGTCGTGTATTTTTTGCAATAAAAGTGATCATTCAATTAATGCTTGTTCACAGTTTAAAAGTTTGAGATCACCCCAGGCCCGATTTGATTTTATTAAATCGAAACAGGGTTGCGTAAGTTGTCTTAGTGGGTCGCATACCGTAACGTCATGTAGGTCGACGGTTGTTTGCGAATTATGCAAAAAACGTCATCATACCCTCTTACACTTCGATACCAAGAGTAATAATGGTCGGAAAAATACTTACGCTCATACGTCGCAAGTACCTACCATTGAAGGGTCGTTGCCTTATTTACCGTCGTCGGTGCCGTCCGTCGCCTCGCTGCCGACAGCGTCGCCTCTCTCCGCACCCGGCGTAGGATCAAACCCGTGTGTTTTGAACACCCCATCGGGTACCCCATCTATTATGGGGACCCCTTCGGTTTTGGGTACTCCAGTTAGTTTGGGTACCCCACCTAGTTCGGGTACCCCGACTATTTTAGGTACCCCGGCTACCCCTTCCTTGTCTTTAAGTGCGGAAGTGAGACCAAACTCTACGATTTTACTATCGACAGCTCAAGTTTATGCTAAAATAAAAAATTGCAATAATAGGAGAATTATCCGCTGTTTGATAGACAACGGTTCGCAAAATAATTTAATTACTATGGACTGTTGTAAATCGCTTAATTTACCAATAATTCCACTGAGTAACTCTTTTGTCAAAGGAATTGGTTTAGCGTCTCAGCCGATTTTAGGATACGTTTATTTGGATATTGAGTCCCGTGTTTATACGGATAATAAGTACACTATACATGCTTTAGTGATCGACTGTATCACCGATCAGCTGCCTGCTTATTATGTGGACACGGGTGATATGGGTTATTTGAAAGGGATTCCCCTCGCCGATCTGACATGGAACGTTCCCGGGTCGGTGGATGTCGTTCTGGGTGCTCAGCTGTTTCCATACATTTATTTAGGAAATAGGGTCATATCTGGTACCAGTGCGCCTCCTGCTTTGCTGACCGCGTTCGGTTACGTGCTGATGGGTGATTTCCCAAGTGATGTTCTTATTAATACTTCTACGTCGCTCTGCGCACTTTCACTTAATGATATGGTGCAGAAGTTTTGGCAATTAGAAGAATTACCTAACATGAAGTTTTTGAGTCCGGAGGAGACGGAATGTGAAAATTTGTTTGTTTCGTCGGTCACCCGGGGGGAGGGTGGTAGGTACTCGGTTGCTTTACCATTCTGCAAGAACCCGAAGGAATTGGGTAACTCTCGCACTGCTGCCCAAAGGCGATTTATGGCTTTGGAGCGGAGATTTAAACAGTCACCACATTTACGAGATAAATATAATAGTGTTATCGGTGAATATATTGAAAAGAGCTATTTGTCTGAAGTTCCTGAATCCGAGGTGACGGAGGAAGGATACTACATCCCGCATCACGCTGTCACCCATCCGAGTAAGCCCATGCCTCGGATCGTGCTCGATGCTAGTGCGAGAACGCATACAGGGTTGTCACTAAATGATGTCCTTCATATTGGCCCTAATTTGCAAGCCGATTTATTTCTGCTTTTGCTTGGCTTTCGTCTTTTCCCAGTCGCTATGACTGCTGATGTTAAACAGATGTATTTACAGATTTTGGTTCCGTATGAACACCGTAAATATATTAGGATTTTATTTCGTTTTTCGGAGAACGAAGTCATACGAACCTTTCAATTTAATCGGGTCCCCTTTGGTCTCAAATCAAGCCCATACTTAGCAATGCGAACTGTTCGTCAGCTGGCTGATGACATGAGATCACATTACCCGGAAGCTGCTGAGGTGGCAGAGTCTAGGTTGTACATGGATGATCTAGTTTATTCTATTGCGGATGAAGTCAGCGCCGTGCGTCTGTCTCGAGAATTAATCTCGCTGTTCAAGGCCGGTGCCTTTGACCTGGTCAAATGGACAAGTAATGCTCATGTAGTCCTGGAAAACCTTCCCGACTCCCACCGCAGTGCAGTGGATTTGAATGATGGTTCTAACCATACCTTGAAGGTGTTAGGCCTTTCGTGGGAACCAGCCGATGACAACTTCTTCTTTACGACTGCTTACGTCCAAGAGAAATGTACAAAACGGAATATACTCTCTGTGGTCGCTCGTTTGTTTGATGTCCTCGGTTTGATGGCCCCTGTAATTTTGTACGCCAAGCTGCTTATTAAAGAGCTATGGTTATGCAACATAGATTGGGATGATTCTCCCCCTGAGAGTGTTATACGAAAATTCTCGGCGCTTATGCAGGAATTTCCTCTCATCTCATTTTTGAAAATCCCACGTCATATAGGTGTCTTTAACGATCGTACGGTACTTATTGTGGCGTTTTGTGATGCGAGTATGAACGGTTATGGTTGTGTCTTATATTTACACACCACTGACTCCGTGGGCAATATTACTGTCAGATTACTTTGTGCGAAGTCAAAGGTTTCACCCACTAAAGTGACCACACTGGCACGTTTGGAATTATGTGCTGCCGTCTTGATGTCCAAACTAATACGGACAGTTCAAGAGTCTTATCAAGCGCGTGTACCCATTGCGGGAACGTATGCTTTCTCTGATTCGACTATTGCGCTTTCGTGGATTCATTCTTCACCGCATCGTTGGTCGGTGTTTGTAAGTAACCGCGTCGCTCAATGTCAAGAGAATCTGCCTCCTGAACACTTTTATCATGTGGCAGGAAGTGAGAATCCAAGTGATTGTCTTTCCCGGGGGATGCTTCCCTCCCAACTCGCTTCACATGATTTATGGTGGAACGGCCCATCATGGATTCGTAGCCCTCCGTCAAATTGGCCTATGAAAGCCTTTTCACCTACCATAACTGCCGAGTTGCCTGAGCACAAAGTTACTGTGCTGACTGCAACGGTTCAGTGTGAACCCCCGGCTCTGATGGAATTGGCTCAGCGTATATCCGGGTGGGATAAACTTTTACGGATTGTTGTGTACGTCCTCCGATTTATTAAAATAATCTCGCCTTCTTCTGGAGTAGTCAATAATATTATGACTGCCGAGAAATTTGTGGTACTTTCAGTGCAGAGTATCCACTTCCTTGAACTGGCCTTTAGGTGTAATTACGGAGATTCATCCTGGGTCGGGCGGAATTATTCGAGTAGCGACGGTGAAAACTAGTTTCGGGATCTTTAAGCGTCCTATTGTAAAATTATATCTTATACCTACTCATATTGTTGTCAAATGTTGATATTGTGATGTTGTCAAATAATTTTCTGCATCTTATATTTAGTTGTAATTTAGTTTGTTTAGGACTTAGCCATGAAGCTTGGCCATTCTGTTAGCCTTAATATAAACTGCGTGCATGCTATGTTATGTTGCCATGATTATGTTTGTAATTTATTTTTGTTTTGAAACTTCTGCGAACTTCCAAGGCGGGGAGCATGGTTAGGCACATAAGGATTATTTTTATTCTGTAATTATTTTATGAATGAAATGTGTATGAGGTGTCGTTGGGAACCTTTGCGCTCATTATTCTGTGGGATCATGCCATCTATGCCCGCAAGATGTGCTGGCCATTTGTTCTTTATCTATGGTCTTGCATTGGGTGAAAAAAGAACGCCCTTGTCAATGTGTGACTTTTTCCCTGTGAACGGATTTTATTTGTGCTGTTTTTGAAAAAGTGAATAAAAGAAAAACAGGAATATTTATTTTGAGAGCGCCGTAATTGCGCGCCAAGCATCGCGATGCTGAACTGCTCTTCATGATCCTGGAGGTAAGTGGGCGTAGTTTAGGCGACCTTTGTTACCTCATACCCGACATCGGGTTCAAACATTATACCGGTGGAAGCCACCTCATGGTGGGCTATTTACACGCCACACCAAGGCAATAACAACGCAATGTTAAAAATATAAAAAAAATTAAGATGGCGACCAACTTTTTTGTCTATTGGCCGATTTAGATATAACTTGGTTTATGGTGTTATTTTAAAAAGGCAATAACAACGCAATGTTAAAAATATAAAAAAATCCAAGATTGTGGCCAACTTTTTTGTTTCTGGGCCGATTTCGATGAAACTTGGTTTATGGTGTTATTTTAACAAGGCAATATTAACGCAATGTTAAAAATATAAAAAAATCCAAGATGGCGGCCAACTTTTTTGTTTCTGGGCCGATTTCGATGAAACTTGGTTTATGGTGTTATTTTAACAGGGCAATATTAACGCAATGTTAAAAATATAAAAAATCCAAGATGGCGGCCAACTTTTTTGTTTCTGGGCTGATTTCGACAAAACTTGGTTTATGGTGTTATTTTAACAAGACAATATTAACGCAATGTTAAAAATATAAAAAAATCCAAGATGGCAGGCAACTTTTTTGTTTCTGGGCCGATTTCGATGAAACTTGGTTCATGGTGTTATTTTAACAAGGCAATATTAACGCAATGTTAAAAATATAAAAAATCTAAGATGGCGGCCAACTTTTTTGTTTCTGGGCTGATTTCGATAAAACTTGGTTTATGGTGTTATTTTAACAAGGCAATAACAACGCAATGTTAAAAATATAAAAAAAATTAAGATGGCGACCAACTTTTTTGTCTATCGGCCGATTTAGATATAACTTGGTTTATGGTGTTTTTTTAACAAGGCAATAACAACGCAATGTTAAAAATATAAAAAAAAAATAAGATGGCGACCAACTTTTTTGTCTATCGGCCGATTTAGATATAACTTGGTTTATGGTGTTATTTGCACAAGGCAATAACAACGCAATGTTAAAAATATAAAAAAATCCAAGATGGCGGGCAACTTTTTTGTTTCTGGGCCGATTTCGATGAAACTTGGTTCATGGTGTTATTTTAACAAGGCAATATTAACGCAATGTTAAAAATATAAAAAATCCAAGATGGCGGCCAACTTTTTTGTTTCTGGGCTGATTTCGATAAAACTTGGTTTATGGTGTTATTTTAACAAGGCAATATTAACGCATTGTTAAAAATATAAATAAATCCAAGATGGCAGTCAACTTTTTTGTTTCTGGGCTGATTTCGATGAAACTTGGTTTATAGTGTTATTTTAACAAGGCAATAACAACGCAATGTTAAAAATATAAAAAAATTAAGATGGCGACCAACTTTTTTGTCTATCGGCCGATTTAGATATAACTTGGTTTATGGTGTTATTTTAACAAGGCAATAACAACGCAATGTTAAAAATATAAAAAAATCCAAGATGGCGGGCAACTTTTTTGTTTCTGGGCCGATTTCGATGAAACTTGGTTCATGGTGTTATTTTAACAAGGCAATATTAACGCAATGTTAAAAATATAAAAAATCCAAGATGGCGGCCAACTTTTTTGTTTCTGGGCTGATTTCGATAAAACTTGGTTTATGGTGTTATTTTAACAAGGCAATATTAACGCAATGTTAAAAATATAAATAAATCCAAGATGGCAGTCAACTTTTTTGTTTCTGGGCTGATTTCGATGAAACTTGGTTTATGGTGTTATTTTAACAAGGCAATAACAACGCAATGTTAAAAATATAAAAAAAATTAAGATGGCGACCAACTTTTTTGTCTATCGGCCGATTTAGATATAACTTGGTTTATGGTGTTATTTTAACAAGGCAATAACAACGCAATGTTAAAAATATAAAAAAATCCAAGATTGTGGCCAACTTTTTTGTTTCTGGGCCGATTTCGATGAAACTTGGTTTATGGTGTTATTTTAACAAGGCAATATTAACGCAATGTTAAAAATATAAAAAAATCCAAGATGGCGGCCAACTTTTTTGTTTCTGGGCCGATTTCGATAAAACTTGGTTTATGGTCTTATTTTAACAAGGCAATAACAACGCAATGTTAAAAATATAAAAAATCCAAGATGGCAGCCAACTTTTTTGTTTCTGGGCCGATTTCGATGAAACTTGGTTTATGGTGTTATTTTAACAAGGCAATAACAACGCAATGTTAAAAATATAAAAAAATCCAAGATGGCAGCCAACTTTTTTGTTTCTGGGCCGATTTCGATGAAACTTAGTTTATGGTGTTATTTTAACAAGGCAATAACAACGCAATGTTAAAAATATAAAAAAATTTAAGATGTCGACCAACTTTTTTGTCTATCGGCCGATTTAGATATAACTTGGTTTATGGTGTTATTTTAACAAGGCAATAACAACGCAATGTTAAAAATATAAAAAAATCCAAGATTGTGGCCAACTTTTTTGTTTCTGGGCCGATTTCGATGAAACTTGGTTTATGGTGTTATTTTAACAAGGCAATATTAACGCAATGTTAAAAATATAAAAAAATCCAAGATGGTGGCCAACTTTTTTGTTTCTTGGCTGATTTCGATGAAACTTGGTTTTAGGTACTATTTTACAAGTAAACAGCAATGCAATGTTTAAAATATTAAAACACCTAAGATGACAGCCAAATTCTTTATTTGTTTTTTTAACCAAATAACACGAAAACGATCCCTTTTTTCCCAAGCTGTTTTTTTTGTATAATAGTATCAAAAATCGAGTTTCATCAAAATCGGCCCAAAAACAAACTGTGGGCTGCCATCTATTTTTTATTTTTTTATTATTGCGTTACTGTTTTCTGTAAAAATAGTACCAAAAGACGGAGTTTCATCGAAATCGGCTCACAAACAAAAAAGTTAACAGCCATATTGGACTTTGCAATATTTTCAACATTGCGTTGCTGTTTTCTCGTTTAAATAATTCCGAAAACCATGTTTCATGTAAATCGGCCCAAAAACAAAAAAAGTTGGCCGCCATCTTAGATATTTTTATTATTTTTAACATTGCCTTGTTATTTCCTTGTTAAAATAATACCAAAAACCAAGTTTAATGAAATCGGCCGAAAAACAAAAATCGGTTTAATATCATTAAACCGCATACGTTAATGTAAAGAGTGTGCCACAGTAATTTAATGATGCGGCTGACGTCATAAAGATTCTACGTACCGAAAACAGTCAGTAAGTAAACGGAGTTCGTAAAATGAGCCAGGATACGTAAAAACTGATGATGTAGACGGATACTTTATTAATTATCCCGTGTACGTAAAATGTATCGGCATACCTCCGACCCTGCTCGTACATTATGTACGTAACCGGGACCATTACTTAATGTGACAGGGACAGTACAATGATTTGGCAACCAGTTACTGTTATAAAGAGCCTGGATACTGAAATAATGCAGCTGTATAACTATTCGTACGTATGGCGCATACATATTTTATGTTACGGGTTAAGTAAATTACGTATGCTGCTCCGTGCAGAATCATTAAGCCGCATACGTAACTGTAAAGAATGCGCCACAGTAATTTCATGATGCGGCTGACGTCATAAAGATTCTACGTACCAAACACAGTCGGTAAGTAAACGGAGTTCGTAAAATGAGCCAGGATACGTAAAAACTGATGATGTAGACGGAGACATTATTAATTATCCCGTGTACGTAAAATGTATCGGCATAACTCCGACCCTGCTCGTACATTATGTACGTAACCGGGACCATTACTTAATGTGACAGGGACAGTACAATGATTTGGCAACCAGTTACTGTTATAAAGAGCCTGGATACTGAAATAATGCAGCTGTATAACTATTCGTACGTATAGCGCATACATATTTCATGTTACGGGTAAAGTAAATTACGTATGCTGCTCCGTGCAGAATCATTAAGCCGCATACGTAACTGTAAAGAGTGCGCAACAGTAATTTAATGATGCGGCTGACGTCATAAAGATTCTACGTACCAAACACTGTCGGTAAGTAAACGGAGTTCGTAAAATGAGCCAGGATACGTAAAAACTGATGATGTAGACGGAGACATTATTAATTATTCCGTGTACGTAAAATGTATCGGCATACCTCCGACCCTGCTCGTACATTATGTACGTAACCGGGACCATTACTTAATGTGACAGGGACAGTACAATGATTTGCCAACCAGTTACTGTTATAAAGAGCCTGGATACTGAAATAATGTAGCTGTATAACTATTCGTACGTATAGCGCATACATATTTCATGTTACGGGTAAAGTAAATTACGTATGCTGCTCCGTGCAGAATCATTAAGCCGCATACGTAACTGTAAAGAGTGCGCAACAGTAATTTAATGATGCGGCTGACGTCATAACGATTCTACGTACCAAACACAGTCGGTAAGTAAACGGAGTTCGTAAAATGAGCCAGGATACATAAAAACTGATGATGTAGACGGAGACATTATTAATTATCCCGTGTACGTAAAATGTATCGGCATATCTCCGACCCTGCTTGTACATTATGTACGTAACCGGGACCATTACTTAATGAGACAGAGTCAGTACAATGATTTGGCAACCAGTTACTGTTAAAAAGAGCCTGGATACTGAAATAATGCGACTGTATAACTTCGTACGTATAGCGCATACATATTTCATGTTACGGGTAAAGTAAATTACGTATGCTGCTCCGTGCAGAATCATTAAGCCGCATACGTAACTGTAAAGAGTGCGCCACAGTAATTTCATGATGCGGCTGACGTCATAAAGATTCTATGTACCGAACACTGCCAGTAAGTAAACGGAGTTCGTAAAATGAGCCAGGATACGTAAATGTTTATGTAGGCGGAGACATTATTAATTATCCCGTGTACGTAAAATGTATCGGCATATCTCCGACCCTGCTCGTACATTATGTACGTAACCCGGACCATTACTTAATGAGACGGAGTCAGTACAATGATTTGGCAACCAGTTACTGTTGTAAAGAGCCTGGATACTGAAATAATGCGGCTGTATAACTTCGTACGTATAGCGCATATATATTTCCTGTTGCGGGTTAAGTAAATTACGTATGCTGCTCCGTTAATACATATGCGGCATCATTAAACCGCATACGTAAACGTTAACAGTGCGGGCACAGTAATTTCATGATGCGGCTTACGTATTAAGGATTCGGCCTCATTACAAGTAACTCGTTTACATTGTCTTTACAGGGCATTATGCCGCATACTTACTGGACATGGTGTCGGCTCATTATAAGTATGGCTCTTATTTATTTCATGTGAAAAGCACATTATACGTATCTGGCTGCCAGTGCATTACAAATTTGCCAATTTTAAGTAGCCCGTTTTTCTCAGTGCAAAATTCCGAGAAATGTTCGCGAGGTTCGGTTTGCCACAGAGAGTCGTTACAGACAACGGCCCTCCTTTCACGTCTTCAGAAGTAAAAACTTACTTTGAGAAAAATGGCATCCTGCACAGTCTTACAAGTCCATACAGAGCCCAAGGTAATGGAGCCGCTGAAATAGCTGTGAAAACTGTGAAGAGTTGTATCAAGAAGGCGCGAGCGGAGGGCGTTGAGATCGAACAGGCCTTGAGTAAAATGTTATTTCAGTATCGAAACTGTGAACAAGCCACGACAGGCGTGGCGCCCGCTGTTGCGCTGCTTGGGCGCCGCCTACGCGGCCGTCTCGACTTGTTACGCGGGCCCGACGCGGCCGAGCGCGTGCGCGCCAACCAGCACGCCCAGGTAGAACGCGCCGGCGGCACGCCTCGTCGAGTGTCAGTAGGAGACACCGTTTATGTACGAGACTATTCCAAGGTTAATAAGAATAAGTGGGTCGAAGGTCGTGTTATTGACAGGGTGGCTCCATCCTCCTACGCAGTAGAAATGCCGCGAGGTGTCGCTCGGAGACACATCGATCAAATACTCGGTCCCAAAACGAAACCAAATCGATTTTCACTCTCAAGGATCTCGAGTATTGGTTCTGTGGAGGGGGAGCGACCTTCTCTGTCATTCATCGAGTCCCCAAACTCGAATAACGAGAAACCTAGCGTAGTAGAAAGCTCTAATGAGAGCCTGAATGATTGTAACGTGGAACGGTCTGATGTGACGGAGGACGAACAAAGAGGTTACGATAACAAGCAACCAGAAGTTGAAAATAACTCTACGGAGTCTGACGGAGAGACGACGGATACCGAATCCGAGACATCAAGTGGCGTAACCGCGGTGTCGGACTCGAGGCGGTCTACCGACGCCAACGCCGCGGCGCCCGCGGCTGATGATCAGGAGGACGAGGATACGTCGCCTTTCAGTACACGTCTCTTTGAATTTGTTAACATGCGTCCTCGTAACAACAGGCCGAACCTTGATTTTGATTAAATATTTTTATTAGATTTATTAGTTCCTTATTTAGATAAGGAGGTGTTGGGTATTGTGGGTATTATAATATAGATATGGTTAGGTACATACACGCTACTGTTGTATTGATGCGTTTGACAGTTCTAATAAACCAGTCTTGCAACCGCCGTCTTGCTTTCATTACGTGTTCCTTACGCTAGTACCTAACACCTCCTAACTAACTAAAGGATACCATAGACTTAACAAAAGAAACCTCTACCTACACCATTACATAATAATAAGTTTTTTGTACGTAAACCGATTTATTAACACGTTTTTATCAGGTTGCTTTCTCGGTTGTCTGTCCACAAATTTAGCAAACGATTTTCTACTATCTTCTCCATGAGCTAAAGTCTTGAAACTTTAAACATGGTCAGAACTGGGAGACAATGCAATATTATGGTGTCATTGATCTGATCTGATGATGGAGCCGTAAGCAGGCCACAGGTACTCTATGATGAAACCATACAACCTTTCGACAACCATTAATATTTAAAATAATTTGAACGCGAAGTTCGTTATCGTTTTAATTTCGGTTTTTCAAAATAATGTAATACACTCGGCGTCAGAAAAACCGCACCTTTTAAAAAACTTCTTCAAAGTTAGTTTAATCCTATCTAATTTGATGGTAAGTGTTGTTATATGTTTCTTCCCCTTCGGACATAGCCAACAGTGTCTAATAACCATTGGAATACTCGTCGAACGGAATCAATTACTGAGATGTTTCCGAGCCACATTACATTGCCTCATTTTTTGCAATATTTGAGCAACTTCATGGGCAATAGTAACCATCTTAAGAATTCCTTTTTTTAATTGAACTGTTGAAGTGTGTTTTCTCTATCATCTCGATAGCGAATTTACCCGAATTTCCTGTATTGACCCCTTTTATTTTACTTTTATAGCGGCGCAAGCAATAACGCTTTAAGTGTTTAATTATGGTAACTGTTATGTTAATAAAATCAAACAATTATTAATTGAAAGCTCATTAAATGTACTTTCAATAGATATCAACATTTACACAATAAAACGTTAGCGGGTGGCCAAGTCTAAACTTATTTTCGAAAAGGTGCGGTTTTTCTGACGCCGAGTGTACTTTGCATAAAAAAACTAATTTAAAAAAATAACACAAAGTCGGGTTATTTACACCCGCACCACATATTTAACTCACGAACGGCTGGACCGATTTGGATGAAATTCGATTGGTAGACTAGACAGATCAGGCTAGGCTACTTTTATCCCGGTAAAGGTTAGGGTCCACGCAGACGAAGACGCGGGCGGCCGCTAGTAAGTGATAGTACATCTCATATCTATTGTAGTAGCTATATTGTCTATCTTTACTAGCACGTACTGTTGTGAATTACAGTAAGATTTACCGTGAAAATAAAGCGAAAAATATAAGAGAAACTTGCTTTTTCTTTTGTTGTGTTGAAGTTAGCAAGCAGTAAAGTTTATGCGTGAAACTTATTTTATCTTTAGTAATATTGTATTCGTAGAAGCGAAAACGATATTATAGTAGTGGCTCTGTGAACTGTAGATAGACCACCACAGTTGTTACATTTTGAAAAAAAAAACGAAATGGCCGAAATGTTTTTTTTTTCGAAAATTGTCTCGACAAAAAACTATATAATTATCGAACCTGCTCACAAAATTTCACGAAAATCAGTTGAGAAATGCGACCTGTAGAAGAGAACAAACGGACGGACAGACATACGAAAGCATTTTTGCCTAAGCTGAAACAACGCTCGTGCTTCTTAGCTCTTTCGTAAAAAACAGCTTGATAGGTACAAAATGTTTTATTAGTCTATTTTCTACAACTTTATCAACTGTACCGGAATTTAACGTTGCCTTTGATACAATTATATGGCTACTTATATTTATCTAGAACTTTGGTTTTTTTAACTGTTGCCTGTAAATATAACGGGTGGCGCAAAAGTAAAGACCCTATTTGGTTCAGCTATAACATTTTTTCTAAATTAGAAAACTAGATTTAGGTTTTTTTAAATGTATATTTGTGCCATTAAATTTCGTACCATTAGGATTTAAAGATGATGTCTTTTAAATGGTGACCTCCAGAGTTGATACACATTTGAGCCCTATTTATGACATTTTGCATAACTTGCCGTAACACTTCCTGCGATATGTTCGTTATTTCTTGACGAATGTTTTCTTTTAGAGCTGCGAGAGTCTGTGGCTTGTTCACATACACCCGAGATTTCAAAAAACCCCAAAGAAAGAAGTCTGGACTGGTCAGATCGGGTGATCTTGCAGGCCAAGGCAAATCGCCAAAACGAGAGATAACTCGGCCTGGAAAAGCGTCCCTCACTAAATCCATATTTATTCCACGTTCTTGGGGAGTAAAACGGTCCATGTTTATTTTCAGTGTATTTTATATTTGTTCACTACACAATTTTCAACAACAGAATGACATATAAAATATATAAAACATATAAAAAAAATAAAAGTATTTTCTTTAGTGCCAGTACTTTTGCGCCACCCGTTATAAAACAAATGCGGGTTAACGACCGATACATTTATTATTGAAATAAGGCCTAATGGAACTAAATCATGCATAAAGCAATTAAAACTCAAATTGATTAAGTTCTAGGTACTGAAATTAATAGTTTTGTTTAATTTATTATAAAGTTAGAATTACTTGCTTACTTAACCAAATATTAATTACTTACATGAATTACATTTAATGTTAGGTAATGAGGCCCATGTGAAAATGGATGGCGCAGTGACTTATTCGGCCCGATTGCGGCGGTTAAGCAATTATCGCTAGGGTCGGTCATGGGATGGGTGAACAACAATTTATCACCAGCTCGACAAGTGATTATTATAAAAATATATAATTACTAGTGGCCGCCCGCGACTTCGTCTGCGTGGAAAGTTTTTTTGCTATCCCTCGGGAACAACCCTTTTTTTGGGATGAAAGGGACCGTCTTTGTACCCCTGACAATGGGTACCTATGCAAAATTTCATGATGATCGGTTCACTCGTTAAGACGTGAAGGCGTAACAAACAATTTATAGTATGTACATATTAGTTAGGATTTTGATTTTTGTGTCAGATTTCAGTGTTAGAGAATGTTTTTTTAATAATTTAACCTACGAAAAATTAGTACTCTTAATTTTTCGTACATTAAATAAAATATTATAAACATCGTAGGTATATAATGTTATTTTTGACAATTTCGCAATCATTTTATCATTTTGTGCCTCTGATAAAATGTAACTTGAATCGCGAGCGTTGTAAAAGGGCGGAAATTAAACTTCACAAAACACATTAGTATCTGTCTCTAACACATCGGCGTAATATGAAACAAAAACGTAGGGTTGTCCAAGAATAGTTATAAATAAAAAACCTTATGAAAAAATAAACGGCTCTAAAAAGCACGAAACAATTTAAAAAATAAAACACTTTATAACGGCTACTAACGCGGTTTTATTGAAAGTATTTTGGTAATTATTTGGTTTTTGGTTTGATTTTCCCGACGTTCATGTCTAGTGAGCGCGTAAGCTTGAGAAGAGAATATGAAATAATTTATTCAAATCTGCATATATTTACTAACTTGTAACTTTTGAACTCGAGTGGGGAAGAAGGTAATTTTTTATTTAAAGAGTTCTCTTAACTTCTCCAGGATCCCATCATCAGATCCTGATCCTGACCTTGGAAGGTTGGAAGTATAACTTTTGAACAAAAAAAAAAGAGTTTTTCAAATCAATCCGTTCAACCGTCTTCGAGTAATTTAGTAACATACATAAAAAAGATTCCGACGCACTGGGAACTTCGCCGGTTATTTTTTTTTACATGTTTTTTTTATTATTATACGAGTTTCTGTCACCACAATATATAAATGCTTTAGTAAAATTTCCATTCAGCAAAGACCGATAAAATAAAATAAACTTGTGATTTGTAGAATTTTCTGCAAAACTAAGGATTTTTGAAAAGCAAAAAAATTTTTGGTTCAGAATTTTGAAAACTTTATTTTGATATCTATTTGGAATGTTGTCAATGAATCACAAAATTAAAAACTTTTAGTAACAAAATTTCTGGACTATTTTCGACTGTTTTCCTGGACTATATTAAAAATAATACACGCCAATTTAGCTTTTTACTTAATTTTATGTATAAGTAACTTTAATAACTTGAACATAATAATCACAAGCATACTGTACCAAAGCACATCGTTTCTCTTGAGATGCAAATCTACCCTCAAACGCGTCACGACATCCGGCGACCTTCTGTTGGCAGCCCTGACGAGGAACTTCCGGCCCGCATAGGGCTGCTACATTTCCGGGACGTTGTTTCATGTTTTATAGAAAAAGTTTATATAAAATTTTTTAATATTATATAAAACTTTTTCTATAAAACATTATAGTAATAGTAACTAAAAAATTGTGTTACGAACTCTTTAAACTGTGTTAATATTTACGCATGAAATCTTTACGTAATTTTACAGAGAACCTCGTTTTAAATATAAAAACTAGCCAAGTGCGAATTGGACTCGCGAAGGGTTCCGTAACGTTTTCTATACAACATTGTTGTATGGGAGCCCCCTTTGATTGTTTTCTGTTTTTTTAGAATTTGTTGTTATAGTGGCAACAGAAATACATCTGTGAAAATTTCAACTGTCTAGCTATCACGGTTCATGACTTACAGCCTGGTGACAGACAGGACGGACAGTGGAGTCTTAGTAATAGGGTCCCGTTTTTTGCCCTTTTGAGTACGGAACCCTAAAAATTAAATAGCCCAACCCTAGGCGCTGTAACGTACACCTCACGTAACTTGCAACGTATTACAGAATACACGTATACAATTCGACACGTGTACATAAATACAATTCCCGCACGTAGAGACAGCTTTTCAATTTTCTTCCTCAAGCGGAAATGGGTTCGAAAACCATCGCACAAACCCACTGTGCATCACTCCAAGCGCTACCCGAAACCCAACCTTAACTCTTGACTCTATAAGGTGCATTTTCCTGTACGTGGAAAAATGTAAGTAATAACGTGCAACGATTGGACGCTCCACCGTCCAATATTGGACCTTAATGACATCGTAACAAGATTTAACTTGAGAGTGAAAAAAACGAGATGTCTGTAATGGGTATTTTCAATAATGCACAGTCCGATGCAGGTTATTTCATATATTAGCATTTTCCTGAGAGTTCCGGCCAATTTAAATATGAAATATGTTTCTCTGCATAGTGGATTTTGATCCAAATACATAATTGATATACAAAGTGATTAAATACTTATATGCGAGGTTTTTCTTTAAAATTTGAAATTAATCCGTAGCACAGGTATTTTTAAATCATTATATTTACTACACATTCCGATTTCAGAGGTATTTTTTCAAGACCAGAACAGTATACCTAATAGGTATACCTAATATACCTAATAGGTATACTGTTCATCATCATCATCTTCATCAGCCTATCATCGTCCACTGCTGAACATAGGCCTCTCCGAGTGCACGCCACCGAGCACGATCCGCGGCTATACTCATCCAGTTTATGCCAGCCACCTTGCTAAGATCGTCGCTCCACCTTGTCTGAGGGCGTCCCACACTACTTTTACCCATTCGAGGTCTCCACTCAAGAACTACTAATTATATTTTATTTTCAACAATGTTTAAGTTGCAAAAACATATTAATGCTAAAAGTTCGAAATAATGTTTCTTCCTAACCAAAAATGTAATATGAAATCAAATCAACGAGAAAAACGTAAGAAAAGAAATTCAAATGAATCTCATCATGACTTAATACATTTTCGGCGACTTGCTCAAGTACAGCGCTAAACGTAACGTAAACGAGCAATCTGCAGGAGGTGAACGCAGCGTTATTGCCTGCTTTGTCGGTTAATGTCAAGTAACTTGGGGAGATGGTTTACAATATTGAATATGGAGGGCGCATTCTTTGACATTTATAGAAAAAAAAAGATAATTCCCCACGAACTTGCACTACCTGATATGTCAAGTTTTTTTTATGCACAACAGGATAGTCACCTGATGTTAAATGACGATAAGGCCGAAGGTGGAAGTGCACTACACCCAGAATCGTCATCACTGAGGAACTGGCTGCTTTACTACTGCCTGTAACTGCCGAAACACAACAATTATTAAATTTTTGTTACGACGCGGGCGTCAGACTTCGGTAAGGTGGTGGTAGCTAGCCAGGCGGACTTGAAATAAGCCCTACCACTAACCAACCTTTGACCATTTTTACCAACCACAACAATATTTATTAGCACTATTTGAACATGACTTCTTTCTCTAATTTTAAGAACCATCAAAAATTACAAAAACCAACCAGCAAACACTCTAACTCAACTTTATTAAGAGAAACGTGTCCCAAGCATGTTCCTTGGGGGAGACCATTACGGGCGTACATTTATCAATAAGCGCGGCACTTAGCTAATTAGCCCGGCCAGCTTACCTGCCGTCTGTCCCGAGTAATCCCGGGACATAACGATCTTGTGTACAGGAATAAATAAAGGGGATGTACTCTATATTAGTAACGAAATAACGAGGATGTATAAGGCCGATGTGGGAACTAAAGCCCGATTTTACACATCCATAAGTAAGTAAGTTCAACTGTCCTTCTACTTATACTACTTAATCGGAAAACGGACAGTTGCGTCCAAACGGTGAATTGACTTCGGCAAGTAAGTAAGTTCATAAGTCGACCGCGCGCGTTGGATGACGACATATTGCTACCCTCTTTATAGATAATTTTATTTACATTGCGACCAACCATGGATTGTGGTGAAGTGCGTGAGCAACTTCGTGATTTTGTTAAAGAGTCATTAAGTGTGATTTTAGGAGAAATCGAAAATCAAATAAATATTGAACGCGAAAGTCCTACACGAATTTAAGAACGAAAATGGATTAGCAGAAGAAATGTTCATAACGCAACTTATCAGCTATTCAGAGAATTGTCTGATGAAGATCCACAGGAACTGCGGAACTCATTAAGAATAAAAATTCAAGTACTAACTGCACAAACATTAACAACATTATCTTTAAATCAGGTGTTCCTAAGCTACAATTATAGTCTAAGCAAGCTTAAAAGCATAAAAATACAAAAACCGCTCATGTAGCCAACAGAAACTGAGACAATCACTAAAAAAAATATTTAAATGAAGCTCAAAATCTATTCATCTAACTTGTTTAAGGATTTGTTTATAAATGGTATTCGATCGGAATAGAAAATTAATTACGATAATAAACAAATACCATTGGCATAAGTTTTTTGTATTAGAACGGAATAGATCATTCCGCTGCGACAGATGTCAACTTATGAACTTACTTACTTGCCTGCGGACAGTGCCGTTTACACGGCGGCAAGTACGTTGGCGGGGAGCGGGAGACGAAGCGGGAGGGGGGGTGCGCGCTACTTGCCTCTCCAAAAAATAGAACCCGATCCTATCCTACGGCAAGTTGCTACTTACCGGCTTACTTACTTGCCGGGCGGTGTCCACACGCAGTTTCTACTTACTTACTTATGGATGTGTAAATCGGGCTTAAATTATAACTTTTAATGCAAAACGGGATAGTGCTTGACCTTCACCTCACCTGACGTTAAGTGACGATAAGGCCGAAGGTGGAAGCGCACTACACCCGGAATCCTCACCACTGAGGTACTGGCTATCTCTAACTGCCGGAACACAACTATGTTGAAATTGTTGTTAGGGCGTCAGACTTAGGTAAGATGTGGGAGCGTCAGACTTAGGTACAACTTCACAAAATAGAACTATACGCGTGCGAATATTTTTAGATTTATTTATAATGACAGAATTGTGAAGTCGCCTAAATTCATTATGGCTAACCTTCAATATTTTGAGCAGACACGTTATTAACAAGTTTTTGGATAAATTAATGTACTTGTAACTAAGCTAGTTTGCCTGAAGTTGGCTAGTTCACGTTATCTATCCTTAATGGATATTTAATTTAGTATAGTACTTATCTGTATTGCAAACGGTATCGTGATCATCGAGGTAAGATTTACTAACGTAATAATTCCGAACGAATAAGAATAACGTAATAAATAACTAATTGAAAAAATGCAATTATGTTTTAGGCAAGAAATCCGTTTGGGTTGGGTGGGAAAAGTCACTATGAAATATAAAAAACCATTAATGCTGGCTGCATAAACCATAATTATTTTCTTTTTTCGACATTAAAAAAATATATGTTAATTTGACTTTAGTAACGATCTGTCGTTTGGTTAACAGATACCATAGACAAGTGAAAAAGTACAGCAGATATGAGTCTCAGATAAAAAATGTATACAACTTCAACATAAAATGACGGGTTTCCTTTTCCAATCAGACAAAAATGATGACGAGAAAAAGAATGGGATGGGACAAACTCTTACAATTTCATAATAAGCAAGAATGGATCCATCCCAAGATCCTTTGGGTACTTCAGACCCAGTAGGGATTACTGCTGGCGGGCACATTTTAGGGTTATTGCTTAATATGAGTCGGGCCATTCTCGACCCTTACCTGCCGATTCGATATTTTGATAAGTATTGGGTATATTATGTCTTAATTTGAGATTGGAGGGTTGGGTTATTCATTTTTAGGGTTCCGTACCCAAAGGGTAAAAACGGGACCCTATTACTAAGACTTCGCTGTCCGTCTGTCTGTCTGTCTGTCACCAGGCTGTATCTCATGAACCGTGATAGCTAGACAATTGAAATTTTCACAGATGATGTATTTCTGTTGCCGCTATCACAACAAATACTAAAAACAGAATAAAATAAATATTTAAGGGGGGCTCCCATACAACAAACGTGATTTTCCCCGTTTTCTGGTACGGAACCCTTCGTGCGCGAGTCCGACTCGCACTTGGCTGGTTTTTTATTTATAAGTGCCATAAGAAAACTGTAATCAAATGATAACATACCAAGGTACTCAATATTGATACATATTGAAGTCATTATATCTCAATAACTTTGTCAGAAAATCTTTATGACAAACATAACAACATGACTTTCAACTGGTTATTAATTAGTGAACTTGAATGGAATAAAGGGATTATTGTATTATTCAGTGTTTTCAGAAAATTTATCTTAAAGGCCCTTACCTCAAAGTGGCGCCCTCATCTTAATTAAAAGCCAAAGTGCCTAAAGAGCCCACTTTTTGCTCTTTCGCCTACTAACTACTACTACGAACTATATTTACTGAGGTTATTGTTTTATAAACTGTGTACTACTAGTACATGTGATTTTCGATACATTATGTACTTAGCGAGCAATAAATATAATTAAAATGAGGGCGCCACTTGAGGACTATAGGAGCTATAGGCCAAACAAACGTGTTATTGTATGAACTAAACTAATCAACTATACAAGTAGAAGCCATTTATTTTAACTATCGCCCTTCGTCTATGGATTCCCAAGACCCCAATATTCATAAACATCCGTTCTAAAACACAGCCCCCCAAGACAGCAATACACAAAAAAATACGACCTTCCTTTTGCGTATATAGGCTTAGAAATAGGGATGACCCTGCCTGACCCAAAAACATCACTGTTGTTATATCGATTGTTGGCACACGTGGATTTTAACATTTTGATTGATCTACCTTTGCGTAAATTTAACAATTATGTTAAAAAGATGTTCATGGGTAAAGGTTATTATAAATTAGACGATTATCTTAAAGACCGAAATGCATGGAACTGATGTAACACATAACTTGCTAGGCTTTGTTGTTAATAATCTAGTGTATTTGGTAACGATATATTTAAGTTTGTAAATATCGTTACTCATTTCTGTCCAAACTGATAGATAAGTTTCTTGCGCCCGTTCTTCTTGTCAGTTAAAAAAGTCTGGAACGGGTGGTAGGAAAATATAGATGATTCAAAAGCTCTTAATTACTAAGTTTATTTGAATAAAGTTATTTTTACTTTGACTTGACTTCGACATACTTCATTTGCAGTAGAATTAGGTTTATCTTTTCTTTTAGACATTTATACTCAGAAAAATATACACTTTTGGTTAAAGTTAAAGAGCACATTTTTATTTCAAACTGTTACCATAAAACGTTGCGTCATAGTTTATTATTTAAACAAAAATGATAATTTATTAGTGTGCAGTATCAAATGTTTCATTCATATGTTTAACTAGCTTCTGCCCGCGACTTCGTCCGCGTGGATATTAGACGAAATCCTTTTAAGGAACCTTCAACCAGGATCCGGCCAGTCATTTTTACGCGATTTGGCGAGTCCCCATCAAGCGCGCTGCCTCGCGAGGCAAGACATTTGCCGCGTGTGGCGGGCCTCGCACATGGCTTCCAGTTCCCGTTCCCGTTCCCGCTCCCGTTCCCGTTCCCCGTTCCCGTTCCGTTCCCGTCCCGTTTGCGTTCCCGTCCCGTACCCCTTCCGTTTCCGTTCCTGTTCCCATCCCGTTCCTGTCGGGTTCCCATCCTGTTCTCGTTTCCGTTCCTGTCCCGTTATATTCCCGTTTCGTTCCCGTTCCGTTCACGTTTCGTTCCCGTTCCCATTCCCGTTCCGTTCCCGCTGCGTTCCCGTCCCGTAAACGTCCCCTAACCGTCCCGTACGCCTTACGTTCCCGTTCTTGTTCCCGTTCCGTTCCCGTCCGGTTCTTGTTCCCGTTCCCATCCTGTTCTATTCCCGTTCCGTTCCATTCCAGTTTCGTTTCCGTTACGTTCCTGTTTCATTCCCGTTTCGTTCCGTTCCCGTTCGATCCCGTCCCGTACTCGTCCCGTACCCCTTCCGTTCCCGTTCCCGTACCCGTCCCATTCTAGTTCCCGTTACCGTCTCGTTCCCGTTGTAGTTCCCGTTCCGTTCCGTTCCGTTCCGTTCCGCTCCGTTCCGTTCCGCTCCGCTCCGCTCCGTTCCGTTCCGTTCCGTTCCGTTCCGGTCCGGTCCGGTCCGGTCCGGTCCGGTCCGGTCCGGTCCGTTCCGTTCCGTTCCGTTCCCGTTCCCGTGCCCGTTCCCTGGATGTGCATGTCCAGGTCCAGGTCCATATGTGTCATGTCCACCGCGTTGGACTTCAAAATAAATCTCATTTTCGCAATCACCATCCCATAAAACCTCAAGAACGACATCCATATCGATTTTTATGTTACTCACCCCACTTACCCTCTAAGAGGTTGATTTTCAAAATCCCAAAATATATATTTAGACGTGCTTCTACGAATTTTAAAGTTGTAATTTTTGATTTTGTATTCTTTTTCCATACAAAATTTAAACCCCATTTTTACTTCACCGCTTTCATGTCCACCGTGTTGAACTTCAAAATAAATGTAATTTTTGCAATCGTCATCCCAGAAAACCCCAATAACGACATCTATATCGATTTTTATGTTTACTCACCCCAGTTACCCCCTAAGGGGTTGATTTTCAAAATAACAAAATATATATTGGCCTATTTATTTTTACATGTGCTCCTACGAAGTTTAAAGTTGTAATGTCTATTTTATATTATTTTTCCACACAGAATTTGGACCCCATTTTCACCCATTTAGGGGTTAAATCATGTCCACCGTGTTGGACTTCAAAATAAATGTCATTTTTGCAATCATCATCCCAGAAAACCCCAATAACGACATCTATATCGATTTTTATATTTACTCACCCCATTTACCCCCTAAGGGGTTGATTTTCAGAATAACAAAATATATATTTGCCTATTTATTTTTAGATGTGCTCCTAAGAAGTTTAAAGTTGTAATGTCTATTTTATATTATTTTTCCATACAAAATTTGGACCCCATTTTCACCCCTTTAGGGGTTAAATCATGACCACCGTGGTTGGACTTCAAAATAAATGTCATTTTTGCAATCGTCATCCCACAAAACCCCGATAACGACATCCATATCTATTTTTAGGTTTTTTTAACCCTTTTCACCCCCATTTCATCCCCTTTGGAGTTGAAATCCTAAAAAAAACAATATACGTTGCTTTAGATTTCTATCCATAAGCCTAAATTATAAATTTAGCGATTTTTACATCGAAAATGAAGGATTTTCTTTAACACACAACTTCATCCCCCTTTTGACCCCTTCGGGGGTAGAATTTTGAAAAACGCTGACACCCGTATTTATTAATTTTCAATGTCAGCCTAAACACAAAATTTGAAGATTCTAGCTTCAAAACTGAGGGACTTTCATACAAACTTTCATCCCTTATTTCATCCCCTTAGGGATGGAATTTTCAAAAATCCTTCCTTAGTGGATGCCTACACTGTATAAAGTATCTGTGTGCAAAATTTCAAGTCTCTAGGTCCAGCGGTTTGGGCTGTGCGTTGATAGATCAGTCAGTCAGTCAGTCAATCAGTCAGTCAGTCATTCAGTTTACGATTTTATATATTAAGATTAAGGAGATCGGCGAAGTTCCTTAGAACCTTGGGCCTGACCGTTACACTGATGACTTTTGTACGATTTTGTAGATCTAAACAAGAAGATTCCATCAATATATCAATTATAGATATATTCTAAGTGATATCAAAGATAATGAGTTTTGTATGTAGGTACAATTGGATGAAAATGTGAAGTAGGATGAAAGAGAAATGAAAAATCACTTAATCCTGGATGTTTAAGTGATGTGTAAATGATTAAGCTAGTATTCGATACAACAGGTAATTTTACTGGCAACATTGTCCTTCGATATGGCGTCCTTGTTGGAAACAGGTAATCAACTAGCTTGTAAATGATTGACATGAAATCGTACCCCTCAGTCGGTTATTTCCCACACGTTATTAAAAATACAATATTAATTTTAGTTTAAGTCTGATTCCTGTAACATTTTAGGCCCATTTCTGCCGATCTCCTTTAATCAATATACTCTATAATAATAATATCGACAAGTATAATCTCTGACTAAACATCCCTATAGAAAATAGGCCTATGTGGGCCTTCACTTGTTGATTTTATTGGGAATTGGGAACCATTTGCAGTATATTTGCCACAGTGTATTTGCCCGCTGTTTATGCTGACCGTGCGCGTAAACCTATCTGTGTGTGTGGTCAGCAAATTTATTATTGACCGAGCGAGCACGAAGTGCGAGCGAAGCGTCTCTGCTTCAGCTTGGGCAAAAATTCTTTCGTATGTCTGTATGTTCTCTTCCACAGGTCGCATTTCTCAACCGATTCTCGTTAAAATTTGTGAGCAGGTTCGAAAATTATATAGATTTTTTTAGTTTAGCCAGTATATTTACCAAAAATCACCATTTCGGAAAATGTTTAAAATTAGAAGCGCCATCTAGCTGCGATTATACCTACCAAATAATACCAAACAGCACGCAGGTACCTACTACGTGCTTTGAAAAGCTCGTGTACAGTGTGGGGCAAAAGGGGTGGTGACATCTTTTAGATTATTTTTTTAAAAACATACAACTTGATCTACTTTTTAACGCGAGGTCTACAGCTCACGGAGCCACTAGTATTAAAATGTTCTGTTATATTGCAGTATGGCGGTTTGGAAATCATAAGCATATAAGTTTTGAGATGATATTTTTATTGCGATACGTTTTGTGAATTCCTTTTAAAGGGTATTATTATGCTATGAGCTATATATTAACGAAAAAAACCGGAGAATTGAGAGTCGGACTCGCCCACCAAAGGTGGTCCCGAACTTGTTGGCAATTTATGATTTTATTACAAATGTAGGTACCCTTATAGTTTTTATATTTTTACATGTAAATTGTAGTATAAAACGATATACTTGCCAAATTTCATAGTTCTAGGTCAACGGGATGTAGTACCCTATGAATTTCGATTCCCTTAAGAGTGTCGAAATAGGCCTTTTTTGCGGCATACACGGCCGTATCTTTTTTTACATAAACTGAGAAGTTTGATTTTTTTCAGAGCATCAAAGGACCATATACCTGAGTATATGGTTTTAATTTTAACTCGATACCTTCACGCGTTCCCGAGATAAACCATAAAAAGGATAAATTTCCCACAAGTTTCTACAATAGAATTATAATTGCTACAAAACTGACAACAGAGAAACTTTTTAACATTGTACAGGGTGTTTCGAGAGTCCCGTTACAGGGGGTGTAAATTGTGAAACAAAGAGCACTTTCGTCGCCATCTTCGGAGGAACCGCCATTTTTTAGTGGCAGCCATTTTGATGAGCTTCATGAAATACGATCGCTTTGTTTGTCGAGAAAAATGTTATAGGTTGTTAAGTTTCCTTCACTATGATAAGGACGAAATGTGAATTTTTATGCCCTTTTACAAGAAATATTTTCCAACAAACATTAATAAGAGTTCTAGAGTTTATTATCTATCTTTACTTACATTATTTTTTAACAAAAAACATTGTTTTAATAAAAATATGAGCTGCTTTTTTGCTTTAGTCGTTCCGTGACCACGGCCCTATTTTTGAATCGCTCGCCTGGCGTCGAGCGACATTTGACTCAAATGTATGAGATGTCGAACGAAAATCAGTAGAAACGAGTGCTCGACGCCAACCGAGCGATTCAAAAATAGGGTCCCTGGAAAGGTGTCGAAACGTCGGGAAACCCAAAAAACCAACAAATCCAAACTAAATAATTCTAAAATAACATCTGAATTAACCAATATACACGCTGTAATCCGTAAAAAGTGTTTTATTTCTAATGAACTGTACGCGCGGAAGCCTTAGGCGGAGTTCAGACGATAACGCACGACTCGACCTCAACCCGAACTCAACTCAAACTCAACTCGAACTCAACTCAACCGGAGCCCACTCCTTGAAATAAAGCGCTTACAATTTTGAGTTTTATGACACATTAATAAGCTCCGTTATATTTTGTCGATGCAACTTCACACGCCCCGCGCTCAACCCGGTCCCGAACTCAACTCAAACTCAACCCGAACACAACCCGAACCCAACTAAAACTTACTTAAACAATGCACAGGAGCTTATACGAGGTGTGATCTGATGTTGGCAATTCAAAGAATGAATGGCGGAGGCCCATAATGCTAAAGAAACCTAACGGATTAGATAAGTCGCTCAGCTCAGAGGCCCTTAGTACTAAAAACCTGTAATTTGGCACAAATAATAACGGAACCCTATATTTTTATTACTGTGAGATAACATTACAAACATTGCTCTGATTCCAAAGTTAGTAGCTACAGCACTTGTTATGGAAATCAGAGACAACGGTGGAACTACAAACACCCAGACCTGAGCCAATATATAAAAGTTCGTTTTTTAATAGATCCAGCCGGGGATCGAACTCGCGACCTCGGGCCTTGAAAACCGGCGTACAAACCACTCGACCATGGAGGTCGTCAAATACTGCGCATGGTCCGACACGTACTTGGCCGGTTTTTAAGTATGAAGTGGTTGCTTGAAGCCATCAAGGCTGCGTTCAGACGATAACACACGACCGGAACTCAACTCAAACTCAACTCACCGCAGCACACTCCTTGGAATACATCGCTTACAATTTTGAGTTTTTTTTTCAATTCAATTCAATTCTTTATTGTGAAATAAACAAGGGTCAATACATAGCAGATCTTAAGGCTATTATTTATACAGTTCCACTTCCACCAAGTTTTACCTTTGCAGGTGTATTCACATATTTAACTATTATCATATTACATGCAAGATTTTGTACGTTTCTTACCTAATGATTTTTCTCATAATTCATAAATTCTCCCAAAGTATAAAAACAATTATTAATTAACCATTGTTTTAAATGCTTTTTATGAGTACTAATATTTTTTTTGACACATTAAGCTCCGTTTTATTTTGTCAATGCAACTGTACACGCCCCGCGAACAACTCAAACTCAACCCGAACTCAACTAAAACACAACCCGAACTCACCTCAAACTCACCTGAAATGAAATTACACGGCAGCTTATTAAGGTGTCATAAGACTAAAAGTTGTAAGCGATGTATTTCAAGGTTGGGTGCAGTTAAGTGAGTTTGAGTTGAGTTCGGGTTGAGTGAGGTCGGGTCGTGCCGTGCGTTATCGTCTAAACGCTGCCTAAGATGTCAAACCTCAACCGTCGGGAATCAAAAGGGGGGTATTTAATAAAAGCCTCCTTGCACTAGGTAAGTGGGGGCCCCCACCAACCCCCACGACACGACTAGTGCTTTAACCAAATAAATAATTCAAAGCCAAGCTCACCTCATCTAGCTAAATAATTACAGGATATGTGATGAAAATACCGCGTACACGGTAATTCTTTTTTAGCAACTGACGTAAAAGGTTTTAAAAATAAGTACTTATTGTCTAATTAATTTCAAAATCTATCGTAATCGCTTTGAGGGTGTGATACATTGAAACTTCTTTTTGACAAAAACAAAAATTCACCAAAGAAATGTAGCAATGTGTCACATCCATCTGTCAAATGAAAGCGATTGCGATAGATTTTAAAATTAGACAATAATTACCCTGGTTCTGAAATCCGTGAACACTAGCTTTATGAATGAATGAAAGCTTTTATTAGCCAACATCACACGAAAAAAGTCACAAACAAAAAAAAGAAATAGTTATATACTAAATTAATATACTAACACCAGAGTAACAGTGTGTGACGAGCTTTATTGATTCTTAGACGAAATTATAACACTACGCGTGAAAGCACTAAACTTAAGAATCGCCTAAGTCTTTTCTTATCTACAACTCGACCAAGTTAACTTAGCGAATGACAGCTACATGACGGCTAAGTTTATGACACCGTTTTAATTTGGTCATGTTGTAGTTAGGAAAAGACTTAGGCGATTCTTAAGTTTAGTGCAATCGGCCATAAGGTGCAATTAAGCACTAAACATAAGAATCGCCTAAGTCTTTTCTTATCTTCAACTCGACTAAAATTACTAGGCGAATGACAGCTACATGACGGTTAAGTTTATGACACCGTTTTAATTTAGTCGTGTTGTAGTTAGGAAAAGACTTATGCGATCCTTAAGTTTAGTGCAATCGGGCGTAAGTATCAACTTTGCAATATTCCGACAAACAAATTAAAAGAACAATTTAATACCTAGCCTAAGAACACAGTTATGTTTCGTATATAAAAAGATGATTAAAAATAAGAAGCTATAAAAAACGATGTTAATTACAGGAACTTGTTGAAATGGGCGGAAAGTAAACGGCGTCTCAGAAGGAATAAATTAACATGTTATTATTGCTTACATAGCTTATAAACACTTAATATTACGGAAATTAATAAACTTTGGTAACTCTAGGTACTTCATAATATTTATTATTATTTTACAAAGAGTTTTATGAACATCTACGAATGAAATTATGAAATAAATTAAATAGAATTGCAACGTGTCCCTTCAAAAAAACAAAGTATTTTTTTTACTTGAAATAGAAATATCTGAGGGCCTAGTGCGAGTTGATGTTTTCACATTTCCCTATCGAAAACTATCGGATATGCTGCTCATAGTCAATGCGAGTGAAAGAGACAAAACTATAGTTTTCGATAGCGAAAGGTGAAAACATCATCTCGCACTAGGCCCTCAGACTTTAATTCTGGCAAATAAACAGTGTCGAAACGTCAATAAAATGATATATATCAACAAAATTAATCATCAACGTAAACCAAGGTATAAAATAAGTGAAAAAAGTCTAACTAACATTCCAAAAAAATACAATAATCAAAGTTTTACTGGCACGGCGAACGTCAAGTGTTTTTTCATGACTAAAAAAAATGTAGGAAGTGTACACAACATATTCTTCACTGGACGAAGAGTACGTAAATTGTCTTCCGTCTCGTTCTAGCATGTAGTTGCAGACGAGTCGACTATGAAAGTCGACACTCTGTGTTCCATGCGGATTCGAACTCGGGACCGCCAGGGCAGAAGGCGACCGACGCGACGGGTGCGCGCGCGCCGCTGCGCTGTCGAGTACAGCGAGTGATATGACGAAATAGAGGAGTATATTCTAAGTGTGACGTCATAGCGTGATCAAGTCTTATAAAAAGTTTCCGTTTTTTACCCGTCAATTGTTTAAAAAATTGAGCAGCGCAGGACATTTTGTGTTACTATCTAATTAGCTCATACAAAGATGAGATTCTTAGGGCCAATTTCACAGGTTCTAGAATTCTAGATATTGCAGTCATTATGAAATATAGGTAAGTAATTTCATACTAATTCTGTTCCTTTTTTACCAAATTAGAAGAGAAATTCAATCTGGAACCTGTAACCTTCCCGAGGCCTTTGAAAACAGTATTAACAGTATTTAGTAGCCAATTAAACAGTAAGTTACTTACCTAAATTTTTGTTTTATTAAACTACAGTTAGGCATCATGTTTTTTCGCTATGGGGCAACTATTTTTTTCATCTTTAAACATTGCAGAGCGTCTTTTTCGTAATACTCTCCATAAAATAACAAACGGTTATTTAAAATAACATTAATTAAGCTTAGTTGACACGGGCCCAGGTCTGAAAGGCCCAGCTGCAGTTGACATTAGAAAATGCCCAAATTCCGTTTTTGCCAAAATACCGGAAGAGACAAGTGTGCGTTTCCTTAACTCTCATCTAGGGTTGCCAATTTCTTTTACATCTACAACTATATTACTTGTAAGATGTAAAAATAGATAGAGTAGACGATGAAATAGATTATATTTCGACCCCACAATATAATATGTATGTATTATGTATGCAGAATGTTGTTCCTTGTTTATTAATAAATAAGAAAAAGTAAGAATATACTTTATTATTGACCGAGAGGGCGCAAAGCGCGGGCGAAGGGTCTACGTTTCATCTTGAAAAAAAAATGCTTTTGTATGTCCGGCGCGGCTATTCGCTACAGTAGTGGCTCTACCATGAGTTAAAACGTAAAAAAAAAACATATTTCAGCCATTTCGAAAAATATTCAAAAATCTATAGCTCACTGAGCCACTAGAGAGTTGGCAACTTTACCCGCCCCCTTTTTCCCCGGAAAGTTTCAACAGCCAGCGTTTAAGAGTGGCATTTTTTTCCTTTAAAATTCAGTTCGGAAACTGTTCTAAAGTTTCCCACTTGTGCGGTGTCAATACGATCAGGGTTTTACGGAATTTTGTAAAAAAAAGTGATTGGGAATTTACATTCTTGTACAAGTTGAAGATGTGAAAAATATATAAAATCCTGAAAACTCCAGCCTGCCTAGCATGACCGATTTATATCGCGTGATATAGCGTTTTATCACGTTTAACTGTCAAAAAGACAAAGGAATTTGACAGTTGAGTGTCGATAAAATGCTATATCATGCGATATAAATCGGTCATGCTAGGCAGGCTGAAACTGATAAAAATACTGATAAAAATAAAAATCCAGACAGACAATATGACAATACTAAAGACAATATGGATGATAAATTTTACAAAATGCGCCCCACATTCTTGGGTTTGAAATTTCTGTAGGTAGGGTTATAAATATTTACAGAAGAATTTATTTTTTACTTTTTAGTCCGTTTTAATATTTTTAGTTTAGTCCGTTTTTTTTTGTTTTTTTTTATTTTATTTTTTTTATTTTATTTTATTGGTACACCAACATAATGCATACAGTATTATTACACAATATTTCATTCGCTAAGCCATGCTTTGATGTGTATGATTTCTATTACAGGTATACTCAACATTGATAATGAACACTAGCTTTTCTATAAATTAGTAACTATATCTAAAGGTTTTTATAAAATTTTAAACAAATTTAAAATATTAATTAATTACAGTTTTAAACTTGTACTTAATACTTTGAAAAAGAATATTATGAACAATAAAAAAAGATAATTCTTAAACAAATATTAAACAAAGATAATATTAACAAAGATTAGAATATTGTTATACATTACTAAAGCAACAAAAATATTACATTCCCGATCTGAACTCTAAGAGGTTGCGTTTAAATTTATAAAAGCTGCAGCCAAAAATGTCCAGATCCAAATCAGAAGAGTCATTAGCTATCATATTGTAATACGTACACATACGGTGAAAAGGTGAATTCTTGCCAAGTTTGGTCCGACAAAAAGGGATGTGAAACAAGTCTTTACAAACATACCGAGAATTAGGTCTAGGAACTCGAAGGGAGATTTCATCCAACGAAGACTCAGCGAGTAACATACCATGTAACAGTTTATATAAAAAGCTTAAGTCCAATATCCAACGACGATCTTTTAATTGCAGAATATTGAAAAATTTTAGTCGTTCATCATATGTGTGGTGAGATGTTATCCCTCTCGCGGTAAAAGCTAAGTACCGCGTAAAAGAACGGTTTATCCTCTCAATCCTGTCCGAGTGAACGCTGTAATAAGGATTCCAGATTACACAAGCATACTCCAATAGACTCCTCACGAGTGCATTAAATATAACTATTCTGGACTCAGCTTTCTGGAAATCCCTTGTGGCACGCTTTATAAACCCTAGCATACGAGATGCACGATTGACGATGTTGTCGTAATGGTTCGTAAAACTCAAACGTTCGTCTAAAATGACACCAAGATCCCTCACTTCATTGACCTTTTGAATCTGGCCCCCGCCAATAACATAACAATTATTATTGGGAAGTCTCTTCCTGGTAAACGTGATATGAAGACATTTTGAAGCATTCATACTCATTATGTTCCTGTCACACCAATCTTGAATAGAATTTAGGTCATATTGCAAGAGCATAGAATCCTGTTTATTATTTATGACTTTGAAGATCTTCATATCATCAGCGAACACTGAACATTTACTATGTTTGATGCTACATACTATGTCATTGACGAAGAGAAGAAACAATATAGGGCCGAGATGGGATCCTTGTGGTACACCAGAAGTTGACACATACGGCTGAGATTCGTGTCCCTTAACAACCACACTCTGACAGCGTTTCGCAAGATATGACCTGAACCAAGAGAGAAGGGGTTCAGCGATGCCGTAAGTTCTTTCTAACTTGCAAAGTAAAACGCGGTGGTCAACTCTATCGAACGCGCTACTAAAATCGGTGTATATTGAGTCGACCTGCCCGCCCCCGTCTAACACTTTGATGAGAGTATTAATGTATGGGAACAGATTAGTAGTAGTAGATTTTTTCTCTTGGAACCCATGTTGTTTATCACTTATTAAATGCTTGGTGTGTCTAACAATGAAGGGACATACTAATGACTCAAACACCTTTGAAACAGAGGAGAGAATAGAGACTGGACGGTAATTAGAAACATCATCATGGTGACCTTTCTTGAAAATGGGAACAATCCTCGCCTTTCTCCATTCCGTCGGGAAAATGCCAACACTTAAAGATTTGTTAAATATTAATGTGATTGGAAGAGCAAGAGATGATGCACACATTCTCAGAAATAAAGGTGGAAGCTTATCAGGTCCAGTTCCCTTGTGAATATCTAGACTCCTTAATTTTTGAAGAACTTGGTTTTCAGTAAACTTTATCTTACTTAATGGGGCGCCCCCAAAAGTGTCCTCGAGGACGAAACCCGCTGCTGAATCGCTCGGCTTACTAAAAACAGAACTAAACTTTTTGGCAAATAAGTTGACCACATCATTTCCACTAGTTACCTTCTCTTCATCAAGATGCATGTTAGATGGTATGCCTCCCAATCGGGACCTTTTATTTTTAACAAAACTCCAAAAGAATTTAGGGTCCTTTTGGATATTACCCTCAACTTTTCTGATGTAAGATCCATATAGGGACTTTTCGCGTTTCTTACAACGTTCACGCAAAATTTCGTATTCATGTCTATCGCGCGGGTTTCCACCTCTTCGATGCCTATTTCGCAATTTCTCTTTTTCGCGTAAGATACCAATAAAGCTCCGGTCAAACCAAATAGGATAGCAAGCTGGAAAAGATTTGTATCTGGGAACATTTCCAACAACAGCCTCATTCACCCTCTCATATTTTTGTAATAATTTAGTCCGTTTTAAAAACTTTTTTTTTACTTTTTTAAGTTTTTTTTTAAATAAGTAGATATATTTGTATTGTGAATGCAGAATCTAAAACAAAAATTATGTCGATCTAAAAAAACTTTTTCCATTTAAATGCGTCACTGCCTTTTTTTGAGAAGAATAGAATTTTTACTTTATTGTTTTCTGCTAGTAGTCGGCCTAACTTTTTTAATTTTTTTAATATTAAAAAAATATCTGCTTCTTTGGCTCATTTAGAGAAAAAAGAACTTCTCACCCTTTGTCCCATTCCGCAATAAACGTTGGTGAACATAAGTAATTATGCGCGCGGTAACTTCGCCGCGAAAGGTATAATTAATTAAAGTTTTAAGGGCGATAATCGGTTGGCTGTCGCGCGCTTGATAGCCGCGGTTTGTCGCCGAACATTCGAGAAGAAAACATATTAAAATTAATTACTGGACGTTCGGTAATTACATTGATTGATTGAGGAAATTTTGAAAAATATCACCGAATATTATGAATTTAACCTGGCTTACAAATGTTACCTTTAAATTAAAGTCTGAACGTTCCCTAATTATGGACAAAGTCTTAGGAAAAAATAATTTTAAAGAGCGTTTTCTTTGATGTTAGAATTTTTTTTAGATGGAAAAGTGAAAGCAAAAGTAATCAATAATTTATTTTTGACTAGATTCCGCCCGCGACTTCATCCGAGTGAATATTCAGAAAATCCCTAGGGAACGATATATGTTTTAATCCAGGCTATAAACTATCTGTGTGTCAAATTTCATCCAAATCTGTTTTGCTGTTTTTGCGAGATTCAGGAACAAACATCGTAACCTCCAAAGTTTTTTATAATATTAGTAGAATCATAAACGTACGGTATCAAATAGGTTAACACATATATAATAGGTAATAATAATGACAATTATAATAGTAGTTTATGAAACTGACACATAAAGAGGGGTATTAAAACACGAGTGTGTGTTTAAAAACCGAGCCGTAGGCGAGGTTTTTAATAGTATCACACGAGTGTTTTAATACCTAATTATGTGCAGTTTCATACACTACTTTATCTACACTCATACATTTGGGATTGAACCTACTAAATAAAAGATCAACGTTAGAAAAGAGAAAGAGAGAGACTTTGTTTGTATTAGCTAGGTACCTACCTTGTAATAAGTCAATTCCTTAGCTGCATCTAAACTAAAATATCGGGCAGAGTATTTTTTTTCACATTTTAAAGCAAAAATAAAAAACCTACAAAATTCAGTAAGTATAACAAAATGTAAAAATTGAAATCAAAACTTTATCTGAAATGCTTGGCGCCCATTCCATTAAAAAAAATAGATCAGTGCATTCCAACAAACTAATCGCACTAAGTCATCGATTACCATAGAGTGCATTTTAATCATGGAAAATAAGTGGGAAAATATCGTTGTTCTTTTTTAATGTTACGGCACTGCCTTCTTTTTGGATTTGCCCTGTATCGTAATGAGAAAAAAAGTTATTTTATGATGCAGTTGACTGCATCGTAATGAGTTTATTTTTTAATTTTACCTGTCCACGAAAATAAAGTACGTATTTATATTACCTTTTATGAATTCATATTTGGAACATTACGTTGTGAGTGTAGATAAAGTGATATTAACTGTAGTTGGTTAATAGACAATAAGAAACAAATTATAAATTTGGATTTAAACATTAACTGTCTTATTCAGAGTACGTTCGTTAAACTGGGGTCAAAGTTAACATGGCGTTAGACTGCGGACTAACGCCATTTTAGCGCAAATCGTATTCCGAGTGACAGTTTAACGTTTAGTCCCACCGTTTAAGGATTAAAAGGTGCATTGTGATTGGTTCACAAGCATATTAAACCAGGTTTCCAACCAACATCTAAGACAGTAAGAAATAAAGGTTTACTAAAAAATACAGATTTATAAAATGCCAGATAATAAACACAGTTTTAGAAATAACGAGGTCGTAAGTACAACCTCTATGGAATAGTAACACGCGATGTAGCTATTACGAAATATAAATCTAGAATCTGATAGTTCCCGATTAGGGATTGTAATAAAAATAAATAGCCCTCACCAACACTACTCGTACAACGGAAAGTAGTTATTACGTAAAACTATGATATTAGTTAACTTCTTAACACATAAACGGTACAGTCGAGTTCATTAAGAGTGCATCGCGCCTCCCCTAGCGCCGCCAATCAAGAAAAATCATTACACCGAAATAACGATGTTAAATAAAATTCTGAAAAATATAATATAAGAACTAGTATTACCTATCAACTATTTTTGTATGCGTTATATTCTCATTTTAAATGAGTTCGCGTGGTTAAAATTAACGCCCAAAGTGGCCACTTTAGGCGTTAATCCAGGTTTTGACTACACAAACACATTTAAACCAGGAAAAAAACGCATACAAAAATAATTTATAACCAATACTACCTACTTTTTATATTTTTTTTGAATTTTATTAAATATAGTTATTTCGGTGTAATGATTTTTTCTTGATTGGCGGCGCTAATGGAGGCTCGAGGGCACTTTTGACAGGATATTGACGTTTATTAAAAAATACATAAAAGTTTATGAACTGTATTATTGTGTTGTTGTACTTGTTATTCAAAGGTATTATTGATCTCGACAGTACTTACAGTACAGAATATAATTTTAACCAAACCCGATAAAGTAGTTTGCTCAATATCAAAATGTTATTTCAAGGTTACTAAACCCAGGTAACAAAAGGGCAGCTAAAGACGCGGTATCAAAGCTAGCTAGTTTAATCTTCACACCCTTTAATGGCTTCCATGGAGGCTTTGGATTAATCAGGCAAAGTGCCATTTTGGTATTGAGCCCTTTAGAATATACGATCCGATTTGAGGTTTGCCTACCTGGATATTAGCATTAAGGAATTTATAAAAATAATTATATTTTTACCAGTACCAAGACCAACATGATTTAATACAGTATGTATTACGTGCAATTTTAATTTTAGGCTTTGTGAATATCATAAAGAAATATAAATTATTTAAAAAATTGAGCAGAAATTGCAAAGCTACGACTGCGACTGTATAATTGATGTATCAAGAATATATAAGCGTAGAAAAATATAGAGCTGAGAGAGACTAAAATACCACAGAATACTATCCCCGTCAGTTGGTAATGCGCCTGGCGGCCATGATTTTAACCTCAAAAACGAAAAACAGCTGTATTTTTTTTATATTCCTAGACCCTTTCTTATATTGAAAATAAGAATTCAATAATTAATATATTATATTACCTATGTATTAGAATTATACTGTTTTTTGACATTTTTAGTTGCGGATGACGTTGATGTGTATGTTAATTTGACAAGGTTCCAGCGCATTACCAAATGACGGGGATAGTAAATAATAGTACAAGTACAATACTTCAATAAGGTAAGGAGGACTGGAGGTAATTACGCCACTACTTTTTACACTTACATTTTATGAAAGCAAGCATTTCTTAATAATAAAAAAACGATCAATAAAATATCGTATCGATATAGTTACGATCGTTCTCAACAGTCGCCAAATCTAAAAGCACCCGTGGATCTTCAAGTTATTAAGCGCAATATTATAAACGCGGTCGTTTCCAAAGAGATGTGATTACCTAGGTGAACTAACTAGTAATTAATGCCTAAACCTAAATAATTATCCATATTATCTTTGAATTATAATTGGATTGAATGTCATACGCGTAAAATGTTTACTATTTTATCTTAATTACCTTTCCATTTCACTCTGCACGTTCTATTATTTGTTATTGAAAGACTACCTCAATATAATAAGTAGTGTAGTGAAGCAGTCGTTTTGTCATAATAATGACACGGTCATTGTTCTGTCTAGTTCTCAACATACCTGTGAACAAAAGAAAAATACCTTTAGTGATTATTATAACATAAGAGTGGCAAACCGATGGAAAAATTTCCTTCAATAAGGATGGTCAAGAGATTTTTACTATCGGCCGTAAGGCTCGAAACTCAAATTCAAATCTCTGCTTGAATAGCACCATCCCTTTCTAACTCAAGCAGAGATTTGAATTAGAATTTGTTTCTATAATACGAGTAGCATATCCTTAGAAGCACAACGGTTTGCACCTTAATAGACTATTTGACAGCATTGAAATATACTACAAATTGTGGTCATCCTAACAGATAATGGCGTAAAAAAACATATTCAACTATTATATGGACTAAATTAAGTCTATTAATTGATTAATTTCACCTAGAAAAATGCAATAATTTTTGAATTTTTTTCTGTGGCGAAAACGCTCTAAGATGACTGATGACGTCACATGCCTGTAAATAAATATGGCTTCAGGCGTTTGACACGACCATAGACTTAGGATCGGCGATTGATGGCTGTCAAATGGCTAAGGATATTACAATGTTTACAGGCTTGTGACGTCAACAAGTCACGTGTCCAGCGTCATAGCGTTTTTGGCGCGGTTTTAAAATTTTACACTTAAACATTGATTTTTTTAATGAAATACATTGGTTTTTCATGAAATATCAATGTGGTGCGCTTATTACGTAGAAAGGAATAATTTAAAATGGTTTTCCAAAATTAGTCAAATAGTCTATTCTATAACAACGATTAGAGCTTCCTTAGAAATTGGATAATGTATGGCTATGGTCATAATTATGTAAACACGATAGATTTTTTAAAACAACTCAGATAAGTCTTATACACAGGTTGGTCAAAAGTTCTGTTACTGAGTTTCTTTATCGATTACTGGCCATTAAAACAAATGAAAAGAAAAAATAAAAATGACATATTATTGACAGTTTTATAAGCTATAATTCCATACCACACGTATATCATATTTTGTTTATTTCACCATGGAATGGGGGTTGAAGGAGAATCGTGTCGCTGTAATTGCTCTGCACAAATGTGGGCAGCCACCGAATATGATTTTCAAGTTGCTACAAAAGTTGAAAATCAACAAGCAATTTATTTATCGCACTATCCATAGGTACAGTAATACCTTGACCGTCGATGACCGAAAAAGATCAGGAAGACCACGTACCGTTCGGACACCAGCTGTGATCAAGGCAGTGAAGGCGAGAATCACGAGAAATCCCGTCCGGAAGCAAAAGTTATTGGCAATAAAGATGACTGTGAAGAGAAGTTCCCTTAAAAAAATTATCAATGATGACCTTGGGCTTCACACTTACCGTAGACGAAAGGGCCATCTGCTAAACGCACGATTGAAGGCTATGAGGTTAGCACGAAGTCGCGCTCTACTAAAGCGGTACGCACAAAACGGCCATCGAAAAATCTTGTTTACTGATGAAAAAATCTTCACAGTCGAAGAAAATTTTAACCGTCAAAATGATAGAGTATACGCTAAGAATAGTAAAGAAGCCAGCATGATTGCTCCGAGGGTCCAACGAGGTCACCACCCCTCATCAGTGATGATTTGGCTGGGGGTGTCTTATTCAGGGCTAAGTAAGGTTCATTTCTGTGAAAAAGGTGTGAAAACTGGCGCTAGAGTCTATCAAGATACCGTTCTGGAACCTGTTGTCAAACCCTTAAGCCACACTTTCTTTCAAAACCAGCCATGGGTCTTCCAGCAGGACTCTGCCCCTGCGCACAAAGCAAAATCTACACAAGCATGGTTTCGGGCTAACAAAATTGATTTTATCGCGCAGGAAGAATGGCCATCCTCCAGCCCAGACTTAAATCCTCTGGATTATGCCATATGGCAACTTATTGAGGAGAAAGCATGTGCTAAGCCCCACATGAATCTCGACTCTCTTAAGCGCGCTATTCTCAAGGCAGTCGCAGAATTGGATATGGTGGTAGTTCGTGCTGCCATCGATGACTGGCCTCGTCGTCTAAAGGCGTGTATTCATGCCAGAGGCGGTCATTTCGAATAATTTTAATACATGATAATCTTAAATATTTGTGCTTTCATTTGGTATATAATTCATTGTAGCATTATTTGTAAATTTAGTATTATTCATGTTTTCCATAGTTACAGAACTTAGTAACCAACTAGGTACTTCCGTCAATCACAAATAAAAATAAGATGACAACACTATTCTAAAGTTTTGCCATTTACAAACTCAATATGGCACGTCGTCGTCGTAACCGCGACAATGTTTGTCGACGCGACATCGGTGACGTCGTCGTCGTGGAAACGTTGCCTCGACGTAGTGGGTGTTCTACGAGCTCAAAATCAATGGAATACCGCAAATCGATGTACAGTATAGCCATTTGGTACACGTATACTTGAGGTGAAAACAAAATTTTGGACCCGCAGTTCTTAAAAATTCTTCCCTTAGGAGAGGAGCTATGGTGTCATCTTTTTTTTTGTATGAGAAAAAATTTTTTTTTTCTTAAACCTATCGTGTATGGTATTGAATGAAAGGGCTTGCTAAGCCGGTTCCAAAAATATATCACATCGTTATATTTCAGCCACTTGTTTTAAATTAAACCAAAAAACATTTTCAAAACATACCAAGTTTGGGCTCCTACAGATACAATATGGTTGAATTATTTTTCGTTAAATATACCTCAAATGATGTGTAATATTCTCATATCTAACCTCAAGCACAGCCGTGACACACTCTGTACGTGAGAGTTCGAGCGCCAGCGACCTTGAGCCAGAGCGTGTAAGCGCTAGGGTTGATACCGAAATGGAATTTAGACTCGTGGCAAAGGAAATTACATAGTAGGTATGTTAGGAAATAAACTTGTGCAAGGACATGTTAATGAAAGATAGGTTTGATTTATAATAAGTTTTTGTAATCTTTTAATTATATTAGGTAAGTACACATCATAAATTGCAACCCTTATACTTTATTTTCTGTTATTTATCATATAATCATTTTTTTAATCTCTTAACGTGTTAATGAAGGAAAGGTTTGATTTATAATCATTTTTATTAGGGTTCCATACCCAAAGGGTAAAAAACGGGACCCTCTTACTAAGACTCCGCTGTCTGTCTGTCTGTCACCAGGCTGTATCTCATGAACCGTGTTAGCTGGACAGTTGAAATTTTAACAGATGATGTATTTCTGTTGCCGATAAAACAACAAATACTAAAAACAGAATAAAATAAATATTTAAGGGGGGCTCCGATACAAGAAAAGTCCTTTTTTTTTTTTTTGCCGTTTTTTGGTACGGAACCCTTTGTGCGCGAGTCCGGCTCGCACTTGGCCGGTTTTTTTTATTTATTGTCAATTTTACCTACTTGCGAGTTTACGAGGTTTAATCGTCTGAAATCCTTATTTTCAGAGCTTTTTGTTATAATTAAAGTCAGGTTAAAGGAACGGTAAGGGCATGACTAATATTTCGTATATTTTAACTTATAAAATAGTCGATAAATACTTATTTTATTAAAATTCAAAATATGGTAAAGTTGCAATAGTAGGTCCCATCAACTATGGCAACTTTGACATATTTTTGTTATTTTAAAATAAGATATAAATTTATCGCTTACTCTATAGGTACTTACTTTTCTGGATTACTGGGCAATACGAAGAAACTTTTATCAGGATTTTGTTTTTGGTTGTTGCCACAGCCATAAACACAACAATAACGCCCGCCGCCGGGCATGATTAATTATCTAACAATTAATAATGTAAATTAAACGCGTAGTCAGTCCGTGCGAAATGCTGTACAATACGGATTGCGGTGGGACAAGCGAGCGGTGAGCGAAAGTAGAAAGAACCCTTGCCCGAGTAAGTCGGCGACTTGCGGCTGCACTCCCCGCGCGCCGCGCGCAGCCCCCGCGCGCCTCCAGACACGCACACATAGCCGCGAGCGATTTTACGAGCATACATGCGCGAGTGTCGTTTCTTTTCGCGTTAGAGTATATATTCTGTGCCTCAAGAAAGCAATTTTGAAAATATTGATATTTAGTATTTTTTTTAATTTTTTCATGATCTCAAAGCTTTCACAAAGTGATTATATTTATTAAAAAAATACTGTTCTAAAACCTATCTTGTGTGATATCAAATGAAAGGGCTTTCTGAGCTGTTTCTAAAAATATATCACATAATTACATTTCAGTACTTGTTTTAAATTAAACCAAAAATCAATTTCCAAAAATCCCATACAAACGTAAGTTTGGGCAAAAATTTGAAAAAAATACTAAATTTAGATATTTTCAAAATTACTTTCTTGTGCTTTGATATGAAGATATTATGTAACTCTTAAGGTGTATTTTACAAGAAACAGTTCAACCAAATCGGATCTGAAGGAGCCCAAACTTGGTATGTTTTGAAAATGTTTTTTGGTTTAATTTAAGACAAGTGGCTGAAATATAATGATGTGATATATTTTTCGAACCGGCTCAGCAAGCCCTTTCATTCGATAACATGCACGATAGGTTTTAGAAAAAAAAAAATTTTCCCATACAAAAAAAAGATGACGCCATAACAGACTCCTTTCCTAAGGGAAAAATTTTTAAGAACTGCGGGTCCAAAATTTTGTTTTTACCTCATAGTCCAATCAATGAGGATATTTGTTGTATGGCGACTTCCGAATAATTCTCCCGTCTATGAAATTTGGCATGTGATGAAGTTAGGTAATACAGATTACAGATAAACAATAATCCAATAAATTTTGTTACGAGAAGATAGGTATTTTTACCTCAACATGAAAATCGCTTATATCTCTCTGTGAATATTTCCTCCGGCTAAAATTCTTTATGTGTACGTACTTATGTATTAGTTAGAATAAGTATGTAAGGAAATCCAATATTTTTTCGATTTCAGAGATACCCCAAATTTAAATTTTAATATTTTTCAATACATCTTCTGTTGAAAATTTTTTTTGCTGATTATTATTTTTTAATATGATTTTATACCTTTAATATATAGCTTTGTTCAGTAAGCCATTAAATTTTCTTCTTTAATCATATTTTTTTTATTATTTGGTCCAGAGAGGTAGTGTGAAAAAATAGTCGGTCCATTTTTATACGTTTATGTATAAATATGATTAAAGAAGAAAATTTATTGGCTTACTGAACAAAGCTATATATTAAAGGTATAAAAACATATTAAAAAATAATAATCCGCAAATAAATTTTTCAACAGAACATATATTGAAAAATATTGAAATTTAAATTTGGGGTATCTCTGAAATCGAAAAAATATTGGATTTCTTTACATACTTATTCTAACTAATACATAAGTACGTATACAGAAAATATTTCAGCCCGAGGAAATATTCACAAAGAGATATAAGCGATTTTCATGTTTAGGTAAAACTACCTAACTTCTCGTAACAAAATTTATTGGATTATTGTTCATCTGTAATCTGTATTACCTAACTTCATCAAATGCCAAATTTCATAGACGGGAGAATTATTCGGGTTGCATAAGCCCCGTTGATTGGACTATCAAGTATACGTGTACCAAAGGGCTTTGCTGTACATCGATTTGCGGTTTTGTTTTGCGTACGCGTAGGACTAACGAGCCTGTCCGCGAAGAACATTAATATGAAGTTGTGGTAAAAGTTTACTTGGTAAAGTTTGTATTCACATAACCTATGCGTTTGAAGTGCGCTTCAGAAAATTATCGTGAAGCTACTTGGCAATTTCAAAAATTACTTGCGTTCAAAGCTTCGAAGTGGTTCTGATTTTTATCATAAAGTGAAATAAATCCGTTTGTGTAAAATACAACAGGCCGAGAGATTACATTAAACCTTATAAAAAAGCAAGTTTTTTTAGAAGTATACAGGGTGTCCCAAAACTTTGCCACACCAAGGGAAGGTACCTAAAATATTGAAGGTGAAGACTTCATTTTGATTTTAAAAATAATTAGAACTGCATTCAAAGATTATTGTAAAATCGCTTACCTTAACAAGCAATCGATCCCATCTAATATAAAAACCAATCTTTTATTTTTACGATACCGATCGAAAGGGCTACTCATTTCAGATTATTTTTACTTGAATAACATAGCATCTTAAAAGGAAGACCATTAAATTTTACATTTCAATTATTTTAAAACGTATTGCATGGGCAAAAAAATGTGAGTTACTTTTCCTCCCTATTTTTATTTTCCTAGTCTGTTTTTTACGGGCTGTATACTCCACAATCACTGAAGCTTTTCAATATTGTATTAATATCAAAACAACCTTACATTTAATTAAACCTTTGAAGTTTAAAGTGCTGTTTAAAATAACCGGCGCAGCCAATAATACAATTAAACCAGTCCACCATTTTCCTCGGGATAATCATCCAAAATGGCCGCTGCCAGTTTTCTCCGCGGATAATATCTCAAAGGCAAGTGGACTGAGTGCTGAATTGAGCGGAACTTGTCAAATTGTTCAGATACTGTTATGATGGAGAGAGGGTTGGGGCTATGAAACGAGCGGGTTGGTAGAGGTAGTCCAGAAACTCGTGAAACGGAAGTAAAATTATTTTTACTTCCGTTTTTCCGTTGTTTTCGTGTTTTACATGTGGTTGTTGCATTACAAAAAAGTTAAGTGTTGTTTGTACAATGACACTAATTAAATTATTTAATTAAATTAAATAATGACAAAGAAAGTCATTTATGGCTTTCTTGACAGACTGTATGCAAAAACCACGTGTTTTTAGTAAAAATAATTTGACTTCCGTTTCATGAGTTTCTGGACTACCTCTAACTCAATCGAATATAGTAGTGAGAAGTACTACAATAATCAAAACGCTGATTCATATTCAACATAAATTTTATAAGAATTAAGGACAGGTATTTTAATCATAATAAACAGTCTTTAAGCTACTTATATTAAACTCAGGATGTAGCTTGTTGTCTCTCAATATCTATCGTTGAACTGGATTTACTTGAGTCGTCAATTTTGTACGTAACATCTAGCTTTCAAAATAATTATTGACTTTATGCAATTCATTATTCATTTAATAGCAGTTACGTTTTGTCTCCTTCCCGATTTACTCATTGGGGAATAAAACCAAGTGTGTATGGTTGAATAAATATTATTTATGCACTTAATAAGAATTTGATTTTTCATTTAGGTAACTTACACAATTATGACGTTAACAATAGCAGTCTTGGGCCCCAGTTCCGTTGCATTGAAATTTCCGGATTTAATTGAAACATTTTCCCGCCTTTCTCGTGGCCCCGCTCTGTACAAATGGCCAGCAGTTTATTCGCCTCCATCTAGGTCCAAGATAGGAGTTATCAGCCGCGCTCATAATTATATCAAATGACGTCATTTGTCACACTTTATCGGAATTCACGAGCTTGAGGCATCGACTTGGAAAACTAGTCCATGAAGAAGAAAATTCTTTGGATAAATGATTTTTTATTTCTTGTGAAAAACCTAGCAAAGTATTTCGCCAAAATACAGACGTTACCGAAGCAGATTTTTTTTAAAAGAAGTGTTTTCATGTTTTGCTTCAAAATAAAACCAAACCCAACAGTAGGTATAATACATTTCAAACTTATTGGCGGCTCGGAACATCGCACGAATCGAAATAATAGTTAAGACCGCAACAATCGTAAGCGATCGTAACGATGTAAGGAAACGATCAATTTGCAATTGTCAATTTTTTCGTCAATGCCAACGTTGGAGGAATAGGGAATATGCATCAATTTTTTTTATCAAAATCAAAAGTATAATGCGTGAGAAAATCAACTGTAATATTAAAACTTTTTTTAGCACAGCACGCAGCACAGCAGCAACCGCTCCATACAAAACGGACATGATATAATAACGTCCACATATCACGTTTCAGGCGCGCGTTTACTATGGAGTTAGCCAAGAATTTATTATTATTTTTAATTATCTCCCTAAATTTTGCGTTTAAGTACATAATGTGTCATGCAAAAAAAAATTTCTTATTCGATATTCTATCTGACTGTTAAGTTCATTATATTGGAAAGTGCACAAAAAAAAACGTTATTTTTACCTGATTTCATCGTGTGATAAAACTAAAATAATACATTATTATTTTTTATTTTCCTGTTCCATCATGTTTTTATACGTGTCCGAAGCGATCAAGCTCAAATTTATCAAAATCGGTGACTTATGCATATTCCCTATTGACAATACGATCAATTTTCGCATCAACGAGCGTCAATTATGAAAAAATTGGCAATCGCAAATGATCTTTACCGGTTACACGGCTACGCGCCTAGTGGCTAATTACGAAGCAATGGTATTCTAAATTAAAAACGGAAAGGTGAACTTTGCGCCTGTGACAGATAACTCGGCAACGAAGTTTAGATTGTACAAAAGGCAGTTCGGAAAATATCAGGCGTTTTTTTCGTATGTTAGCATACTACCTACTGGTACAGGAAAACAGTTGATTTAAAACATTAAGCTTATTTTATCAGTTTTTTGGACATATAGTGGTGGACGGATAATAAGAAACACCAGTCGATTTTCATACAAACGAGGTAACTTTGAAGTCTTGGTTCTCAAGGATTGACCTAGCTGTAATCTGATAATAGCCATCCAGGGAGTGAATGGAGGTGATTCAGATCGCTATACACACGATTCAAGAGTACGGTACTACTTATTAAGCATTCTGGGGCTCAGGTCAAAAGTAAGAGTATTACATTATAGTAGGCGTCACGTAAACTAATGCATTTTTACGTGACGCGCAGCTGTAGGTAATGTTTACTTACAGATAAATTATGTGAAAGTTATAAATAGATGTTGTAGTTATTTGCACGCACTTTAAGGGCTTCCGCCCTTACGCCTACTTCTATTAATTATTGTTAAATAATTATTTTATTCAATTATTTTCCGCCAACTCAACTAAAATTGAGTGACCAAGCTTAAGACGATTTTTCTTCCCAACAAACGTATTTAGAGTAAGAAAAACGTTAATAAAGAAGAGACCCGTCCAGAATGCAGACTGGACATTAATCAAGGACAATTAAGGGAGAGGGGAGATAAATGGCGACAGGGTGACGGGTTCGATTTCGGTGCCGGATTGCGTTACTGTCGGGAAGCGGTATTAATATTGTAGCTAGTTGTGTACAAAGCTTGGGATGTTTTTAAGAGGGCATTCGCATTTTACATACGTAAATCAAGAACTTAGGAGTTTTTGAAGCGATTTTGGTCACATAATTTATTGTTTTAGCTTCTTTTGACTTCAACCATCTTAATTATCATATATTTTTATTGAAACTGTATTAACCAAAATTCGTTTCAATTGGATAATTGACTACGTAAACAGTGGGTTTCGAAAGCGCGATTTCCAGAAGACGGGCGAAGGCTCATCTTTGAAGTAATGTTACACCAATAATTATTACTAGGCAAGAAAATAATAAGTATTCGTTCGAAGGGGCATATCCTTTAATTGAACTTGTATTAAGAAAATTTCGAATTTTAGTTCATTAACATGTATTTTTATCACATCTAAGAAAGTAAAAAATCGAGAAAATGACTACAAGAAAACACGTTATATCTCATAATCTAGAAGTTATTTGGCAACATAAATATTTTTCTACGTAAGAATAAAGATTGTACTATAAATGTGTAAAAATAAAAAAAATATCCGTCATCAATCTTTTATGAAATTAATTTTCAAAGTAAGTATAAAATCGGGCGCATCAAGCGTTTCAAGTTAGTCGCGCGCTGGCGCCCTTCGAGGCAAGACCTTTGTCGGTTGACTTCCCGCCGCCGCACAAGTGCCACGCGTAATAATATTTCTATAAAATAAGTATAGTGCGACCAAATTTGGAACATTGATGTTGATCCGTAAGTAATTTTGTTTGTTTGTGAATCTGAATGAACTAAAATTAAAACTGTACTTAACATTAATTATAACAATTTTCTCTACAAACTTATTTTTGTTTTCCTTACAGAACATGGGTAGAAAAGAAAAAAAATATTATGGATCAAAAAAGTCAAGAAAAAGTAATAAAAATAATTTGCAGAAAGCAAGAGAAGCTGCGTTAGTACCTATTTAATTTTTAACAGGGTTAGATAAATGGCAAATCCACTAGCGGACACTTCTCTTCTTCTTCTTCTAAACAATACGGGTGGATTCTCTCACGGCAACTCGACGTTTATTGCGCCTATTTTTCGATCGGAGGGTGTGCGGCCGGATTACTCCAGCAAGCCCAGCTCATCCAGGAACGCCTATGTTAACCGTTAGCGACGAGAGCGGCAACGATTGCGGGGCGGCGAGCGGCAAACAACAAAAACGTGTACGAAGTATGCCACACCCACAGCACAAAATCCCTATTTTGTGGCCACAGCCACCGCGGGCGGGCTGCGTCAAAATGGAGTCATAACATTTAGCTACTTAGTACTTATCTACTGATAAATTAGGTATTTGACGAAATCGTCTAATACCTAATTTATAATTAGTAAGGAACGCCTAGCCTTTCCTGGTAGTAGGGGTGAGTTGGTACCTATTTATTGCTTAGTTGAGTACGTGAGTAGGTATTTATTGCTATGGGTTTATACACTTACCTACACGATCAGTAAATATCACGGATTTTGGTAAATACTGACGGACCATAGTATAAATACTGTACCCGTAGGATGAACAGCTATCGGAATTTGAGTAATTTTATTGTAATGTAGGTATGGGAAATTTGTAAAGCGCCGGCGTCAAGCGCCGATAATTCTATTCAGTCAGTCATCGCGATTGATGTTGTCAAAAAAGCCGCCGTGTTGGCGTGACGAATAGCGACTCGGGAATAGTGTAAGGGTTGTCACGCGTTGATTTAGTATTTTTTATTTATAAATTCCTAATTACAGATTTAGTAGTTATTTAATCTAGAACTTACTGATTTAGGTGTCATAGACCGTGGCCCGGCCACGGTGCCAAAAAATGCTGTGGTTATGTCAGTGTACCGTACGGGTACGTGCTTTATGGTACCCAAAATTAAACAAAAACTAGTGCCACTGTATTTTACGAGATATAGCACATTTATATTCGGGTATTTCAGCTATTCGGGTATTTAATTAACGACTTTTGCTTTGTCACAAACAAAGTAAAAAATATTCGAATATTCGAATATCACCGACTTGAGTATTCGAATAGCAAAATAAGGCGAATATTCGAAGCATTCGAATATTCGAATTGCAAGCCCTAAATGTAACACACGATAATTATTTCATAAAATGTAAACACAAAATTTACCTTTTCTCTAAAGGCTCAATTACACTATACAATTTTAAGCAAGCGATTTTAAGACTGTCTTGAAAACGACTAAGAATGCGCGCATTTACACCACACAATTTCTAGCACGCTCGGCCGTGCTTACTGTCATAGTAAAAGAGAAGGCAGTAAGTCTCTAATGTCTTTTTCAATCAACGTAGTATTGGAGTTATTTACATTGTAGTTTTTGTATTTGTTTTATTTTCTGTTTTAGTTCTTTAAGCACCTACCTAATACCAAATTCCTTTTCTTTAATCATTGTTTGTTAAGAGGTTAATTATAAATATTTTCAATTTGCAGTCGTCGTGTCAAATAAAATTTTAGGTACCTATCTCCTTACTTATATATTAATCAATCATTTTTTTCAACTTTTATCTACCTATTAGAAACCTACATAACATTAATATCTGACTAGGTTGAAAATTCGAAAGGCTCACGAATAGATATATTTTACCTAGTAGGTATGAAGTAGTAGTAGGTTTATTTACCTAGTATCATTTTATTTAAGTAGATAAAAACCTCGGAGGAGCGAGGAGCTCGGTGGCGCAGTGGTTTAGCGCCTGGCCCAGCGATTGCGGAAGTTAAGCAACGTTCGCAAGGGTCGGTCATGGGATGGGTGACCAAAAATTTATTATCTCGAGCTCCTCCGTGCTTCGGAAGGCACGTTAAGCCGTTGGTCCCGGCTGCATTTGCAGTCATTAACACCCACCAATCCGCACTGGGCCCGCGTGGTGGGTTATGTGGCCCATCCTTCTTACCACCCATAAGGAAGGCCTGTGCCCCAGCAGTGGGGACATCAAAAAGGCTGATAGACAGATAAAAACCTCTAATGTGTAGGTACTTAATGCAAATTGCAAGAATCGTATCAAACAAAACAAGACTGTCGCTCTTGTGAATAACTCGACGGACACACACGCCGCACCGCACCGCACACCAACGCGAACGCGATGGCTTGCGCGCGGGCCGCGGCAGCGGCACCCACCCGCCCCTCGGCGTGACCCACCCGCCTCTCAGCGTGACCCACCCCGCGCCACGCCCGCCCACGGCGTCCGGCTCAGAAGGTGCACATCGTCGTTGTTGTCGGTCGCGCACGTATCGACCTACCTAGATATCGCATTATTATACGTTACACTATTTCCCAACAAAGTACTCGTCAAGACGATTCAAACGAGCCCAAACTCGATGGGGTTGCATGGTTTTATTATAGAGTTCCTATGGCCTTCTTTCGGCTCCATCATCAGATCCTTGGACACTATTTCCCATTAGAGTACTCGCCAAGACGATTCAAACGAGCCCAAACTCAATGGGGTAGCGTGGTTTTATTAAAGAGTTCCAGTGTCCTTCTTCCGGCTCCATCATCAGACCCTGGACACTATTTCCCAACAAAGCACTCGTCAAGACGATTCAAAGGAGCCCAAATTCAATGGGGTTGCACGATTTCAATATTGAGTTCCTATGGCATGGCCTTCCAGCTTCATCATAAGAGCCTAGACCTCATCTCCCTTTAAAGTACTCATCAAGACGATTCTAACGAGCCCAAGCACGATGGGGTTGTATGGTTCCATCATAGAGTTCCTGTGGCCTTCTTCCTGCTCCATCATCAGATCAGCCCAATGATACCATAATATTGCATTGCCTTCCATTTCTGACCTATGTTCAAAGTTTCAAGTCTCTAGCTCATCCGAAAGCTAGTTTAAATTGTTCGCAAACTTTGTGGAGAGACAAACAAATAAACACACAAGGAAACGAGAAAGCGACCTACTAAAAGCGTGTTAAAAACAACCTACCTACCTATAAGTTTCAAGTCTCTAGCTCATCGGGAAGCTAGGTAGGTAGGTACTTACCTAGTATAAAATACTCTTTTCTAAAATCTACAAACAAATAAACGAACCTACTTATAAATATTATTAGTATAAATAAATAAATAAACAAGAAAACGTCCATATGAAAACGTGTTAAAAAACCAACATTCCTTTTTGAACTTATCTTGTACTGTGGCAGTATCGTCTATCTGTGGCGAGTCAGACAGAGTCTGTCTCTGTCTGTCACATTACCTCTACACGTTGACCTTGAGAACGCCTTTATGCCTTAGGTATAAAGTTGGTTTTTGTAGTACAACTGTTACGTCTGACGTGCCGTCGTAGGTACAGTTAGACTGTCTTGAAATCGTGCGTGCATTTAGACGACACAATTTTAAGAATCTTATCATCGAGCGGGCTAGGCCGCACGATTTTAAGATTCTTACTGTCTTAGTCCGTTTACACCATGCTTAGTCTTGAAATCGCGTGCTTAAAATTGTGTAATGTAATTGAGCCTTAAGTACATTTGGTTCATGATTGTAATTCTGCATATTTTTTGAAAATATTTCATGTTGTTGGTCGTCGTTCAGTTTCGTATTAAAAATATGCGTTAATAATGCTATGCTTAAACATAATTATGCTTAAAGTAGTCATGCTTAAAAAAATATGCATAAGCTGTTATGACTAAGTAATATTATGCGTAAACATCATTCGGTGAAATCATATTATGCTATGACATATTATGCCTTAAAATTTTATGCAAATACAAAGAGAACCACTGGGCCTCTGTACGCGGCATAAACACAGATCAAGATCGTTCGGTCATTGCAGCGTATGGTAGCAACTGTGTGCCGTACGTGAGGAGAAACGCACACACGCACACGCGCGCTCACTTCGCGCGGCGATCGAGCCGTAAATACCTAAAACCCGAGCGCGTAAATTAGGGAAAGCCCTCTTAAGCGCCTACTCACGATTCAACTCAACCACAATCTGCTGACACAATTTGTTGAAGTCGCGGTTGGCTGTGTGTATCTCTACTCACGTTGCGTTGCGCCCCCAATTCGACTACTGACTATTCAATCTGTCAACTCTCAGCAGATTGGGTCAGCAAGTTGGAAAAGAAATTGAATCGTGAGTAGGATCTTTTAGCAGATGTATAATTTTCCGTTTCGTCATTCGTGTTTATCGTAAATGTTATGTGGTATTTACACGAGTGACTAAAGCCGCACGACTTTTTCCACATGGCGAAAATTAACTGTGTAAATGGCAATTTGGCCTAGGCCACACGCAACGCAGGTGACTGAACAAACTTATCTGATCTGGTGGCCAAAATTGGAACTACGTATTATTACATATTGTTACCTAGTAGGTTACGCCATCCACCATCGCCACCAATGTGTCACCTGCGATTCAATTTAACAATCGACTTGCTTTAGCCCCCTAAATTCGACCATCACACATAGGTGACTAAAATCTACCCATGTAAAAATAGCCCATAGGGATTTATATAAATTGTCAATAAACAAAACAGTGATCCGCTGCAACTTCACTCAAGAATTTGTGGCAGAGTATATTTTACAGAAATACTTCGTTTTGTACCGCAAGCGCTCTGAAGTTAGCCACATCTTTACAATCTTGTTTTACTTTTGGGAATACTCGCTGGTATAGCCCGATTACACTGTCTGTACATCACATAACTCACACGCTATCACTAGAACCATACCCCATTGGTATCGGTACACGTTTACCGCCATTTTCAAACACAGGTGTGACGTCATGGTTACAGCGAGTTTTCGTCGGCAAAAGATCTTTTTGCGGCAGAAATGCGAGGACGAAATCCATGTTTATTCATTATGGACTCACATCCACCTGACTTTTTTAAAGTTTCCTGTGTTTTTAATCTACAATAATTTGAAGGACAGACTATTAAATAAGGTGGATTTTTTTTACTTATTTCTCTTCAAACGGTTCAAAAGGTTGCAATTTTCCTCACTATGGCTTTACTAATATATAAAAGTGGACTTTTAGTTTCAACTCTCCGAAACTTTAACTAAACTTCGTAACAGATATGCCTATGTTCGTATTCGTAACAAAGTTTTAAAACTCTGAAGTTAGCCTCCTGCATTGTTTTGAGATAACGGTTGAAAAGAGATTTCGAACTTTTAAACTGAGAGTATTTACATTTAAGTATTTATTAAGTTCGTCACAATATTGCATTGCTTGCGCAAAACATTTCACCCAAATGTAAATTTGTATTTAGTACAAATATTTGATTATTAAATTGCCTCTTTATTTGTAACGAAACATTTTCTGAACTCGTTTTAAAGTGCAAGCAAGTTTACTTTAATCCAAAACTATTGAACTTAAACTGAAACAAACAAAATTAAAAAAAAAAATGAGAATAATTCACATTATTGTGTAAGGTTTCTGAACGTTTGCCCGTTTATAACGATTTATATCCATTTTTTACTGGTGTCGTGCATTATGACATGAGATCCGGCTGTAAAGCATGGCGGACGAAAATGTGACAAGGACGACTTGTTTTAACTTTCCCTTTTTGAAGATGAAACTTTGCAGATTTGCAATGCTCATTGGTAACCGTTTATAAAAATCTTTGTATTGTTTTTCTGTATAAAATAAAAACAATTGACGGCGACGACTTACAGGCGGCCTGATAAACTCAGAGGTGGACAGGCCACTATAATCCCCATACGATAAGAAAGAATAAAAACAATGAGCATCAGTAACAGGTTTGAATCCTATAGTTTTACTGATATAATATAAACACATATTGATAGCTATGAAATCTAGTGGAAGATTTTTTTTTAATCCGTTTAGAAATGGTTGAGTTAAAAGGGTTTGAAGGAAATGCCAAGCTCAATGTAATATGTGCTTTATCACGTACGACATAAGGTTCGCGTACGTCGCGATGACGTCATAAGGACCCCCAAAAAACCAGTATTTTACCTCTTATAACTTCTCAGGTTTAAATGATATCGTAAAAAATTTTTCGCAGTTAATCATGTGGTGGCATAAGCTTTCTAATTAGCCACTAAACAAAATTCGTTACTGATCATCATTGAAACTTAACCGCTGTTCCGTGTATTATATAAAGTAAATTATTTTAAATCAAAGGAATTATGATCAAAGATACAAACTATTCCATCTTTACCTTCCAATCTCCAATGAAAATCCTTTATTCGCTTAAATATAAGATTAATAAACCCATGATTTAATACATATACATACATACATACATACACTCACGCCTGTTTCCCATGGGGGTAGGCAGAGACTATGGATCGCCACCTGCTACGATCCTTGCACACTTCTTTCGCTTCATTCATATCCATCAATCTTTTCATACATGCCCTGCGGTTTTTGTCACTGCGTACACCAGCCTTTTTTATAATAACCTCTATTTGGTCCGCGTAGGTTTTTCTGGGACGCCCTCGTGCAATCGTTCCTTCCACATTCGCACAGTATATCTCTTTCGTGATTCGCCTTTCATTCATCCTCTCTAAGTGACCAAACCACTGGAGCATTCCTTTCTCAATTCTTGTCACTATATCATCTTTCAGACCACACCTTTTGCGAATCACCTCATTGCTCACTCTATCACTCAGTTTTACTCCACATATTTTCCTCAACGATCGCATCTCTACCGCATTTATTCTGCTTTCATTCTTCTTCTGCCATACCCAAGATTCACTTCCATACATCAGTGTCGGTACCAGCACTCCGTTATGAATAGCCATTCGCGCCTTTGCAGAAACGGTTTGGCTACTCATAACCGAGTGTATAGCACCACTCACCGAATTTCCTTTCTTCACTCGTCTTTCTATGTCTTCCTCACTCTTTCCGTCCCTTGTGAACAAACTCCCCAAGTATACAAACTCACGGACTTGTTCCACTTTTTCGCCCCCTAACATTACTGTACAGTCAGTCATTTCTTCATCTCTCTCAAACACCATCACTTTAGTCTTAGTTACATTCACTTTCATCCCTTTTCTCACAAAATCTTCATTCATAACCGACATCATTTCCTGCAACTCTTGCGCAGAAGACGCAAGTATAACTTGGTCGTCAGCGTAGAGAAGGCACTTGATTTGAGTCCCATTCATCACAACCCCACAGTCACGTTCTTTCAGACCTTTCATACAACTGTCCAAAAACAGATTAAAGAGCCATGGTGACGCAACACATCCCTGTCTGACACCCCTAGAGATGCCAAACCAGTCAGTGTATACGCCGTCAATCCTGACGCATGCACGGGAATCCTCATAGAGAGATTTCAGTGCATGAATCAGTCTGCTCTCCAATCCGTATTCGGACAACACCTTCCATAGCTCATTCCTGTCAACTCGATCGTAGGCCTTCTCCAGGTCCACAAAGGCACAGTAAACCTTTTTGTGCTTAGCCAGGTGTTTTTCGGTTAAGCACCTCAAGGAGAAGACCTGATCCGTGCATCCCATTCCCTTTCTGAATCCCGCTTGCACATCCCAAATACTCTGATCAGTTTTTTGCATCACTCTTTCAATCAGTACCTTTGCATACAATTTACTGACAATGCTGAGAAGACTGATCCCGCGGTAGTTTTTAGCATCCTGCCGTGACCCTTTCCCTTTGTACAGCGGCACGACCACGGCTTTACGCCAATCTTCCGGCACTTTGCCACTGTTCCAACATTTATTAAAGATCAGGCACAGCCAGGACGCAACCAGCTCTTTCCCACCTCTCAGCATTTCAACAGTAATTCTGTCATATCCTGCTGCTTTCCCTTTTTTCATGCTCTTCATTGCACTAATAATCTCATCCATATATATATCTCTTTCATCCACTTCTGTCTCTTCCTCGTCTTCCACCCTTTTATCCGAGGCTTCTAGCATAGAGCCATCCGCCTCAAACAAACTCTCAAAATATTTCATCCACTCCTGTAGTACACCTTTTTCATCTGTCACTAGCTCACCTTTTTCATCTCTTATCACATTCATTTTAGACTTATGTGATCCACTTCGAGACGTTTTCACTTGTTTCCAAAACAATTTTATATTGTCTCGAAAGTTATCACAGAGTTTGAAGTCACACTTTTCTTTCATCTTTCTCTTTTTTTCGTCTACTTTTTCTTTCACTACTTTCTTAATCCTTTTAAACTCCCTTGCAATTGTATCAACATCATCTTCTGTAACACTTGCATTCACTCTTTTACTGGCTTTGATGGCCAGCAGATCCTGCCATACTTTTTTCTTTTCATTCACTATCTGTCTTACCTCACTATCCCACCAGTTTATTGGGGGAGCATTCTTCCTTTTACTCACTCCACATATTTCCTCAGCTGTTTCAGTCACACCTTTTTTAAACTTTTCCCAAACTTCCTCAAGCTTGCCATCTTTCACTTCAGCCACATTTCCCAATCGTTCTTTCAATTTGCACAAATATGTCTTTTGCACTTCCACTTCATCCAGGTTCTCAACTTTTACTCTAGTCAGCTCCGTTGTTGACACTGTGGGACGATGACGCCAACTTTTGAACAGACCACTAACCCGAGACACTACAAGAAAGTGGTCTGTTCCAATGTTACTACCCCTAAAGACCCTGGTGTCTACAACTCTGCCCTTCAGTCTTTCATCAACAATCACAAAATCGATCATACTCTTCTTTTCCCCTCTCTGCCAAGTGTACATATGAATTTCCTTGTGGTCAAACATGGTGTTCGTTACCACAAGATTCTTTTCTAAACATACCTCAATCAAACTCCTGCCATTATCATTTACTCTTTTGTCTCCATATATTCCTAAAACTCCCTCACATCCCTCTCTTCTCACACCTACCCATCCGTTAAAATCTCCAAGCATAACTATCCTTTCATTATCTTTGCATTCATTCAAGATGTCTTCCACACTTTTCCAGAAATCCTCCTTTTCCGTTGCTGACTTGGATATATCGGGAGCATACACGCCAATGACGCGTATCCGAAGTAATCCTACTTTGAGTCTAACCCAGAGAAGTCTGGGACTAACACACTCATACTCAGTCATGCATTCTATCATCCTTTCCGACAGCAGGAGTCCCACGCCCATACTCGCGTGCTCATTTTCGGCAACGCCCGACCACAGAACTTTAAACGGGCCATGTTCTGAGACTCCTTTGCCCTTTCTTTTCGTCTCGTTCACGCATAAAACATCCAACTTCTTTTCTTCCATAATCAAACACACCTCATCCATTTTCTCCTCCATCGCTCCACATACATTCAGCGTAGCAAAACGGGTCTCCGATGCCCGCTTTTCGCCCCGAGAGAAACAAGTTACGCGTGATGAGTGGCGAGCTCTATCGCCGCAGCCAGGTTTATTAAAAAAATTTGATACCATTTTGTTCCCACGATTAGCTAGGGAAAGACAACTGTCCACCACACAGAGCCCCGCGTGTGTGGTAAGGCTATTTACGCCTGGAGGGCACCAATTTCCAGGGTGGCACGCTTATGACTAGGCACGCCCCTAGCCATGCAGCCATCGGCACGGCAGACCTTAGCTTAGCGGAGGGGAAGGAATAGGATTAGGATAGGGATGTGAGGTGGGTATAGGAGTGTGTAAAATGGGACGGATCAGGGTACAAAAAGGACACCGTTGCTGCGGAGGGGTTGAGAAGTTGCAGCAGCGGAGGCTGAGGGTCCGGGGGCGCTTACCCGTACTTGTCATAGGGAAACCGGACAAGTCCTCTGAACTGAAAAATGATTTAATAAATCGCGTATAATTGAATAGTACCGGGGCGTGGAATATTCGCGTAATAAATCGCTCACAATGTCACCCGACAATAAAGTACAATCTCGATAATCATGGTGATGGTAAACGAGATATCTCGAGGTGGGGCTTCAGTGACAGCGGCGAGCGTGAAGCCTAAGTTACAACTTAGTAAAATAACAAAATATTGATGTGTAGGTAGCTATCAATAATATTCACTTAACATATTCATTGACACGTAAACATTATTTCCGTAAGGGCTCTTATACACGAGCAGCACATTGTCAACGAATGCATAAGAGCCCTAAGATGACTGGAGGTAGGCGATTACGAAATGTCTATTCGGTTTTCTACCTCTAACAGAGTGAAACAATTTGCTACAGGCCTGCCTGACATAAAAATTGTGGTGATTGTTACCAAGCCGAGATTAACCTCACATTTTTATAATAGCGGGAGGGAGGAAGACTTAGCTAATATGAAGTGTTCTAACAGGGAACTAGCATCACCACTAACCGCAAGTAAATTACCCCTTAGGGCTTACTTGAGCCAGTGTCGGCATCATTTACACTGCCTACTCACGGTTATGACTTCACATTTCTACTTTAAACGCTATCATTAGGACCACACCTTACTTAATACAAAGGCTTGGGCCTTAATGGAAACAGCGTTCGATGTGTCCCGCCTGACGGCAGATAAGCGAGCTTAATGCAGTTTTAAAAGTAAACCCTGATCGCTATTACATGGCTGAGTAACGAACAAATATAACAAGAACACTTATTCAAGTAGTGACAAAAAACTTTAAATATGAAACAGAAAAGACCGTGACCGCGACCACTGTGTATAAGAATTGCAAAGTCAGTTTTGCAAAAGCAAAAGTTTTGCAAAGTCAATTTAAAATAACGTCTAAATTACTTGAAATAGGTAAATGTGATACATCATAAACTTTGCTCTATTCTCGATACAAATAAATAAAAATTGTTTAAAAAACAAAAAAACCAACTTCAAAAAACCTGCCTATAAAAAGCAAGAAATAATATTCAAATCATTAGATATGCATTATCATTGTTATAATAAAAATACGTCTATTGAAGTCGGGTGGGGATTATTTCTTGCTTTTTATAGGCAGGTTTTTTGAAGTCGGTTTTTTTGTTTTTAGGGTTCCGTACCCAAAGGGTGAAAACGGGACCCTATTACTAAGCCTCCGCCGTCCGTCTGTCTGTCTGTCTGTCTGTCACCAGGCTGTATCTCATGAACCGTGATAGCTAGACAGTTGAAATTTTCACAGATGATGTATTTCTGTTGCCGCTATAACAACAAATACTAAAAACAGAATAAAATAAATATTTCAGGGGGGCTCCCATACAACTAACGTGATTTGTTTGCCGTTTTTGGTACGGAACCCTTCGTGCGCGAGTCCGACTCGCACTTGGCCGGTTTTTTAAACAATTTTTATTTTTTATTTTTGATGTAAGTACCTTTTTGTATTAGGTATATTATTTTGGTAGAAAAATCGACTCGGCCAAAGGTGTGATTAATCGCGGAGAAACATACATACATACTGAGAACCTCTAAAGGTATAGTTGATGCAAAATCATAGTATTTTCAGGATTACTTGCAAACTACTCGACCGATTTAAAAAAAAAAATAGGACCAACTCGCAAGCAAACTCAAACGAACAAAAAAATAATTATCAAAATCGGTCCATAAAATGTCGAAGATATGCGCGAACAACGAAGAAAAAAAACATACAATCGAATTGAGAACCTCCTCCTTTTGTTGAAGTCGGTTAATAACTTATTACACTACACTACAAAATCCACAAATCCAAATTATGTCAAAATAAAAAAAAATTACTTGACTAACAATACGGGATGTATTTAATAGCACTTTACTCACAAATGCTTGTATATATATGGTCATTATTTTGACAACCTTCTTTGAACAAAGTCGAGGTTGCCGCGCTCCTCCGATGGTGACGCAACAAAGTTGTATGTGATTTCATTATTGTCGAGTTTTAGCCACCAGCAATTTCCTTTGAAAATGCATTATTGTCGAGTTTTGTTTCAAACATAGTTTTTTGTAATTGTAATCATTTTTAATATTTTTGTCATTTTGGACCAAGTCCATTTTGGACCAAAGTAGTGCTTTACTCAAAAATGTCAAAAAATTACCAAAATGTCAAAAATGACCAAAATGAAAAATTTTCGCGTTTTTGACATTTCTGACATTTTTGTAATTTTTTGAAATTTTTGATATTTTTACATTTTTGACATTTTTTTACATTTTTGACATTTTTGAGTAAAGCACTATACAAGACTTGGTCCACAATGACTGCACTGCTGGCCACGCTAAGATGGCCTCAAGCTGAGCTTAACTACGCTCTCGGCCTTCAAGCTTGGTCATCATTGCAGCCCGCGCTGTGACGGCCTGGACCTGCGCTAAGCTACGCTGTCGGCCATCATCATCGCGCTGCCAGCAATGCAGTCATTAATGACCGCGTCAGTAATGTACTATTAAATTAGATGAAAACAGCTATGAAATTGTATATCAGCACTTTAAAATAATAATAGATCTATTACTACTACAAAAATAATGGTTTGCACTTTAACTGTGTCTCAACCATTGGTCCCAACTCCGAAACCATTTAGTTTCTGTTTAACCATTTCAGACTGACCACTGTTAAAATGAGATGGAAATATGAAAACAACTTGTGGCATAATGCATATGTCGCAGGCGTATTGAATATTACGCCGTATTACATAGCACCTAGCTGTTTTAGAAAACGGCACCGTATTGTAATGCGGCGGATTAAAGATACGCCGTATTCAAAACGGCTGATCGAAAGTACGCCGCATTGAATAGAGCACTTTGCAATTTTCAATACGGCTAGCCGTAATGTAATTGCTGGGCGGTTCATAAGCCACTTTTCCGTCAGTTTTTAGTACTAATTATTAACACTCGCGGCGCTGCTTACCATAACAAGCTGCTATAACATTTGTAGACGAGATGTATTTTTTAGGTTTTAAACAATTTAATCGGATTTTAAATTCTTGTAATAATGTACTTGATTTATGTTTTAGTAATTTAGAGTTAACTGTCACTGAGACCTCACCATTATCAAAACTTGACACATTTCACCCCACTTTCACCATCGATATTCACGACCTACAATTTACACCATTAAAAGAAAAACCTCAACCGCGCTTTAACTTTCGCAAGGGTGATTACGCCAGTATAAATAGATTTCTAAAACAGGTTGACTGGGTGGACGTGTTAAGCGATGGTTCTGTAGACGATGCTGTCAATATGTTTTATACTAAAATTTATGAATGTTTCGCTTTATATGTTCCTGTAATATCAACTAATGGTTCGTATCCTGTGTGGTACAGCCCTGCATTAATTAAAATTACACAGGAAAAATTTAAATTTCATAGAAAATGGAAAATGCACGGTAACCCTAGGGATTACGACGACTTTAAATTACTTCGGTCACGACAGCATCGTGTGGAGGACCAGTGCTTTCAACGCTTCACAGATAATATTGAGAATCTTATTAAAGAGAACCCAAAGAATCTTTGGAAATATGTAAAATCAAAAAGAGGTGGATCAGCCTACCCTCAGCAATTCACACTTGATGACGAGACATTCACCGATGGTGAAAGTATATGCTCTGCATTTAACCAATACTTTAAAACTGTTTTTTCTGAACATACTAACACTGATCATAATAATACTCATTCAGATTCTATTGACTCTCGATATATGAGCGTGGATGGTTTGTCAAGCGTTGAAGTATCATTGGATATGGTTCGAAAGTTGTTAGAGTCTGTAGACAAATCTAAGGGTCCCGGATGTGACTTGGTGCCTCCACTGTTTGTCTCTCTGTGTGCTGATAGTTTGGCATTACCAATTACCATTTTGTTTCAACGTTCATTAAAAGAAAGTGTATTTCCAACTGCTTGGAAAAAAGCTCACATAATACCTATACATAAAAAAGGTAAAAAGAGTAACATAAAAAATTACCGAGGTATATCAATACTTAATACCTTCGCAAAATTATTTGAGAAACTAGTATACAATAGTATTTATTCATTAATATCGCTCGGTATTTCTGACAAGCAACATGGTTTTTATAAGGGACGGTCGACGACTACTAATCTAGCTTGTTTTACCAACTTTGTTATTAAAAACATGGAAAATGGAGGCCAGGTTGACGTGGTCTACACGGATTTCGAAAAAGCATTCGACCGTGTAGACCATGTTATACTACTGGAGAAACTTTATATGCTAGGTATACATGGCGACTTGCTACGTTGGGTATCCTCTTATTTAACAAATCGCTCCCAAGCAGTGACACTGGGTGGATACAGATCCGATTACATATCTATACCGTCGGGCGTACCACAGGGCTCGCATTTGGGTCCATTGTTTTACAACGCTTACATATTTGATATTTATACATGCTTTCAAAAATCTAATCACTTATTATACGCTGATGATAAAAAAATATACATTTCTGTTCGATCACAGAAAGATTGTGAAGCACTTCAACATGATTTGAATAGTTTATACAATTACTACAATCAAAACAAAATTTCTATTAGTTTTAACAAGTGTCAATGTATAAGCTTTACACGTAAACCAATTCCCTTGCAATTTTTATACAATTTTAATGGTAAGGTGATAGAAAGAGTTAACGAAGTGCGAGACCTTGGCGTTATACTTGATTCAAAAATGAATATGACTTCTCATATTGATTCCATTGCTGATAAGGCTTACAGATGTCTTGGATTTGTGATGCGTACGTGCCAACCCTTTAATAATCTAATTAGTTATAAAATTGTTTATTATGCTTATGTAAGGAGTATCTTAGAATATGCGAGCCCTATCTGGTCACCCAACTATGCAATACACATCAATCGTTTGGAGCGCATCCAAAAAAAATTCTTAAGACATCTTAACTACAAATTTCGCAAAAGCGCAATTTCATATATTGATAATTGTCGTATGTATGGTCTTTTTACCTTGGAAGAAAGGCGGAAGTTGCTTGATGCGAGTTTGCTGTTTGACGTGATACGTGGTCGCCTCAATTGCCCCGATCTCCTCTCTTGTATATCGTTGTGCACTCCGATGCGTCGAACGCGACACACACCGCTCTTCCGTGTACCCTTTCACTCAACTAATTACGGCCAGAATTCAATACTCACACGCTTAGTCAGAACGTATAATGAAGTGTTTAGCGATGTTGATCATTTCACAGGTTCGAAACAGACCTTTAAGAAGCATGTCCAATCTGTTATAGTAGATAACTAATTAACTTTTCTTTCTTTTTTATTACAAACGGAGTGCCACATCTATTTTGAAGGTAATGTGACGCAGTTTACACACATAATGCATAAAAAAATAAAATAAAATAAAAACATCTATGTGTACGTTTGTTGCATAGTTTTTGCGCATGGATGGCGGGCTCGACATTGCACCTAGTAAACACTACCTACTAGGTGTAGTGCTGGACTTGTTATCTATGTAGGTATGTGTATATCTATTTATATATATATATATATTTATATTTAAATTAAAATAATTATATTGATTCTAGTACCTGTATTTATTTATATAAATTCCGTTATAATATTACCGACCTCACCAATAATAATATTCTTTTTTGTAGATTAAATAATGTTGATTGTTTTGTTAATGTGTAACTTCTTTCTTAAACATAATAGAAAATGTCTGCTTTTAACTAAATTTCATCATGTAATATCACGGATAACTATAATTGGCCTTATAAATTTGTAAGTTACCTCATAGTTAATTTAATTATGATTGTGCTGTTGTTGTCCTAAATAAATAAAATAAATAAATAAATAAACAATAAAAATGGCGTCAAGTGCGGATATTGCATCGAAAATAAGTAAGAATATGGAATGAATTAAATGAAGAAAACGTGCCAAATGTGTACAGATAATTGTTTTAAGGACAATTTTTAATGTGCCGTTAAATAGTTTCTACGCAGCTCAATGCGGAAGTGTGAAAAAGCCGTGGATCAAAGAACGAGATTAAAACTGCTAAGGTGGCAATGGTTTCTGGTGTTGTGCGGAATCCTACGCAATATTCTTGGTGTAAAAAATACAACGTAATAGTACATCGTACAACCCCATTGTGATTAGGCTTGTTAGAATCGTCTTGACGAGTACTCTAATGGGAGATAAAGTCCAGGGTCTGATGATGAAGCTGGTAGGCCATGCTAAAGGAACTCAATATTTAAACCATGCAATCCCATCGAGATTGGGCTCATTTGAATCGTCTTGACGAGTACTTTGTCGGGAAATAGTGTCCGAGGATCTGATGATGGAGCCGGAAGAAGGCCATAGGAACTTTTTAATAAAACCATGCAACCCCATCGAGTTTGGGCTTGTGTGAATCGTCTTGACGAGTACTTTGTTGGGAAATAGTGTCCAGGGTCTGATGATGGAGCCGGAAGAAGGCCATAGGAACTCTATAATAAAACCATGCAACCCCATCGAGTTTGGGCTCGTTTGAATCGTCTTGACGAGTACTTTGTTGGGAAATAGTTTCCAGGATCTGATGATGGAGCCGGAAGAAGGGCACTAGGACTCTGTAATAAAACCATGCAACCCCATTGAGTTTGGGCTCGTTTGAATCGTCTTGACGAGTGCTCCGATAGGAGATGGTATATTTTTAGTCTTAGCTCGTTAACTAAAAAGCATAAAATAATAATTTACTGAAAAAAATATTTTTTTAAAACACGTTTTTAAAACGGACTAAATTATTACAAAAAAAAATCGGACTAAGAATATTAAAACGAGTAAAAACAAACTAAAAAGAAAAAAAATAAATTGTTCTGTAAATATTTATAACCTAATAACCTATACCTACAGAAATTTTAAACCTAAAAACGTGGGGCGCATGATATAGATAATATGGATGATAAATTTACAAAACGCGCCCCACGTTTTTAGGTTTAAAATTTCTGTAGGTAGGTTATTAGGGTTATAAATATTTACAGAAGAATTTATTTTTTTCTTTCGTTTCAATATTTTTAGTCCGATTTTTTTGTAATAATTTAGTCCGTTTTTTAAAGTCAAACTTACAAGATGTGAACACCAAGTCAATAAGCCCTTCAATTTGACACCCATATTGCAGTATAATAAAAAAAACCACTACTTATAATAGCACCGTACAGCCGCCAATGTTGGTTTTTTTTATAACGCCACCTTCTTAAGAACACTTGGGCTGACGAGACAAATCTGACGATATATTAATCATGGAAATCCGTTCAGCCGTTTGAAAGATATGAGGTAATAAAGAATATTACATACAAACAATCAAACAAACATACAAGATACGCGCGAAAAACATAACCCTCTTGCAGTCGGGTAAAAAAGTCTCAGTCAATGTTACAGTTAGTTAAGTTAGTTTAATTTTTACATGAGCTACGGTTCTGCCCAATAACAGTGAACCAAAAAGGGTTCCGTAGCGGCCGAAAAGAATTCGGGAGCCGCTGCCCTACATCTTCAATGGCGATACTTAACAGTAAGGGCGGGTACCCACTTAGGTTCACGAACCTCTTGCTCCGCGAACGTATGTTGCAAGTTCTTGGAGTTCAATGTGGACGCTATTGCGAACTTTTACTTGCTCCACCTTTGTATTCGTTCGCATCGGATCTCAAATTGCGGGGCGCGCACCGAGGTTTGTACACCACACGTAAACACTATGGCCACAGTTTTAATTATAATACTGTGCAGGTTGCGCTATAGTGTGTACGTGTGCGAACACACTATGGCGTTCGCCTGCATACCTGGCTCGCACACGTGTACACACTATAGCCATAGTGAAAATAAAATGTTTGCCATGGCGCACTATTCTAGTTTCGCGGAGCGCGGAGATTCGCGAACCTGAGTGAGTACCCACCCTAAGAATAGGAGGCAAACCTCTTGAAATTGGGTGGGTGGGCAGAGTATGTATTTATGGCTAGCGTTGAGGTACGCGCGGGCTGATTATCTAATTAAAAACCACCTAGCGACTGGTTGCAGTTCACAGATGATCGTGATCCATTGCTACTTCTTTTTGGGTAAAAAAAAACATACCAAAGAAAAGTGGCAATGTATGTCAAATGCAACCGGTCGCTAAATAGTTTATTTTTAGATAATCAGGGTGCCGGGCGGCGGGAGACGGGCGCGCGCTTTTGGTCGCTCGCAAATGCACATGCCCGAACCACAGAATAACTAATAGCCCGAACTTATCCCACTCCATCGAAAAAGTGTCAAGATGTTTGCCTCGTACTGTACATACCCACCCTAACAGTCTAATTCGTTGGTTATAACTTGTTCTTGTTTATAATCTGCTACGCTTTATGTATGCAGCACCCTTATGCCAGGTGAGAATATTCATAGTCTAAACCTCATTAAACTTCAGGTCGCTCCGTGTTAATTACTCCAGGAGTAAAAAGAACGCCGCGTAATTAGCTTTTCAAGGAGGTTTTTTCCCGAGCTGTTGGGTTGAGGGTTATTTTAAACCTTAGGTGCCGTTTATGAACCTTTTACTTTGTAGTAATAACAAAATGTAATAAGAGAAGGTATTTAAATCTTTAGCACAAATATTAAAGGATTGTATTTAAATGTCATTTTTTTACTGGCTTGTTCTATAAATTATGTCAATGATGATATGCATCATCGTAGCGAAACTAGCAAATAATGAGATCTGGTGGATTAGCTAGCAACTAATTACAAAAATAACATGACCGAAATTACAAAGTAAAAATTTGCTATTCGCATTTCGCCTTGGGTGCCAAATGAAAATTCTAACATCTCAAACAAACATCAAAACTGTTTGTTTGTCAAAACAACATCATTAAATTAAAAATACAGTGGCACACGTGATAATTCGACTCGTACATATACGCAAGAGCCACAGCAAAATAAACACGTCCTTTCGTTTACACGACTTTTTTCAAATGCGCTCCGACTCCAAGGCAACGGTGGTGGGGGTAAGGGTGGGGATGATAATTAACCAAGTCCTGTATTTACGTCCTGTAAAACAGCGGGTCAACGTTTTCGTATGAGACCGGTTTTTGCTCGTTTCAGCTTAGTGACGTTTTTGCGGGTTTCCAACGTAAATATAAATAAATGTTGGGTAATTTACTTTGGATGAGGGACACGCAAATGTAGACGGTAACGTGTTATTTTTTGGAACTGGCTTAAAATAATACACAAATTTTCTCGAGGCAGCTTGAGAGCTTTTATCCTAGCTATCCGGATAGTGAAGTGATGTGACCTATTCGGTTAACATTATTCCAGTCCAGTAATCCAGCGAGTCAATCCAGTCCAGAGTAGACTAGACCGCACTGGTTATTTCAGTGGAATTCCATCGCTGGATTCAACCGCTGGACTGGAATGCTTACTTGGAATAAGAGGGGCGGATACTACAAAGAACAATTAACAAAAATAGTAAAAATATGATCATACTTTTCTTGAATTCAGCTAGCCGTAGTTCCCTTTGCAGAAAGAAAATCATTTTAGAGAAACTTTTTCTGAAATAAGATTTCACCTATACCATAAGAATAAATATGCCTATACCTATATTATTTTCTGTGACTAAGTACTGGGAACACATGATACTCGTTAAGAGTTCATAAAGTCTAGAAGCACTTGGAACGTGAAGTTCATGCGAAAACAACTCAACTCAAAGTAACTTGGCATGTTTGCTGATACGCGCGCCCCATTTCAAATGGCAAGCGATTGGCATAAGTGATCAAGGAATTATTAGCCTAACATATTTCTGGTTACTTTTCAGACTGTTTGCACTTGTACAGGTCGTTTCTAACCAAATGTAAAAGAAGAAACTAGTTTCTTTTTCGTCCTTAAATAGGGATCTTTCAAATAGATCTCGTTGACATTATTCCAATGAGCAATTCAGTCCAGAGCTCGAATCCAGCACTGGAATTTGTTTAAGTTAAAGTTTGAATAACATAGGTCTAAAAACTATTTTTTTCGCCTTTTCATAGTAAGTCGATCAGCTGACCAATACATTTTGAATGGAAGTATGATATTTTCGTTTTTCGACCTATGTTCCTTGAAGAAAATTGTTTATCACCTGTTTCAATATTGTTAGATAATTTTGTTCCAGATTTATATAATCGTGAAATTTTAATCATTTGGTTCCCGCAGTAGGGCGGTTCCACTCATGATTACTATGGGGCCAACTCTGATATTGCGAAAAAAAATAAGCTGTCCCATACATTAAGGTCGACTAGATATTGCGCTTTTGTATGGAGATGCTGTTTTTTTTTCGCGATATCAAAGTTGGCCTAATAGTAAAAGTTGCTTGTAATCATGAGCGGAACCACCCCACTGCGGGAACCAAATGATTAAAATTCCAGCGATTATATTCTGTGCTTTTATTTCGACACCTTTGCAGCTGCCGCCGTAGTCACGTGTGACATGGTTTTATTTCAAAATGGAGAAGATAATAGACAGGATTTTATAAGCTCCTAAAAATCGCCGTAACGTATCGGAGAGCATCATAATTAAGGGATCTGGTAATTTCATACAATCATACTCCAGGGAACACTGCAGGCATTTCTGGTAGTATTCCCGATAAAGAGAATCGTTCATGGGCCGTTCATGCCATTATGAATAGGGTTGTCAAAAACTGACGAATGAATTTATTGTTAAGTATTTTTTTTATTCAATACTTACCATTAACAGGGGCTACGATTAAACGTTTTTTGGATTCGATATACTTTACTCAAGCTAAAAATATGTTGAGTTAATTATTTCAAAAATGGATACCACTTGTTCACTATGTACTCTAATCATGTTATATAGAGATTGGCAACTTATTACTATTGGCAACCCTACTAATGGACAAAACTTATTATGAGAATGATAATCCCTTTGTTACGACTTTAAGTCATCAAACTTTGCATTGATCTTTCATTTCGATGTTTCTTTGACAAAATTATATTAATTTTGCTCTTACTGCATACAATAGGCCGTCACATACACGAATACACATCCTACACGAATTTTGCGTCAAAACTGGGAATGGAACCCCGGAAGTTGAATCAGTATCGGCGTTCTGTCTGGCCCACAAAAGGTGCAATGGTCCATCAACAAGTTAAATAATATAATCAATTCATAACAAAATGATTTTTATTTTACAAACTTTTTTTTGTTACCTACTTAAAGAAAATTAAATAAATACCCCGAATTAATCAAAGTGGCATCAGTAAATCACTTTGATGCAAATAATAATGAAATGTAAGCTTTAAAAGGTCTTATAATATTCTGACAAAGAGAATTGTTTACAATATTCTAATACTTTAATATCAAATTAATAATCAACGTCATGAGCCTGCAGAATTAATTTTAATTTATTAAACCAACAAGAAAATTATTTGCACAGCTTAGCTAATGTTTACAAGAGAAGTAGGTGCCTAATAATAAATAATACCTCTCTTAATTTATGACTTCAACCTACTGACTTACATTTAATTAAATAAATTCATCTTCTATAATGAGGGATTTTCAAAGTGACATTTAAAGAATAAAAATAGTAACTATTTGCCTCACTAGATGGCGTTGATGGAAAGAGGCTTTTAAAAATAAATGTACCAAAGAGGAAAGTAAGCGCTCGCTGGCTGACATCTGCCCAAAGAGAAACATTTTAGGGTATACATCTGCCTGTCTAGAGTCTGTCTAAAAAGTCAGTTTACCTGAGAAATTATTAAATTATTTAAAAAAACTTATACTGGTAAGCCTGTTGGTGCTGACAAAATTCTAATTGTAAAAATTGAATTCTGAAACACGACATAGAATTTTGACAGCACCAACAGGGATACCAGTATAAGTTTTTTTAAATAATTTCTCAGGTAAACTGACTTTTTAGACAGACTCTACCTGAGTACTCTTCGAAGATTAGCAAAAGAAATACATCGAGACATACATTTTTATCAACGCCAACTATCGAGCCTACAGCGTTTTGTAATTTTGAAAAGCCCTCATTCTGACGTATCTGACATAAGAAAAAAGTCCCCCAGAGCGTGTTTTTTTTTATTTTTCTGATCCAGCTTTACTATACTAAAGGTGCTCACACACAGAAGCGCGACAAATTATTACAATGTGTCGTATCGACACAAAACATTGTAATAATGTGTTTCTAAATACTAAATGTATGAAACCGATACGCTTCTGTTACAAGACAAAGACAACACAACACGACAGAATAGTATGTTTTCGCCTAATTCTCTACCAATGCTTAAAAACAAATTGAATATTGCGAATTTTACATAAAAAAACATAGGTACATTACCTTGAACCTGATTGTTAGTTGGTTACCATTTGCTTCCCACATGAAGCATGTTTTAGCTAACAAGATGTGTAAACAATTTTGTAGCGAGTCTTAAAACGAGTCTGTTTTCTTAATCAACCAGCTTATTACGTCACTGTCTAAACCAAACTCGTTTGTTATCTTTTACCGTATTTCAAGGTATTGTTAATAAAATAACATTGCTTAAATCCCAGGATAAGTTAACAGTTGAGGTAGAAATAAAAATCAAAAACTGCAGGCAATATAGAAAAACTGGTAAAAAGTTATGGATAGATTGGATTTACATTGAATTACGTCAAATGGGGAAGGCAACTGTCAAATGGCGCTGCGTACGCTTGTTCCACGAGAACTATGAAAACAAAGGACTTTTACTTAAAAAAACGTTTTTTAAGCTTTAAATGATAAAATGTTAGCACTTACAAATTTCCGAAAAATCTGGAAAGGTATAGAAAAAAATTATAAATTCCGTAAGAATAAAAACGTCCTAATTTGGTTTCAAATTCCGAAATTTGCATTGTAGAATAGTCTTCTATATCCATTTTGGGTTAATGGGTGTTTTTCCGATTAAAAAAACCACGTAATAAATAAATATTTTCCCATACAGTTTGTTCTGAACGTCTACTGTCTTAGGAACAAGCGTACGCAGCGACATCTACAATTAGCTTTGCGTTGCCAACCCCATTGAAGGAGATTGCGATGAAGGCGTCATTTTCGCAAATGGTCATCGCGAAAAATTTGGTCACTTTCGCAGAATGTCATTTTCGCAAATGGTCACTTTCGCAGAATGACATTTTCGCAACTGGTCACTATTGCAAAAGGTCACTTCCGCAAAACTTCACTTTCGCAGAATGTCATTCAATTTTTATTCTTTTTGTTCCCAAAATTGTTAGTTTGAGAAAAAAATGTGAATGACATTCTGCGAAAGTGACTTTTTGCGAAAGTGACCTTTTGCGAACGTGACCAGTTGCGAAAGTGACCATTAGCGAAAATGACATTCTGCGAAAGTGACCAAATTTTTGCGATGACCATTTACGAAAATGACGATCTGCGTCAAAACCGTCCCAGATTGTTACAAGTTTATTATGTATCACATACCAGCTGAATCCAGCAAAGCGTCAGTTTTTAAAACAATTGTTTGGATCGTGGATTTCAGAGGCATTTTTTTCAGAGCATTTTGCTTGGAATCGCAAAAGGTCGCGGATTTCCAGACGCATTTCTCATTTCTTCTCCAAAAACACTTCACAACAGGGTAAAATCTTACACACGCACCAGATTAATGTGCAAGATGATCGCGATACATAAATTTCCCTAACCCACAGCTGAATTTGCATACATTTGTGAGAGCCTCGACTGAACGCACCGCACCTCGTTTGGCATCAACGTGATTACGTCCCAAATATGCCAGTAAATACTTGCAGAATCGAAGTAATGCTGATGGGCTATTGAAATTGATGAACCATTTATTTGACGGAACAAATTCAATAAGTGATTGGAAATTTTATATTTTGGCATTTAACAAGGAGGGTAATGAAGAGAGAGATGTTAAATTTATGAAATGCCTTCTTTTGAGACTTTAAATTTAATTAAATCGACCGAAACATGTGGTAAGAAAGATCCGCATTTTTAATAACCGCATTAAAATGAACAATAAGCCTAATAAACGGGAAACAGGACCGAATAAAAAAGCAGCCGGAATTTTTCATTAAAAAACGAGAAAATGCCTTTGCATTACCCTCGCTTTTCATTCCGTTGCTCAAAAATATACGGTAACAGTTCACTGGAAGGCCATGCTTGCTTACAATAAGTACTAAATCATAGCATAATTCAACGAAATATATAATCTAGGGTTTTTACTTAAAATAAGCCTTTTCTTGTCATTAATTTGGGCTGTCTGTTCCACTGCTTACAAGGATAAATTATCCCAAGACGAAATTTTAGTCGCAAAATTTCTTGCTATGAATAAGAAATTAAGAGAGAATAATGTTAAATAGAACGGATTATTTTCTTGCAAGTAATATATATCTGCAGAGATTAATGCAAAAGCTAAAACACAAAATATCACTTTCTGTAGAAATACATAAACCAATATAACACTAACCATATCACACAAGGATCAATTAGATTAGTACGAGAGACCTGGAATAGTCTGGATTAATGGAATAAAGGTTACTTCACAACTTGATACTGTTTCAGAAGTACAGGATCAATAAGTAATTAACAAGAAAGAAAGATGTTTAGTCTACCAACAGAATATTTTGAAAAATGCCCAAAAAGTAATCATGAAAATCCCCGTGCACGACACGCTCTCTTAATTATTTTTTGATGATTCCAATCTTGGACATTAACTACTTAGACTATTAGGACAATATAAAATTTAACGACACGTAAATTTCACAAATCTTGTGGTTCCCGTTATCATTAACGTACACTTTAGTGGATGAATCCATTAGTTAACTAACTTGTCTAATTAGTGGTTTATAAAAGATATTGTGATATAGGAGATGGATCATTCAGTGACAGCACGGCAGCCGAAAATGAAGTGCTTGGTAAGACACCAAATTCGTTTTTATCCTCATATGCAGGAAGAAAAATTTTGGCCTCTCATATCTTGATTGATGTATTTCCCATTAATTTCACCTTTGTGAAAAAAGATGAACCCGAATCAATTATATCGTTTTTGTATCATACGAATTTATACATTGCTCAGTAGTATTGCTTTCTTTTCTATTTAGGGTCATGATTTCAATGTTATGTTCCATTGCATACGTCCATCATATTGATTCACAAATTACATACACCATTGAATAATAACACCGTTTCCAAACGATAACAAATAACAGTGTTATTTATTTGGGCAAATAGTGTTGTGTTCCGAAACGTAACTTTACATTTGATGTCAAGTGTACAGTGCAAATAACGGGGCTCGTTTTAATTAAACCTGAATTTTATTGCGAGAGTGCTAGCGACAAGTTTAATAGTAGATTGTAAATGTTTAACTGAACTAACAATGAAACAAGACTATTCAAAATACAACATTAACACAAGCTGTTATCGTTTTAGTACAGTACGACGTTTTATTAATGTTATTGAAGTCTACTCTTATTACAACTATAGTTTTATTTAATTTCTGAACAAAATTACAGGTATCCATTGTTTTCACATACAACCCTAACTTAGTAATTTATTTATCAGCTCTTTATCTTATATTATCATCGTCGTAAAACAATGATTGATCATCTTGTTTCGACGATTCACTTACTTCCTTTTATTTGTTATCATCCTATCAACAACACGCGACACCCACTGTTGGGCATAGACCTACTTTCTTCCTTTTATTTGTTATCATCCTATCTGCAACACGCGATACCCACGGTTGGGCATAGACCTCTTCCAAGAATCACCACGATTACGATCGTCCTACTCTGCACACATCCATTATTTTTAATACTACTAAAACACCGTGTCTCTTCTTTGCAGGTGATTGCCGTCGCAGTCTTAGCTGTCACTAATGCAGTGCCCAGGCCTTTGGGGCTTATGGGTGGGGGTGTAGGCGTTGGCGCTGGTGTAGGCCTTGGAACTGGCGTAGGCCTTGGAACTGGTGTAGGAGGTGTTGGTGTAGGAGGTGTAGGAGGTTTAGGTGTTGGAGGGGTTGGCGGAGTAGGAGGAGGACTAGGAACCGGATTAGGCACTGGATTGGGTCTGGGCGGTTTAGCTGGCATGGCAGCCAACCAATACGCCCAAGGGCAAGAGTTTGGAAGCACTGGCTTCGCGAACGGCAACCAAGGGTACGGCAACGAAGGATTCCAAACAGGAGGCAGCTCAGTTGGATATGACAGAGGCCAAGATGACAGCAGCTTCAGCTCAGTAAGTTAAAGTAAAGACGAAGGCACATTGGAATTTAAGTAGACTCGAGTCGTAACCGATAACCGCCGGAACCGAGTAAAAATCTTTACAGAAGATAGTAGTTAATTAATACTACTTTAACCCTAGTCTGTCGTTGTGAATACAGTAGCAAACATTATCAAATTGAAGATAGTTTGCTATATGATAACAATATCAAGAAAAACGTACCACTTTTGAGTTTATCTCTTTGTTATTGTATCCCGTAATATGTAGCATTACGTATTAGTAGTTTGGATATTTTTTCGATCAAAGCAACTGAGATGTAGTTACGCACTTTTGCGCGTTTCGCATGCAGCCCTATCTAATTTCATCATGTTTGACCTCATTCAAGACCACAATTCATTCTCAGGAGTTAATACTAGACAACATCACAAACATTGTTCTGATTCCAATGTACGAGTATGTAGCCAAAGCACTTGTGTTATGGAAATTAGAGACAACGTTGGAACAACTAAATAGACCCACCCGAATATCGAGTCCGGGATCACAGAGATGGTGACACTTTGAAAACCCGTGTACAAACCACTCGACCACGAAGGTCGTCAATTCCTCTCTCTTAATAAATACCATCTTAATACCATCTTTCTCGTTCTACAGATCACCCAAAGCCACACGTCTTCCAGCCACGACCGCGGCGGTGCCAGCCAGTTCGGCGCTGCTGGTGGATCCAGCGCTGGCTTCAACAACTACGCTGGTGGCCAATCTGGCTTCGGCAGGGGCACGAATACCGGTGCCAGCATCATTACCGGCTAAGTCTTGAGCTTTGTCTCACGAAATCATGCTCACAATCAATGAGATACTTCAATAAATTATTTTCTGATTCACCAGCATTCTTTATCATTTTCAAGTATAATAAAAATACTGACAATTTTTTACCCACTTTCTATCCCACCTTTAGTAATAGCATAGTAACTCATATCTAAACTAAAACTAAACCAGACACGTGTAAGCCCCATCTTACACGGCGCCACTGAAAATAAACTGGTTGCAAACTACACTCGGCGTCAGAAAAACCGCACCTTTTCTTCAAAGTTAATTTAATCCCATATAATTTAATGATAAGTGTTATTATATACTTCTTCACCTTCGGACATAGCCAACAGTCTTTAGAAACCGTTGGAATACTCGTCGAACGGAATCAATTACTGAGATAGAGTTTCCGAGCACATTACATTGCCTATTTTTTGCAATATTTGAGTAACTTCATGGGCAATAGTATCCATCTTGGGTATTCCTTTTTTTAATTGAACTGTTGAAGTGTGTTTTCTCCATCATCTCGATAGCGAATTTACCCGCATTTCCTGAATTGACCCCTTTTATTTCCCTTTTGTGGTGGCGCAAGCAATAACGCTTTAATCGTTTAATTACGGTAACTGTTATGTTAACTAAATCAAACAATTATCAAAAGAAAGCTCATTAAATGTACTTTCAATAGATATCAACCTTTACACAATAAAACGTTAGCTAGCAATAGCAGATGGCCAAGTCTAAACTTAGTGTCAAAGAGGTGCGGTTTTTCTGACGCTGAGTGTATAATTAATCACCAACGAGTTTCGAAATATACTATAATAATAGTCGTTTGTACGAACCACCATTGAAATACTTGTGCTGTGACTATTTCGAAACTCGTTGGTGATTCGAGTTTGCAACTAGTTTATTTTCAGTCGCGCCGTGTAAGATGGGGCTAAATCTCACTTAGAAGACAAACGTTTCGTAAAAAAATCAAACATACGTTAAATTCGACTGCAATCCTAGTAGTTTTACTAAATTGTAATTAGTAATATGAATACCTACATGGTGTAGAATTTCATAGCTGATATTCTCTTTAAAAGAAAATCGCCGTACAATAAAATACATTTCTATACGGAATAACATTCACTTCTATGAAATCAAATTGTTGTTCCACCTTCATAACATAACATAACAAACTGTTCCAATAAAGAGAAGAACAAACATTATTCATATTTCGATTTCGTATCTGAACTGAAATAGCTACATAACAAAGCAAATAATGTACGAGTATAAATTTAGAAATATTTTTTCCATTCATATACCTACGTAACTAATCTGTCCTCTTCTCAAATGTTAATCATAGGGGTCTTCTTATCACAGAATAAACAATATTACTAGTGTGTTTCAACAGAATAGAACGCAACATAATTTAATTTTACGCAAGGACGAAAACTCTCGACAGGAATTAACGAGATCGAGTTCACATCAGGATCGAATAACCGTCAAAAATCTGTTATTTTTGTACATTGCAAACGGTTTCCATGGTTTCCAATTTCCGTTGCACTAACAACTGTTCTACGACTTGTCCGAAAACAGACAAAAAAAAAATCGACGACGACAAATGTCCGAACAGGATCTAGTTTCGAAGTTTACTCGATACCAATTCGATCTCAGATTCTCGATCACTTTCGAAAGTAACCCCTCAGGATAGAACAGAAAATAAAAAGTAATCTTAACAAAAACAAAATCTGACAATGACTTGAAAATTCAATACTCTTGACTTGATTGAACTAGGCATACATACCACATCTGACTGACTTAACATTTGGGACTTCTGCACCTAATTGATGAAAGAAACCTTTTACTCGTAGAATACAGAAACAGAGGCACCGATTGCAATCTTCTAACTGCCATCGCGTGTGGTGGTGGCTTTGGAAAATTGTGTGATAGAGAACCATGACGCAATCAAACTAGAAGCTCGATACCTCATATGTACACAGGTACAAAAGCTCACTTAGAAATGGAAACTTGAGATACATGAATAATTATAACCTTGGTCATTTTAGCACCTTGGTCCTAACGCCCCGAAAGGAGACCATAAAGTAAGACTCAATATAATTAATCTTACTAATAACATTCTCATTACTTGAGATATCGGGGCGTGAACCGTACTGAAGTCCCGAATGTAATATTATCTCCCAATTAGTAGGACACAAAACATCGCAGGTATATCGTCGAATGTTCTATCTTTATTTGAGATAGGGTTGAAGCTTGGAGCTAGGGTGATGAATAGCACATTATAAAAGAACATAACTGCTGTTTACAATCCAATTTTATTCATTTAATTATAGTACATTACTGACGCGGTCAATAATGACTGCATTGCTGGCAGCGCGATGATGATGGCCGATAGCGTAGCTTAGCGCAGGTCCAGGCCGTCACAGCGCGGTCAGCATTGCAGCCCTTGATGGCCAAGCTGGAATAATGGAAAGCCTTTATAGCGCGGACAGCAAGGGCTGCAATGATGACCAAGCTTGAAGGCCGAGAGCGTAGTTAAGCTCAGCTTGAGGCCATCATAGCGTGGCCAGCAGTGCAGTCAGCCAAAATGACAAACATTTTAAAAATGATTAAAATTACAAAAAACTATGTTTGAAACAAAACTCGACAATAATGGATTCTCAAAGGAAATTGCTGCTGGCTAAAACTCGACAATAATGAAATCCCATACAACTTTGTTGCGTCACCATCGGAGGAGCACGGCAACCTCGACTTTGTTCAGAGAAGGTTGTCAAAATAATGGCCATATTACAAGCATTTTTGAGTAAAAAACAGTTAATGCAGATTTATAAACTTTGTGGTTGATTAGAGATTGGAGTGTTTATAACAAGTCAAACAACACAATAAAGTCGTGTTCTTTCGTCTTCTTGTAGGTTAGTTAGTATGCGAGTTGACAATACGGTTATAACACTTTGGAATTATAATGATCACCTGCTATTAGTAATGCCTAACTGTGTATATACACTGTTATTATATTACCTAGACTTACATAAGCCTAGGTAAGGTAAGATAAGATTGGTTTGAATTCTTTTTTTTCTTGAAAGTCCTAAACAATTTTAATGTATCAAATTCAAGGAAAGTGGTGACCTTTGAGAACGGAATTAGGTACTACAGAAACTTGAAGAAAAAACTCCATTAGCATTAAAGAACAGCCTTTAAAAGTTTTTATTTAGAAAACTCGGAATCTCCATTTCATATTCAAGACAATAAAGAAATGAAAAAATGTACTTCGTTAGGGACCTGAAAATAACTTGTAAAATATGAATTCAAATAAAACTATGGTACAACTGTCAGCTAACAGACTGTGAAGCAGTGTGGCAGGATTAAGTATTTAACGAATACAATTTCATCACAAATAAAAACATCTAGTCAACTTGGTATTAAAAACGAATTCAACAATTTCAGCTGGATCTTTCTCTTATGCTCTACTAAACAAAAAAAAGGCTTTCCTAAATAGTGTTCCGAAAATTATCTTCGAATGTTAATCACATACAAGCAAGGTCACTTCAAATTCAGAGCATCAACAGCTTTCCTAACAAAACGTTGGGAGTAATACCTCGGTGAAACGTTCAATCTATAAACCATCATATCACATCAGCCAGGGACGAATTACGAACAACACTTGCTGAAACAGTAGGTCTACCGTATAACTTTAAGGATAGAAAGTTCATTTAGATTCAGAGTATCTATAGTTCCCAGAACAAAACGCCAATCTATACAACGTCACATCAGCCAGGAACGAATTACGAACAGCGCTTTTTGAGATAGTAGGTCTACCAAATAACTTTAAGGATAGAAAGGTTATTCAGATTCATTCAGAGCATCAACAGCTCTCCTAAAAGACGTTGGGAGCAATACCACGGTGAAACGTCCAATCTACCATGAGCCAGGGACGAATTATGAACAACACTTGCTGAGATAGTAAGTCTATCTTCCGAATAACTGGAAGTACAGGCTTATTTTAACTTGCAAAAAAAACCTTTAATCAATGGCTCTGTGAGCTCGCGGTTGTAATATTTTTGAACATTTTTCGAAATGGCTGAAGTTGTTTTTTTTTTCGAAAAAAATCTAAAACTGGCTCGATAAAATAATTTTATATAATTATCGAACCTGCTCACAAAATTTCACGAGAATCGGTTGAGAAATGCGCCCTGAAGTGGAGAACCAACAGTCAGACATAAAAAAGCATAAAAATAGGGACTTTTAATGACAAAGTAAGGTTGACCTCATTATACATAAAGTAACGCGGTAGACCCACAGTCACAGTAAGTTTTCTTTAGTTCTTCTTTCTTAACGAAAAGAAAATAAGACGTATTTAACAGTAAATTCAATATCTAAACTGACGGGATACGCTCATACCGGGCGTTTGAAGGGCATCTCTACTCTAGATCAAAACTTATCTTTACGAAACACAAATTTTTTTTGCTACTCATAAGCATCATTTGCAAATCAATTTATCATTTCCATGAATCTAAAATTCGTTCGCAAATAATTCACTCATTAATAGATGACATGGCATTCAAAGCGCTGAATAAAATTTTGATTTATACGGCTCCCTAACTCCGTGTCTGGCACTTTTACAAGCTTGGCAACTCACCTGTGAAATTAATACCATCTCAGTTGATTAATGGATCCAGGGAGGGATCCATGGATTCGATGAAAGGACTATGAGGATATTGTCGGGTACCCTATTTAGTGGGGCTGTATTAGTGTAACAAAGAGTTGATTTATTTAAACAATCTAAACAGAACAACGAAGATGATGTTATCTCGTTGTTAGCTTTACGTTTTGATTTGATTTTGTATTTTGACTTTGTTGGAGCGTCATCCATTACTCATTTTGTTACTTTCAAAATAATTATGGTGTTAAATTTACGAAGTGTATTCGATATTTAAGAGCAGCAGTGGCAAAGGGGTGAAATTACGGCAAAGGTAAGCCGTTCTAGAAAAATGTTATGATATGCATAGTGGATCGGTGGTGTGGGATTTCTAAAAAGTAAGCTGATGGGAATCGGCTTGTATGGACCCTTCGCCATTGAAGCAGTAAACATTACAAAATTTTTGTTGCTAAGTGAAGAATGCCTTTCAATTCTAGTATTTTGCTTTAAACTATTTAATATTTCGTGAATATATATATGTAATCTGTGAAACAACTACTAAAACTTTTATCTTCCAGCAACAAGTTTGAGATTAGAATACAAGTGCGTCATCCCATATTTTTAGGGTTCCGTACCCAAAGGGGTAAAAACGGGACCCTATTACTAAGACTTCGCTGTCCGTCTGTCTGTCTGTCTGTCACCAGGCTGTATCTCATGAACCGTGATAGCTAGACAGTTAAAATTTTCACAGATTATGTATTTCTGTTGCCGCTATAACAACAAATACTAAAAACAGAATAAAATTAAGATTTAAGAGGGGCTCCCATACAACAAACGTGTTTTTTTTGCCGTTTTTTGGTACGGAACCCTTCGTGCGCGAGTCCGACTCGCACTTGGCCGGTTTTTTTTAACTAAGAAACCTTCTACGTTACAAGTACGGAGTATCATTTTAACTTTGTTTCTCGTTACTTAGAATCTGAATTTCTTAGAATGTTCTTAATTAACATGTTACATAATGTCTTTTTGCTAAGAAATACGCTCCAAAGTTTATGGGTTCACCCCCATCGTTTCACCAACACCTACGTAGGTTTCTTCAATTACCTGAAACAAAGTAAATGGTCTTTTAGTTAATTTGATTAAGTAAGTAAGAGGTTAAATTCCAGGATTCAGAACATTAATTTAAATTAAACGAAGGTGCTTCGAATATGGAAATACAATCCATTACAAAATGTAGCTAAGTTGGATTAGTCATAGAAAATATTTGTTTAGTCTTTAAATTTGAGATTTTTTGCATTGATTCACGATGCTATTTTTATACAATACTAAATAAATAATATAGTAGAAAAAATCTCAAACGGGAATCGAACCCGCGACCTTTGGATGTCCAGTCGAATGCTCTGACCGCTGAGCTTTCCGAGTCACTTAGTGACTCGGTAGCTCAGCTCCAAAGGTCGCGGGTTCAATTCCCGTCTGAAACTTGATCTGGTGCGAGTCAGATTTTTTCTAGTATATTATTTAGGAAGCGTGTTGCATCACTGTTGAAACATTTGCGGGAGAGCACCAACAGCATTGTAAGCACACTGGCTAACAGGTGGGACTCTCCACTGCTACAGCACTGGATGCGCCTGCACGTCGCGCACTGCTAGAACGGACATCTGGGTAGTGGAGGGTCGCTCATGTTTCCCAGTTAAGTAATTTTTTAGGTTATTTGTATTATTGTTACTAACCCTATTTCGTAAGAAAATTGTTACTAACAACATATGGAGTTAGTCTGAAATAAATTATTATTATTATTATTATGTATCTCCGGCTTGGATTTCACGGGACAGTTACTAACCCTATTTCGTAAGAAAATTGTTACTAACAACATATGGAGTTAGTCTGAAATAAATTATTATTATTATTAGTATTCTTTAGTCTTATCATCTACACAAAATCAGCTAACGAAGTAAGCTGTGAAAATATAACAATATCGGCTGAAACATTTATATACATTTTGATTTTAGTCCTCAAGATTCTATGACAATAATGGATTAAGAGCTAGCCCCGGAAATAGGTATACAATTTACAGAGCGACGAAACCTATCTTGTTAATAAGGGGCACCTGGCAGATTTTCAGTGGTGGGGGTGGGAGTGGTTGGGCAACAAGGGGGCTGAAAAACTGATTAAAGGTATACAATTTACAGACCTCTGGATTTGGTGTGGTATAATAACAAGCCAATCATGTATCTAAATCGAATATAACATTGCCAGGCATGTTGGCTGGTGGGAAAGTAGTGCCAGGCGGCATCAAAGGTGCGCGAAAAAGTGGTAAAGTTTTTCTACTTTCCCACCAGCCAAAATGTAACACTAATAAGAGGGGTTTCGTCGCTCTGTAAATTGTAGACTTACCTTTCTCCGGGGCTAGCTTAAGAGCTAGCCCCAATCTATGGATTAAGATCCATAATGATTGTGAAATGCGAATGCACCCAATACACGCTTGGCCCCGCATTTTGCCATATTTATAGCTAAGCTAGTTAGCTATCTCTTTCCGTCTTCTCTATGACATCATCAAACATCATTCACTAGACTGAGAAAACCAATCGGCCTCGTCCGCTCCGCTCTTCAGCATCAGCCATTCATTACTCCTAAGAATATTGTCGTCCCAAATACATAATTAGGATGACATGAATCGAAGTAGCAATATAAATGCAGTATTTTATTATCTGCAGAAACATTGAGATGCAACTTGCATAAGATAGGTTGGAGTCAGGTCAGGTCATACAAGTGCTAAATGTTATTAATTCAGGTTTACTCGTGTCGGTCAGTGAGCTGATGTCATAGCGCCTTAAATGGCGAGCGGCCATGTTGGAAGGCCGTGAATCACTTTTGGATACGAAACGAGCTATTGTTAACTTGCCTTAGTTGGTTTCAACTTTTCGTTTTTGTCAGTTAGATTTTTGGGAGTCGAATTGAGTATTATGGGTAAAGAGACATTGTTTTAAGCAACTCTTTCTTGGGTTTTGTACAGGCTGACCAGCCTGCCCCATTGAAACGCGATCTGTAGCAATGTATTACGTTTAACTGTCAAATGACAATGAATTTTGACAGTTGAGTGTCGATAAAACGCTATATCACGCGATATATTATACCATGTTGCCATTTGATACACTAAGTGTGAGTTGCACCAAAACGCCGTCAAAGTTAAAGTTATCGTCAAATGGTAATGCTACCTGTTTGTCACGTCAAACTTGTCAAAGGACATCATGCTGGCTGGCAACCTCTTTTTTGGATAACTTATGCTAAACCGGTACTTTAACAAGCTTGTTATCGTTAAAGTTAATTGGTGCAACTGAGCCTAAGTGTGAGTTGCACCAAAACGCCGTCAAAGTTAAAGTTATCGTCAAATGGTAATGCTACCTATTTGTCACGTTAAACTTGTCAAAGGACATCATGCTGGCTGACCTCTTTTTTGGCTAACTTGTGCTTAACCGGTACTATAACAAGCTTGTTATCTTTAAAGTTAGGTGGTGCAACTGAGCCTAAGATCCTAAAATGTAGGTATTGTTTCGAAAACAAAACTATTCACGATGTAGATAACTAAGCTCATAAAATTTACTTTGTGGTAACTTTAATGTGCTCCTCCATTTAATCATTGTTGAATTCTAGGATTAAGAGACTGATTTTATGTAGGTGTTAAAGATCTTCTTACTAACAGTTTCCTCAGACAAAACTTTCACAAGTGGCGACATGGCAACAGTACTATACCAAATAATTAACAATAAAGAAAGAAATACATTTTTTACCATCGCCACTTTAAAAAGTGCGTTTAATTCAACGAAAAGAGTGAATAATAAGCGATTTTATTCACGGAGTGAATAAAAATAATTTGAATTTGGAACAAGCGCGCATCATGAATTTGTACAAAAAAGTACCTATACCTACTGGCTGGCTATGGAGCTATTCCATAGAGCCTTAGTTACACAATAAAATTAAAGAAAAAAAAATATCCCGCCAAATTTTATTAGGTTCTTTATAGTGTCTTCTTATCTTTGGGTTCTTTTCTATCTATATTAGAGGGAGATTGAATGTTCAGTCTTGCATCAGTCCATTCCATCAGTCTGGTACGATATTATTCAGTCTGCAAAAAGACAAAGTCTAAACAGACTGATGAAATGGACTGATGCCAGACTGATCATGTAATCTCTCTCTTAGCGTGGTTGTTTTATGTAATTGGAAAACTTCTAATTTCCCGCATGGGTCGCATGTAGGGTTACCAACCCTACTATATAATATAGTATCCTACTATATTGAGAGCTCGCCTACTATATTTTTAGAAAAAATATGTAGTAAGCAAAACTACTATATTTTTTCAAGAGAAAAAATTAAACAAAGGTACAAAAAATATTACTTATATGCTTATTTAATAAGTAATTTCATAATATTTTTGTTATTAAACACTTGTCTTTATGGTTGTTGAATAAATTATGAAAATGTTAGTCTTACTTAAGTATGAAAAATGCAACTTCTTTAAAATCCTCCATACAAAACAGCAACCTACTATATATTTTTGGACTTTTTCGCCATCTACTATATTTTTACACTAAAAATCGTGAAACTACTATATTTGATCCAAAAAAAGTTGGCAACCCTAGTCGCATGGGTCAGTCATGGGATGGGTGACCAGACCAAAAATGTATTATCTCGAGCTCCTTCGTGCCTCGGAAGGCACGTTAAGCCGTTGGTCCCGGCTGCATTTGCAGTCGTTAACACCCATCAATCCGCATTGGGCCCGCGTGGTGGGTTATGGCCCATCCTCCCACCCATAAGGAAGGCCTGTGCCCCAGCAATGGTCAACTATAAATACTTACTAAGTATAAAGTACCGCTATTATAGGTACCTATTTGTTTTCTCGCAGTCAATGGTAAAAAGTAGAGTACACAACTCGTGAAAAAAAAATTTCATCTCGATCCTTTGTATCCCTCGCTTCGCTCAGGATTCTACTTTTGAATCCCTCGCTACGCTCTGGATTCAACTCTAGAATCCTTCGCTACTCTCGGGATCCAACTAAGTCCCTCGAACTAAATTCCCTTTTTATTCACTTGTTGTATAATCTACTATTGGTACATTACGAGTCGTCCATTGTTTTTGTCTTCCATTCAAGACTTACAAAAGAATAGGCGCTAAAAACTCATCAGCGTTTTACATAGACATTGAGTAAATATTTAAATTTATACCGTCGCTAAAAATAAACATAATAAAAAGGCAGTGTTACTACAAAAGTAAAGATTGAAACAACAACATGTTACTTTTGAGTAGATAAAACCAACAGAACTTTTTTTTATATGCACAACGCTATAATGCTTAACGGTATGTTCTTCATCTCACCTGATGTTAAGTGACGATAAGGCTGAAAGTGGAAGCGCACTACACCCGCAATCCTCATACCTGAGGTACTGACTATCTTACCTCTAACTGCCGGAACACAACAATTTTTAAATTGTTGTAATGGCGTCAGGCTTAAGTAATATGGTGGTAGCAGGCCAGGTGGACTTGAAATAAGCCCTACCACCAACCAAACGATTTCGGTTCCCAGGGGGTGTACAATTTGTACGTGACAAATTGTACCCGAGTCTTACACATGTCAAAAAGAGCAGTTGTCAGATGATTTTTTTAATGTCTTTTTCAATTCAATCTTTAATTCATTTACTGTCTAACGTCCATAATAATAATAATGATTATCAACCATTTTTAGATATAATTTGTAAAATAATAATAATAATTTGTTGCAGGTAAATGGAATTCTCCTGTAGTCATGGTAGAAAAATCCAACGGTGATCTCAGACTATGTTTGGACAGTAGAAAAGTTAACTCTGTATCAAAAGCTGATGCTTATCCACTTCCTTATGTCAGCTATATCCTTGACAACTTAAGAGACGCTAAATACTTAACATCTTTAGACCTTAGCGCAGCTTACCATCAGATAAAGTTGTCGGAATCCTCAAAAGAAAAGACTGCATTCACAGTTCCTGGTAAAGGACTCTTTCATTACAATAGAATGTGTTTTGGACTAGTAGGAGCATCTGCAACTATGCAGCGTCTCATGGATAACTTGTTTACAGCTGAATTTGATAATAAAGTGTTCTGTTTCATCGATGACATAATAATCTGTACTTCTGACTTTAATGAACATAAACGTCTCTTAAAGGCAGTTTATGAAAAGCTAAAATCTGCTAATCTAACTATTAATATGAAAAAATCTATTTTCTGTAGAAATGAACTTAAAACGGTAAATGCCCGTACAAAGGTCTCCAGCAGAAGTAGCAGGACCAAGCGGGATACATTTTGTGACATCCCGCCATTGCAACGACGAAAAGAGGTGATTTTGCATTCAACCAAATATTCTGAAACTTTTTCTATTACTAATTGAGCTCACCACCTAAAAACATATAGCAATAGCAAATTTGTTTTTTTTCATACATTCCCCATATTGTTTTAAGCAGTGGCAAGTTTAATAAAATATTCAACTGGAGTCTGTTTTTGCTAAACTGAAAGGTCAAAACATAAAGTTGGAAAGGGCAATGTCTGCGTTAAAAATATTGAAAAAAAAAACAATGAAGAGTGAAGTTCGGTGAAAAATGAATGAACATGAAAATGGATGATCTGTTGCAAATCCTTGAATAATGATTTAACTTGAAATCGTTAGAAAGGATTAATATGTAAAAATATGGGAAAAATCGTACATACAAAGCTATTTAGGGAGTTGTGTAGGTGGGACAGTATAACTGAAATGATTCGACGTTTATACATTAAAAACTGGATTTCCTGAGGAGCTTGTGAATCTCTTTCAACATTGGTACGATCATCAGGAGAACTTTGTGAGATGGGGGAGAGCGATGTCGGACTCCTATAAAATGGAATGTGGCGTAAGACAGGGCGGATTAACCTCGCCAAAGCTGTTCAGCTTGTACATAGACCAACTGATCGTTGGACTCAGCAGCATGCATGCGGGGTGCTCCATAGATGGTCGCATGATCAATAATATCAGCTACGCGGACGACATGGTGCTGCTGAGTCCGTCGGTGTGTGCGCTGCGGGATTTGCTGCGTGTCTGCGAGACCTACGCTGAAAGCCACGGTCTCATATATAACTGCAAAAAGAGTGAGATAATGGTTTTTACGACGCGTAGTATTTCCCCCGGTTTTGTGCCGTCCCTCAGGCTATATGGCAGTGAACTTGTGAGGGTAAACAGTTTTAAATATCTGGGTCACGTGGTCACTCCTGACCTTAGTGACGATAGTGACATAGAAAGGGAGCGTAGGGCGCTGGCTGTCAGAGGTAATATGCTGGCTCGCAGGTTCGCACAATGCACAGCGGATGTTAAAATCACATTGTTCAAGACATTCTGTCAATCATTTTACACAGGCGGCCTGTGGTCGGTATATACTCAAAAAGCGTTCAGCGCCCTGCGCGTTCTATACAACAATTTGTTCAGGATGTTGATGGGCCTGCCTAGATTCTGCAGTGCTTCTGGCATGTTTGCAGATGCACATGTGAACGACTTTCACGCTGTAATGCGCAACAAAATTTCATCTGTCAGAGGTAGAATGCTAGGCGGCCCCAACGGCATAACAGGTTTACTAGCTAACAGACCTGACAGTCATTTACAGAGGCACTGGGTTTCCGCCCTGATTAATCCTAAGGCAGAGTCAGTATATCGCATTAATTAATATTTTACTAGACATTATATAATAAATTTATAAATTGATAATTAAGTTAACAATATGTATTTTAATAATCAAATTGAATGAAAGTTTTTGACATTGTAAATTGAATTTGAAATTATTTTTTGACATTATACTATTACTTACATAAATTAATTCTCCATTTATACTAACATAGTACTTAAGTATTTTTTCCATAATTGTTTTACTAACAACTCTGGATCTATGATATCTGAGAATAAATGATTTTAATTTAATTTAATTTAAGCTGATTTAAAACTACTAACTATCATTGATATTTCTCTATTCCCTTTAATGACGCAAACAGTGCAAGCATCACTTTAGTATAGTCTTCCTTTTGAGTTACTATATTACATACAAGTCAAAAGAAAACAAAAAACCGGCCAAGTGCGTGTCAGGCCACGCGCCATAGGGTTCCGTAGTTACCTTATATCATACTATATTTAATACCACTATAATTTTTCGTCTGTAAAAATATTTTTGTTTTTCACAGTGTTGGTATGAATGACTAAGTTATAGTTTTGGAAAATATGATATATCTCAAAAACTAATTACTATATCTCGTTCAAACCTTTTCAAGACTCAGTTTCAACCAAACCTTTTCAAGTTCAAACCAAAATTTTCGTTGAAAGTTTTTATTAAGATTTATAGCATATTTTTTTTTTTAGATTTTTCAATCTCTTATTTCAAAAGTTAGAGGGGGGGGGGGGACACACATTTTACCACTTTGGCAGTGTTTATCTTTCAAACGGTTGACTTTTAGAAAAAATTGTCTTAGAAACCTCAATGTCATTTTTAAAGACCTATCTATAGACACCTCGCACGTATTGTTATGAAGGAAAAAATTTTTTTCAGTTTCAGTTCCATGTATGGGGAGCCCCCCCCCCCCCCCCCCCTTAATGTTATTTTTTTTTTACTTTTGTGTTAAAATCGTTAAGCGGTTAACAGATTACATCTACTTACTAAGTTTCAACTGTGTAATCCTAATACTTTCGGAATAAAATGGCTGAGACATACGGACGGACAGACAGACAGACAGACATGAAGAATCTATAAGGGTTCCGTTTTTTGCCATTTTGGCTACGGAATCCTAAAAAGGACCACACCACTATATTATTATGGTTTTCCATTCAAAAGAGCTAATTTCTGAATGGTATTTTCATAATAAATTCAATCTGATTTTATTTAAATTCGAGATTGTTCGAAAGCTGCAACTTGCGGCATTTATTGTCGAATTTAATACATAATTTCTTCTATTCGCCGTGTGTCATGTTTAACTTCGCGTATTTTTGTATGAATCTACAATTTCTTTCTATTATAACCATAGAAATAGAATGCCAAAGAACAACAATGTCAATAAACAGGTGATCCGAAAAACGAATGTATACATTTTATATGAGATACGTAAAATATGACTTACATATATAAAATATGACTTACATAAATAAAATATGACTACATTATGGCAAAGGAAATTAATAAACTATGTTCCATTCTGTTTTCTTCGTAGATAAACGAATAAATGTAGCGAAATTTAGTTTTAGAGAAATGTGTGGCAAAATCATATTTACCTTTGAAAAGTGTGATTACTTGGATTGATTCTTTTTATCACATCACAATTACTTAGAGCACAAGACACCATGGCTCCACGATACTTTTATTTGAAATTCTAATAAGGACCAACAAATATTTTAAACAAACTGTGATTGCTCATCTGCAAGGCGAGACGCTAGGTGCTCTTACTGTAAAAAATGTTGGCACATTGTCACTTGATTCTTTGTCTCTTTTTTCACAGACCGTGTCCGTATAATGTTAACTTCTCTTTTCCACGCTTTGTTGGTGTTCTTGAGCGCAGCGAAAATTTTCCTATGTCTATGATTGTAACTAACACATGGTGAATAGTAAAGTTCACATATTCAATAGTCAAGTTTAATATTCAATAGTAAAGCTTTATAACAATATCAAATTCGAATAAAATCAGATAGAATTTATAAAAAAAAACTTTTCAGAACTTAGCACGTTGTATAGAAAACCATAAGTGGCCTCTATTTTCTTTTGAGTAGCATGAAAACTTCAGTGTTTAAAAAGGATTGACTTGGTATCGTTAAGCCAAAGCACTAGTTTCAAAGACTTAAGCTTCAACTAGAAAGTCTAGAGCTTTCTCCATTGTCTGGATGTATGTGTTTAAGCAATCTTGAAGCAGTTGGCTACAGCACAATAGATTTAAATTAGCTTCTCGTCCATTGTGGTAGCAGCTTACTATTTATGTTGACGACTTTATCGTTGGAACGACATGATTGGGTAATGACTTGTAACATTTTAGTATTAGTAAGGATCAGAATGCATAATTTGCATTTCTTCAGCGAACCAATAAAACTAGTGGCTCCGTGAGCTGTAGACCTCGCGATAAAATAAAATAAAATGTCGCCATGAAGTTTTCAAAGCACACAGTAGGTACGTGAGTATTCGCAGCTAGATGGTGTTTCTAATTTTGATCATTTTTCAAAATGGGTGAATATTTTTTTTTTAATTTGGAAAAATTGGCTTGACTAAACAGTTATATATAATTATCGAACCTACTTACAAAATTTCACCAGAATCGGTTGTGAAATGCGACCTGTAGAGGAGATCAAACAGCCGGAAAGCTGAACTGAAATATGTTTTTTTACATATCTCCGTCATTTTAATAAATTTCAAAAAATTGTCTCGACAAAAAAATCTATATAATTAACAAATCTGCTTACAAAATTTCACGAGAAACGGTTGAGAAATGCGACTTGTAGAGGAAAACAGACAGCACTGGAAAGCCAGACTGAAATATGTATTTTTAATATTTCTCCGTCATTTTGAAAAATTTCAAAAAACTGGCGTGACAAAAAAAATATTTATTATTTTCAAACCTGCTCATAAAATTTCACGAGAATCGGTTGAGAAATGCGACCTGTAGAGGAGAACATACAGCGCTGGAAAACCGGACTGAAATAGGTTTTCTTAACATATCTCCGCTATTTTGATAAATTTCAAAAAACTGGTTTGACGAAAAAAAAATTTACATCGTTTTTAAACCTGCTTAAAAAAAATTACGAGAATCGGTTGAAAAATGCGACCTGTAGAGGAAAACGGGCAGAGCTGGAAAGGGGACTGAAATCTGTTTTTTTTAACATATCTCCGCCATTTTGAAAAAAATTGGCTCGACAAAAAAAATCTATATTATTTTCAAACCTGCTCACAAAATTTCACAAGAATCGGTTGAGACCTGTAGGTTGGAACAGACAGCCAGACATACGAAAGAATTTTTGCCCAAGCTGAAGCAGAGACGCTTCGCTCGCACTTCGTGCTCGCTCGGTCAATAAATAACTCTTTTGAGATGTTTTGATGACTTTCCTACTGTTTAACATAACAAAATATTATACCCCCTATTTACAATTAGTTCCTAACCAAAAAGTTTGTTTAGAAATATGACGCTTTGAAACGGCAAACGTAAGGGATAATATTGATAAGCCATTTTTTATTAAACCAGGTGTAAACTTACTTTATAATGATTGTAGAATTAAAGGTACCTACGTATACCTACTAGTAAATATACAACACAATCTTAAAAAATATTCATATGGCATACCGAAAAGATAAATAAGTAAATTCTAGTCTAGATGATCAAAAGGACGATTAGCAAACAAATAAAATATTACCTACTTCAGTCATTACTAAAATAATATTATCCTAGTCTTCAAAGACATTTTAGTGATGAAATGAATTTATTTAAAAATAATGAATTATTTATTCTTTGGCTTATTTATAGTTTCTTTTGTGACTTGATACGATTCAATACGAGACAAAAAGAAAATATTGGTTTTATTCAAATGAGAATTAATTTAGGTACGACAATAAAGAGTTTTGGCTCAGACACTTTAATCGTTTTATATTTTCTGAGCCTATATAGCCTTTGGTTGACGTGGATTTAATGACAATATCTAATATAAAACTTAAATTACTTTAAAATTAAATTAAAATATAACTCTTCGAAATGTTAGATACTTTGACAACTTTATAATACTTACTCATTTAAAAATGCGAATGTAAATCTCACTGACATAACGTAAATATACCAAAACAAAACACTTGTTAAAATAAAACCCATAGACAAAATATCGATAACGATCTGCAATATAGACTAGTCATTAGCAACAATCTGGTCTAATTCAATCCCCAGCCGCGAGGCCCCAAAAAAGCCCCAACAGGACTTCTCCATAATGCGGCCTTCAGAGACTTAAAAAAAAGTAAGACTCAGAATCGATGCCTTCAGCCAATCAATCACTGGAGGCAGCCGACCATTAATATCCATCCCCGCTGAAAGCTCGCCTTGTTTCACAGTTTGAGCACCAAGGAAGTTAAGGTTTGGGAGCCAATTTAAGTCGAACTTGAATAGTGAACTGTCAAAATATCGGTAATTCACTTTTGTGACGACTTTGATGAAAAGCAGACGATTCATTTTCGCTTTGATTTTTTTAATATGCAAACCGAAATTATAGTTACTTTGGAAATGACATTTTGCAGGTGTTGCAAAACTATTGGACTAATATAAGTCTTCTCAAACAGTAAAGTCAGCTTCATTTCCTGTTAACAAAATTTGACCTTATCTGCAAGATTGTTTTAAGTCGTTTTTGCTATGCTAAATACAGAGTTTATTTCATGCAATGTTATTAAGAATGACTTGCATTGCATGACACCACTTGAAAAAATCCACTTCCCTAGGAATTTTCTCCTTTCTTAGCTTTTGTCTATACCTATGTAATAATTAGTCGATATCAATTTCTGACGTGTCTCTGAAGCAAACAGATAAATTTCAAATAAATGAATAAATTCGTAGTAAGTATTAAATTGGGTAGACAGAGCATCAAAAAAACCATTTCCAAGATGGAATATTAGTATGTAGAATAATCTTTAGTTACATAATATGTTAAATAAGCCTCTTTCATTGAGAACCTAGACCTAGATACAGGCTGCAGTAAGCCAGGCTTATTCACAAGCGCATCGCATAGGGTTACCAAAAAATTTCAAGAAGAATATAGTAGACTAGCTTCTGCCCGCGACTTCGTCCGCGTGGATGTTAGAGAAAATCCTAAGAGAACCTTCAACCAGGATCTGACCAGTCATTTTTACGTTTTCCGTTCTGTTCCCGTCCCTTTCCTGTCCCGTTTCCGTACCCCTTTCGTTGCCATTCCCGTTCCCGTACTGTTCTCGTCCCGTTCCGTTCCCGTTTATTCCCGTTCCGTTCCCGTTCCCGTCCGTTCCCATTCCGTTCCCGTTCCGTTCCCATTCCCGTCCCGTTCTCGTTGCCGTTCTAGTTTCCGTTTCCGTTTCTGTTTCCGTTTCCGTTCCCGATCCCGTTCCGTTCTCGTCCCGTTCCGTTCTCGTCCCGTTCCGTTAACGTATCGTTCCCGTTCCGTACCGTTCCCGTTCCTTTCCCCTCCGTTCCCGTCCCGTTCCTTTCCCGTTCCCGTCCCGTTCACGTTCCCGTTCCGTTCCTGTTTCGTTCCCGTTTCGTTCCCGTTGCGTTCCCGTTTCGTTCCCGTTTCGTTTCCATTCCGTTTCCGTTCCGTTCCGTCCCATTCCGTTCCCGTTTCGTTTCCGTTCACGTCCCGTTACCGTCCCGTACTCCTTCCGTTCCTTTTTCCGGTACTGTTCCCGTCCCGTTCCTGTCCCTTTCTCTTTTCCGTTCCATTCCCGTTTCGTTCCCGTTCCGTTCCCATTCCGTTCCCTTTCCGTTCCCGTTTCAATCCCGTACCCTTTTCGTATCGTTTCCATTCCGTTCCCGTCCCGTTCTCGTCCTGTTCTCATTCCCGTTCCGTTCCCGCTGCGTTCCCGTCCCGTAAACGTCCCCTAACCGTCCTGTACGCCTTACGTTCCCGTTCTTGTTCCCGTTCCGTTCCCGTCCGGTTCTTGTTCCCGTTTCCGTTCCCATCCTGTTCTATTCCCGTTCCGTTCCCGTTTTAGTCCAGATTCGTTCCTGTTTCGTTCCCGTTCCGTTCCCGTTACGTTCCTGTTTCATTACCGTTTCGTTCCATTCCCGTCCGATCCCGTCCCGTACTCGTCCCGTACCCCTTCCGTTCCCGTTCCCGTTCTCGTTCCGTTCCCGTTCCGTTCCGTTCCGGTCCGGTCCGTTCCGTTCCGTTCCGTTCCGTTCCGTTCCGTTCCGTTCCGTTCCGTTCGTTCCGTTCCGCTCCGCTCCGTTCCGTTCCCGTTCCCGTTCCCGTGCCCGTGCCCGTGCCCGTTCCGGTTCCAGTTCCAGTTCCGGTTCCGGTTCCGGTTCCCGTTCCCTGGATGTGCATGTCCAGGTCCAGGTCCATATGTGTCATGTCCACCGCGTCGGACTTCAAAATAAATCTCATTTTCGCAATCACCATCCCATAAAACCTCAAGAACGACATCCATATCGATATTTATGTTACTCACCCCACTTACCCTCTAAGGGGTTGATTTTCAAAATCCCAAAATATATATTTAGTAGTGCTCCTACGAATTTTAAAGTTGTAATTTCGATTTTGTATTCTTTTTCCATACAAAATTTTAACCCCATTTTTACCCCTTTAGGTGTTAATCATGTCCACCGTGTTGGACTTCAAAATAATGGACTTCAAAATAAATGTCATTTTTGCAATCGTCATCCCAGAAAACCCCAATAACGACAGCTCTATCGATTTTTATGTTTACTCACCCATTTACCCCCTAAGGGGTTGATTTTCAAAATAACAAAATATATATTTGCCTGTTTATTTTTAGATGTGCTCCTACGAAGTTTAAAGTTGTAATGTCTATTTTATATTATTTTTCGATACAAAATTTGGACACCATTTTCACCCCTTTAGGGGTTAAATCATGTCCACCGTGTTGGACTTCAAAATAAATGTCATTTTTGCAATCGTCATCCCAGAAAACCCCAATAACGACATCTATATCGATTTTTATGTTTACTCACCCCATTTACCCCCTAAGGGGTAGATTTTCAAAATAACAAAATATAAATTTGCCTTTTTATTTTTAGATGTGCTCCTACGAAGTTTAAAGTTGTAATGTCTATTTTATATTATTTTTCCATACAAAATTTGGTCCCCATTTTCACCCCTTTAGGGGTTAAATCATGTCCACCGTGGTTGGACTTCGAAATAAATGTCATTTTTGCAATCGTCATCCCACAAAACCCCGATAACGACATCCATATCTATTTTTAGGTTTTTTAACCCTTTTCACCCCCATTTTATCCCCTTTGGAGTTGAAATCCTAACAAAAACAATATACGTTGCTTTAGATTTCTATCCATAAGCCTAAATTATAAATTTAGCGATTTTTACTTCGAAAATGAAGGATTTTCTTCAATACACAACTTCATCCCCCTTTTGACCCCTTCGGAGGTAGAATTTTGAAAAACGCTGAGACCCGTATTTATTAATTTTCAATCGTCAGCCTAAATACAAAATTTGAAGATTCTAGCTTCAAAACTGAGGGACTTTCATACAAACTTTCATCCCTTATTTCATCCCCTTAGGGATGGAATTTTCAAAAATCCTTCCTTAGTGGATGCCTACACTGTATAAAGTATCTGTGTGCAAAATTTCAAGTCTGTAGGTCCAGCGGTTTGGGCTGTGCGTTGATAGATCAGTCAGTCAGTCAGTCAGTCATTCAGTTTACGATTTTATATATTAAGATTTCCATTATGGGTGTCTAAAAATATAGTATCCACATAAAAAATATAGTAGCTTTTAATATTGACCATTTTTGGAGGTTTCTAATCGTTTTTTTTTAACCCACACGAATGAAACTACCGACTGTGATGATGTCTGTATAATCATGGTCAAAATATAGTAGATTTGGCTACTATATATTTTTCCAACAGTATATAGTAGTTTTGGCAACCCTACATGCGTCTCCACATGAATACATTTTACGGTTCACGACGCCATATTGAATCTAGAGAGGATGAAATAATAATATGTCATTTCAAATTTAGGTCTGAATTTAGTTCAAGTACACCAGTCCAGTGTAATTAGAAATTCAATCTACATTAAATTCACAATTATTTATGTTTAGCGAGTTGTTTGAATTTTTAACAAGTCCCTTAGTTCAACATTTCTGAAAAATAGCAAGGAATTCTTGAATTTGGGTGTTTGTACAACCACAGAATAAATAATAGTGTACAACGTTGTATTTCCGTACCATGGGAACTTAAGCTTTATTTGAAAACAGTAATATTTCGTTCATTTATAAAATCTTTATAGCACGCCGTTGGTATGTGTGATGTGAAAGCATAAATCAAAAACTTAACTCAACGACATGAAAAGACTATCTTAAAACTTTTCAAGCTCATATTCCAGTCGTTGAGCTATGGAATCGTGCCAGCGATTTGTCAGCGAATCGCACGCAACTTAAATTGCTGCTTATACAATACTTTGATGTACTTTTTCACCTTCACTTAGCGTGCCCGCAGACTACAGACTTTCTATCGGCCGATAGTTGGCCCGATAGTTGGTTTTGCATGAAGAATCGGCCGATGCCAAATCGTTGTAATGTGCGCACTTGCATACTTCTTCATACTGATTCCAACTATCGGCCGACAGTTTGTTCTGTAGTTTGCGGAGACTCTTAAGCTTTTTTGGCATTATGCCTTATTGTGTTCTATCTAATGTAATAGCCAAATTGGAGGCTAATGAACTGAGAAAGGCCATTAATCATAAGCCAAAACCTAGAAATATATGTACCTATAGGTATAAAGTTTCATCATGAGATAAGTTTTGTAAAGATATTTTGCCAGTATGTATACGAATAGTTTTATAAAATTTAATTGAATTATTTAATTTAAATTATTTAATTGATAAATGTTATTATAAACTTAACGAATTCTATAAGCCTTTGCAATAAAGTAGCTATCAAACTATTGAAGTTGATTCCATGCAAACATTTATAACAATTATATTCTTAATATGTGATGCATAATAATATAATTTATTTAATTATAAAAAAGTAATTTCTAATGTTATGTTATTTTTAAGAATGTTATGTTTTTTGTTTATTTTTTTTCCGTTAGGTGTTTTTTTAAGATAGGTAATACATTTCAAATTTTAATTTTAAGTACTAATATTGTTATGTCCTTACAGGGCTCATGTGTAAGCACCAAAATAATTTTAAGATCCACTGTACCACATGAAATGCAATAAATACATTCTCATTCTCATTCTCACCCAAATCTATGCCCTTTTTTGATTTTCCTTCTTTTTCAGATCAAATAAAATTGTTAATTCACTATTACATTGCCAATACTGCCAAGCAAAAACATTTATGTGGACAAGATTTTTTAGAAGCACCTGTGCGCAGCGCAAGTGATGTCCCTGATGTTACAAATATACTAAACGGGACAAGTTATACAAAAAATACTGCCAGTTATTTACATAACAAATATTGTCAGGTTGCGAACCCATTACCTATACATCTCTAAACCCTACTTTTACGACCAGCTCAGATAGACCACACGTCTTTCTTGCGCTGTACGGCACGGCACATATTGTATTGTATTCGTACTGTCACGTTACTACTTTATATTCAAGTGTGTTTCAAACAAGGCTTTACCGCATTGCTGACAAAGTATATTTATAAATACAGGTAGGGTGACGTCACCGGCTGGCGAGCTGCCAACCGCGCCGCCATATTTACGAATAGGACCAATGGAAATATTGCCTGTTGAAGATTGTTACGAGTTTTGTAATATGTATGCATGCGAAGCGGTCACTATTGGATACCTTTTTGTGGTTGCTTTTATGAAGTGTTACTGCTATTCATACCATCAAAGACAGACACATTCAAATTCTTACTTAATTAGAGTTCCGTGCCCAAAGGGTAAAAACGGGACCCTATTACTAAGACTCCGCTGTCCGTCTGTCTGTGTCTGTCTGTCTGTCTGTCACCAGGCTGTATCTCATGAACCGTGATAGCTAGACAGTTAAAATTTTCACAGATGATGTATTTCTGTTGCCGCTATAACAACAAACAGAATAAAATAAATATTTAAGGGGGCTCCCATACAACAAACGTTATTTTTTTGCCGTTTTTGGTACGGAACCCTTCGTGCGCGAGTCCGACTCGCACTTGACCGGTTTTTTTTGTTCTACAACAACAACTACTCTTTCTTTTTCAATTCTTTAACGAATAATTTAGTAGTCATCATAATCATCAGTAATTTTTAATGTCTCCACTGCTGGGCCTTGCTTATGAATAGATAAATCGAGATCAACCACTGAGGTATTTTGTACATACTAAGTTCAGTAGGACCAATGCGGATTGGGGGGGTGCTACCGACTGTAAATGCTGCCAGGACAAAATAACTTATCGTGCCTCTGCCTTCCGAAGCACGGAGCTTTTCGCTATTCTCATGCATGATACCGCAAATGCCAATTTCTAAACCCAGATTCAAATATTGCCATACCGATATTCGAGTCGAAGTTTGATAGATAGTGTATTAGGAATATACGAGACTTCGATGGAACTTTTATGCCACGTGTCACTGATGGTTGAAGCTGTCATGAATGATTCAACACACGGATGAAAGGCAACCAACATGATAGTTGCAAAACAATTTTCCGTATCGAGTGTCCAGTCCAATCGTAAGACAAACATTCCGCGACAACTATTGTCATTGTCGATTGGTTTTGGCAACAACATCGAATAAAACACTTTTTCTGTGATAAATTGATCAAAAAATATCTACCAATTTAAGGTTTTCTTATATTAAAAAAGGAGTTATACAACTACTTCAAATAACTGGTTCTACCAAATGTCTGCAAGAAAATGCACTTTTTATTTTCATAAATTTAGCGTCAATGATTATAAGATAATTTCGTGTTTGTGTGTATGATGTAACAGATAACTTGCTAGCATAAGTTCTTTATTGTTAATAATCATGTTGTATTTGGTAACGATATTTAAGTTTGTAAATATCGTTACTCATTTCTGTCAAAGCTGATAGGTTTCTTGCGCCCGTTCTTCTTGTCAGTTAATTTTTTATTTTTATTTATTTGACTTTTATTAATAAAGTCTAGAACGTAAGAAAATATAAACGATTCAAAAGAGCTTCATTACTAAGTTTATTTGAATAACGTTATATTGACTTTGTTTCTTCAGCGGTATTTAATACAAGCTTTTTATAAAAAAACAATTATTAAAACTGGCAGCCCTAATCACTATAAAACCAATTTACCACCGGTAATCAAACCCGTAACTATCTAAACAGACGGCGGTTGTATTTATATCTCGTCCTGAATACTCCTCAAATGTAGGTGAAGGTGCACCGACTGTCGATTTATTATCGAACCAACGACCTGTTACACATCGGGGTCACTTGCTGAGCTGTTGGGGTAGGCATTTGCGGGCTGAAATAATGCAGTCTTTATTTTTATTTGAGGAAGTGAGAAGACTTTTTAATTTGATACAATTTGAGCTAGGACTATTACCTTTTACTTATGTACTGTTTTTTGAGTACGGGGGTATAATCAAAGATTTAAATCGTTAGATCTGCCTTCGTACTGAAAATCTGTAGCATTATTTCAAATCTGTCAAAATGGCGCACACATGCGTGATGCATGATGCGTTGTTAACGTCCATCGGAATTGACAACGGAAGGAAAATAAATTTAGATAATAATTGAAATCTAAATACTTTGCTATATATTTGTATTTCTACAATTGTTGGTGCGCAAAGGCACAAGACGGCATTTTGAAAAAGTTCTCACATGGTTTCTCATGGACACATTTCGGTGAGCTCATACTATGGTAAAGGCATATCTAACGATTTAAATATTTGGGTATAATGCGATAGCCAAAGTGTAAAGAGTAGGGAGGGATATAGAGGGAGAAATATCTTTAAGAGGTGACCGCTTTAAAATGCTTAGATGGTAAGTGGTAACTCGTCTAATGCATACTTAAACATCTATGTAGAAGATGATGACATAGCATAATTTTTAAACGGCTTCTCAATTGAAGCTCATGTTAATTAAGACCCCATGACATAGGTATACTGCTTCTAAGGCTCCACTCACACACTGAACTTAAGATTAAGTACATGTATAAGCATTCCACAAACAGCTGTGTCTCATCCGCTAAGTGCTTGGACAATGCAGTAGCGGCGCAAGAGGATTGTATGGAAATGAGGCAACCGCAGCGCATTCCAGTACCACCGCTCCGGATCTTGGGGTATGTTATGTATGACCTCATTTTTAAGTTTCAGGCTGCGTTCAGATGATAACACACGACCCGAGCTCAACCGCAGCCCACTCCCTGAAATGCATCGCTTAACGTTTTGAGTTTTTTGACACATTCTTCTTCTTTTTATCGACTGAGGAATAGTGGCCACCTCTGGTGTTAGAGTTTATCAAGCCTCCTGTAAGTAGGGTTGCCAACTATACTGCTAAAAACAGTATTATACTGTTTTTCACTACATTATACTTTTTACTGTTGAGCAAACAAAAAGTATACAAAAATACTGTTTTCAGCAAGCATCACTGATATCCAATAGATCTGTTTAAAAATTGAAACCCCAAACCACAGAATATGCCCAAACAACGCGGTAAAGACGCGGTGCTGCGCAGACCTCATTTCTTAGGATGATCGAAGGTAAGGAGGCTTAGGAAGCTTTCAAAAATGACACAAAATTCATAAGTTGTATGAGAAACACTTAGAAATATGTATTCAAAACACTGAAAATATATAAAATACTGTTAATTTTTATAAAATACTGTTTATTTTTCTTTTCTTACCTTAATATACTTTTTATTTTGTAAAAAAAGTTGGCAACCCTACCTGTAAGGCTTGGCTCAACGACTGCTATCAGGTGAAAACAGCCGGGACCGACGTTTTAACGTGCCTTATGACACATTAATTAATAAGCTCCGTTATATTTTCACCGCCCCGCGCTCGACACGAACTTAACTCAAACTCAACCTGAACTCACCTCAAACTCAACTCAAACGCAGCCCGCGCCATATTAATGTGTCATAAGACTGAAAACTGTAAGCGATGCATTTTAAGAAGCTGCGAATTGAGTTTGAGTTGAGTTCAGGTTGAATTTGGGTCGTATGACGTATCGTCTTAACGCCCGCCTTATACATATGTTACTAGATGTACCCAGCATGTGTTGCAATGCCACATTAGGATAAATGGTTCAGGAACACGTAGATACCAAACAGATTTAAAATACAAAAATTCGAAAATTTACAAGTGTAATCCATCGCAGTTTCTGTATAATACGGAATACCGAATTTACTTTACTTTGCCTAAACTATTGCAAAAGCATTTGGCAGAACTATTGAACGATTATTTATGGCCTGAGTTTACTGTCACATAAACATGTCAAATAATGTCCAAGTTGTAAAGATTTTATTGGCCAAAATCAGTTTTGACTACGCTCGAAATGATAAATATGTTTATGGGATATTTGACAGTCGTAACGTAAATCACAGTGAGGCACTAAGTCCTTATGAAAGGAACAACTTTTATGGATGATCTTGCACCATGTCCAATTACATAATGCACATTGAGTAAATCCACTAAAAGTTGAGTTTCTCTATTTTCTACAATACTAACTGAGCTTAACAACGTAACTTGAAAATTTACACATCTTATAGTAGCAACTATTGTGTTGAATTCGCCATTTCTTTAACATAAAGTGTTACCTTCTCCAGCACCCACTAACTAATTAGATACAGGGCTTAGACTTAGAGAAAATTGTTAAGTTTTTGACCATTAATTACCCCGGTCACTCACATGCGCGCAAAGGTTCGTACATTGTACGTTCAATTTTGTATGGAAAATCATTAGCGAAGTCATTCGCGAAGGTCGTCCTACACATGTGGGTTTTACGTATTCGTGAACCTTTGCGCACAAATGTTAGTGACCGGGGTTACAGTCCTCTCATAACTTTTGTCACAAAAATATTGAGTTCCTATGGCAAGGCCTTTCGGCTTCATCATCAGACCCTGGATCTCGTCTCCCATTAGAGTACTCGTCAAGACGATTCTAACGAGCCCAAACACGATGGGCTTGTATGGTTTCATCATAGAGTTCCTGTCGCCTTCTTCCGGCGTCATCATCAGATCAGCTCGATGACACCACAATATCGCATTGCCTTCCAGTTCTGACCTATGTTCAAAGTTTCAAGTCTCTAGCTCATCGGGAAGCTAGTATAAAATCGTTCGCAAACTTTGTGGAGAAACAAACAAACAAACACAAACGAGAAAGCAACCTAATAAAAACGCGTTAATAAAGAACATTTCAATAATTTCCTTTAAATGGGACAGAATTAAATTTCTTAAAGCAATTAGTCCGTATAAAAATAATAGATTAAAATAAGAGTTATAAGAGTAAAGTAATATAGGAAGAACAGGCGGTCCTTTACGAGAAGTAATAAAACCCGCCGGAAGCCGTTAGTCCGCCATTTTATGATATTACTCGCTAATAATTTGATGTTAGCAGATTTAATAGGTTTTTTTCAAGAAGTTCGCGGGAATAATCTAAGAAGATATACATATAGAAGATAGAGCAATGGGGATGATCCAGGTTAACTTATTACTTTTGATTAGATGCAACTTAGCTTTGCTATACAAAGCTAAGTAACTTAGAAGTTACAACTCTGCATCTAAAATGAAAAATTCAAAATAGTGGGCGAGTTTTAATTCGGTGTTTGTTTTAGTTACTCCTAAACTTTTAAATGAAACTAAACCCTATTTCTCGTATTTAATTTTACAAATTCTAGCATAAACAATCATTTTTAACCCCCTACGCAAAAAGTGAGGGGTGTTATAAGTTTAACGTGTCTATGTTGTCTGTGGTACCGTAGCTCCTAAACGGATGAACCGATTATAGTTTAGTTTTTTTTGTGTCATAGATAATTTTATCCCGAGTGTTCTTAGCCATGTTTCATGAAAATCTGTTCAGCCGTTTGAAGGTCATCAGCTCTTTTTTAGTTGATGAGGGGATCTGACTCAATGATATTGTAGGGTAGGGTACTCAAGTATATTGTAGGGTAACCATGATCTGATCAGCCGTTTGAAGATCATCAGCTCTTTAATAGTTGATGAGAGGATGTGACTACCTTCCATATCTCCTATCGATTCGAAATTTGATACCGTGTTACTTCAATGAGATTGGAAGTATATGTATGGTAAGGTAACCATGATCTGATCAGCCGTTTGAAGATCATCAGCTCTTAAATAGTTGATGAGGGGATCTGATTACCTATTTATATTTTTTTCTTGTTTTAAATTCTTTTTATGCGCAGCGGGATATTGCTTGGCCTGCTGCACCTCATCTGATGTTAAGTGAAGATAACGTCAAAGGTACACTACACCCGGAATCCTCATCACTGAGGAACTGAATTTTTAAATAGTTGTTATGGCGTCACACTTAGGTAAGATTAGGGAGTTAGCCAGGCGGACTTGGGATAAGCCCTACCACCAACCAAGACATAAAAATACATTATTTTAGCTTTATCATGTCAGCATCGTCACCAGATATTTTGTATGTTTCAATTCTCACTAATTAACACCCTGTCTATGTCTAATACAACATATACAGAAATCAATCAGCCTGTCCGTACGTCACATGTTAATTGAAACTGATGCGATGAATGCGATGCTGAAAGGTCCATTAAACGCCATGTAACGCCTATTATTGGCTGTTAGAACTGTGGCAGATTAAATTAGTAGATTTATTACAAACAAACATACACGAGCAAAAAGGGACGTATGATTGTGGAAGATAAGCAACTTACAGAATGGTATATTTTCGGATGGGTGGCCAATTGACTAATAGTGCCTAATAACTGTTTCCTCCAAATTTAACAGAATTCAGAAGATTTTTTTAAAACCAAATTCCAGTGATGATGATAATCACATTATTATCACGATGATGATTCACCTTAGTTTTTATTATGATTCTTGAAAGAGCCACGTAAGCCAGTTTATAAAAGACTAAAAAAATTGAGCTTTACTACATAGTATAAAACAAAGTCGCTTTCTCTGTCCCTATATCCCTGTATGCTTAAATCTTTAAAACTACGCAACGGATTTTGATGCGGTTTTTTTTAATAGATAGAGTGATTCAAGAGGAAGGTTTATATGTATAATACATGGTGTCAAATTCCACACTACACCGAAGCGAAGCGAGGGCGGGTCGCTAGTTACTGAATAAACGCAATTTATTTTTCAAACGATAGCCAGTTATAAAGCTGTCAATACCCGATGTACTTATAGCAGTTAAATATTTTATGGGGTTCAAAGTTAACTGCCTAAGGTTTTATTAAGGCGCTCTAAATTAAGAGAACGTTAAATCAAAATAAACAAACGTGAAATATTTCAGTTTTTAGAACTGCTACCTCTCAGTTGCATAAATTAAGATCTACTGTTTAGACGGGCTCGAAAGAGATTTTGTATTACATAGTATCTTATTGGTTCGCCCACTCATGTAAAACGCAAACTCCTGAACGGATGAACCGATTTTAGTTTAGTTTTTTTTTTGTGTCATAGATAATTTTAACCCGAGTGTTCTTATCCGTTTCATGAAAATCTGTTCAGCCGTTTGAAGGTCATCAGCTCTTTTTTAGTTGATGAGGGGATCTGACTCAATGATACTGTAGAGTAGGGTACTCAAGTATATTGTAGGGTAACCATGATCTGATCAGCCGTTTGAAGATCATCAGCTCTTTGATAGTTGATGAGGGGATCTGACTACCTATTTATATTTTTTTTCTTGTTTTAAATTCTTTTTATGCACAGCGGGATATTGCTTGGCCTTCACCTCACCTGATGTTAAGTGATGAGGCCGATAGAAGCGCACTACACCCGGCATCCTCATCACTGAGGAACTGGCTATCTTACCTCTAAATGCCGGAACACAATAATTTTTAAATTGTTGTTACGGCGTCAGACTTAGGTAAAATGGGGGTAGCTAGCCAGGCGGACTCGAAATAAGACTCGACAAATTGTACCCCCTCCTGAGAATCGAACCCGGAACCCTTGCGTCTTAAACGGGTGGGCAAACCACTACACCACAGAGGCGGTTATGTCCTACTGTCTTTATATTCGTTCAATACAATCAAGGCAAGACGTATCGACGACTCTATAAATAAGGCGGCCAAGGGCGGCGGGTCACTGGGGCGGGCCGCCCTGCCAAGTTCCAGCACGACACCACCACATTTTTTACCATCAGCCATTTTTAATGTCCCCACTGCTGTGGGGCACAGGCCTTCCTTATGGGTGGATAAGGAGGATGGGCCATAAGTCATAACCCACCATGCGGGCTCAATGCGGATTAGTTGGTGTTAACGACTGCAAATGCACCTGGGACTAACGGCTTAACGTGCCTTACGAAGCACTGAGGAGGTCGAGATGATAAATTTTTGGTCACCCATCCCATGACCGACTCTTCCGAAAGTTGTTTAACCTTCGCAATCGTAGGGCCAGGCGCTGAACCACTGCGCCACCGAGCACGGGTTGCCGCCACGACATTGGGTTTGGCTTAATAGAAATGTCTTAAATGGCATAACGATTGAAACCAGGTATTACAACCTTTTAAAACTTGCCAGGTTTATGAATTGCTATAGTTACATATCTTTCTCGCTGTATAGCAAATAAAAGAGACGCATTGATAGCCATTCAGAAAACTTAATATGGGGATTCCTAAACTATTTTGGGCAAGAGACCCATTTTCCAAAATAAACTGATACCTCAGACCCCCATAGCTAAATAAAAATCCTATCAAATATCAAGTGTAATTAATAAAAAATATTTTAATAAACTATTCGTTTATGTCGACACCTGGGAAACCTATTCGACCACTTTAGAAATCCCTGATTGACAAACCTTCAACAAGACCATTATTTATTCACGGCTGTCGCGGCGTCCAGCCTCCTTTGACTAATGACTGACAGACAGACGGAGGCCGGCTCGAAGGACCACTTTGTACGGTCGCAGTTGTCGTCCTGCGGGTCAAGGGTCGGTCCTGGTCGTCTTGATAACGTCTTTTACCAGTTCAGCACCAGTTTCGTTTTCTGTCGATAGTCATCTGTCCGTCCGTCCCGTACGTCAACCCTGTCACCCTCCGTCTGTCTGTCAGTCATTAGTCAAAGGAGACTGGACGCCGCGACAACGGCCATTCATGTGCATAAAAGTGTGGGGCAAAAAAAATTAAAATGTAATGTTAAAAGTACCTCTTGCATTATTTTATGACTTTCATGGTGACTGCTTTCCGAGAGTATTGGTTAGGTCTTTGTTTCTGGTAAAATCATAATAGAGCAAATAAATGTCCGTCCGAACCGAACTAGAAAATAGTTTTATCAACAAAAGTCAAAAACTAAAAGCTATTTCCGCATTTATTAATCCGCATTCATGCAACCCAGTTTACGTTAACTGAACTAAAATTACAAGGTTTCCCGCACAAGCTGGGATTTATCTAATCTCAGCGGTTCCCAAATGTAGACCTCGAGCACCCCGAACGGTCCACGTCTCGCACTGTTTTAATCCCGCTGTGAAAAATGGCCGCTGTCGGTGTCCGCAAAATAGCTTGAGAATACCCCAAGAGAGGGTTTAGTGCAGTGGTTCTCAACTTTTCTCTTGGCTGCACTCGCTGTTATTAATGAGATTGGAACCATGTGGTTAGATAAATTACATTACACTGTTTAAATAAGAAACTATTTTCTGAAATAGATGAAAAGAAGTGATCCACATTTCTGGATGATTTAAGTTAAGATATTACAGCATTAAGTCAAAGTGTCTTTATTGAAATAAACTTAATAATTAAGCACTTTTGAATCGTCTATATTTTCCTACCACCCGTAACAGACTTTTTTAACTGACAAGAAGAACGGGCACAAGAAACTTATCAGCTTTATCATAAATAAGTAACGATATTAACAATTTCAATACATCGTTACCTTATTAGTCATTTGGAAGTCTGCTGCTTAGAGAGTTACGGTTCTTTTCAACCTATATTTTCAATTTAGGTTAGCTGTTTCCCGCATAAACTTGATAAGTAAAAATACCGCAATACCGCTCAAGTTTTCAAGCGAGAGTATACTTTAAGAGCATAAAAGAGGGCGCTATAATTCAGTTTGAGAGGCTCCGGTTTAAATTATTACTGGAATAAAGCTGCGAGCGGTAAACTGCCGATACCTTAGGGCTCGATCGCACGAAAGGTTTCGATTCTAATAAACGGCGAAACGACTCCATTCATTCGTGTCACAAATCTTGTTGAGCTTTTGCCGATTTACACTGGCCTTGTTTTATTTATTTTTGACACAAGATGAACTGGTTAAAAAATAATTTAACAATGTTATGTCGTTCTTATCAAGTTTGGCTAATCATAAAGAATCACTCTAACACGAGATATATCACTCTCTGGGTCTCAACGCAATTCTGTAGTTGAATTATAAAGTAATAAACTATTTGCTAGCTTTTTAAATTATAAACATGAAAATGTGATGTGTTTCTTTATTTTTACATTTTTCTTACAACATTGAAAAAGCCATATCTCCTAAACTAGTCATTATTTCACTTTGCGGTTTTGATCAGCCTGTTATAGGGTATATTTACCCAAAATTTCAGCCAAATTGACCGATTGGCTTTTTTCGAACATTTTGTACGGGGTCCTTTTTTCGACGGAGTAGGGATAACTTCGCGCATGTGCTCTTGTGAGCTACCAATAGCGCGCGCCCCACTCCCGCCGCCCGCACCCCTCACCGCCACGCATACCCAAAATACGCATTTCGCGCAATCCCCACCCGATTTCAAGATACGTGCCTCGTACTGTAAGTTATGAATTATGTTTTGAGTACGAAGTGCCATACATACAGACAATATAAACAGTTTTTCTTTTTATATACGACGCCCTTAATACAAGCAGACAGAAACGACCCACTGGCTTTAAAACTATGATCACTTCATCGTATGTTACAGTTATTTTTAAATGGCCAATAAATCATTTGTCTGTCCTACTCTTATCTTTTATTTTACTATCCAATAAAATTGTTTATCTTTCACGGAAAAACGATAGAAAGCAGGCGACAAACTAACCCGGAATGACATAAAATGCATTTATTTTAAAACAAGATAACAACTATGAAGTCATAACAGCATTCGCCATTTTCGTCGACCGTTAAAATACAGCCAGCCTATAACATCATTACGGAACTACGGGCTCCGCCACAAAGGCTCACCCGCTGACCGAACGAAAGTTTAATCGCGCTGCGATGGAAATTTTATAAGCACGAAGTTCGGCGCGAATATATCTGTCGCATGGTGTTGGTAGAAACAGGAATTTTATCATCTTACTAAAAAAAATAAGCTTGATTCACACATATCAGTGCAGTCACAGTTCCGGCAAAGTCCCGCCACCGTGATAATTATTCTTTCATACATTCTCTATAGGAGGCTCAAGGTAACCCAGCGTGCAATGGAGAGAGCCATGCTCGGCGTTTCCCTGCGTGATCGAATCAGAAATGAGGAGATCCGCAGGAGAACTAAAGTAACCGACATCGCTCGAAGGATTGCTCAGCTAAAGTGGCAGTGGGCTGGACTAGCGAGAAGAACCGATGGCCGTTGGGGCGGAAAGGTTCTTGAATGGCGACTGCGCACCGGACGGCGCTCCGTGGGTAGGCCCCCGACAAGGTGGACCGACGATCTGGTAAAGGTTGCCGGAAGCCACTGGATGTGGGAAGCGCAGGACCGATCGTCATGGAAATCCTTGGGGGAGGCCACCCAGCAGTGGGTGTCGTACGGCTGATATGATGATGATGATGATGATGACACTCTCTATGAACGCGTCCACACCTGTCAGTGTCAGTGACGAGACAGTGCTCTCAGTGGTCAGCGATCCGTGTTTGTATGTAATAACTAGCTTCCGCTCGCGACTTCGTCTGCGTGGAAAGGTTTTTTGCTATCCCTCGGGAACTACACCTTTTTTCGGGATGAAATTCCTTCTCGGTACCCCTGACAACGTGTATGCAAAATTTCATGATGATCGGTTCAGAAGTTAGGACGTGAAGGCGTAACAAACAAACAAACAAACGGACTTTCGCATTTATAATATTAGTAAGGATAATCATCACGGCGAGACGGTGCCGTGCCCGAACTGTGTGAATGAGGCTTTACGGATTATTGTCATTTAACGTCATCTACTATTAATCATTATAGTTTATTCACTAGTTTCAGTTACATTAAGAATTTACTAGTCTCACTCGGTTTTCTTTATTATATGTGTATCCTTATCCTTACTAATATTACAAATGCGAAAGTCCGTTTGTTTGTATGTTTGTTACGCCTGCACGTCTTAGCTACTGAACTGATCCTCATGAAAATTTGCATACACGTTGTCAGGAGTGCAGAAAAAAACATAGGATACCACCTTTCATTCCGGAAAAAGGAACTGTTCCCGAAGGATAGACAAAACACTATACACGCGGACAAAGTCGCGGGCGGTCGCTAGTAAGTAATAAACCTTGTTTATTTTTAAGAATAATTGTACTCGTAGTAAATGGTATTCACATCACACACAATGAATTTTATAACTTTCCTAGTAAGATTACAAAATTTCGGGTTCTCCTATTATCCTACGACATATCCACCCTGGCGGTTGGGGGTGCAGCGCTAATTGCTCAATGTTTGGGCAACGCTGACTACGTACGTGTTATTGGAGGATTTTCTGTTTAAAATAAGGATTGGGTTAAGTACGCATCATCAAACTGTACAAATTAAAGTTTCGTAGATTAACATAAGTTTGTTCAATATTTACAATGTTGGCTGTTCATGTTTTTTCTTTCAATTCAAAAGCTGTGGAATTTGCATTTTATGATTTTTCCTTGAAGTGAATTAAAAAAATCAACGCTAAAAGAGCTTTATTTAAACAGCCTAATAAATTAACTAACTGCCAGAGAGTCATAGTTACTCAAAGATAAAACTTAACAACCTGTGCTTAATTCAGGTTTCATTGCCAAGTTCAACACTAAACTAATTAGAAATTACAATAAATAAATCCATTGATAGGCTCAAGTCTATCGTACCAACCAGAAATGACACCCAGGGGAAATTAGCCAATCGGGTGGGCGGATTTTAGGGCTGCCACGACTACAACGACCAAAATAATATAAAAAAATCGCAAGTAACCTTTTTCTACCTGACTCAGCTACATATAACCAAAATAGCTTAATTATAAGTCACCTTCTGACTGAAAGCTATAAAAACGCAAAAAGACGCAAAACGCGTGACACATAAAATAAAAGTATAATTTTGAAGAGTTTAGTTTTCTTTTGGTTGGTGGTAGAGCTTATTCCAAGTCCGCCTGGCTAGCTACCACCATCTTACTTAAGAGGGCTTTCCCTAATTTACGCGCTCGGGTTTTAGGTATTTACGGCTCGATCGCCGCGCGAAGTGAGCGCGCGTGTGCGTGTGTGCGTTTCTCCTCACGTACGGCACACAGTTGCTACCATACGCTGCAATGACCGAACGATCTTGATCTGTGTTTATGCCGCGTACAGAGGCCCAGTGGTTCCCTTTGTATTTGCATAAAATTTTAAGGCATAATATGTCTTAGCATAATATGATTTCACCGAATGATGCTTACGCATAATATTACTTAGTCATAACAGCTTATGCATATTTTTAAGCATGACTACTTTAAGCATAATTATGTTTAAGCATAGCATTATTAACGCATATTTTTAATACGAAACTGAACGACGACCAACAACATAAAATATTTTCAAAACATATGCAGAATTACAATCATGAACCAAATGTACTTAGAGAAAAGGTAAATTTTGTGTTTACATTTTATGAAATAATTATCGTGTGTTACATTTAGGGCTTGCAATTCGAATATTCGAATACTTCGAATATTCGCCTTATTTTGCTATTCGAATAGTCAAGTCGGTGATATTCGAATATTCGAATATTTTTTACTTTGTATGTGACAAAGCAAAAGTCGTTAATTAAATACCCGAATAGCTTTTATACACATAGAATGAAGCGTTTAACGATCACTTTCTCGTTTATTTATTTGTTTACGTATGTTGTTTGTTTGTCCACAAATTGCAAACGATTTTAATCTAGCTTCCCGATGAGCAAAATACTTGAAACTTAAAACATAGGTCAGAACTGGAAGTCAAATATCATAGTGTCATTGAGCTGATTTATCTAGTTTAGGATCGTTTGATTCGACTTGGTTAGTACTATAATAGGAGATGATTTCCAGGGTCTGATGATGGAGCCGGAAGGAGGCTACAGGAACTCTGTAATAAAACCATGCAACCCTATCGAGTTTTTACTCGTTTGATTTGTTTTGATGGGTACTTTATTGAAATAGTGGCCAAAGTCGGATGATGGAGCCGGAAAAAAACCACAGGAACTTTGTAATAAAACCATATAAATCCATCGAGTTTAGGCTCGTTTGATTCGTCTTGACAAGTTCTCTGTTGGGAAATTCAATAGTGTACAAGGTTTGATGATGAAACCGGAAGAAGGCCATAAAAACTCTGTAATAAAACCATGCAACGCCATTTAGTTTGGGCTCGTTTGATACGTCTTGACTAGTACTTTGGTGGGAGACGATTTCCAGGGTCTGATGATAGAGTTGGAAGAAGGCCACAGGATTTCTGTAATAAAACTGTACAACTCCATAGATTTTGGGCTTGTTTGATTTGTCTTGACAAGTACTCTGTTGAGAAATACCTTTAGGACCATAATGTCCACTTCTTAAAATGACCACTTCCCAAAAGGACCACATCCCAGAATGACCATTCCCAGATCGTCCACTTCCCATAATGACTATTCCCAAAACGACCTCTTCCCAGATCGTCCACTTCCCAATATGTCCATTTCCCAAAACGTCCACTTTTCAGGCTACTTATAAAAAGCTACAATTTGAAAGTGGTACATACATAATACTTGGTCAACAAGCTGGAAGGGCTAGTAGGATTCCTCTAGCAAATAGTATCCAGGGTCTTATGATGGAGCCGGATGAAAATCACAGGAACTCTGTAACGAAACCATACAAAACCATCGATTTTGAGCTTGTTCAATTTGTCTTGACAAGTACACTGTTGGGAAAATAAATTAATAGTGTTCAAGGTCTAATGATGAAGCCAAAAGAAGTCCACAAGAACACTGTATTAAAACCATGCAACCCCATCTAGTTTGGACTCGTTTAATTCGTTTTGACTAATGCTCTAATAGGAGACGGTTTCCAGGGTCTGATGATGAAGCCGGAAGAAGACCACAGGACAACATCAAACGCGATGACTGACTGAATAGAATTATCGGCGCTAGACGCCGGCGCTTTACAAATTTCCCATACATTACTGTTAATAATAGACGTAATTGTCGGCAACTGTTTATTTATGGTACTTTACAATGAAGTATAAAAAAGGTATTAAAAAGATATACAAAGGAGGTTGGCTTGATCGCCAACATGGCCCCCGACGGTGTGGACACTGAATTAGGAGGCGATTAATAGTGCGAGCTTCCTAACCGGTCGACGCAGGACACCCCCTTTCGTTGCCACGTCGACAACCCTAACTATGCCATCTTTACCGGGATAGGTTGCAACAATCCGTCCTCTAGGCCAGCAACGCCTGGGTAGAGTCCCGTCCGCTATGCACACCAGATCCCCACTTTTAAGTGCCCGGGATTCGGGAGAGGCACGGCGTGGCACTAAAGTTGGCAGGTACTCTGCGACAAATCGTTGCCAAAAATGATCCGCCAACCGTTGGGACTTCTTCCATTGGGCTCGGCTAGACAGGTCGGTGTCGTCCAAAGTCCGGCTCTGTATGTCGTTCGAGGATGAGCCAATCAAAAACGTAAAAGGCGTCAGCGCCGTCTCAGAGTCTGGGTCTACCGACACATGTGTCAGCGGCCTGGAGTTAACAATAGCCTCAGCCTCGGCTAGTAAGGTCGCTAATACTTCCTCCCTAGGTGCTTTCTCTGCGAGGGTGACAACGAGAGCGCTCTTTATATTTCTCACCAGCCTTTCCCAGCATCCGCCCATGAATGGAGCCGAGGGGGGAATAAACTTCCATCGAATTTCTCTGGTATTAGCAAACTCGTAGATTTCGGGCAGGATTTTAGCGGCGCCAACAAACGCAGTCCCGTTGTCTGAGTAGATACAAGTAGGGCAACCACGTCGAGCGATGAAACGGCGCAAGGCCATAATGGCGGAGTCGGAGGATAGGCTTTCGACGATTTCAAGATGGACTGCCCTAACTGTAAGGCAGGTAAACAATGCGATCCACCTCTTGGCTGTTCTTCTACCAATAGTGACATTTATCGGGCCAAAATAATCGAGCCCCACGTAGGTGAAGGGTCGCTCATTGTGGGCCATCCGTACATCAGGCAAATCTCCGGTAGGCGGTGTAACGGGCTTCGCTTTCCATATTCGGCACGCTTGGCACCTCGCAGCAACCTGTCTGACAGTTGGTCTTAATCCAACGACGTGGAATCTTTGCCGTAATTCGTTTACAACGAGCTCATGATTGGCGTGTGCAAACCTGGTGTGGTAAGAATGAATCAGCAGCTTGGTGATTTGGTGTTTACCATCCAGCACGATGGGACGAGACTCTATTACGCTGGACGCAGAGGTGCGACCAGATAACCGTAGGAGACCATCCTCGTCGATGAGAAGAGACAAATTCTTAAGCCTACTGTGGCTCGGAACGAGGCGTCCTGCGTTCACACACGTGAGTTCGTCGGAAAAGGAATCAAGTTGGACTCTCTTAAAGAGATTGACCTCCGCGGAATGCAGTTCATCGTGAGATAAAAGGAAATAATTACGATTGCAACAAAGTGAATTTGAAAGCAAATGGGAATTTTGAGGTAAAAGAGACCGAAACAATTTGGCTGCCTGGTAGACGCGAGCCGTTGCTCTTAACAAACGTAACCAATTACTAAACCGATGGTAGTCAACAACAGGCGGTAAAGAAGTAGGAGCGTCTACCAACAATACAACAGCTTCGGCAGCATTTTTATATTCGTTCAATACGGGCTGGACGATAGAAGTTGGTTCGCTGGGCCATGAATCCTCAGATTCGAGTAAAAAGGATGGTCCAGTGAACCAACGCGACCGAGTGGAGAACTCTCCAGTGTCACGCGTAGCGTCGTCTGCGACGTTTAAGCTCGTGGGAACATATCTCCAATTTTTTATATCTGAGAGTTCCGAAATTTCCCCCACACGAAAAGAAACAAAAGGCTTAAAGGAACAAGCGTCGCTACGCAGCCACTTGAGCACCGTTATGGAGTCGGACCACATAAATATTTTATCGGGTTTTCTTTTATGGGCCTCAGAAACATATGCAGCAAAGCGAGCCGCGATGAGAGCTGCCTGCAACTCTAATCGCGGTATTGTCGATGGCTTCAGAGGTGCGAGCCTGGCCTTGCCTCCAATTAAAGCTAGCTGCGTCGAACCATCAGTGTAAGTAAAACGCCAGTAGGCGGCACAGGCGTAGGCCAACTCGCTAGCGTCCGCAAAAACGTGAAGTTGAACTTCTAAAATAACCTTCGGTGCGGAGTAGCATCTGGGAATTGAACACTCGGCCAGACTCTTAAGTTCATGAAACCAGGACTTCCACTTATTAGTCAGTACCTCAGGTAGACTGTGGTCCCAGTCAAGTCCTAACTTCCAAGTCTTCTGAAAAATAATGCGGCCCTTTATTACTAGAGGAGTCATTAGACCGAGGGGGTCATACACTGACATAAGAAGGGACAAGACAGAGCGTTTAGTGTATATCTCCGGAAGACTTGGAATGGATTTTATGAAGCGCAAGGAATCGTCATTGACTAACCAGGTTAGTCCTAAAACGCGGGTTTGAGAAGGTGACGACGGTCCTAAGCCTACTTCTGCAGCATCAGTGGCACAAAGGTCAGGAGGTATTAAAGCCAAGGCCTCAGGTTTGTTAGAGACCCATGAGCGCATCTCAAACCCTGCTGCTTTATGAATAGTAACTATCTCCATGGCTAGGCGCGCTGCTTCCTCTGTACTATTGACGCTGCCGAGGTAGTCATCCATATAATGATCTTGTACTACGGCTTGTGCGGCCTCAGGATAAAGATGCTGAAAATCTGACGCATTTTTGTTTTTGAGAAAGAGTGCCGTGCATGGACTTGATGTCGCTCCAAAAATCATGGAGGACATTCGATATTCCTGGAGAGGACGCTGAGGGCCGTCTCGCCAGAAAAAACGCTGGGCATCTCGATCCTGGGCTCTTATTTTTACTTGAGGGAACATTTCCCTAATATCTCCTGTGAGCGCGACTTGACCTTCCCTAAACCTCATTACTATAGCAAGCAAAGGCTGAAGTAAATCCGGACCTGATAGAAGCATTGAGTTCAGACTGACACCGTTGCACTTGGCAGCCGCGTCGTGGACGACGCGTAGCTTCTTTTTATGCGGGTGGACTACGCCGAAATGTGGTAAATACCAGGTGACTATACCTTGTGGAGGACCGGTGCATAGCTCGGCATAACTCTTATCTATCATGCCCTGCACATTTTGTTTATAAGAGGCTGCGTAAGCGGGGTCTTTTTTCATCTTTCGCTCCAGGCTAGAAAATCGGGACAAAGCGAGGCGTTTACTATCGGGGACATCCTTGATGTCGTTGCGCCATAAGAGTCCGACCTCAAACCTGCCGGAAGGTAAGCGCATAGCAGTTTCCTCCAAAATGTCTAAGGCGCGCCTGTCACTAGGGCTACAGTGAGGTTTCTTCTCTATGCCTATAGAATCTAACTTGTAGTAGTACTTTATGAGATCGTCTAGATGAGAGTCGTGGTCAATGACTTCGGCATGATTAACAAACTCCACCGGATTGGCCTTACTTCCAATAAACCCAAAAAGAGCCCAGCCCAGGGGAGTAAGGGCTGCAGCTGGTTCGAATTTAGTACCATGTCGGATGGTTTGGGGCAAAAGCAGATGCCAATTGTCTGTTCCAATGAGACAAGTTGGCTTCGCGTCATTGTAAGCTAGTACATTAGCTATATCGAAAAGATGCCTGTAGCGTTTGAGATCACTGATACTAGCGGACTGAGTACGAAGACCTAAATTAGGAATAGAGCGAACCCGGATATCGTAGTCATTCGAACTATGGCGGCCTCTCACTTTGATGTTGATGAAACTAGCGTCTGTGAATTTAGTGAGCCCTCCGATACAATTAATCTGTAATGGAACTCTCGATGTCTCATCACTATCAGCGAGTACGTCAGTCACCGACTTATCTACAAGAGTAGCAGAACTACCGTCATCTAACAGAGCGTACGTGTCCACGCTCCCTTTTGGTCCGGTTAACGTGACTGGAATGACCTTAAGAAGGGGCTTGGAAACGTCACTTGGTGCGGCGCTGTGTGCTACAATAGCGGACTGACTTGCGGTTGGGTGGACGGCCTGTGACTGTGAGGCAGGGAGTTCACCGACTTGATCAGAGATGGTTTGGACTTCAACCAGCGCTTCCGGTCGCGGTCTATGTAAAAGCGTATGATGCCGCCGATCGGATGCACAGGTTTCAGCCTTACACCTATTTTTGCAGTTCTTATACTGATGCGAGCCTTTTTTTAAACATCTACGACATACTTTATTGTCCAACACCCACTGCCAACGATCGTCCAAAGAGAGCGATTGAAAGTCTCCGCAATCGCTTATTTCGTGTCCGGACTTCGAACAATATTTACATGATAAAATCGAACTCTTTGGTTTGACAGGTGAGTCTGACAATGAGTACGGAAAAACTTTGTCTTTGAAAGGTGTGACAGGTTGACTTTGCATTTTGCCCTGTGACGGCTGACTTTTGGTGACAGGTGTTGACTCTGGCATAATAACTCCAAATTGAATTTGCAAACATGCTTCATGTTCGAGAAAGTCGGCCAAAGTTTCTAATTTATGTTTGCCAGAGCCAATCCTTACGGATGCAAAGTCAGCCCATCTGGACCTTAAAAGAGGAGTCAACTTGCCTATGATGGAGTTAGCAAGCTCGGGAGATGCAAGATACTCCGGCTGGTTCAGAAGACGAATGACTTCCACGCAGTTACGGATGCGGCAAGCGAAGATGTTCAGTTCGCGGGTCGTTTCGTGTGTACCTAATTTAGGAAGAGCCCTTACGAGCGAAAGTTGGTGCAGCACGATGACCTCCGGCTGAGCGAACCTATTCTCCAAGGCCTGCACGATCTGCTCCGGGTCGTCAGCTGCCACCAGTCTGATGGAGACTGCCTCACGAGCGGCGCCATGTAGCGCTGCGCTAAGCCTAGCTATATTATCGCTAGAAGAAAAGTGCGCTTTGGATTGGTCGTAGGATTTTTTAAAGAGAAGCCAATCCGCGGCGCGGCCGTCGAACTTCGAAATATCACAAACCTTTGTCGTCTTCTTACCCAAGCTTGTGATGGCGTTGGCCAGCTGAATAAATGGTGTACCTACATCTTCACTATGGCTTTTATTTTTGTAGCAGCAACAATCATTATCTTTACGTGTGCCTAAGCCTATTTCTTGTGCGTGTGGTGTATATTCAGCTGGAGGAATTGAGCCCGTAGGAAGCGGGCCCGTCGTACGAGCCGGGGCCGGATGCACACACGGCCCTGCGGCGGCATCGCCGTCGCCGTACTGAATCGCCGTGGCGGGTGCCGACCGCGGCGCCTCGTAATTAAGCCACGGTTGATCTTTCTCCCTATCAACCAATGAAAACGCTTTATTGTTTTGTTTAGAGCGAGTTGGAATATTATTAGAATGTGCTAACCATTTTTCCACACGCTGAGATCCTGAGCTGCTGTGCCTAGATACAGCTTCTATGGCGGCTAACTCCGCCTCAAGCTCCAAGTCAGCCACAGCACGCTCCCGTTCAGCCGCAGCACGCTCCCGTTCAGTTGCCTCACGGTCGCGTTCAGCCTGAGCCTCTGCGAGGCGGCGAGCATGTTCAGCTTTGGCCGCAAGTATTTGGGCTTTAATTGTTTCATGCGAACGCGATGAGCGAGCACTTTTTGGTGCGGTGCTTACGGAAGTCACACTCTTCGGGGCGGAAAACCTCTCCTCATTTTGCAGGGCGCTGGACGGAGCCGACGCGCCGCCGATCGCGGGCGCGCCGTATGTAGAGGCACCGTCTTCGGAAGCGCCAAAGATATGAGCATCTCGCCGAGGTGGCACTAAAGCGGCAGTCGATTTGCTGTGCGATCTTGTGATCGGCATTTTGTGGCATGGGTTGCTTATTTACCCTATTTTTATATTATTTTATTTTTTCACTCTGACACCAAACATGTTAATAATAGACGTAATTGTCGGCAACTGTTTATTTATGGTACTTTACAATGAAGTATAAAAAAGGTATTAAAAAGATATACAAAGGAGGTTGGCTTGATCGCCAACAATTACAATAAAATCACTCAAATTCCGATAGCTGTTCATCCTACGGGTACAGTATTTATACTATGGTCCGTCAGTATTTACCAAAATCCGTGATATTTACTGATCGTGTAGGTAAGTGTATAAACCCATAGCAATAAATACCTACTCACGTACTCAACTAAGCAATAAATAGGTACCAACTCACCCCTACTACCAGGAAATTGGTGTTTTAAATAAAACACCAATTTTCTGGTAGTAGGCGTTCCTTACTAATTATAAATTAGGTATTAGAAGATTTCGTCAAATACCTAATTTATCAGTAGATAAGTACTAAGTAGCTAAATGTTATGACTCCATTTTGACGCAGCCCGCCCGCGGTGGCTGTGGCCACAAAATAGGGATTTTGTGCTGTGGGTGTGGCATACTTCGTACACGTTTTTGTTGTTTGCCGCTCGCCGCCCCGCAATCGTTGCCACTCTCGTCGCTAACGGTTAACATAGGCGTTCCTGGATGAGCTGGGCTTGCTGGAGTAATCCGGCCGCACACCCTCCGATCGAAAAATAGGCGCAATAAACGTCGAGTTGCCGTGAGAGAATCCACCCGTATTGTTTAGAAGAAGAAGAAGAGAAGTTTTCGCTAGTGGATTTGCCATTTATCTAACCCTGTTAAAAATTAAATAGGTACTAACGCAGCTTCTCTTGCTTTCTGCAAATTATTTTTATTACTTTTTCTTGACTTTTTTGATCCATAATATTTTTTTTCTTTTCTACCCATGTTCTGTAAGGAAAACAAAAATAAGTTTGTAGAGAAAATTGTTATAATTAATGTTAAGTACAGTTTTAATTTTAGTCCATTCAGATTCACAAACAAACAAAATTACTTACGGATCAACATCAATGTTCCAAATTTGGTCGCACTATACTTATTTTATAGAAATATTATTACGCGTGGCACTTGTGCGGCGGCGGGAAGTCAACCGACAAAGGTCTTGCCTCGAAGAGCGCCAGCGCGCGACTAACTTGAAACGCTTGATGCGCCCGATTTTATACTTACTTTGAAAATTAATTTCATAAAAGATTGATGACGGATATTTTTTTTATTTTTACACATTTATAGTACAATCTTTATTCTTACGTAGAAAAATATTTATGTTGCCAAATAACTTCTAGATTATGAGCAGACCCCGGATTTGCGGTAGCACGAATAAAATGACGTTTAATAGTGCGTGGACAACTTGATTATCTATTTGTGTCATTTATCGATAAAAAAATATATAATTATGTAACGTGATAATATAGACTTACTGTCGGAAATAGTAGAAATTACCTACCTACATTAAGAAAAGTTAAAATCGTGAAATGTATAAATAATAAAATTCACTGCAGTTTTTCTGAATGCAAAGATAGCAAAGTCAAAGTGAGTGAAATAAAATGTCAAATTTTTAAGAAATACATCCTCCTTGGTAAAATACAAAAAATAAATACAGACGCGATCAAAGAAGTTCCACTTCAAAAATATTTTCAAAACATCGATATATAAAAACATTTACGATAATTTGGTAATCACTAGCAAGTTTGTATTCATGCCACCGCAAATCCGGCCTTTAATTATGAGATATAACGTGTTTTCTTGTAGTCATTTTCTCGATTTTTAACTTTCTTAGATGTGATAAAAATACATGTTAATGAACTAAAATTCGAAATTTTCTTAATACAAGTTCAATTTCAGGATATGACCCTTCGAACGAATACTTATTATTTTCTTGCCTAGTAATAATTATTGGTGTAACATTACTTCAAAGATGAGCCTTCGCCCGTCTTCTGGAAATCGCGCTTTCGAAACCCACTGTTTACGTAGTCAATTATCCAATTGAAACGAATTTTGGTTAATAGAGTTTCAATAAAAATATATGATAATTAAGATGGTTGAAGTCAAAAGAAGCTAAAACAATAAATTATGTTACCAAAATCGCTTCAAAAACTCCCAAGTTCTTGATTTACGTATGTAAAATGCGAATGCCCTCTTAAGTCTGACGCCATAACAACAATTTAAAAATTGTTGTGTTCCGGCAGTTAGAGGTAAGATAGCCAGTTCCTCAGTGATGAGGATTCCGGGAGTAGTACGCTTCCACCTTCGGCCTTATCGTCATTTAACATCAGGTGAGGTGAAGGCCAAGCACTATCCCGTTGTGAATAAATAAAAAAAAACTACTTTCAAAGAAGTAAATTAAGCTTATTACACAGTGTTGTAAGTATGTACTTATAACAGAACTTAAGTGTTGCGAAAATGTTGATCATGGTCACACACAAACACACATGGAAAGCGGAATGCAAACACTTCATAATCATACTCATATATATCAAACTCTGAACTTTAAGTCATTATGATTTTTTTTTACTGTTATTTAAAAAAAAGTAATAACTTTAGCGCTTTAACATTGTGTACATTGTGTCAACGTGACGAGACGAGTCAATCTACGAAAAATGTACTTATGCATAATTTTATTAACGAAAATATTTATTTAAATAAACAACCCTAGGCTAATAGGTAATTGGCGTAAGTGTGTACACCTACTGCTTACGCAATTACATTTCGATTCGGAGAAATGCTAAAATAACTAATTACTATTTTAATCGAGTGCTAAAGAATCTCAATCCTAACTAACTTATCCCATTGAATATGATATAAATTTATGCAACATCCGATCCCGGATGATTCATAGCCCACTAAAACTTTAGTGCAGTCTGCTTTCTAACAACAATTAATTTTCTTTCTACACCTACAGTAGTAAACACAAAGTCTAAATAGATATTACCTTCGAGCAACAAAGGCTTCGTTTTTCACGAAGGGAGAAGCCTTAGCGATTAAACTCTATTCAAATTATTCTGGCATTTTTTGCGGGGGGGGGAAAATGCACACAAGTGCAGTTCCGCATACCCACATACAAAAACAACACTGTAATGACGACACTCACACATAAAAAATAAAACAAAACAGCAAAAAATTGTGTACGGATGAGTCACACATCAAAATATGACACGTTTTTGACATAAAGGGCTGGGCTCAACTGTCGATGCAGTAATATCGATACGGAAAAAGGAATAAAGGTACCAAACTCAATCATTTTACGATGGGGTGAATAACAACAAAGAGGTCATTTTTATACGCTTGAGCTTTATACAAAAAGCTCGAGAGTGTAGGTGATTGGGTTGTGACTAATGTGTACCCAGGGACGTTGGGCTCAGGATGCTGACACTGAACATCGCTCCATGACAGTACAGCCACCCAACAGTTTGAATTTTGACCGACCGTTGAATAAAAAAATAGCAAACTGATTTTGATAATGTCGTCAATATAGTAAAATATATCATTATTTTTCTAAGAAACTGTACATTCAATGTCTCAAAATTGGCCTGATTTATCATATTATGATAGGTACTTCATTCGAGGTGGTATATTGAAAGAGATATGATTTCAATGGTAAAAAGTAGAGTACACAACTCGTGAAAAAAAAACTCATCTCGGTTCTTTGTATAATACTTACGGCTATTTGCACTAAACTTAAGAATCGCATAAGTCTTTCCTAACTATAACTCGACCAAATTAAAACGGTGTCATGAACTTAGCTGTCATGCAGCTATCATGCGCCTAATTATCTTGCTCGAGTTGTACTTTGGAAAAAACTAGGCGATTTTTAAGTTTAGTGCAAACGGCCGTTAGTCCCTCGAACTAAATTCCATTTTTATTCACTTGTTGTATAATCTACTATTTCGACATTTATTTCGCGATATCTGTCTCGCTCACACCAGTGCAGAGCAAATCATGCAAAAATCTCGCAAATTAATTTGACGCAGAATCAGGGCCAGATTGACCAACACTTTATCGACAAACATTATTTAACGGTAACATCACTAAGTTGTCCATCGACGAGAACTCGGATTTATCTAGCGACAGATCTGAAATTTGTACGGACGAGCCATGGACTAGCAGACCCGATGTCACTGAACAAATCTGACAACTAATCAAGAATAAAATATACGAATTTAATGTTTTAATGTAAACAAATAGCAATAATATGATACAAATTTACTTTCATGTGAAATGTAACACCATCTTTTTGTATACTTGATGTTCGAGACCTCTTTTAACAGCAAAAACCTCATCAAATCGACATTTTAAACAGAGCAGCGTTCACATGCGCGACTGGACTCGGTCTAGAAAGAAATCCGGGCGCAACTGGTTTTACTAATGCGTATGCCCATTTGGGCTTGTACTTCGGCAGAGGGGAACGCTTCGTATGGCTTCTCTTTCTGTAGAAGCCCGTCTTACTCTAAGGATATTACTTATAAACTGAACCGCCGCTTTGGCCGTACTATGGTCATTTGTTTTGTTGCGTTCGGTTAGGAACTCCTTGGGAATGAGGGCTTTTCAAAATGACAAAAAGCTGTAGATGGCGTTGATAAAAATGTATGTCTTAATGTATATTTTTTTACTAATCTTCGAAGAGTACTCAGGTAGACAGGCAGATGTAACCCTAAAATGTTTCTCTTTGGGCAGATGTCAGAAAGCGAGCGCTTACTTGCCTCTTTGGTACAGACAGTTTATTATTAAAAGCCAATTTTGACTCATCTCTTTCCATCAACGCCATCCACTGGGCAAATAGTTAATGTTTTAATTTTTTAAATGTCACTTTGAAAAGCCCTCAATGAGGGCTTTTATTGAATAAAGCCCGATTTGGTCTGACATCGCCTGTACCTACTAACGCAATGTTCGGCACTGTGGCGCCAGTAGTGGTTTAACGCTTGGCCCAGTGATTACTTCGCAAGGGACGGTCATGGTAACCAAAATCCGTGCTTCGGAAGGCACGTTAAGCCGTTAGTCCCGGCTACATTTCGTTAACACTCACCATTCCGCATTGGGCCCATCCTCCTTATTCACCCATAATAAGGAAGGCCTATGCCCCAGCAGTGTGGACATTATAAATGGCTGGTGGTCAACGTAATGCCTATGTGAAAACATCGATTTGTTGCTCTCCTCTGTCTAGTTTATTTTGTGTTAGTGCCAGCCGACGAGACGCACCGACTTCAAACTAAATATGACTCGAGTCTTAAACAACTAGTTCTCCGACGGAAAATTTAATTTGCCGTTCTTTGACTCCAATAAACTTAAGATAAACCTTATTTTTCATAACGCTAGCACAATATATTTTACAGCCACTGCTTGTCGTGTATTAACAAACGTTTATATTGCTTTTTCACTTTCAGTAGTAGCAACAATGCGATCAATATTAACAAAAATATCCCTACCTACAACTTTTAAAGATAATTTGGCAAAACTTTCATATTGAGGCATAATACAAGGTTCTGTCTTATTATCTTGTCAGTCTTGTCTTCTCTCAGCAATGCCAATACTTGCCTTAAAGTATGTACAAGCATTCGCCGGCTAGTTATCCTAGAATCTGGTGAATTCCCGTCTTCCTGGGAATATTCAGTGGAGCGATCTATGGTCCCGGATATGGACAATTTCCCTTTCCGTGCTATCGTAAATTTGTACGTTGCAGGAATAGCTGCGGCATTATTTAAGCTGGTTGAGAATTGAGGGATACGTCCAGTATATTAGCTAGTAAAATATGTCTGCTTGTAGTAGTAGTAGTTAGTTTGGGCTTAAACAAACTGATTCCTGTCGACCTTATTTTAGAAAATATAATTTGCTAACACTACCTTGTCTCTACGTCTTTGATATATGTTTGTTTGTTCATCAACATAAAAATGTATTTATTCAAAAACAACAATCGACAAGTAGAAATCTGCGTTCTATATATAAAAATAATCTTCATTATCCACAGACAAATTTAGCCTTAGTATCTAAGAACTGTAATATTATGTGTATTAAAGTATACAATAAATTACCCAAAGATTTTAAGGAATATATCATAGTTTTAGTGTTTTTTAGTTCTGATTTATTCGTTTATATTTAGTTATTATAGTTGATTTATATTTATTTGTATTTCGTATTTATATATTTATATTTTATACTAGAAATGTCAGATTCCGAAGATTATTTTTCCGCCAACGATAGTACCAATTCATCATTCCATTCTCTTGATTCCTCTTCCGATGACTTGCTGAGCTCGTACCTGGCTCGCGAATTTGACTGCCCTTCTGATAGTCTCAACGTGTGCCACATTAATGCCCAAAGTATACCATGCCACCATACCGACCTCCTTACTACCTTCTCTCCAAACACAGTTCATGCCATTCTTGTCTCTGAATCTTGGTTGAAGCCTTGTCTCAACACTGTGTCTTACTCCATACCTGGCTACACTTTAATTCGGAACGACCGCGTGGGTAAGGGCGGTGGTGGTGTGGCTATCTACCTCTCCTCTATTTTTCAATATCAAATATTGACATCATCTTCTCACTCTGGGTGCATGGAACACTTGCATCTCGAAGTAGATGTCAAGGGTACAAAAGTCGTTCTTGGAGTTGTATATTGCCCGCCTTCCATAAATTTTCACACTGATTTAGAATCACTTCTCGAAACTTTTTCCACCGACTATAAGCACCTCATCATCATGGGTGACTTTAATACCGACCTTCTCAAAAATTCACATGTTTCTCTAAAATTTCAGTCATTAATAAAGTCAGTTAATCTTTCCATTCTGCCTCTTGGCCCCACTCACCATAATCTCACCACCGACGACACTTGGATCGACCACATATTAACGTCCTCTTCTGATCATGTGCTTAAGCATGGCCAAGTAGCCGCTCCTTGTTTTTCTAAACATGACCTACTATTCCTAGCTTATAAGGTAAAACCTCCAAAACTTAAGCCATCTATAGTCAGTATGCGTAACCTTGCTAGGTTGGATGTAGAGAAATTAACTAGCGACGCCCGTGCTGTTGATTGGTCTCCTATTATGAACGCAACTTCTATAGACGATATGGTGACCCACTTTAACTCGGTGATTCTCAAGTTATACGATACACATGCGCCTGTGAAAAACGTCAAATTAAAACGGCCGCCAGCACCCTGGATAACCCCAGGTGTACGTATAGCTATGAGAAGACGGGATCGAGCCTTTCGTATTTACAAAAGAAGCCGAACTGATGACCACTGGGAGTCTTTTAAGGTAGCTAGAAATCGATGCAACCAGATGGTTAGAAGAGCTAAACGCCGCTATATTCATAACAATGTTTTAGATTCTACGCCTGCTAACATCTGGAAGTTTCTTCGCACCCTTGGAGTTGCTAAGCCTCACCTTTCACACAAACCCTCTTTCACCTTGAATGAACTCAATAAGCACTTTTCTTCTGTCAACACGCTTCCTAGCAGTGTAAGACTGGCTACTATCCTCGACGTTTCATCTGCCACTCCTCCTCCTGCACCCGAATTCTCTTTCAATCTTTTATCTGAGGACGAAGTTCGCAAGATTATCCGCTCGATTAAATCGAATGCTGTGGGCTGTGACGATGTAAGTAGAACAATGATACTTCTATTACTCGAATGTTTTCTGCCTATTTTAACGTATATAATTAATTACTCCTTATCATCTGGTACCTTCCCTTCTTCATGGCGTAAAGCTCTGGCTATTCCCCTACCGAAAATCACTAATCCTAGTTCCCTTAATCACTACAGACCAATATCTATCCTTCCCTTCCTCTCTAAAATCCTGGAAGCAGCTGTACACAAACAGTTTTCCTCTTTTGTCCTCTCCCACAACCTTCTTAACTCTTTTCAGTCTGGATTTCGTTCTGGACACAGTACCACCACTGCACTTACCAAAGTATTAGAGGATATCCGTGACGGTTTTGAGGCTTCCCGACTGACTGTGTTAGTTTTAATTGACTTCTCTAACGCTTTCAACGCAGTTGATCACGGAATTCTCTTGGCCATGCTTTCTCGATTGAGCTTATCTTCCTCGGCACAGTCATGGTTCTCCTCTTATCTTCTTGGTCGCCAGCAAGCCGTCCGTGTCGATCGATCTTTATCCGATTGGTGCGACTTGGAAGCTGGTGTACCTCAGGGCGGTATACTCTCTCCCCTTCTCTTCTCTTTATTTATTAACTCTCTCACTTCTCATCTATCCTCTTCTTTCCATCTGTACGCTGACGATCTGCAGCTTTATGCCCAGAAAGATGTTCATTCTTTAAATGAAGCTATCGCATTACTCAACTCTGATCTTGAAAAGATTTATAAGTGGTCAACTAACTTCGGTATTTCGGTTAACGCGGGAAAGTGCCAAGCAATAATTGTTGGTAGTTCTCGACAGTTGTCGCGCCTTAATCTGAATGATGTGACTGCATTAAAATTTAACGGTGTTGTAATACCTTATTCACATCAAGTTAAGGATTTGGGTTTGACGATTGATTCGTGTCTCTCCTGGAAAGATCATATTGACCATTTATCTTCAAAAGTGACAAACGCGCTAAGGGCTCTTTATAGGTTTAAATTCTTTCTCCCATCCACCACCAAGATTGCGCTTATACAGGCTCTTGTGTTACCAATCATCGATTATGCCGATGTTTGCACCACTGACCTTAATGAAAACCTTCTCAATAAGTTGGATCGACTTCTTAATAATTGCATTCGTTTTATATATGGATTACGCAAATACGACCATATCTCCCAATACCGTCAGCAACTCAAATGGCTTCCTATACGTGAGCGTAGGAACCTAAGAGTTGTCTGTTTGCTCTTCAACATACTTTTCGATCCACTTACCCCAGAATACTTGAAATCAAGATTTCAGTTTCTGGGTGCCTCTCATCAACGTGACCTTCGCTCTAGTAGCAACCTTCTCTTACTAACACCTGCACATACTTCTGGCTTTGTCTCCTACTCTTTCACCCTTTCGGCTGTACGACTCTGGAACGCTTTACCTCTAAATATTCGAAATGCACCTAGCAAGTACGTATTTAAGAAATTGGTCCGTGAGCACTACTTGAGTTCTCTACGCTAGTCTCGTCGTATCTGACATTGCTACTCTTTCATATATGTGTATATATTATGTATTAATTATGTAGGTATATATGTATTTAATTATGTATTTATAAGGATGTAATATATGTATAATTTTATATATTTTTTATATACATATCTGTTTGATATATTTTGATTCAGTTTTTTTTTTTTAAATAAGGTTTTTTTTATTGCCGCCACGATTTTTCTCCTTAACACACTTACCGGTTGACTGGTAGAGAATGCCCTTGGGCATTAAGTCCGCCATTTGCTGTTTTAATTTAAGCAATAAAGATTAAATAAATAAATAAATAAATAAGTTTTCTAAATTTAGATCTGCTCTTAGAGAGTGGTTAGCATGTAAATGTTTCTATAGTACACAAGAATAGCTAGTTTATAAATAGAAGTAATGTATTAATTTTTTAATGTAATTTTTTTAATGTGTATACGCCTGTAAAGGTAGAAACCAGTGATACCTTTTGTAATTAACAACAGTTTTTTGTTACCTTGTTTCTATGCACAATAAATATTCTATTCTATTCTAGTATTAATTTGAAAGGTCCTTGGTACACCTTAGCCACTTGGCCTGGCGGTGACCAAGGCCTTTGGGCTATTGGTCACATTGGATATTTTAGCACTTGGACGAATTAGTGATTAGTCATGTTGCAACTTTGGTTATTTTCCTACGTTGGTCATTTTAGCACCTTGGTCATTAGACTCTAAAAATATATTAGTCATTTTAAACCTTTAGTCATTTTAGCACCTTGGTCATTAGGCTCCGAAAATATTAGTAATTTTGCAACTTTGGGCATTTCGGCACCTTGGTTCGCTCCGGAAGGAAAATATGTAGGAAACTTCCTAGTAGGAAGTTATGACTAACAGTTTCCGTTTCTGAAATAAAGTAGGCGGTATTAGAAATGCAGAAAAAGCTTCAAATATTAACGCCATAAACTTATAAAATGTTTATAACCCATTACACACCCCCACGCAAAACATAGATAAATTCAAAACCATTTTTGGAACACAAGCACTTATGGCGCAACAAACATGGCGTGGCGGTGTTTAGAAAAACGCCGTCTTCTCGAGTCCGTTACGCCAGCAGGAAAGATGCTCCTAGAGGGATGCGAGTTTGATGAATAATTTGTGCGCAATTCGGTGTAAATGTGCGCCAAATAAAAAATTTGTGGGCCTTATACTTTTGGAATAAAACGGGAAAAACGGATTCTGCTGGGGTAACGGTGCTCCAGCAGGAAGAATCTAAACTAATGATCGGAGAGAAATAAAAGATATATGTGCGGGTAGCTTGATACTAGCAGGAAATGTGCGCCAAATATAAAATTTGTGGGCCTTATAGTTTTGGAGATATTTGATTTCCTGCTGGCGTAACGTTTTGCCAGATCCCAGATCTCGGAAACTACTAAATGTGCGACCTTACAGTAAACACATATAAGTAGCTCCTAATTTGTGCTATTTGTGCGGTAGAAAACATTTCAAAAATATTCACAGATTTTGAAGTAATCAGACATTTTCTGAAAACAGAAAAAAAATTCTAGCGCCTAAACTACCACCTAAATAGAGAAACCAAAAATGGTGTTCTATTCTTCTTATTATTTCTCATTACCATAAAAATTTTGAAAACCGCACATTTACGCGTTTTTGAATAATACCCACATGAAGGTTAGACTGACCATGTCATGACTTTGACGGTCAGCAGGATAAAAATATCAGAGACTATTTAGATCCTGGCCCAAAGAATAATCTGTGCGGTTACTGAAGTACATGCTCTGAAAATTTCAGCTTCAAATTCTTCGTATTAAAGGAAATATCAATTAAAATCCAAAACAACTGTCAGTATGTGTGCGTTACCCCAGCAAAAAGTTGAGCTTTAGAGAGATGAGACCTTATCAGATAATTAGTGTGTCATGAGGAGAAATTTGTTTACTAATAGCAAAATTTGTGTGAGTTGTAGTTTTTAAGATATATGAGAAAAACAGATTTTGCTGGGGTCACGTTTTAAACATTACCCTGGCAAAAAAAGTTGTTTCAGCCTGGAACCAAATACATGAATAGATAGCTTTTGTTGCATAGTAAATGTTAGCAAATAGCAAAAATTGTGTGTGTTATGGTTCTTGAGTTATTTAAGTTTTTGCTGGGGTAACGTTTTGGGTTTTCCCAGATCTCGAAAACGGTTCAACGCAGAAGTTTGAAAAAAATACCACTAAGAGACCTTAATTTGTTTAAATTTGTTTGATTGTTAGTTTTTGATTTGGTTGACGTAAACCAACGTAATTAAATGGTTTCGAAAAACAGAAAAAACGAATTTGCAAGTAAACTAGTACACTTATAATCAAATAAACAGCTGTTAAAAATAGCCGTGGTAGACACTTATTACGTCAAGAATTTTAGGCTTTGTAACTTCACACGATATAAAGATATAAACAAATTTGATAAATTTTAGACTGGTCGTACTTTAGCAATCGAATACACAGTATCCATAACATTAAGACACATGGCATACATTAAACAAATTTAAGTAATTCATTAACATTCCTTCCTGTTAATTTCAGCTTTCAATTACGCCTATCATGAAAGTTTTAACAAAAACAAGAATATGACAACAATTCTCTAATAAGCCGCCTAAATTGTAGAGGTCATGTAAAAGCGACCGCGCTATACATAAGCGTAACCATCTTCAATGAACGGCATAATATGGATCTTTTGTTAGTACAGTTGCGTACAAAAGTTTGCTGGTCAGATTATCTTTAAATATAAAATGTACGTTAGTCTCGCGAAAACTTAAGATTGGCTTGGCCGATTTTGGTTTTAAAATGTTTGTCGTAGTTCCAGGGGAAGGTTTAAATGGTGAGAAATATACCTGTATGGAAAAAATGCGAGGTAGTTTCCGTAAAAACTGTTCCTAGGTAGGAACAGTTTTTACGGTTTTTATGGGTAAACTAGCGGCTGCCCGCGGTTTCACCCGCGTGATTCCCGTTCCCGTAGGAATATCGGGATAAAAAGTATCCTATGTTTTAATCTAGGCTATCTATTATCTGTGTGCCAAATTACAACCAAATCCGTTCAGAAGTTTTTGCGTGATTGAGGAACAAACATCCAAACATCTAAACATCCAAACCCACAAACTTTCACATTTATAATATTAGTAGGATGTTTTTACCTGTCAAACATAGTGGTCACTGGATTGACATGAGTAGGTTTGATATTAAAATAAAACATTTGGTTTGAAAAAACAGAAGCAACAAATTACTATAAATGTATATATTGATACTGACAAATAAATCACACTATAAATTGCTTAGCGAGATTATTACCTAATTAGGTTTAGATTATTATTTACCTTTATTTATGTAATGTTGAGTGCCTTCAAACTTTTAACTTTCATGAATCATTACATTCTTTTTAAAATACTATTAATCACGTAAGTGTATTATTTGATATTAATAAACACGATATTAATTTATAAAATAGAAAACTAGTTGAATCTAAGCTATATCAATAACATTTTTCTTCATAACTGTACAAAACATCGGATACTAAGCTGCTAATTTGCGAAGATAACCCGTACGTATGGTGCGGTCGCTTTTTAGTGACCTTTACAATTTGGTCGGCTTATTCAAGAATTGCTGTCTTAATCTTGTTTTTGTTAAAACTTTCATGATAGGCGTAATTGAAAGCTGAAATTAACAGGAAGGAATGTTAATGAATTACTTAAATTTGTTTAATGTATGCCATGTGTCTTAATGTTATGGAAACTGTGTATTCGATGACTAAAGTACGACCGGTCTAAAATTTATCAAATTTGTTTATATCTTTATATCGTGTAAAGTTACAAAGCCTAAAATTCTTGACGTAATAAGTGTCTACCACGGCTATTTTTAACAGCTGTTTATTTGATTATAAGTGTACTAGTTTACTTGCAAATTCGTTTTTTCTGTTTTTCGAAACCATTTAATTACGTTGGTTTGCGACAACCAAATCAAAAACTAACAATTAAACAAATTTAAACAAATTAAGGTCTCTTAGTGGTATTTTTTTCAAACTTCTGCGTTGAACCGTTTTCGAGATCTGGGAAAACCCAAAACGTTACCCCAGCAAAAACTCAAATAACTCAAGAACCATAACACACACAATTTTTGCTATTTGCTAACATTTACTATGCAACAAAAGCTATCTATTCATGTATTTGGTTCCAGGCTGAAACAACTTTTTTTGCCAGGGTAATGTTTAAAACGTGACCCCAGCAAAATCTGTTTTTCTCATATATCTTAAAAACTACAACTCACACAAATTTTGCTATTAGTAAACAAATTTCTCCTCATGACACACTAATTATCTGATAAGGTCTCATCTCTCTAAAGCTCAACTTTTTGCTGGGGTAACGCACACGTCAGTATTCCGATTAACCGACCAAATTCGATAGACCACCAAAAAGCGACGCGTTCATACATATTGATGACCTCCTTAACTTTGTTGTTGAACAGGTTTGTACACGTCACGTCTACGTACATTTAAGTAAAAAAGTGATTTGAGTGAGTGCTTTTATTTAAATAACGAATGAAGTTATTTCTGTTTCATTTCATTTTTACTTGAATTAAATGAATTTTAACATTATTTTAGTAGAAAAATAAAGGATGTTTTGTAAAAAAGTAAAAAATTTAAGATGGCGGCCGACTTTTTTTTTGTGGGCCGATTTCGATGAAACTCTGTTTTTGGTACTATTTCGACAAGAAAATAGCAACGCAATGTTAAAAAAGTAATTAATTCAAGATGGCGGCCATCTTTTTTGTTTGTGGGTCGATTTCGATGAAACTCGGTTTTCGCTACTGTTTTGACAAGAAAACAGCAACGCAATGTTAAAAATGTAAAAAATTCAAGATGGCCGCCACCTTTTTTGTTTGCGGGCCGATTTTAATGAAACTCGGTTTTTGCTACTGTTTTGTCAAGAAAACAGAAACGCAATGTTAAAAATGTAAAAAATTCAAGATGGCGGCCAACTTTTTTGTTTGAGGGCCGATTTCGATGAAACTCGGTTTCTGATACTATTTTGACAAGAAAACAACAACGCAATGTTAAAAATGCAAAAATTCAAGATGGCGGCCAACTTTTTTGTTTGCGGGCCGATTTCGATGAAACTCGGTTTTTGGTAGTATTTTGACAAGAAAACAGCAACACAATGTTAAAAAAGTAAAAAATTAAAGACGGCGGCCAACTTTTTTGTTTGCGGGCCGATTTCAATGAAACTCGGTTTCGGCTACTGTTTTGTCAATAAAACAGCAACGCAATGATAAAAAAGTAAAAAATTCAAGATGGCGGCCAACTTTTTAGTTTGCGGGCCGATTTCGATGAAACTCGGTTTTTGGTAGTATTTTGACAAGAAAACAGCAACACAATGTTAAAAAAGTAAAAAATTCAAGATGGCGGCCAACTTTTTAAGCCTCGATTACATACGCCGATTTAGCTTCCTTACTGGGGATCCAATCTAGGAACCCAAATTGGATGTAGCGATCACACTATGCCCCAATTAGGACATGATTTCACTGATTAGGGTTGTCACCAGTACTTGACAATAACATTATTGTACATAGATTAAACAATGAGTTTTCACTATTAACGGAAATGTAAAGGTAGGTTTTGATGAGTACTCTGATAGGAAATGGTTTGACGATGAAGCCGGACGGAAAAAGGCCACTAGAACTCTGTAATAAAAAAGATGGCGGTCAACTTTATTGTTTGTGGGCCGATTTCAATGAAACACGGTTTTGTTACTATTTTGACAAAAGATAACAACGAAATGTTGAAAATATTAAAAATCTAAGATGGCGGTCAAGTTTTTTGTTTTTGGGCCTATTTCGATAAAACTCGGTTTTTGGTCCTATTTTGTCAAGAAAATAACAACGCAATATTGAAAATATTAAGAAATCCAAGATGGCGGCCAAAATTTTTTTTGTGGGCCGATTTCGATGAAACTTGGTTTTTGGTACTATTTTAACAAGAAAATAACAAACAATTTTTTAAATACTAAACATCCAAGATGGCCGTCAACTTTTTTGTTTTTGGGCCGATTTCGATTAAACTCGGTTTTTGGTCCTATTTTGACAAGAAAATAACAACGCAATATTGAAAATATTAAGAAATCCAAGATGGCGGTCAACAATTTTTTTGTGGGCCGATTTCGATGAAACTCGGTTTTTGGTACTATTTTAACAAGAAAATAACAACACAATTTTTTAAATACTAAAAATCCAAGATGGCGGTCAACTTTTTTGTTTTTGAGCCGATTTTGATAAAACTCGGTTTTTGGTCCTATTTTGACAAGAAAATAACAACGCAATGTAAAAAATATTCAAAAATTCAAGATGACGGCCAACGTTTTTGCTATTGGGCCGATTTCGATTAAACTCGGTTGTTGGTACTATTATGACAAGAAAATAACAAGGCAATGTTAAAAATATTAAAAATCCAAGATGGTGGCCTATTTTTTGTTCGTGGTCCGATTTTAATAAAACTTGGGTTTTGGTACTAACTACTTAAAAAGTAACAATAATCATCATCATCGAAATCGAAAAATTGAGAAATCGGCCCATAAATAAAAAAGTTGGCTGCTATATTGATTTTATTATTATTTTCAACATTTCGTTGTTATTTTTTCGTCAAAGTAGTAACAAAACCGAGTTTCTTTGAAATCGGCCCATAAACAAAAAAGAAGGCCGCCATCTTGGATTTTTATATTTGAAAAATTGTGTTGTCATTTTCTTGTCAACATAGTAGCGAAAACTGAGTTTCATCGAAATCGGCCCACAAACAAAAAAGATGGTCACCATCTTGGATTTTGAGTATTTGAAAAATTTTGTTGTTATTTTCTTGTCAAAATAGTAACAAAAACTGAGTTTCATCGAAATCAGCCCACAAACAAAAAAGTTGGCCCCCATCTTGAATTTTTGGTACGCACTCAAATGGTAGTGGTGGTGGTAATGCAATGTAAATTATTGACAAGCCATGCTTGATCATAAGGGTTACTTATAATGTGATATAGGTACCGGCATAAATAACTTGGTAAAACAATGATGAGACAAAAGATGCACCGAGTTTAGTGTTTGTAGCTGCTGCGCATCTTATGTCTTGCCAAATTACGTGCCCGTAATAATACACCCGCAGAAATGCAAACTAAAGAAAAAAATACGTCTGAAGACTTGGCTGCATGATCAAAGTTTCATTTGCCTTACCTATATAGCCTTGGCTAGGGAGGCAACCCTTAAATTCCCCAACTAGGATCCAATTCGGGGCATCGTTTCCAATCTGAAATTGGATCCCCAGTAAGGAAGCTAAATCGGCGTATGTAATTGAGGCTTTAGTTTGCGGGCCGATTTCGATGAAACTCGGTTTTTGGTAGTATTTTGACAAGAAAACAGCAACACAATGTTAAAAAAGTAAAAAATTCAAGATGGCGGCCAACTTTTTAGTTTGCGGGCCGATTTCGATGATCTCGGTTTTTGGTAGTATTTTGACAAGAAAACAGCAACACCATGTTAAAAAAGTAAAAAACTCAAGATGGCGGCCAACTTTTTAGTTTGCGGGCCGATTTCGATGAAACTCGGTTTTTGGTAGTATTTTGACAAGAAAACAGCAACACAATGTTAAAAAAGTAAAAAATTAAAGACGGCGGCCAACTTTTTTGTTTGCGGGCCGATTTCAATGAAACTCGGTTTCTGCTACTGTTTTGTCAATAAAACAGCAACGCAATGATAAAAAAAGTAATAAATTCAAGATGGCAGCCACCTTTTTTTGTTTGTGGGTTCGATTTCGATGAAACTCGGTTTTCGCTACTGTTTTGACAAGAAAATAGCAACGCAATGTTAAAAATGTAAAAAATTCAAGATGGCCGCCACCTTTTTTGTTTGCGGGCCGATTTTAATGAAACTCGGTTTTTGCTACTGTTTTGTCAAGAAAACAGAAACGCAATGTTGCAAATTTTAAAATTCAAGATGGCGGCCAACTTTTTAGTTTGCGGGCCGATTTCGATGAAACTCGGTTTTTGGTAGTATTTTGACAAGAAAACAGCAACACAATGTTAAAAAAGTAAAAAATTCAAGATGGCGGCTAACTTTTTAGTTTGCGGGCCGATTTCGATGATCTCGGTTTTTGGTAGTATTTTGACAAGAAAACAGCAACACCATGTTAAAAAAGTAAAAAACTCAAGATGGCGGCCAACTTTTTAGTTTGCGGGCCGATTTCGATGAAACTTGGTTTTTGGTAGTATTTTGACAAGAAAACAGCAACACAATGTTAAAAAAGTAAAAAATTAAAGACGGCGGCCAACTTTTTTGTTTGCGGGCCGATTTCAATGAAACTCGGTTTCTGCTACTGTTTTGTCAATAAAACAGCAACGCAATGATTAAAAAAAGTAATAAATTCAAGATGGCAGCCACCTTTTTTTGTTTGTGGGTTCGATTTCAATGAAACTCGGTTTTTGCTACTGTTTTGTCAAGAAAACAAAAACGCAATGTTAAAAATGTAAAAAATTCAAGATGGCGGCCCACTTTTTTGTTTGTGGGCCGATTTCGATGAAACTCGGTTTCTGATACTATTTTGACAAGAAAACAGCAACGCAATGTTGCAAATTTTAAAAATTCAAGATGGCGGCCAACTTTTTAGTTTGCGGGCCGATTTCGATGAAACTCGGTTTTTGGTAGGTACTGTTTTGTCAATAAAACAGCAACGCAATGATAAAAAAGTAAAAAATTCAAGATGGCGGCCAACTTTTTAGTTTGCGGGCCGATTTCGATGAAACCCGGTTTTTGGTAGTATTTTGACAAGAAAACAGCAACACAATGTTAAAAAAGTAAAAAATTCAAGATGGCGGCCAACTTTTTGTTTGCGGGCCGATTTCGATGAAACCCGGTTTTTGGTAGTATTTTGACAAGAAAACAGCAACACAATGTTAAAAAAGTAAAAAATTCAAGATGGCGGCCAACTTTTTGTTTGCGGGCCGATTTCAATGAAACTCGGTTTCTGCTACTGTTTTGTCAATAAAACAGCAACGCAATGATAAAAAAAGTAATAAATTCAAGATGGCAGCCACCTTTTTTTGTTTGTGGGTTCGATTTCGATGAAACTCGGTTTTCGCTACTGTTTTGACAAGAAAATAGCAACGCAATGTTAAAAACGTAAAAAATTCAAGATGGCCGCCACCTTTTTTGTTTGCGGGCCGATTTTAATGAAACTCGGTTTTTGCTACTGTTTTGTCAAGAAAACAGAAACGCAATGTTAAAAATGTAAAAATTCAAGATGGCGGCCAACTTTTTTGTTTGTAGGCCGATATCGATGAAACTCGGTTTCTGATACTATTTTGACAAGAAAACAACAACGCAATGTTAAAAAAGTAAAAAATTCAAGATGGCGGCCAAATTTTTTGTTTGTGGGCCGATTTCGATGAAACTCGGTTTCTGATACTATTTTCATTATTCATTTATTATCATTATGGCCCGTCCGCTTTATCCATCCACAAGCCAAAAGGAAGGCCTCTTCCCCAGCAGCCAGCGGGGCATTAAAAATGGCTGATATGCATGGTTATTTGTGATGCCGTCTGTATAAAATTTTAACTCATCGGCGGAAAACAATCCTGTCTCAAACTCACTCAGACGAAAGTATTTTTAGTAAGCACGACCATTTATGGCAAACTAGCTTCAGCCCACGACTTCATCTACATTTACATTCGAGAAAATCCCTAGGAAACCTTAAACCAAGATAATAGTATCCTCCTATGTTGTAATCCGGCTTATAAACTATCATTTCATCCAAATCCGTTCAGCCGTTTTGCGTGATTGATTAACAATCATTCAAACAGGCAAACTTTCATATTTATGATTAAGTAGAATAATACGGCCACCTCCGAAGCGCTCGAAATAAGAATTTTTTGCTACATAAAATGGGACTGCTATTTAGCTAAGACTTAATTTCTCATTTTTTTATTTAAGTTATTATTAAGTTTTATACCTCAACTGAAAGCTGAATAAATGGTGATGTTTTTAAAATATTATTTGCGCTTAGTTGCTGGGATGTTTTTAAAAATATTTGCTATTGTTTCCAAAAAATCTGAAAAAATAAAATTAAATACAAAAAAAGCCGCCATCTTTGATTTTTTATAATTTTTAACATTGCATTGTTATTTTCCTGTCAAAATAGTACCAAAAACCGAATTTCATCGAAATAGGCCCACAAAAAAAAAGATGGCAGCCATCTTTGATTTTTTTTAACATTGCGTTGCTGTTTTCTCGTCAAAATACTACCAAAAACCGAGTTTCATCGAAATCGGCCCGCAAACTTAAAAACTGGCCGCCATCTTGGATTTTTTATTTTTTTAACATCGCTATGTTATTTTTTTGTCAAAATAGTACTAGAAACCGAGTTTAGTCGAAATCGGCCGACAAACAAAAAAGATGGCTACCATCTTGGATTTTTTATTTTTTTTAACATTGCGTTGCTGTTTTCTTGTCAAAATACTACTAAAAACCGAGTTTCATCGAAATCAGCCCACAAAAAAAGATGGCCGCCATCTTGGATTTTTAATTTTTTTAACATTGCATTGTTATTTTCTTGTCAAAATAGTACTAGAAACCGAGTTTCGTCAAAATCGGCCCACAAACAAAAAAGATGGCTGCCATCTTGAATTTTTTTATTTTTTTATCATTGCTTTGTTATTTTCTTGTAAAAATAGTACCAAAAATCGAGTTTCATCTAAATCGGCCCACAAACAAAGAAGATAGCCGCCATCTTGGATTTTTTGTTTTTTTAACATTGCGTTGCTGTTTTCTCGTCAAAATACTACCAAAAACCGAGTTTCATCGAAATCGGCCCGCAAACTTAAAAAGTGGCCGCCATCTTGGATTTTTTATTTTTTTAACATCGCTATGTTATTTTTTTGTCAAAATAGTACTAGAAACCGAGTTTCGTCGAAATCGGCCCACAAACAAAAAAGATGGCTGCCATCTTGGATTTTTTATTTTTTTTAACATTGCGTTGCTGTTTTCTTGTCAAAATAGTACCAAAAATCGAGTTTCATCGAAATCGGCCCACAAACAAAGAAGATAGCCGCCATCTTGGATTTTTTGTTTTTTTAACATTGCGTTGCTGTTTTCTCGTCAAAATACTACCAAAAACCGAGTTTCATCGAAATCGGCCCGAAAACCAAAAATTTGCCCGCCATCTTGAATTTTATACATTTTTAACACTGCGTTGCTGTTTTCTTGTCAAAATAGTACCAGAAACCGAGTTTCGTCGAAATCGGCTCACAAACAAAGAAGATGGCCGCCATCTTGGATTTTTTATTTTTTTAACATTGCATTGATATTATCTTGTCAAAATAGTATCAAAAACCGAGTTTCATCGAAATATGCCCACAAACAAAAAAGATGGCCGCAATCTTGGAACTTATTTTTTCATTATTATTTCCTAATTGAGTACTAATTTAATATTTATTTTATACTTAGTTAGCCCTAAATTAGTAATGATTTACAAATAAAATTTTAGTCCCTTACACTTTTAGTCGTTGCGTCAAACTGTCTAGACGAACGGCGGCTTTTGCGCCAGCACAAAGGGCGATTGAAGTCCGACTGTAAGAAAAATACTCTCTCGGCTGTGGTATTGGTATGAATACAGGCTTAAACTAACTATTTAAAAGTTAAAACACTATTTACCCACATTTGCCAATAAGAAGTTATGAACGCGACTGTACAAACAATTTTTCTGCATAATACGACACAATAAAGAAGGTCATCAATATGTATGAACGCGTCGCTTTTTAGTGGTCTATCGAATTTGGTCGGTTAATCGGAATACTGACAGTTGTTTTGGATTTTAACTGATATTTCCTTTAATACGAAGAATTTGAAGCTGAAATTTTCAGAGCATGTACTTCAGTAACCGCACAGATTATTCTTTGGGCCAGGATCTAAATAGTCTCTGATATTTTTATCCTGCTGACCGTCAAAGTCATGACATGGTCAGTCTAACCTTCATGTGGGTATTATTCAAAAACGCGTAAATGTGCGGTTTTCAAAATTTTTATGGTAATGAGAAATAATAAGAAGAATAGAACACCGTTTTTGGTTTCTCTATTTAGGTGGTAGTTTAGGCGCTAGAATTTTTTTTCTGTTTTCAGAAAATGTCTGATTACTTCAAAATCTGTGAATATTTTTGAAATGTTTTCTACCGCACAAATAGCACAAATTAGGAGCTACTTATATGTGTTTACTGTAAGATCGCACATTTAGTAGTTTCCGAGATCTGGGATCTGGCAAAACGTTACGCCAGCAGGAAATCAAATATCTCCAAAACTATAAGGCCCACAAATTTTATATTTGGCGCACATTTCCTGCTAGTATCAAGCTACCCGCACATATATCTTTTATTTCTCTCCGATCATTAGTTTAGATTCTTCCTGCTGGAGCACCGTTACCCCAGCAGAATCCGTTTTTCCCGTTTTATTCCAAAAGTATAAGGCCCACAAATTTTTTATTTGGCGCACATTTACACTGAATTGCGCACAAATTATTCATCAAACTCGCTTCCCTCTAGGAGCATCTTTCCTGCTGGCGTAACGGACTCCGTCATCTCGCCTCCGACCGCACTTCTATAAATCACACAACCGAATAAGAGGACGACACCGCATCAGAGGTCGTTTGTCAAAATTGTCAGATGGAAGCTTTAATACAACACAAAGTTTGATCGATGGAGCACGGCGCACGTTTTGTGCCACTTTGGTCGCAAAACTGGATATTTACCACCTCACTGAAGATACAGAATATGTTACTGAATTCGATAATAGTTCTTTGTTTAACTCTACAAAGGTATCGACGTCTCACTTGTTAGTGGTATCTTTACTTCTGAATTTCTAGTGCATCCTCAGACTTATAAATAAAATAACGCACTAGTGCTGTAGGTTCAAAGGATTGCGTCGTTTTTCTGCGAGCAAACTTAATTAACTTGGTTACCTGTAGAGTAGATTTCGTTTGTACAGCCAGCTCAGAAGTCATATAAGTTAGCAATTAAAATAGGAATGCAAGTAGCATTTACTGCACACATCACGCTGACCCGCTAGGACCTGATCGTAATCCGGAAAATTCCGGTTCAAACCAGTTTCCGGAGTGCAGCGAAACTTGCCGCATATTATTAGTCCATGAATATGGATGAGGTTCGTGATTTAATGCATTTTAGTCAGTTCTGCAACTGCCAACGAATCGGGCGCTCAGCTTTCATGATTGAATTTTGAAAACTCATTTATGTAATGCAATTTCAAAATTCAGTTCTGAACCGTTACCTTGCAAAAGTTACTATGTAGGCGTAATATTTTTTATGTCGAATGACTCACCGTTTTATTTATTAATTGAAAGTGACAAGCAAAATTTAACTTTGCAGAATCAAAACAGAAGGGCCATTATGTGCCATAAAGGAAACCTAGACGTTGCTGACGAGCATATATTTAATCATTCATGAAGTTCGGCGGGATGATGGAAAATTATTAATATGGCGATTCGACATAAGCGATTAACAAGTCAGACTTCGAATCAACAAATGTCGTGAAAATATAATTTATTTTCATAATTATCAAGATACTTACTAGAAAAAACGAGAGTAATTTTATGAGCAAAAAAACAGTCTTATCCATCATGTAAAATTAAAAACACGTTCCATCACTGACAATGATTTAGGTTTAACGAAAAACGTCAAATCATTTTCTCCACAAGGGCTCGCATATTGTCTTTTCAAGAGCATCGACAAAAGCATTTCAGTGTTTGGTCGAAAAAGAAAATTAAAAACCTTCAGCGGGCTTTCAATCTCGTGAGCAGAGGAAAGACTCGGTAATTAATCTGTCTTCAAAAAGGGTATTTTCTTGAAAAGAGCTCAGAACATCATTTGAAAATGCTTAGTATTCGCTAAGCGACCAAATAATACTTATCAAAAAAATCGAAAATTTTGGACGAATAAAACGAAAACTTGAAAGAGATATACTGATTCAGGTCAAGCCATCTAGAAGGTACCATGGGCAACAGCGTCGCTTAACCACTGCTAAGGTTAAAATCGCTTGCACGCCGCGCCCGCTGTCACATACGTTTAGTTCGTGCAGGGGCGATACGCGCGCACACGAATTTTGTTGCAAACTGGTTAAGCGACGCTGTTGCCCATAGTACGTAACGTTTCTTATCAGATGACGATATGATTTAACTAAGAATGAAGAATACTACAATAGCTGCTAGATAGACAAACATAAACAAGTCTAGATCAGCATGGGATGGGAATCATTGGTTCCACATACTGTGTGTAAGTTGGTCATTAATCATATTGCACGTGACTTGAATGCAATACAGCTGCTGAACATGACAAAAACCGGAACTCTATAGCTAAAGTAATAAAAGACGCTTCAATTGAAAACATACTGGAAGAAAGCGTTTTCTTTGCACGGTACGAACTAAAGTGGCTAAATGGCGTTGCGGTTGAATAAATTTAAATCTCATAGCGTGTTATCACGAAGCTACCGCAACAAGCCTCCATAAGGAATGAAGGTGCGCTTTATAAAAACATTCGCATGCCTGAATATACTCCACAACATCATAAAAAGACATATTTTGGAAAATTTAAATTCACCAGAATGATTAAATATAAGGAAACAATGTCTTGTCTATTCAATTTAAACCAGGAAAGTGCTTTAAAGTAATTTGATGAAGTCAACCAAGAGAATTTCGAAATCAAACGGGATTACAATAACAACCTCCATTAATTAAACAGTCAAGTCACCAATTATCCCGCGGCAATAGTCAGACAACGGCGAAACCTTCCCGAAATATTACAACTCTTATATACAGAAGGAGCAAAGACTATTTTAGTTCAAACTTATTTCTGATAAGGCCTTTCATTTTTCACTTTTGATTGCAGAACTGCTTTAATATAAACATCAGAATGTTCAACTCCTTCAGCAAATGTAGATTTTTTAATTTATATCTTCACAAGAGAATTTAAGTCTTCGAGAATTTTTGTGGTAACGTTACGATTGATAAAAAGAGGCAAGAAGCTTTCGAGAAAACGTAATAACGTTTTCAAAGAGATGTGCTGAGTTTATAAGTTGTGGTCCTAAACACAATTGAAATAAGGCACGATTTCCTTTATTGTTTTATCTTCCGGCACACTTCAGTTGTATTGCAAGATACTTCTGTTCATTTATAACACTGAGGGTAATATCCGCGTTGTCAGGGTTTCTAGTACTCTTTATAGTACTTTGTAACAGTACGTGTATATATTTTTCTTTGATGTTTTAAGTCACAAATTCTTTTGAAGATGTCGGAAATAGCGAGATTCGGGTTATCCAAGGATTTGCCTTATTTGAGTAATACATCTTAGGACACTTCTTGAAGGGATTTTGTTGAAGTATAATTTGTGTGTTTTACTTTGTCTGTTTATAAGTACCAATTTTTTTGGTAAAGGGTTTTCGTATTAAGAAAATAAGAAATTTGTATCATTTCATTTTCTAAAATTATTCAAATTTTATATGATGATCGTGGTCTTTAAGCTTAAGATTAACACCAAAGTGGATGTATAAAACAGCTAGATCAAGTTATCTTAATCTAATATAAAAAGGCACCGAGATGCCAAATTCCACCTTTGCGAAATGCGACTACCCGAAGGTTTTACGAATCCTCCTTATCCTCCAGGAAATAACGACTTAAAAGGAACCATCCAAGTTGTTTAAGCCGGTTACCTTATACTTTCTATTACATTAAACTTTTGAAATTTAACTGAAACAAAGCGAAATAGAAGTTACAACAACACAGCATTAGACATTTCTGACGAAGTTAGGTAAAGGTTAATTTAATTACTGATAATAATAAAGTTGGTGAGGGTCGGGAACGAGGCTCCAAGTACCGGAGAAACAGAGAATTACACTTTACGTAATTGGCTCAAAGACGCAGAGAAAGGTATTCAATTGTAAATGTATTTCAAAACCTCTTGTTGGTCTAACTATACTTTGAGGTTAAGCACTAGTTTGAAGTATTTTATCAACAATCTGTAGCACACTACAAAATTCCTATTTTATATATTCAATTGTATTATTTGGAAGTTTGGTAGTTTATTTAGAACTACGTTGGCTTCATCTATTGTTTTAACAACTTCATCGCGACAATTTTAAACTACAGGTTTGGGTATGAAATTCATTAAACTGCGCTCTTTGTTGATAGTTTTAACTAGATGGCTTTTTCCCAAAAGCTTATCCTCGTTAAATAGTTGGCTCTCTGCCAAGCCATTGGGATCTCTCACAGGTTATGCGGTGTTTTGCATTAAAACGAACAAGACTGTTGACAGACAAATACATAAACTTTAGTTTTATTTGATTACCTAATTGTTGCCAAACATGTTTGTTGTTGTTTGTGTAGTCACTTTAAGTTCTCAGATTTGAGTATTGTGACTTTTATCTTGCAGTTTAATTCGTGTAAGAAAAGTTTGTCTTATGTCTGAACTTGCTTTGCTTTTTCATGTTCATTCTGATGACGTTGTAACAACATGCGCTCATGTTGTTATGTTAGACGTATCAACGAAGATACTAATGCGTATACATATATCCAAGAATAACACAGATACAAACAAAACCCGAAGTTGATCAATTTGCATGGCGTATTTTTTAGTCGGAAACACAAGGGTTAGAAACTCCTAAGGGATGTCGAAAGGGAAGACCGGTAGCTTCTCCCCGTTCATAATACATCAAAGACATGTTAACTTGTTACAAAATGGCGTCAACTCCTTTTTCTCAGCGAAACGTGCTGTGTAAGCATTATACGGTGGAAGGGCAAGTCCCCAGGCTCCTACGCGACGCACATTCAAATAGTAAAAGTTATATTTGTCAAAGTGACATTAGAATTTTAAGCACGCCATTATAATGAAAATTTTCACAATTCGGGAGCGAAAAAAGGAAAGTTTGTAAAAACTGGGGTGCTCAGCTTTTGAACAAACAACTTGGAGTATTTATTTTGCGGGCTCTGTATAATATTTTAACAGACATTTGAGGAGGCTCTCTGTTTCCAAGCCATAACCCCCCCAAAGGGGATTTCGAGGATGCTTCACTGTTTTTAATTTTCATTACTCATTCTTCATTCGCGGTTTTAATTTCACAAAAAACGTTAATTTATATACTTGATGATGAGTCTTCTCGACGGTGGAGGGGCGGAATGAAAGAGAGAACAGGTCTTTAAACCGTATTAATGGCGGTTGTTAAAGCGAGACGACGCCATACACAACGTATAGTACCATCCCATTTGCTTACACTACCTTTTTTAATATCATACGTTATGACCACATGGTGTAAGTGACATGACGTTTCTTGGCCCAAAAACAAACATGATGAAGCCAAAATTTTAAATTAAGCTGGCTGTTAAAGTGTTTGTTATCATAAAATACTGTCGGAAGTCAATATTATCTTTTCTAGAATGAGATATTTTGCCAGTATGCTATTACAGAATTCATAATAATAAATAGTACAAGTGTCCAACTAGAAACAGCACATTTCCAGTAAATTATCAAGCATTTCAAACAGGTTTTCTTTGTCTGTTTCGTTTAAAGCAGCATTAGCACTTAAGGCATTAAATTGTAGTTTTCATGAAATTTTTATTATTCCATTACCAGCAGCTACAATTTCAGGCACAACAAGAAATATGCGGCCGACGCCATGTTTTACAACGGCTTGTGTGCAAATTGTGACTTGGAAAGTTTTCAGGACCTTGCGGCAATAATTTACATTTTTATAAACTTGTAACACGAATTTTACATTGTTTTCTTTAACAAATTACTTCTTTACAAATGCGGTCGTTGGATTTACTTTAAGCTGCTAAAATGAAGTAAGTGAACTACATAAAGTGGCGTAAGGTAAAGTAGCATAGAGTAGTATCTGCTTTGTTAGATTCAGACAGTAAAAATACTATTTTAAAAATATAAAGTAAACAGGCCTTTTATACCAGTAAAATTTTGTTTTTTTGTAAAGAAAACTGTAAAGTAACAACCCTAGACGCAAATAGAATATTGTTTTCGATAATCAATCCAGTTAATAGGCAAAATCAAAATAAATTTTATTTCTATGCAGTTTTTATCATAATTTTCCGGGGTTGTATCCATTATACTCTCAGTCAGTTGCAAGAACGATCTTTAACGTTAATGCTTCATTAAATGTATCGCCATCTTTTTCTTCTTTTAAAAGAAGTCAAGGACGGTGATACCTTTAATGACGCATTAACTTTAAAGATCGTTCTTGCAACTGACTGTAATTAGGGTTTTTTTGTAACCCTCATTACAGCGTTAGAAAAAAAAATAACATCTTGAAATATGACGAAATTTACACCCTTCATTAGTCGAGTTAAAACGAACAGTTTGCTAAGCTTCTTACTGGAAATGCTTTCGCGATCAACAAGTTAAGAGTTAAGCCGCGTGCTTCAATTAAGAGATTCAAGTACTAATAGCAACTTAAAGGATCTGAACAATATTTCAAAAGTAAACTTTTAAACCGGTTTTCTTAAAAAAAATAACGTGCTACAAAAAACCCCCAAAGACGAATATGGTAGACTAGCTTCTGCCCGCGACTTCGTCCGCGTGGATATTAGAGAAAATCCTCAGGGAACCTGAACCAACCAGGATCCGTCCAGCCATTTTGCCGCGTGTGGCGGGCCTCGTATGAGGCTTCTCGTTCCGTTCCCGTTCCGTTCCCTTTCCGTTCCCGTTCCCATCACGGAATGGAAAATGGAAAGGGAACGGAACGGGAACGGTCCCGTTCCGTTCCCTTTCCATTTTCGTGCCATTTCCGTTCCATTCCTGTCTAGTTCCCGTCCCGTTCCCGTCTAATCCCGTCCCATTCCCGTTCCGTTCCCGTTCCCGTCCCTGTTCCCGTGCCCATTCCCATTCCCGTGCCCATTCCCATTCCCGTCCCCGTCCTTGTTCCCGATCCCGTCCCCTGGATGTGCATATCCAGGTCCAGGTTCATGATGTTTCATGTCCACCGCGTTGGACTTCAAAATAAATCTCATTTTCGCAATCACCATCCCATAAAACCTCAAGAACGACATCCACATCGATTTTTATGTTTACTCACCCCATTTACCCCCTAAGGGGTTGATTTTCAAAATCACAAAATATATGTTTGCCTATTTATTTTTAGACGTGCTCCTACGAAGTTTAAAGTTGTACCTAATGTCTATTTTATATTATAATTCCATACAAAATTTTAACCCCATTTTCACCCCTTTTTAAAATAAATGTATTTTTTGCCATTGTCATTCCAGAAAACCCCAATAACGACATCTATATCGATTTTTATGTTTACTTACCCATTTACCCCCTTAGGTGTTGATTTTCAAAATAACAAAATATATACTTGCCTATTTATTTTTAGACGTGCTCCTACGAAGTTTAAAGTTGTAATGTCTATTTTATATTATTTTTCCATACAAAATTTTAACCCCATTTTCACCCCTTTAGGGGTTAAATCATGTCCACCGTGTTGGACTTTAAAATAAATGTCATTTTTGCAATCGTCATCGCACAAAACCTTGATAACGACATCCATATCTATTTTTAGGTTTTTTACCCCTTTTCACCCCCATTTCATACCCATAGGGGTTAAAATTAAATTAAATAAAAGTAAATAATTTTTATTTCAAATAATGACATCAATATGTGTTAGTACCTAATCTTAATGCTATTGTTAGTAATTAAATGAAATTGAATTAAATTAACATACTGTGCCAAGACTGGCTATCACATAAAAGGGTAGGTTCCCGTGGCTGTCACTCTTCTCTAAAATACTAACAAAAACAATATACGTTGCGTTAGATTTCCATCGATAATTCTAAATTATAAATTTAGCGATTTTTACTTCGAAAATGATCAATTTTCTTCTATACACAACTTCATCCTCTTTTTCACCCCTTCGGGGATAGAATTTTGAAAAACGCTGAGACACTTATTTATTAATTTTCAATCGTCAGCCTAAATACAAAATTTTGAGATCCTAGCTTCAAAACTGAGGGACTTTCATATAAACTTTCATCCCTTTTTTCATCCCCTAGGGATGGAATTTTCAAAAATTCTTAATTAGTGGATGCCTACACTGTATAAGTATCTGTGTGCAAAATTTCAAGTCTCTAGGTCCAGTGGTTTGGGCTGTGCGTTGATTTGTCAGTCATTTTGGGCTTTTTTTGCCCCATTTACTACCTAAAGGGTTGATTTTCGGAAAACCACGAAACACGTGTTTACTTATTTGTCTTTAGAAGTACTCCTACGAAGTTTCAACTCGAAATGTCTATTTAGTATTTTTTTTCCATACAAACTTTGAACCCTCATTCTAAAAATCCTTTCTTAGTGGATGCCTACACTGTATAAAGTATCTTTGTACAAAATTTCAAGTCTCTAGACCCAGCGGTTTGGGCTGTGCGTTGATATGTCAGTCACCCCTTCACTTTTATATAAGAGATTTTTATGCGATTAGGCGAGTCCCCATCAAGCACGCTGCCTCGCGAGGCAAGACATTTGCCGCGTGTGGCGGGCCTCGCACAAGGCTTCCAGTTCCAGTTCCCGTTCCCGTTCCCGCTCCCGTTCCCGTTCCCGTTCCCGTCCCGTTTGCATTCCCGTCCCGTAAACGTCCCGTAACCGTCCCGTACCCCTTCCGTTTCCGTTCCCGTTCCCATCCCGTTCCTGTCCCGTTCCCATCCTGTTCTCGTTCCCGTTCCCGTTATATTCCCGTTCCGTTCACGTTTTGTTCCCGTTCCCATTCCCGTTCCGTTCCCGCTGCGTTCCCGTCCCGTAAACGTCCCCTTGCCGTCCCGTACGCCTTACGTTCCCGTTCTTGTTCCCGTTCCGTTCCCGTCCGGTTCTTGTTCCCGTTCCCGTTCCCATCCTGTTCTATAATAATAATAATTTAATAATAATAATTTATTTATTTCCAAAAAATACATTATTTGGTGTAACATTTACAAGTCTTCCACACTAGGCTATGCCTGTCCTGTGGAAGGTCTTTTTACAATATTAACTTAAAACGAGATTGCGGTACCAAAATTTAATAAAAACTATTCCCGTTCCGTTCCCGTTTCATTCCAGTTTCGTTCCTGTTTCGTTCCCGTTCCGTTCCCGTTACGTTCCTGTTTCATTCCCGTTTCGTTCCGTTCCCGTCTGATCCCGTCCCGTACTCGTCCCGTACCCTTTCCGTTCCCGTTCCCGTACCCGTCCCGTTCTAGTTCCCGTTACCGTCTCGTTCCCGTTCCGTTCCGTTCCGTTCCGGTCCGGGCCGGTCCGGTCCGGTCCGGTCCGGACCGTTCCGTCCCGTTCCGTTCCGTTCCGTTCCGTTCCGTTCCCGTGCCCGTGCCCGTTCCGGTTCCCGTTCCCGTTCCCTGGATGTGCATGTCCAGGTCCAGGTCCATATGTGTCATGTCCACCGCGTTGGACTTCAAAATAAATCTCATTTTCGCAATCACCATCCCATAAAACCTCAAGAACGACATCCATATCGATTTTTATGTTACTCACCCCACTTACCCTCTAAGGGGTTGATTTTCAAAATCCTAAAATATATATTTAGACGTGCTCCTACGAATTTTAAAGTTGTAATTTCTATTTTGTATTATTTTTCCATACAAAATTTGAACCCCATTTTTATCCCTTTAGGAGTTAAATCATGTCCACCGTGTTGGACTTCAAAATAAATGTCATTTTTGCAATCATCATCCCAGAAAACCCCAATTACGACATCTATATCGATTTTTATGTTTACTCACCCCATTTACCCCCTAAGGGGTTGATTTTCAAAATAACAAAATATATTTGCCTATTTATTTTTAGATGTGCTCCTACGAAGTTTAAAGTTGTAATGTCTATTTTATATTATTTTTCCATACAAAATTTTGACCCCATTTTCACCCCTTTAGGGGTTAAATTATGTCCACCGTGTTGGACTTCAAAATAAATGTCATTATTGCAATCGTCATCCCAGAACACCCCAATAACGAAATCTATATCGATTTTTATGTTTACTCACCCCATTTACCCCCTAAGGGGTTGATTTTCAAATTAACAAAATATATACTTGCCTATTTATTTTTAGATGTGCTCTTACGAAGTTTAAAGTTGTAATGTCTATTTTATATTATTTTTCCATACAAAATTTGGACCCCATTTTCACCCCTTTAGGGGCTAAATCATGTCCACCGTGGTTGAACTTCAAAATAAATGTCATTTTTGCAATCGTCATCCCACAAAACCCCGATAACGACATCCATATCTATTTTTAAGTTTTTTTTAACCCTTTTCACCCCCATTTCATCCCCTTTGGAGTTGAAATCCTAACAAAAACAATATACGTTGCTTTAGATTTCTATCCATAAGCCTAAATTATAAATTTAGCGATTTTTACTTCGAAAATGAAGGATTTTCTTTAATACACAACTTCATCCCCCTTTTGACCCCTTCGGGGGTAGAATTTTGAAAAACGCTGAGACCCGTATTTATTAATTTTCAATCGTCAGCCTAAATACAAAATTTGAAGATTCTAGCTTCAAAACTGAGGGACTTTCATACAAACTTTCATCCCTTATTTCATCCCTTTAGGGATGGAATTTTCAAAAATCCTTCCTTAGTGGATGCCTACATTGTATAAAGTATCTGTGTGCAAAATTTCAAGTCTCTAGGTCCAGCGGTTTGGGCTGTGCGTTGATAGATCATTCAGTCAGTCAGTCATTCAGTTTACGATTTTATATATTAAGATATGGTACCATGCACACCGGAAAATTATTATAAAATCTGAAAACCGTCCCTTTGTGAAAAAAAAACCTTTTCATGATAAACTGCATAGTGGCAGGCAAACCCTAGACCTAAATTGTGTTTTGCTTTTGCCCATCAATGGAATTGTTCATCAAAAACAATATTCCATTTCCGTCTAGGGTTGTCACTTTGAAGTTTTCCATAAAAACAAAATTTTGCAGGTTATTAATTATTATGAAAACACTAATAATAATCTTTTTATTAGCTTTGAGATAGAGCAGTAAAGAGACACCTCGCCGAAATCCGTTTCATTTCCTCGTTGGTTTGGACAAAGTTCGTTTACCTGTAACAAAGAGGATAAGATTTTTAAGATAAGATAAAACTATTACATCAAGACAACAATAAGATGAAGTAATATTTATACGTTCAATTTCAATTATATTTTAAAATGGAGTTTGACTCAGAAGTTGCGCGTTGCAAAATATGCACTTTAAATTAGAAAATTATTTATTTGCCTTGATTAGGGTACACTGAAAGTAAGATAGTTAATAAATTAGAAAATATCTTTACATTGATGAAATAACGCTGGCTTGCAGCGAAAACATAAAAAGTAATGGAAAATTTCGCCGCTCCCACTAGCGACTCGTAGCATAAATTGGTCAGTACATTGGGCCGGAATCCCAAGGTCCAGTCCCGTCTGAGGTGCTACGGGTGACTTGATTTTTTCTAATACCTATATTAATTATCTTAATATAAAAATTGCATTTTAAATGCCGACAAACAAAAACAAAAATCGCTAACTTAAAAATTAAATAAGTGCACTTAAGGTTTAATCTAGAAAGTTCGACCCATTCAGCCTTGATATGATATTATTAATTAGAAAAAATATGTATACTTAGTGAGATTTTTTCATTGAACTCAAATCTCGTGTCCGATTATTATATCCAGAAGAAGGGCGTAACCGCGAGAGCACAAATTAATTCGCCTTTTTAGAACCAAATGATAAAGTGGCTAAATCTTTCTCTTAGAAAAAATAAATTTAAAAAATTAAAAAACCCGCCTGTACAAAAAGACAAGTCAACTGAAAAGATGGAAACAAGATTAAATATGAAAGGCAACATAATAACATGCAGTCGGAGGCATGCATAAAGAAAGTGACGTTATGAATGATTTGAATTATATGCCTCCGACTGAATGTTATTATGTTGCCTTTAATATTTAATCTTGTTTCCATCTCTTCAGTTGACTTGTCTTTTTGTACAGGCGGGTTTTTTAATTTTTTAAATTTATTTTTTTATTTATAATTTTTTAGTTATTATATACTACAGTAATGATATACCTTTTTGAAATCCTTATAATAAGCTCTTTAATTTGACAACCATATTGTAGTATTCTAAAAAAAAAAACCACTACGTATAATAGCACCGTACAGCCGCCATGTTGTTTTTTTTATAACGCCACCTTCTTAAGAACACTTGGGCTGACGAGACAAATCTAACGATATCTTAATTACTGAAATCCATTCAGCCGTTTGAAAGATATGAGGTAATAAAGAATATTACATACAAACAAACATACGTACTTACATACAAGATACGCGCGAAAAACATAACCCTTTCTTTGCAGTCGGGTAAAAATATCCTAACAAACATGCCAAATAAATAAACAATTTTGCATATTTTGGGAGCAAGCATAACACAATAAAACCAAACCTAGTCTTGGATTAAAGTTTTAGAACAAAGTCACTTTAATACCTGCCTAAAATTAAGTTGAACTTAACAGGTCCAGCCATCCATAATGCCATGCATAAATGCATAATGAATATGCATACAGAATGTTGCCAAAAGCGGGTGAGTATGTGCATAATGCATAATTTGAAGCCAATTGGCTTCTACTCAGATTACAGGGTCCACCGGAACATATTCAATGACAAGTGTAACAATGATTGCTGAATGTGCAATTTATAGTTCTTATTAATAGCAGAACAAACAAAATACCGTTAGCCAAAAAAGAAAAGTTTTGTGAAAGAAGGAAGAAAAGAAACTATTAATTGAGAAAAAGGAAAGATAGATGACAATCCATCTATCCATCAGCACACTATCGTGCAGAATGATTTGAATTTGATGGGAGTGAATGAGGAGAGATGGTGGCAAGAAAGAATGGAAGGGTAGTATATAGATGGACGTACAACGCCGACCTGACCCCAGATAAACTGGTATAAGGGCAGGAAGATGATATAAATTTATCAAATTCACCTTTTTATATAGTAGCAATCCCTACTATCGTTACTAATATTATAAATGCGAAAGTCAGTTTGTTTGTTACGCCTTCACGTCCAAACTAATTGAACCGATAATCATGAAATTTTACATACACATTGTCAAGGGTACACAGACGGACATAGGGATACAATAAATCCCAGAAAAGGAACTATTCCCGAGCGATAGACATAATACTATCCACGCAAACAAAATGGCGGGAGGTCGCTAGTAACTAAATAAAAACTTAAATTTAAAAACTTTTGTCGTTTATGGACATGTTACGCTAGATAGGTATTGAGTGGAAATTCCCAAAAGATATAAAAAAAACATTAAAAATGAGTTAGGCAGGTAGGTAAGCAATCCGAAACAGTAAGAAGAGCTGTCAGCAATTTTCTCACTTGGATCCGAACCGAGGTTCGAGTCGAGTTATGTCCTCCTGAGCCCGAGGTACTCCAATTACCAGCTCACATATATTCTTGAGCGGGAATTGGCTCCAAGAAAGACAGAAAATTAAGACATTCCTTTGGTAATTTGAAAAGTAACTTACAACTCAGAATCTTTGGCTTTTAAATCTTTAAGAATTAAGAATGGTTAAATTAATTTATAGAAACTAAGAAGAGAAAAGAAAATATACAGATGTTTTAATGGTTGTTATTTATTTAATGTGAATTCTTAATAATGTAATAACTATAAATAATGAAATGGAACTACCTAACTAAAATGTGATTAAATTGATTAGATTATTAACGTATTATGAACGCCTAGTAAGGTTGAATATGGAAAACCAACATTCTTAACATTACATTTATTGTCCATATAAATTCATATAAATTTTGATGTAGAGAAAATTTTGTTTCAATAAATTATTTGATTGATTTGAAACTAAAAATTATAATTGAATCCTGAAACGTATTTTTTTAGAATAAATGGAATTGTGATATTTTTCGCTTGCCCAAACACTAACTAAAAATAATATTCTCAAATTATTTTAAGAAAAAATAATTACCTACTATCTATTCCCAACGAACTTAAAAAATATCTCGACAAAAATAGCATAGGAAAAGCCCAAATGATCACAAAAGATATCCTGTCGTAAATAGCCAAAACACCTACTTGTATTCTTGTATTCTAATATTTCGCCATCGCGTGGGCGTCGAATAGCTTACGTATTATTATATTCACATTTCCCTACTATTCTTACTCACAATACGATGAACTTCTTGAATGGAGGATTAACAAATTCAGATCTAAAATAAACGCGGGTCTGAGCTAGGCGCTCGCCCAATCGCGAACTAACTAAACAAAATGAAACTCTACACTGAAAGCACAAGAAACCCGAGACGAAATCAATACACGCCCGTATTACAAGCACACGAGAGTTTAATATTAAACATGTCAACGAGGTATGTTGAAATTGTAAACTTCAATTACCAAGTTGAGCCCTAATATTTGAGCCGGATTATGTGTTATGTGGTTTGTGATACGGTAACCGAATTGAGAATTAATAGGTGCTTTATGGTAAAGGAGTGGATTGTTTGATCATTGATTTATTTGATTTGAAATCAGTCAAAAGCAATAGCATCTTGTAATAATGCCATCTTAAAAATACTTCAGACATCAGCAACTAATGCATAATTATGTTACGACTAATACCCGAAGTGCGGCTACACCTAGAGTTAGCCGGCTAAAACTAAGTGTAGCTGATTAGCTGTTGGTTACACCTAGGTGTAACCGATTTGCTCGCGGCTGATACTAGGTGTAGCCGGTTAAAACATGGTCTAGCCTTCTTTGTGCTTCTACTAAGGGGGAGTAAATTATGGGGTATTAAGAAAGTTGTTTCTACCTATTATATGTAAAAAAATCGGTCAAGAGCGAGTCGGACTCACGCACTGAGGGTTCCATACCATCATAATTACACCATCAAACCACACTGCAGAGTAGAATAATAAATTAGTATTGCAGTTTTAGGACAGCGCCATCTCTTGACCGATAGTGGAACTAATATTAACTTTTTTAGAAATTTGATAATTTCTAAAAAAGTGTGCTATATTGAGACATCGTTTTATTTTTCCTGTAATCTTTATATTAACTGCTATCACATAGAATTATTTCAGATTTTACTCCTTGCAAACTTCGGAGATAAGGGGGGGGGACGGTTTTTTTTTTTACAATTTTCATTATAAGTCGAAAACTAAGTGGCTTAAAAAAAAGAAAAAATGATTGAAAACGTGCAAACGATGTTCTTTCATATGATACCCCACATGCCCTAGTTGCCGCACTTCAAATTTTTAAGACCCCTTTTCAGCCCCTGTTGTAAAAAAGATATTTTTATTTTTATTTATTTCTTATTTGCAAAATAATTGAGCAAATGTCATCTTAAACTATTCCAAATTTCAAGTTGATAACATTAGTAGTTCTCGAGATATCCAGCTGTGACAGACAGACAGACTGAGTCACACCATAAGGGTTCCTTTTTTACCATTTTGGTACGGAACCCTAAAAAACCACGAAATTTAAGGCTCACGCTCCGCTGTGCTTCGCGCTCCACTCAAATTTCTAACCTATATTCAGGAGCTACATGACTAAAGCAGATCGGTTACACCTAGTTTTAGCCGGCTAAACCTAGGTTTAGCCACACTTCGGGCATTAGCCGTAACATCTATCTATACTATACGTTTATAATGTCCAAGCAATAAGTGATAATAGGTCACCGGTAATCGGTATTGAATACTCGTTCAATAACGTCATAGTCAATAATGCAGTGCCAGGCCAGACCTAGGTGTGATAATTTGTTTATGTAGTAATATCTGGCATGCTATTGAACTCGAATTTAAAATAATTTAGTAGCTAGGCTGATTTCGCGATTGTTTGGTCAATAAATAATGCCAATAACGCGAATCTGAGTTTCAGTAATAAAATAATAATTATGTAATTTAAACACATTCAAATGATATTGTAAGCCAATCATCCTACCTTTATAATAAAATAAATAACTGATTAGTAGGTATTTTAATTTTATTGCTTGCATCTTTCAGTACAAGGTTTCCCACTATCTAACTAAACGATGGATTAGCTGTTTTAAACAGCGATATGTAAATACAGGTCATAGACTTGGAGTAGGAGCCCCATTTTTAAAATCCTTTAGCTGGCGTCAAGCGGTCTCTACTAGGTACTCATTTTCATTCAACATACTAAACATCGATGTTTTTTATGAACGATGTTGCACCCCTACATACTACTACATACTATTAGGTCGAAATCAAAATCTGTATTCATACAGTCAGAATAGGACCCTAGATTAGTGGGTCTAAAATTTTTGTTGTTGGTTGAAATTCTATTGGTGAATAAAACGCTAACAAAACAGCAAAGTTAAAATTTGATTGACGTAAACAAAACACTATCTACAGAAAGCTTTTAGAAACTGTCAAAGACAATATAATGGAGTCCCTATTATAACTAAATAAAGTCGACGATCCAAACCACAGCAAAACAGTAAATATTGAACGATGACACACGCGCCAGGTCTAGTAATATCGCTTTTAAAGCCAGTCCGTAAGGTTTAAAATCTTGAAAGGTGGCAGGTGTAGACGTTAATGGGTCGCCTTTATTAGTTGGTGATAAAGTTGAGAATGACGCAGGTGTGGAAGGTATGCGAGATGAAGTTGGAGCGAATGTAGGGCGCGGCGAACGGGGCTATCAAGCGACAGGAATGTTCAGCGCAGCTCACGTTTGCAATTTAAGTTTGGTTAAATAAAGTCGTAATGGGAACAGTAATAGGTGCTGAAGCGGTCGAGTTGATTGTTTTAGTTTCTAAATGCAAGCATTAAAAAGATTAGCAAATATTTGGCAAATATAGGTGCTGCTGTTGTAAAGTAGTTAGTTACAATGTGGGAATTAACGCAACTTGACCCTTGACTGGGTCAAATTTTGAATGTTCAAAATGAAGATTCTCTCAATTCTTATAGATCTCCAATTCTGGGCTCTCAATTTTATGGATTCAATTAAGTCACAATAATTATGTAAGTAATTTAAGGGGCAGATTTATCAGGATGTTTTTCCACCGGATTTTGATTGATTTGGTAAACTCTGCTTTTTCAGTAGGTTCATTTCCCCTGTTGTCATATTGTCTTTGATTAGCTTTGACTAAATAAAATATGATACCTTCGAGATAAAGTATGTAATCTTCGTAACATACAAAGACAGCTCAACAAAACTGACTACAAAACATAAATCACATTCCATTCAAAGCGTTGAATTATAAACAGTATCTTGGATACTTTAATACCTAAGGCTATAAGATCAAGACACGACTTATGCAAATCTTGTTAGAATGTGATAATGACAAGCTTTATCCAAGAGATCAAATAAATACTTATACATTGTTCTTTACCATATTCATCAACATTAAAACGGAATTTCATAACAATGTAAATGAATGGCATGTGTAATGTAATGTAATGGTGAAATATTTACTTAAATGTCTTTACTTTTGTTACTTCCAATATCTTGCTGTGTTTACTTTGGACATCATGCTCGAGCAGAAGTGGCAATACATTTTATAGGTATGTACAGTACAAACATTGTTTATGAAATGAAAAGGTTGCAATTAATAAATAGAATAAGAAGCTAAGCTAGCTTGACCCTTTTCCAATGGCAGTTTTATTAATCGACTGAAGGATATTTCAATTGTCAAAAAAGGATTTTTAAGGTAAGTATTATATCCTAGGGGAATTTTTCTACAAAGCACGTAACAGTAAAGTTTTCTCAAAAGACACATACTATCAGTAAATATAACACACACTTAGGTACGGTAAAAAATATACACGGACATTTGAAAAAAAAAATTGTTATTCAATGAGAGAATATAACATAATATCAAAATTGACCTTTTAAATGAAAAGTGCGGCCAAATACGGACGTATAACCTTACATTACATACAATGCTAATTTGACTGTAGGTTTGCGAAATAATATTGTGTTTACATTACAATTTAACAGTATACACAGAATGCTTATATGAATTTGTATCATCAAATTCCAAGAAACTGGAATCAGCTTTACTTATATTAAAAAAAAAACTAAGAATAAAGGCATGGATAATAAATCTTTTACGAAAGAAAATAATGTCACATTATTATTTCTCGGGAAACGGCTCGAGAAACCATTTAACTTTCACAGATAAAGCTATCATAAATATACTCAGAAATAATAAATACAGAAGGAGGAAACTTGTAGGAAAATAATAGAAGCTTGAAAAATATTATTTTAACATAAACGTATATTATAAAACATACGCTATAACTACAAAGATTACGGTTCCCAGATTTCAAAATTAAGCTGGTATTTTTTTTTCTACGGCTCCACAGCTCATATAGATCTGTTACAATGGTGAACTCAATGATATGGGTGAACTACAAATAATAATAGCTTCGTCACTTACAGCACAAAACGATTGATTGATAAAGCTTGTGCATTATTAAACATTGAACCTGCAACTAATTATTGAAGCAAAGCCCAAAAGCGGTTTTGCGAACCGACCACACCCTACGAGCGATTCATGCATGCGCATAATTTGGTGCCTAATGTAAATAATAATGTTTGGCTGAGCCGACGCCATGTTTGACGCGTGTCGCTTATTTCTATTTTAGACGTAACAAGGCTTTTGTAGAATGAGCTAGTTTTGTAGAAAGGCTACGTTTAGGGTACTCTAACGTTGCATTTTATTTGATGCCTTAAAAACGGGTCTTTAAGCCTGAGTCGGAATGCTAGCGGACATTTACCTTTTAGGAGATTTGCAATCGGTAAAATTTTGCATAGGTTGAGATTCAAAATCACTTACCTTGCTTTGGTTACTAATGAGTAACCAAAGCAATGTAAGCTTTATATATGTTACCATTGGCTTCTAGCTTCTAGTTATGCTGATTTTTGCTAGTGCTTGTAAGAGGTACAACAGTATTGAGTTGCATAATGTTATTAAACATTACAGTGTTAGTTATAACATTACCTTACCACACATTACTATTTATGGTATAAGGCAGCTAATTGCATTACAATTTAATCAATTGTTCAAAATGGGGTGGGGATTGAATAAAATTGTCTTACCAATTACAAATGTTGGGTAATAGTTTGATCAAATGAGTGAAATGACATTCTTTCGTCTCGTCCTCTGAGGAAACTATATTTTTGAAGATGATACCACCTTTTTGCGAGATGAAGTAAGTTAGTAGCAGTAATCATCCATTGCACATGGCCATATTTAAATAATAATCTCGTTTGGTCTCCGTAGAGAAAACGACAACAAATGGAAAACATATCAAGATATACTTCTTACTTAACCATTCCACGTATTATGTCCATCAGCCATTTTTTTATGTCCTCACTGCTGGGGCTCAGGCCTTCCTTATGGGTGGATAAGGAGGACGGGCCATAACCCACCACGCGGGCCCAATGCGGATTGGTGGGTGTTAACGACTGCAAATGCAGCCGGGACCAACGGCTTAACGTGCCTTCCGAAGCACGGAGGAGCTCGAGATAATAAATTTTTGGTCACCCATCCCATGACCGACCCTTGCGAACGTTGCTTAACTTCCGCAATCGCTGGGCCAGGCGCTCAACCACTGCGCCATCGAGCTCCTCGATGCTCGATGCTCGTAGCTCCACGTATTATGCAGAACAATAAATCTCCAGTATTTGCCGAAAAAGAAAACAAAATCGAATGAAGACATAAACATGGCGATGATAAAATGAACAATGAAGTATAATTGTTTATGCGGCCATTATGCTTTATCATTTGAAACGTTATTGGATGGGATTGTGATGAGGGTACGATTCGTTTATGGAAAAATTTGAATCGTTATGGAAATGTTGAGAGACGCCATTTGGTATTGTTTGAAATATTGGAAGAGGATCAGGATTTAAATAAAACAACGGGAACGTTAAGTGTAAACGTTTTAATTAATGAATAAAAAGAAAATGAATCAACAACTAGTTTCAAACAAACACAAAGCTAAAACACTAGCCCAAAACAGTCGGGCTCTTTAAACTCTAATTTAATTTTAGAACGGAAAAAGATAATTGGCTCAGGTTTCGAAGAATTTGATGGCTAGGCATCTAAGAGTTTTGGAAAGCGCCTCATCATCAGCAGTTCATTATAGTACACTGCAGGACGTAAACGCCTCCCTTAGATAGGACGTTGGAAATCGCAGTTTAAGACAGGTCATAAAAAGAGCTGCTGCCCATTTTATAATCCAAGGTGTTAATGCAAGAGCCAGTGTTAAAGATTTTGGTAATGTTTCTGATATGAATGAAAGATTATTAATTATACAAAGTCTGTTTCCTTTTTGCCAGAGGATCGGTGCTATCGAGAACCTGTGAACCTGTGTTAGGCTAAGAACACACGAAGCGGTTTTCACCCGCTTATACCCGCTTGGGCTATCCACATTAGCCATTTTAATGTCCCCACTGCTGGGGCACAGGCCTTTATTATGGGTGGATAAGGAGGATGGGTTGCCATAACCCACCACGCAGGCCCAATGCAGATCGGGGGTGTTAACGACTGCAAACGCAGCCGGGATTAACGACTAAACGTGCCTTCCGAAGCACATATGAACTCGAGATAATACATTTTTAGTCACCCATCTCATGGCCGACCCTTGCGTAAATTGCTTAACCTCCACAATAGATTGATCAGTCTTGCGATAATCGCCCGCCAAGTTTGCGAGCGACGGCTGCGTAACCGCACTGCAATATTATATTTTATTATTACCAAACATGCAATTTCACTGTCAGTGATCGTTTCGTCCGGTTTCTGACAGATGTCTTGTATCCATTACTGAGTCACTATAGGCAAAATGGCATTTAAACTCTTTGGAATATACCTATAGGTAATAGAATTACGACACCTGTCAAACAACGCTGCCTGACGCTGGTGCTAACTTTAGAGAATAGCATAGCAGAACTCCGGTCTCGTGAGTTTGTAAGTTGGGCGCGGGTAAAAACCGCTTCATGTGTTCTTAGCCATACAGGCCCTAAAGAAAAGATATTAAGTCAGCTGCTATTTGTACGGAACAGTTAACATACAGATAAGTGACGTAGACGAATGGTCTCTAATGGGCTACCGACAGCACATCTGTTAACGAAACGCACTGGCTAAGGGACAGAAAACAGACGTAGCCCTTGAACATGATGTGTTTCTGCGGCGAAGAAAACCAATTCGAGTGTAATGATTACGCTAAATCGAACGTATGTATAAGCATTTTACAGTATAGGTACACTATACAGCCATTGTTTAACACATTATCATTAGCAAGATAGGTCTTTTGGATCAATTGGACAAAAGGCAGCAAATCTTTGAAGCATATATCTCTTTACTTACAGATAGGGTTACCAGATGAAAAAATCAAAAGTCCAGAGAAAAGGCCCGATTTCCAATGAAAAATCCCGAGATTTGTAGCAGTTTGAGATTAAGGTACGACGGGGGGGGGGGGGGGGGGGGGCACCGGCGTCTTCTCCGAAATGGCTTCAAGTAGCAAGCGGCCACGGTACTATAGATTGACAGGTTCTTTTACTGTATTTTATTGAAAATTCTAGCATTACTAAGTCAGTGTCAGTGCAAGAGTAGGCAGGTGATTTTTGGATACTATGAACCTTAAAGTCTGAATCATCATAATTTTTTAAGTGCGGTGGTAGGGCTTATTTCAAGTCCGCCTGGCTAGCTACCACCATCTTATTAAAGTCTGACGCCATAACAACCATTAAAAAAATCTTGTGTTCCGGCAGTTAGAGGTAAGATAGCCAATTCCTCCGTAATGAGGATTCCGGAAGTAGATCGCTTCCACCTTCGGCCTTATCGTCACTTGACATCAGGTGAGGTGAAGGCTAAAACTATTCCGTTGTGCAAAAAAAAGTCTTACATACAAAAAATATTAGAATAAATGCCAGAAAAGCCTTTTCAATATAATGGCTTGTTTAGAATGCCAGTCAGGCACAAAAACTATACAGTAACCTATATCGATGGCACTGGCAAAATTCCACGCGTCCCAGGCCGCAACGCGAGCGACTAGAAAAAAAAATCGAACCACATTTCCCGCGCATTTCTCGAGGGTTACCAGAAATTAAAGTGGAATTTACTTTATTTATAATGCTTGTATTAATTAATTATAATGGGTTCTTATTAGACATATCAGATTGGGAGGGGTAAGGCCAGCATCAGTTGTATTTGTTTATGGTTATTAAAATCACGAACAGTCAAACTAATCTTTCATGACTAATTAACATTTCCTCAAATACACAAACAAGCCCGACTCACATTGATTACAAAATCAATCGTTTGCTCGCATCTTGTCGTATAATTGTTTATTCTACAATAGGTTGATTTCGAGGCGTTCCTGCTGACCAATATCAGGGGTTTAGGCCAGTTGCCCTCATTTTGGTTCCTTGAGTATAAACGGACTCCTTTATCTTCGTACGATAATTTTTTTCTTAGACATCTTGCAAGGTACGATTCGAGTTTTCCAACACATCGGGGAAATTCGTTACCTGGCAACCCTGTATGGGGCATCACGAAATCGCGTTCCTAAAGGCCATTATAAACAATTTGAGAGAGACACAAAGGGCGCGGCCCGAAATGTTTTTGACACTCCACCGAAATCAAATTAGTTGAGCTAAAACAATGAACTTTAAAATTTCTACCTTTGTGAGTCCTTTTGTTTGAATGCAAAGTGGGAATTTTAAGAGACCACTTTCACTTTTTTTCGAATTGTCATTGAATATTCAAATTTCAAGGAGAGATTTCAACTTTTCAAAGTGACATTTAAAAAACCGGCCAAGTGCGAGTCAGACTCACGCACGAAGGGTTCCGTACCAAAAAAACAGCAAAAAATCACCTTTGTTGTATGGGAGCACCCCTTAAATATTTATTTTATTCTGTTTTTAGCATATGTTGTTATAGCAGCAATAGAAATACACGATATGTAAAAATTTCAACAGTCTAGTCTATCACGGTTCATGAGACACAGCCTGGTGACAGACAGACAGACAGACGGACAGCGGAGGTTTAGTAATAGGGTCCCGTTTTTACCCGTTTGGGTACGGTACCCTAAAAATAAAAATAGTAACTATTTGCCTCACTAGATGGCGTTGATGGAAAGAGAAGTATCAAAATTGGCTTTTAAAAATAAACGGCCTGTACCAAAGAGGTAGTAAGCGCTCGCTGGCTGACATCTGCCCAAAGAGAAACATACATTACATCTGCCTGCCTACCTGAGTACTCTTCGAAGGTTAGTAAAAAAAACACATTGACACATACATATTTATCAACGCCATCTACCGAACCTACAGTTTTTTGTCATTTTGAAAATCCCTCATTGCATCACTGATTAAAAATAAAATGTCTTATATTTTCTTTTAATTTTTATTCTAACTCAATCAACTCGTTTGCCTTTTAAAAATCCTTACTTAATATTATAAATGCAAGTCCGTTTGTTTGTTTGTTACGCCTTCACGTCGTAACTACTGAACCGATCATCATGAAATGTTTATACACGTTGTTAGGGGTGCAGAAAAGGACATAGGGTACTTTTCATTCAGCAAAAACGTATAGTTCCCGAGGGATAGCAAAAAAACTGTCACTATAAAAACTGAAAAACACGCAGACGAAGTCGCGGGCGGCCGCTAGTAAAACAATAAGTATGTAAGTAGTTACTTATTTAATTAAAAGTAATTTCTAAGTTCTTTCCTTCGAGCGTTTTATGAGCTTTTAATACGGTATAAAAAGTATGATTTCAGTATATACAGCTCCTTTTTCATATTACCCTCTAAGTTAGTGCCAACTGCAATCCAATTACTTACAAGTCTGTCGCATTAAATAAAAAAAATAGAACAAAGAAAAATAAGTAAGTAGTAATTATGAATGTGGAGTAAAAACAGAAATGTAATAACGTCTTAATTACGGAAAATCAGTGACGGACTATATTCGCCTTTATCTACATAATCTACATTAATAAAAAAACCTTTCTATTATGATGGAATATCAAAAATTCCTTCTCCTAAGTAGAAATAACTTTCTTCATCTTGTGCTGTAAAATATCTAGATAATTCGCAACTGTCCGTCGTAAACTCCTTATCAATATTCAAGGAAGGAAAATTACTTGAACAATTTCCTTCAAAATTAAGGCTCCATTGGCCGGAACAGATGTGGCAGATTTGCATTTTGAAAATACCACTTACCACGCTCGCGATAATATATGTATTGTAAAGATAAATTAGAAAATTTAAATTTATATTGTTATGATCTTTTAACGATATACAACCATAACCAACAACTAATGCCGAATAAGGTAGATAGGAACCATCTAACTTAACAACTTTTACTACGGGACCAACTCTGAAATCACCAAAAACTGGCCAAGTGCGTGTCGGGCCACGCGCCGTATAGTTCCGTAGTTACCTTATACCATACGATATTTAATACCACTATAATTTTTTGTCTGCAAAAATAACTTTGTTTTTCACAGTGTTGGTATGAATGACAAAGTTATGTTTGCGGTTTTGGAAAATGTGCTATATCTCAAAAACTACTCATTATACCTTGTTCAAACTAATTTTCGTTGAAAGTATTTATTAAGATCTACAGCATACATTTTTTTTAGATTTTTCACTCTCTTATTTCAAAAGTTAGAGGGGGGGACACACATTTTACCACTTTGGCAGTGTTTATCTTTCAAACGGTTGACTTTGAGAAAAAGTCGTCTTAAGAACCTCAATGCCATTTTTGAAGACCTATCTATAGACACCCCACTCGTATGGGTTTGAAGAAAAAAATTTTTTTCAGATTCAGTTCCATGTATGGGGAGCCCCCCCTTCATGTTTTATTTTTTATTTTTGTGTTAAAATTGTTAAGCGGTTAACAGAATACATCTACTTACCAAGTTTCAACTTTGTAATCCTAATACTTTCGGAATAAAGTGGCTGTGACATACGGACGGACACACAGACAGACAGACATGACGAATCTATAAGGGTTCCGTTTTTTGCCATTTTGGCTACGGAACCGTAAAAAGTCAGCTCTGTTTTATACATGTTGATACTTTCGTTATTAATTTTTGTAAATATATCCCATTCCTTATAGATGGAGAGGAGAAGGAACAGATCCTTGTAACAAAAAAATCATTTTCAAAGCATTAGGTACTAATGCCCGGTTTCTGAGGTACTTATCGGTGGTTTATCGGAGGTTTAACTTTATCTGAGAAGTCCACATTACCTGGTTTAAAGTTAATTTTATTACTTTAAACCTAGCAAGACTATCGAAACACAATATGATGTAGTGATTAATCACGTTCAACTGTCAAAAGACAATAGATTTTGACAGTTGGGTGTCGATAAAACGCCATATCACGCGATACATATCGTATTTCGTTGTTCATGTTCATTATTTTAAAGTAATAAAGTAACTTTTATTACTTTAAACCAGATAATGTGGACCCATGCGATAAAATTAAACCTTCGATAAAGTATGTACCTCAGACAGAAACCGGGGGTTAGTGTTTCTTCTTTGTTCTTTCTTTATCTTTCTTCTTAAAATAGATATGGTAGTCAATATTTAATCCATTACGTTTTATTGCTCAAGCTTTATAACCCGAATCTACACAGGTTGGTCAAAAGTTCTGTTACTGAGTTTCTTTATCGATTACTGGCCATTAAAACAAATGAAAAGAAAAAATAAAAATGACATATTATTGACAGTTTTATAAGCTATAATTCCATACCACACGTATATCATATTTTGTTTATTTCACCATGGAATGGGGGTTGAAGGAGAATCGTGTCGCTGTAATTGCTCTGCACAAATGTGGGCAGCCACCGAATATGATTTTCAAGTTGCTACAAAAGTTGAAAATCAACAAGCAATTTATTTATCGCACTATCCATAGGTACAGTAATACCTTGACCGTCGATGACCGAAAAAGATCAGGAAGACCACGCACCGTTCGGACACCAGCTGTGATCAAGGCAGTGAAGGCGAGAATCACGAGAAATCCCGTCCGGAAGCAAAAGTTATTGGCAATACAGATGACTGTGAAGAGAAGTTCCCTTAAAAAATTATCAATGATGACCTTGGGCTTCACGCTTACCGTAGACGAAAGGGCCATCTGCTAAACGCACGATTGAAGGCTATGAGGTTAGCACGAAGTCGCGCTCTACTAAAGCAGTACGCACAAAACGGCCATCGAAAAATCTTGTTTACTGATGAAAAAATCTTCACAGTCGAAGAAAATTTTAACCGTCAAAATGATAGAGTATACGCTAAGAATAGTAAAGAAGCCAGCATGATTGCTCCGAGGGTCCAACGAGGTCACCACCCCTCATCAGTGATGATTTGGCTGGGGGTGTCCTATTCAGGGCTAAGTAAGGTTCATTTCTGTGAAAAAGGTGTGAAAACTGGCGCTAGAGTCTATCAAGATACCGTTCTGGAACCTGTTGTCAAACCCTTAAGCCACACTTTATTTCAAAACCAGCCATGGGTCTTCCAGCAGGACTCTGCCCCTGCGCACAAAGCAAAATCTACACAAGCATGGTTTCGGGCTAACAAAATTGATTTTATCGCGCAGGAAGAATGGCCATCCTCCAGCCCAGACTTAAATCCTCTGGATTATGCCATATGGCAACTTATTGAGGAGAGCATGTGCTAAGCCCCACATGAATCTCGACTCTCTTAAGCGCGCTATTCTCAAGGCAGTCGCAGAATTGGATATGGTGGTAGTTCGTGCTGCCATCGATGACTGGCCTCGTCGTCTAAAGGCGTGTATTCATGCCAGAGGCGGTCATTTCGAATAATTTTAATACATGATAATCTTAAATATTTGTGCTTTCATTTGGTATATAATTCATTGTAGCATTATTTGTAAATTTAGTATTATTCATGTTTTCCATAGTTACAGAACTTAGTAACCAACTAGGTAGTTTCCGCTTAGTATTCTATTCATTACTGAGGATTAAAATAGATTAGTTAAGTTCCAATTCGTAATTCCATTAAAATCTGTTTAAAGTTCAATGACTGCACCGAAACCGATCAAGTAATTAATTATGAGGTTCCACCGCTTCAGAATATAGTTTCAGTTACCGGTTCACTAATCACTCTCGAGGTTAATGATTGAAACCAATATTATTATTCAATTTAATTACCTCTACGAATAAAAAAGCTTTAAAAAAAAAGCAATACCTGTAATATAGTCTATGTTTTAATCTGTGGTTCTGGCATCTGGCAACTCTGCGCGCTGCCAACTCTTTGTCCTATGGGGGCTTTGCTTAATAAAGTGTAATGTTTGCACCTTAAAAAAAGGTGATCTCCCATAAAATTCTTTTATGAATGATACTACAGTACATAGCACAGCTAAACTGAAGAACCTGCCGGTAATAAGATTTGATGGTGTCCACCGAAGAAACTCAAGATCAAGAGTGTCACGAAGAAGAAACAATGTCGGGCGTGGAAAACCGCATGCCGGCACCGCTCAACCTCGACAATTTGGATGATCTATTGCTCAACAGCTTTAAGATTTTCCTGTCTGCTGGTAGCAGAGTCCAGAAAAGCTGCCATTTTTCTGAACTGCATTGGACAATCTGCTCAAGAACTTTACGAAAACACCTTGAAAAGCACGGGTGATAATGAAAAACTTGATGATGTAATAAAGACTTTTGAAGAGCATTTTAAACCTAAAAATAATGAGATCATAAATACGTTTCACTTTAACAAGAGAATTCAAGAAGAGGGAGAAAAAAACTTAAAAAAACAGCTCTAAAAAAGCAAGAAATAATGTTCAAATCGATTAATTAAAACACGTCTAATTAAGTCGCCTGGCTAGCTTAGCTACCACCATCTTACCTACTAAGTCTGACGCCATACGGTAAGATACTTAGCCAGTTCCTCAGCGATGAGGATTCTGGGTGTAATGCGCTTCCACTTCGACTTTATCGTCACTTAACATCAGAGGGCCTAGCCAAAGTAACATTGGCAAATCTTCGTTATCGCTTCGCTTTCGAAACATGTATGGGATTGACATAAGGTTTCGTTAACTATCGAATTTTAAAACGTCAAATCCATACATGTTTCGAAGCGAAGCGATAGCGAAAATTTGCAAAGGTTACTTTGGCTAGGGGGTCAGGTGTGGTAAAGGCCAAGCTAACCCGTTGTGCATACAAAAATAGTCACCCAACGCCAGACTTTACGGGGTCCACTCTGCTCTTATAAAGTACATGATTTACCTAATAAAGACGAAAAGGAGGATCAAGAAAACAGCTTAGATGTAGAATGTGCCTATTCAATAAATACTTGAAAGGTTTCGCGAAATTTCGCAGTGAAATGCGTTTCAAAAGTGGGATATAATCGCTTCGACTGTCGATCAAAGCGCTTCCACCTCATTTGAAGTGAACAATTTTTCCCGCACCATGTTTTAAACTTAGGACGCGAACGCTGTGAATAAAACAAGAATTAGCAAATAACTCACTGATCCTCTTCTAGAGAAAGATATTGCTTTATTTAACGTAGTCTATCAATAAGTACATACATACATACACTCACGCCTGTTTCCCATGGGGGTAGGCAGAGACTATGGATCGCCACCTGCTACGATCCTTGCACACTTCTTTCGCTTCATTCACATCCATCAATCGTTTCATACATGCCCTGCGGTTTTTGTCACTGCGTACACCAGCCTTTTTTTATCAATAAGTATGAAACAAAAACGTTCGGTAAATTGGATATCGATAGACCGTTTATACTCACTTGTCGTATTTAGTAAACAATCTTTTCCCAACTCTTTATAGAAATAATGAGTTATAAAATATAACAAATGGTTTTTCACACATAGAATACGAAATGAATTGTCAAAAATAGTTTACTAAATAGGACAAGTAGGATAAACAAACTTTTAGTAGGTAACTCTCTTTTGATAATATGTAGAGTCCTTTTGATATGAAGAATATCCTTCTTTATTGGTAAATGTAAAACGACTCTTGTATATTAAATTAGTGACAATGTCACCAAGCGTCTTTATTATGTGTGTAAAAACTTGTTAATCAATAAGTAAACACATAAGAATAACAATAATAATAACTATTGCACCTTACGAAATGCACCAAACATGAAAAATTACAAAACCACACAAAACTATCTCTACAATACAACATTATTTTTATCAGACGCGTGACTATTATTTTCGATGCCAATATTTTACCGACAGACACATAATTTACTTTCACAACAAATTAATAATTAGTTCTCGTTCGTAACGATTGTGGTGCGAGTTGCAGAATCGGAAACTGTGAAGTCATTAATTACCAGAAACATCCGGCGATGGCGAACGATTCTGAAAAGATTTCTGCTGATGTAAAGTAAAATTAATTGGTTGACTGCAAGCGTTAATTAAATGTTAATGCGGTAAAATCAAATGTAAAGGAAACTGAACCAGTCTGATCATAAAATCGTATAGATTTAAACGATAGCCCAGAAGAGCTAAACGCTACATAAACAGATTACTTGTATCCCTTCCAAAATTTACCATAATAAATAAATCCGGATAAGTCACACCCATCATTATGTCGCAAACTAAACAGTTGTGTGACTATGTATCTATGATAATGGACTAGATTACGGAGATAATACAAAAATGTTCATCACACAAACATAATAAACGGTTGACAAATAATAACATGTGACAATAATGAACCCCAAGTATTCCAATCACAATAAAATAGAAATCGTCCAAAAACAAAGTAAAAACGAAACGAAAACACCAAGTTTAAACAACAATACAAAAAGTATCCGGAGCTTGCCTGATTTCCATTTGAAACATCTTAAACACGCGAAAAACGCAAAAAGGATTCCCAATCAAGAATCCTTGAGAGTTCCATAAATTGATCCTTCCAACTGAGCGAGTATAGTCAATAAGGGTCTACAAAACATTTAAGTACCCGCTAAGTGTGTCTGAGGAGATAAATTTCGAAACAAAGCTCCAGTTTCTTGGATATTGTTAAAAGTTTTCTTTCAACTTGGACATCTTTGATTTGAGTTCGGATTGTTTCAAAGGTTATGAGGACATTAATGAACAGGACCTACACCATCATTACTCTTTTGGGAGGTCATATTATTTATAATAACTTGTGGAATTATGATAATCGCACTTTATATTGCCCTAGAGAATTCTTAGGGACTCTGTGTTTTCACAATTAGGGTCGCCATCGCCAACGAAACTATAGGGCAGAAATGAAAACTAGTTATCCATGACAAACAAGTCTGTTTTTGTTCCTTAGAATTTGATGTCAGTATCAATATTCTTAATAGATTATTAGGTCGATGGCCTGAAATTGTACGATATTTCTGTATCTATAGAAAGTTGCCAAGCAAACACACTTAAAAGAGGATTAATGTCTTCTGCCAAGTGGAATACGGGATCAAATACATTTTACTCGCCATTGAAAAGTCGAACTGTCCAAAAGTGAGCAGGTAGAAAAGTCCCGAATTACATTAGTTGAGAGACGGATAGCTGAGATAGGCTAGACTGAAGTCTGGACTAAATCTGTAAAGAATAATACTGCATATGCAGCAGTGGGTTTTAAGAAACGAATTTTAAAGATTTTGATAGAATTTATACAGGTTCAAGATATCAATGAAGCTTAACATCATCAAGAATATAAATATGAACGTAATGATCGTCAATTTCGTTAATATTCATGGCGGAAGCTGCAATAATGTTCTTAATGATGAAGTTAAAGGTAAAATACATTAATGTCCGTATACCTAGTTATTGTAACTAGCTAGATAGTCATCAAATACATCGCATGATAGCGCAACGATCCAGGATTAAAGCAGCAGTGGGCATGACGAAACAAATTGGCGAGACAAATGGACGCCGGACGAAAATAGCCATTTACAGTGATGACTCTTAGCAAAAATCAACCGGATTTTCAAATGTAGCACGCTCTTTTAAGCCCAGACCCATATAAAATGGAACGTAATGAACGAACAGAAAAGCCAACCCCAGATTGCGAAATATCTAATTGTGAAATATTTTGGATTTCAAATTGAATAATAATGTTGGAAAGGCTATGCCTTAGTAGGTATCCATGTATCAATCAAGTCGAAGGCTCGTTACCTCCCCACTACAACACGCTAATTGTGGCATTAATAAATAAATCATTATGTTAACTAAATTGTTCTGTAGATTCAATAAATACGAGGTGTGAGCTGTTTTCAGCAATAAGCTTGCTTTGCATAACTTATCATAAAATAGTGGATTGTTATACAAGACGCTAAAATGACCCATTGCATACGAGGTAGTTTTATACTATTTTCTACTTTTCACTACGATTGCGAGAAAATAAAATACAATATTAAATACCTAGTTTATACTTCCGTCAACGAATCCACTCGTTTTTCTATCCTCCACTTCATAAACTTTTCATACAGTATTTAAATAAATGATTTGTGCTTGACGGCAGAAGATTAAAATAATTTCGTTCCTAAGTATTACTTACTTACAGTCACACAATTCAATCAGTTTGGAATTAGAGAAAAATTCTAAAGATTTCGCGCCAGTGCCTTTTAAATTTCTGCACATTTAAACACAATGCACGCATTCTACGATTTAAACTTAAAGTCACAGAGTATAAATAAGTCTATGATTCCATCGAAGAGATCGCTGCTTTTAGTTCCATTTTCGAAAATTCAATGAGAAACAGTATTAAGTCGAGCGAGTCTTTATTCGTGATTATGAATAAAGACTTTTTCGTTTTAGTAGGCTCATTGGTACGTAAGTTGTACTTGTTGTATGGTCTGTGTTGGTAATAGACAAACATTAAAAAAGAAAAAACTTTATCCCCTAGGGGTAATTATGCTATTTTATCCTGGCTCTTGTACTTTACAATGACGGACTTTTTGAGCAAGAGGAGTGAAAAGGAAGTTTTTTAAACGATGAATAATAGTAGATTGTTATACAAGACGCTAAAATGACCCATTGCATACGAGGTAGTTTTATTCCCGAGCTTTAGCGAGGGAATAAATAGAAACCGAGTTACAATGGGTTTTAGCGTCGTGTGTTACACTCTACTTTTCACTACGATTGCGAAAAAATAAAATCCAATATTAAATACCTATAGTTTATACTTCCGTAAACGAATCCACTCGTTTTTCTATCCTCCACTTCATAAACTTTTCATACAGTATTTAAATAAATGATTTGTGCTTGACGGCAAAAGATTAAAATTATTTCTATCCTATTACTTACTTACAGTCACACAATTCAATCAGTTTGGAATTAGAGAAAAATTCTAAAGATTTCGCGCTAGTGCCTTTTTTAATTTCTACTGTAGCAGCTAAGAAACACAATGCACGCATGTTAAACTAAAAGTCACAGAGTATAAATAAGTCTAGGATTTCACCGAAGAGATCGCTGCTTTTAGTTCCATTTTCAAGAATCGAGCGAGTTTTTATTCGTAATTATGAATAAAGACTTTTTCGTTTTAGTAGGTTCATTGGTAATAGACAAACATTAAAAAAGAAAAAAAACTTTATCCCCTAGGGGTATTTATGCTATTTTATCCTGACTCTTGTACCTTACAATGACGGACTTTTTGAGCAAGAGGAGTGAAAATATATTTATAGATTCAGTTTTAATTTTTTATGAGGAGTCGAAAGAATGCTAAATATTACATACATTTCTTATTGTAATCTTAAAAAAGCAATCCATGTCGATTTTGACTCGTCTTCGCCGTTGAGTTCATCAAAATTCGTAGTCTTTAAACATTCCCCGATAACAATAATGCCAACAAAATGAAGATTCCAAGTACACTCTCAAGTCTAGTATTAGTCATAAAAACAAGGAGACTCAAAGACGGCGCTTAATTAGACCCAGTATCTTCATGTCAAAGGACATTAAAATTCCAGCTTTATTCCCTAAATAATAAGGTACTTACGACCTTTACATTGTGTGCGTTTAACAATGTGATCGAAAGAAATGGAAATGCGGGAATTAAAAACAAGGTTATATCTTTCTTAAAAGTTATAATCACAAGATTCACAAGCCTATTTCTTTTTAAAACCAATCGAGCTTCAAAAACGAAGTTCTTATCTATTGGAAGAACAATATTTGATGAAAACTTTATAATAATACTTTGACATGATTTACATTTCCGATTTAATAAACGAGCTTAATACCAAGGCAAGATTAAGGAACCCGTTGCATTCTCCCGCACAGATTAAATTCCCGGAAGGTCAGTTAAGGTTCGGGTCCACTAAATTATAAAACCCCTAAGTCGACCCTTCTATTGAAAGTTCCCATCCCTCAAATCAACAGGAAATTATTTATTAAGAGCCGATTTAAGCCTCAAAAAGGTTCAAAGAACAAAGGTCTAGACAGAAACTAAATTCTTTGGAATTGGAATACAAAATGAGGTTTCGATGTTGGTGACTCGTAAATATTTTCGAGACAGGGGACGAATTTTGAGGTTATTAAGACGGGCATTTTTATTTTTCTTTATAGCAGAGCAGATAAAATCGAATTGAAGACTCGACTTTGTCAACTTTAAAAACTTGTACACCTTTTTAGTGATCTGAAATTGTTCATTAAGTTCATTATCAGCGTTAGTAGAATTTTTCAACTCAAACAATGTTAAGAGTTATAATAATTTTATTAGATTAACCAAACAAAACGAAGGTAAATTCATCACCCAAACATCATATACAAAGTCGTTAATTACACAATAAAATACCACACGTAAGCTAGCGGCGAACGCGTGAAACAGTGGTCCCAATGCAGGCGTTAATTCTCAGAAGTATGCAGGTAGTGTATTTGAACTGTCTGACGGGCACAGTACTCCAAGTGGAATTAACACTTTCGAAACACTCCCTATCATGTGATAAACGAAACACGTTAGCCAAGCAATCGATACCGAAAATTGGGCCACCAGATAACCCAATCGAAGAAAAAATCGCTGTCTTTGCTCCAAAAAAGGTAACTTAAGCACCTTTACCGTTTTATCTTAAATACATCAAAGGATTCCAGACCCTAAATCATGCTGAAATAGAGTGGAAGGAATTTTAAAAGGCTCAGAAACTTGCGAAGAAGGATTTTAGTCTCGGAGAAAAGTTCCCAAGTTGCGATTCACGGAATACATTTATTAGTTCTAAACAAACTGAAACGGACTGACAGTTGGAAACAATGGCAGCAGAGTTTAATTAAATAACAGCTCTCATTCGTCAAAGGTCAGCTTAGGGAGTGGCTGTGACAGAGGTTTGTAAAGTAATTCCAAGGACATTAAAATACCTGCTTTCTAAACTTGACAAATTAACTGAACTGCAGCGAAAAGGTTAAAAAGCAAAACAATAATTAGATACTCTAGCTAGGCCTAGGCACAGAACAAATAATTGCTCTAGGTGTGATTGCTATGATAAGGAATACGTATCTCGGCATTGATAAAGCTAAACTAATTCTGAAGGTGTCGCACAGGTTACGTGTACGTACTAGACTTAATTTACCATCAAGAAAGCTGTATTATCGTAGGTTTTTACCATGACAGTGGATCGACTTAATATTAAAAAATAAGCTTTGTTTGACCATATTCACTAAAGGAATATATCAGGAAATCGAGTAGAAATATTGTGTTCAAATCAAAAGCTTATTTCCGACCGACTTTTTGCCCGACTTAGAAGAGGAAAATATTAAATGAAACCGAAGCAGTTCCACATGTCACAGTTTTATTGGAAAATAACCAATGTTGAACGCATATTGTGCTGCAAACAATTTCAACTCAAGTATTCCTTTGAATTTGTACTCAATCGGAACGAGAAACGTTATCGAATTTGCTTTTTCTTTGTACATTTGTTGAAAAGGGAAACAAATAAAGAGATTTCTCAATTAGCCTCCGTTGTAATATTGTCACGTAGAGCTCTGGACTGTATTAATGAAGATATTTAGCTGTTTAAAAAATGCACACCTTAATTACACCGCGGATGTAATGCATTTTAAAGCGACCTAAACACGCCCATGCAATGCAAGCCATGATAAGATAATTTAAATTCCACCAGCTTCGCAACGCGACGGGCAATCAAAGTTGCCAAATGAAAAAGTTCCCCAACCGATCCTTTTCTTGGTTTGTTTGCTTATTTTCTCTCGTTTGCGCTTCTCTTTATTATTTTTTATGGCTGTTTCTTCAAAGTTTCTATCTTCTGGAAATTTATTGTGAAGGAATTTTCGGTACGCGACGAGATAGATGTATTTGCAAACGCTGGCTTTCCTGTGACATACAAGATTTATGACTGGGAGAGCTTCTGCATACTAAGACGCTTGTATTCGGAATTTGTCAAGAATCATTACTAAGGCTTCGCTGCATTTCGAATGCGAACTCAGTGAAAAAAGAGAAGAAAAAGAGGAAAAGAAAAGATTAAATCTATTGGAGATAAATATACCTAAAAAGTGAAGCACAGTATGGATGATACGTTTTTAAGTGTTAGTTACAGAGCAAAGCCCCGTGTTAGTCCCTAACTGAATTTAATATATAAGTTGCAGAAATTTTATATCCAGATTCATTAAACAAAGCACTGATTATAATAACAAGCTTTGTTTTTTCTTTTCTTTTAAGAGGTAGGAAAATTAATTAGAAGTTAATCATTTATCTCTAATATCTTCGTTTTTTTTGTATAAATGTCTACCTAGTGTCTGTGAAAATAATTTTCCCGTTGCTATGCTAAGTCTGTTTGTGTAGGAAGTAGCATCTTTTTTTTCCACGACGCTAACATAACTGTAGCCTGTTTTGTAGCTAATGATAAACGTGCAGCTACCTTTCTCATTTCCTTTAACTCAGCAGTATAGTACACAGACAAAGTATCTCGTTGTTCCACCACATAATGGAGAATGACATAATGTACACAAGAATTTACGTCACCTAACGCCAACTTTGAGGAGACAGTTCATATGTTTCTCTTAAGGCTTTCATTTGCGGCAGTTTATGACTAAAAGCTTTCTTTCAACTTTGACCACACGTCTAACATTCTGTCACCAATTTTGTTTAGTTTAGTTTTCTTGATCAAACTTAGACAATAAACAAACTATTTGATTATTTCGTTACATCGTAAGTGTTGTGCCTAGTTTTCAATTTAATGAGGCAATGTTTCCCTAGCCACTTACTTATAATTAGCCTCCGCCCGCGACTTCGTCGGCGTCGACAATCCTTTTTGCAATTACCTACTTATAATAAGGCGACCAGCCCACAAATTGTCTAATTTCAAAATCTATAGCAATCACTTTCATTTGACAGAACATTGATAATTCTTTTTGGCACAAATAAAAACTTACCAAAGAAATGCAGCAATGTGTCGCATCCATCTGTCAAATGAAAGATGGATTGCCATAGATTTTGAAAATTAGACAATAACCTGCGGGCTACTTGTCTAATTTGGTTTCACATTGCTGCATTTCTTTGGTAAGTTTTTATTCGTGGCAAACAGAAGCAATTAATGTATCACATCCTGAAAGCGATTGCGATAGATTTGAAATTAGACATTATTGCCTTATGTACCCAGTTTAAATGACCTCATTAGTATATATTACAAACGCAAGAAAAATCATTGGGGCTGCCATTACCTGCCCCCAAATGAACAAATATTTTTCAGTTATAGTTACTTTAGAGAAATGGCAATGGCAGCCCCCGACGGATTTTTCTTGCGATTGTAATTTATGAATAGGTAGATAAAGTATGTATAGTACCTAACTACATCACTTTTAGTCGAGGGATTTTTGTAAAACTTATTTTAGTCTTTTTAAATAAAGAGTTACAATTTTAACCATCGTGGGTTTTTTCAAAATTTTTAATATTGCCATTTTATTTTAAACTTTTTAAAGAATTCATACGTTATCTACTCTAAAACCCGCATCTAAATCAGGCAAACCATTCGGAAAATGATTACTACAGCGCCCCCTAGCAGCTGAACACCATAACACCAAGAACCATCGCCGACAAACTACAAAACTATTACAGAAAACCGCATCCAAATTGGTCAAACCGCTTTGTGAAATGAGAAAATGGTAACTGCAGCGCCCCCTAGCGGATAAACACCATAACATCTATCTGAGAACCATCGCCGATAACCTACAAACCCATTACAGAAAACCGCATCGAAATCAGTTGAGTAGTTTTAGAGAACTTCTCAAGCGCGACTTATCAGGGGGTCAAGTCTGCTAATGTTTTCGTCAAAATCGTAGTTCAATGGTGTTTCAATGGTAATGCTTTTTGACACTCTTCTTATTTCTTAAACCCAAAACTGAAACACATTGTGTTTCTTAAACCTAAAACGGAAACATATTGTGTCTTGATTTTGAGTTTAAGAAACAAGAACTGTGTCAAAAAGCATTACCATTAGAACACCATTGAACTACGATTTTGACGAAAACATTAGCAGACTTGACCCCCTGGTTGCTGCAGCGCCCTCTGGTGGTCTACCACCATGTAACATATCTAAGAACCTGCTCTGAAATGAAACCTTTTGATTGCAAAAAACCGCATTGAAATCGGCCCAGTAGTTTCCAAGGAAAATAGTAATAGACAAACTTGACTTATCTGGTTGCTGCAGAGCCCCCTGGTGGTCTACCACTATGAAACATGTCTAAGAACCTGCTCTGAAATGAAACCTTTTGAATGCAAAAAACCGCATCGAAATCGGCTTAGTAGTTTCCGAGGAAAATGGTAACAGACAAACACACAAACAAACAAACAAATAAACAAACAAACAAACGCACAACCTCTAACCCCAAACGCATATACCGCCTCCGTTCCGTTCCGTCCGTCGTGGGTAAAAAAAGCAAGTAGTACGGAGAGTCCAAGCTGATTTCTTGGTTCTACCCACCCGAATTAGATGAAACATGGCTTAGATTTTAAGTTGGATTCAAAGCTACCACACTGTGATAAGCTCATCCAAATCCGTTCAGCGGTTTTTGCGTGATGTATGCACATACAGTCAAAACTAAAAAGAAAATTTGGACATGGTTACGTCCGTTTTTTACAGTTTTATAATATTTTTCATTAATTAAAAGCAGGAAATTCTCTTGCTTGATCCTAAATAAAAAAATCACAAATGCCTCCATTTTGGTTGCTAATTTGTTTATCAAACGGTTAGGTAGGTCGTAAGAAACGTGAATTGACGGTAACTCGCAAGTAGGTCACGTTGCCAGTGTTGCCACCCACGTCCCTATCTTTTCTACCAATCAATAGCGGTCACTGGAATAATGAATTCTTTAAACCGACAGTTGCTTTGAATTGTGTTTTTGATGTCATTAAACAACTTTTGTCTCTAATTACCATTGCTTTAAGTCCTTGGTCTCCTATTTTATGTTATGCGACGTCTGACTCAGCGTAAACGTTCCCATACATTTCATATGCCGAAGTCAGCGTTTGAAAGAGATCACGTATATTTCTATGGTAAGCATTGTAACGACCCTGTAAGCGAAGCGGCTGACAACGCACACTGTAAGGAAATCACAATCTAGCGGGATTTAATTCTAGCTGTCATGAAACCTAAAAATATGATAGAAATAAGTTATAACAAGTGTTTATTAAGTTTTAAAAATGATTTTTGTTTATTTACAAGATTCAAAAATAAAAATAATAAAATATTAATCAGTTGTGGTTAGGGAACGCAGTTACAACGCTTCTTGCTATTTTATTCCTATTTTTTTATTGGTATGCTCCAATGATACTTGGCAGATAACCAAATAACCAATAATAAATGATCAAATTTAAAAAAAAATGCAATTTCGTTATTTCAACAGCCATGCTGAAAATTAAAAAAAAGTGTAAGGGTTCCGCAAAAATGCGCAAAATCTGTGAATAACATGTGTTAGCTAAGACTGTAAGCTTTATAATGATGGTATTATACTGACAATTTAATACTATATAACATGTTTTCGGGTCCAATTTATATAAAAGTAAAAAAAAACCTCTTACTTTTGTGTTATGGGAAAGCGTTGATTATAACACACATTAACGGTTATAAATCGGATAAAAAGTATTTGTACATACGTAGTAAACTTAAACCCTACAGTAAATAAAGTAAAACACAGTAATTACTTAATAATCACTTCGTAATCGTAGCCGCAACTCACAGAAAAAGCACATTAAGATTGACTCAGTTTTGCTATTGATATAAACATTTCTAATATTTTTGTAAACCTACCCACAACAAAAAAAATATGCCATCATATTAAGGAGTTCATAAGGAATAAATAGACTCCAATAAATAATAGATGGGACAAGATGAGATTTTGAATTAAATCCTGCTAGATTGCGGTTTTCTTACAGTGTGCAACGGCGTAATCGTAAAAACAGAAGACAAAGGGTAAAGACTAAAGCTCTGGTTTCCTATTCCTAAGATGACGGTGCCGTCATATAGCGGCCGTATAATATACCGGGTGAATGACTTCACTAGAACGTTGTCTATGTAAACAAGGATTTCTAATACCGCTCGCTCTCTAGGAAACCGCGCCATATTGTTTACATGGACAACGTTCTAGTGACGTCATTCACTGCTATATTACGGCCGCTATATGACAGCATCGTCATTGGAAACCAGAGCTTAAGCATTTTTTTTATTGGGACCAAACCTTTTTTGTTCTATATAGACTTTTCGCAGGTTTGTAGTGAATTTGCTAAAATTCTGAATCTGAACAAAGTCAGGGTACTTGTACTTATGCAGTAAAAATTAAATCATACTCCTAGAAAAGTCAAACAAGGTTAGAGCTTTAGTGATAGTTTATAGAGGTTAATTACAGTATTTACCCAAACCATCTAAATAGTGAATTTTGCGATCGTAATTAATTACAACTATGAATTAACGTAATTAGCACTAATTGAACACAGCGTTCACAAATCAGTCAATTAAGCTGATTAAAGTTTGATTTACTGCTTAAATCTGATACACTTTAACGAAGCTACTTTCAAACTATAATATTCTTGGAAAATAATACAATAGAAAACTCAAGATAAAATATAAATGTAATGTCTGACAGTACACAGAATTCATATAAATTGGACATACAAAATGCCACCCTAGGGAACATAAGATATGAGAATTGAACTAGAACAATAATTATGCTGTCGCAACAAAAAACAACTTCAAAGAAATAACTAAAAGAAAAGTATTGTAACGTATTCTTTTTCATAATTTAGTACTAACTTTAGAATTTATTTGGCGTTTCTACATAATATACTTATTTAATAAACACGTACGTAAATATGTTTTTTTCCTTACTTGACCTACGTAAGTATTACTTTGGTAAGCAACATTTTAAACAACTCTTTGATGAAAAAGAATTACTTATAAAATATAATAAACTATTTTTACACGTGATTAAATTACAAGTGATTCATTATTTTTGACAGTTTGACATTATTTTTTAAACAGCGACTCAGGTATTAAATATGTTCATAGTGTATTTAAGAGAAAAAAAAAACCACCACGACGCGGTTAAAATAGTTATTCTTAGAAAAAGTGTTTCATTTTTTTCGAAAATCCCCCGGCTAAAAGTGATGTAGATGCTATAACATTTAACTGAAAACCATCGCCGATAACCTTCGAACCCAAAACCGCATCTAAATCGGTCAAACCGTTCTGGAGAAAAATGGCAACATGCGTTTGCGCACAAACAACTATGACGAAGGTGGAAGCGCATTACACCCGGAATCCTCACCACTGAGGAACTGGCTATCTTACCTCTAACTGCCGGAACACAACGTCAGACTTAGGTAAGATAGTGGTAGCCAGCCAGGAGGACTTGAAATAATAATAATAATAAGTTACCATTCTTTTCAATATTCTGTTCGGTTATTTTGTTTCTGTTTCTTTTTCAGTCTATAATAATTTTTGTGTAGTAGAATTCTGCATCAGTTCTTCACATTGGAAGCTCAAAAGTCAATCTTTTCATCAGATCGTGAACACACTATCATTGGTTTTATAGCAACAAATAAAGATCAATAGGAAACCCATCGGAACCTATTTACAGGTTTTATGATTTTGATTGCTCCCCTTCATCACCGCACATATGGCTTTAATCAAATGCCTTTAACGTCGCCATTGAAAAGGCTTCAAAGGTCTACGTCTATAGATCAATAGACTGATTGATGTCGGGAAAATGTGGACAGTATTTTAACTTTAAGGGTATTTATATTAATCTTTTACCGATTTGATGGAACGCTCCTTTAACTAAACCTTTTGATTGTGTGCTACTAAAAGAAAAAGGCCAATAATGATGTCGTATTTTTTTATTTAACAGTGATTTAATCTTGGTCATTGGTTTGTGGTTGCGATAATTCATCTTCGAAGCGCAATATTTCCACCAGTCTTCACTTCTTTCAACCCTTTTCCAATTAAAATTTTGAAACACAACAATTTCTCTTGAAATTAATGATTATTTCAACACAAATGTGTATATTGACCTTTCCTATCCGATCACATGAAGCAAATAAAAATCCTCATCTAATTTTGCAAAAAAGACATCAAACAGATGCAAGATAAAAACAAACAAAATAAACAGCCTTAAAAGTAGCACCTTAAAAACACCGTCACGGGCCCAGTTTAGAAAAAAAAACACGAGCACAATGTCACTCACACTCTAAAAGCAGATGTTTAAAAACGCCACCTGCAGGGAACACTTGACAGGTTTGTAAAAAAAAGGAGTACGGATGTGGAATATTTTTGCACGCCTCGGTTACGGTATTTATAACTTAATCTGGATTTCAGACAAGGTCCTTTTTTGTGCTCAGCGGCAGCACAGGAAAATTTTTACAAATTACGTTTATGTCACAGCAGCGTTGTGTTGTGTTAAGATGTTGTCCAATTTATGTTACCTTATCTACAATGGCTATGGCAGGATAATTTGGCTGATTCACAAATCGTCAAGCAGTCGGCGCACTACCTCTAACCACGGAATAAATAATAGTACAAGTTGGCACTAGTGTAGATGTAGACCTGTCATTTCGTTTGCTATCGTATTTGTTTGTATGTTAGAAACGAATTTTCGTAAATGTATTTTTTTCTTCCAACACATGTTTTCTTCAATCTTTAATTCGTTTACTATCCAACTTCTATAATAATAATTATTAGTATCAACCATTTTTAGATCTAAATTAAATTAACTGGGAAAATTGGGAATAAATGCCCATACAAAGGTCTCCAGCAGCAGTAGCACCACCAAACGGGATACATTTTGTGACATCCCGCCATTCTCAATGTGTAGGGTTAAGCACATGTCCGGTCCTCCACACTGCATTGAGACTTCTGAATATATAATTAGCCACTTTACATTCTCCTTACATAATAAACATGGAGGAACAATGGTGTACGTAGCCGTCATAACTACCTCATTCAAAACGAAGTTCATTGTTTGACTGGCAGTCAGGTTATGCCATATTGTACATGTCGATGCACGGACTGTTCGTAGTTGTTGCGAAAACGTTAATTAATAGGACCCCTACCTACCTAACGTAACATTTTCGAAAGCGATAACGAATTTCGCCAGCGAAAGATTTATTGAATTGATTTTAATTAAATGGCAAATATTTAGAACACGATCCTTCTTCTACATTTTTATTCTCTAGGCTGTGGCTAGGCAGGCAGGCATAATTTAATTTTCACAAAAAGTACCTACTACCTATGTTACTTTTTGGGGCAAAATCTCGAGAACTGTATTCGTCATCGAAATAGCTCTCTTTTACTCGCACCCAGGGTTGGAAAAAAATAGAAAAAATCATAGTTTTTGCTTAGAGCCTTTAAAATCCACTTAAAATAGTGCGTGAAACCACAACTTTTGTTTTACTTATTTGACACTTTAATTCGGAAGAAACACAAGTAAAGATCTATAAAATAGTTAAAACGCCGGGCGGAAGATATAAGGACGGATAAATTGGCAGTTATTTTTAGAAGAAAAAACAGCATTAAGCAGTCATTCCAACACATCAATGATCTAAGCACAAAGTTAATTTTGACAGTCATTTGTATGTATCTATCAATTATTTAAAATTTAATTTATTTTTTTATACAAATAGGAAAGAAAAAAGCGATTTAATTCAATCAATTATTATTATTCAAAAAATCACTTGATTGAAATCGTAATTTAAATCATGATTTAAATCAAAGTGATTTAATCATGCCAACCCTGCTCGCACCCACTGTTATACCGAAACATGGTATAAAATTAAATCCAATAGCTTTCGATATCGTTCGATAACTTTACATAGATTCGTACTCGTTTGATTTTACGGTCTAATCAGGATTATCCAAATATAGTAAGGAAACTGAAGATATAGAGCATTAACTTTCGCAGGATCATTAAATAAATGATATAATTCCCTCTTAACTCAGATCTCGAAGCATTTTATCAAATGCTCTTTGAGTCTCCCGTTAAATATTTTAAGGAGCTCCTAATGATACCGTTTGATAAGGAATTTAATAGATTCTGAAAGAGCCTCGTTATTTCGAGAAGAAAAGAATGATTGATCTTGTGAAGGGTCTGCTTGCAAAGGTGCCGACGCCTCAAGAGGACATTTTTACCTTAAAGCAACCAAGGGTCATTTAAATTACTCGTCGATTCGTCTCGTCCACTATTACAAAAGTCAACAGCAACTCATCAGAACTTTATAATTGACTGAGAAACACGCATAGCCTGCATGATATGGGCTTACTGTAGCTTGTGGATGTCTGAAAAAAAGGTCACGAAGTTCATTGATCGTGTACCAATAATGAAACTATTTCTTCAAGCCATAGAGCTCTAGAACTCAATGATCAAACACTTCAACTCCCTAAAAAAAAGTAACTTAGAAGTGTAACAACAACTTTGCTAACCAAAGAAGAATGGGATTTACATAAGTTTTCGTTAACCATAGCGATTTAAAATGCCAAATCTATACATACCCCTTTCATTTGCTCGGTTCATTATTAAAGCGTTTAGACATGTGACTTGGTTTTGGTGGGCTCTCAGATCAAATAAAAAAAACTTTTTTTATTTGGTCTGAGGGCTGACTATTATTCTGTGATTTAGGAATTAGAAGGTTGTGTAAGAGCCCGTAATTTAACCTGTCAACGATATCGAAAACTATCGGATATATTTTATGTACTTACATCAATAAAAGAGTCGACGCGATAAAAATCACAGATTTTACAGTCCCCGCAAGAATCGGAGCATTGAAAATGAACACAAAAATTTACGAAAAACTAAAATCAAATCAAATGCAAAATCCTATTATATTTTAAAGTTACCTAGGTAGTACCTATTTATTTTTACGATTGTGACACTCGGCTCCGCCTCGTGTCACAAAAGCGCCCGCTGACTGCCTCGACGCAGCCGAAATAATAGTAACCAATTTTCAAAATTCCAACGAATGCACTTCTCGTCTGCTTCTGCATCTTTTAACACTATTACCATGACGATCGGTCAATAATCATAGAAGCTACATCACTTTTTATGTACGGAAACAGCCGCTTTTCTACAATTCCAAATCTAAAGGGACCACCTACAGGTCACAATTATAAACCGATTTTCAAAATTATTTCGCCATTTGATAGTTAAACTAATACCCTAGGACCCTTTTTTTCATTTTTTCTTAAGTCAATTTTTTTTCCGAAATATTTACAATTTAGTAAACAAACATCCCCCAAAAAACCCGGAATTTTTGGAATTTTGCAAAATTCCACAAAAAGTTACCAATAGATTTTCAAAATTCAAACGTTCACACGTGTCTCGATAAACTCCCCAACTTATGGTACTATTTTTATTTCGATCCTCCCAAAATCCTCAGAGATATGGCCAAAAATACGTCTCATGCGATTTGCATCTGATAACCATTTTCAATGGTAAAAGAGACAACTATTCGATGACGAATATTATTACACGGGTGTGGAATATATGGTTAGCAAAATATTTTTATTTTGGTGAGCAGCAAAATATATTCGGTCAGCTAAAATGGCCAGCAAATATTTCTAAATCAATCAGCAATTATGTCACTGGACTGCTCTAAATTTTTAGCTGCATCAGTGACCTATTTTGTTGAGCTTTTCAATGACGCACGTTTAATAACACCCCCTACTTTTGTGTCTTCTACCCCCTTACTTACTAAATTTTAGGAGGAGTAGGGGTTCCCCATCCACAAACCCTATTCATACCAAACGAAAAATTGCAACAGGAAAAGACAACATCATAATCAAATTTAAATTAATATTCTCATGATTCATCTACACGATAAAAATGCAAATCAGAATACAATTTTGAGGTCAGAGAAGCAGTCAATTTTGGGTTGCTAATATAAAAGGTAGATTATAATTAGGTTCTAAACAGTTTCTAATTATAATTCAGGACCTAACTTTGATCAATTTGGCAACAATAATGCTATTGACACTCAATATGCAGACAGATTACCTGCCAGATTTGGATTAGGGAGTTCCTATTCATTTTTAAACTAAGGAAGCAGTCAATGAATAGTTGAATATAATATTCAATCCTTACTCAGAAGGAAACTTGCTAGTCTTTTAACTTAAGCCCTCTTACTTTAAAGTCTAAATTAATTATTCAATTGAGATTTTTTGCATTCACAATGCTATCTTTATTAAGATAAATAATATATTAGAAAAATACTGGAAAAAAATCGACTCACCCGTAGCACCGTGGCGTGACCCGCCTGAGCTACTAATACTTGTTACGCCCGGTTAACACTGATGATGTCTCTTTAATATGTTATATTGCCGACAGGAGATAGCATCATAAACCCATCTTGGCGCATAATGTCCTTTTCATAATGTCTTTTTCTCGAAATGTCCTTTCACAGAATGTCCTTTCTCAAAATTTCCTTTTCTCGAAATGTCCTTTTCTCAAAATGTCCTTTTAATATGCAATATTTATGTATGTTAATAATGATAAACAAATAATATTTTTGACTACAAATAAAGAGACTGGTTCATGATTATTATAACTTTTTTATTTCTGATTCTTTCTATGATATTTCTATAATTTTATAACTACATTACTCATTACTTTATAACATTCTTTGACTTAATAAATATTTACTTGCATTGCATGTCTGTGTTTTTGATGATAATTTAGATAAGCGACTAACTAAAAAAGCTTTCATATGTATTTGTTAAAAAATATTGCATATTAAAAGGTCATTTTGAGAAAAGGACAATTCGAGAAAAAGTCGTTTTGAGAAAAGGACATTTAGAGAAAAGGACTTTTAGAGAAAGGACATTCTGAGAAAGGACATTTCGAGAAAAGGACATTATGCGCCAAGACGCATAAACCAGGGCTTACTTTAGTATTTATTTAAGAATAAAAGGTAAAATTTTAATAATAATAATAGAATCTTTTTTTAATGAACTCTAAAAAAACTACCTACAGCAAAATATCAGAACAGTACATAAATAAATTGTTAATTATTAACGGATTGTTTAACACACATAATACTTGTTTGAACAAATGGCACAACTAGACTATTTATCATTAAGTACCTATTTAATATTTAAATGGTTTTAATATTTTCTCTCATTCATAAACAAACATTTACTTACTTAGTGTAGGTACTCTCAATTTGGCTCTTTTTCAGGTCAGGGGACGAGAAAATAGGTGAAAAAAAGGTCTTCATTTGAATACAATAGTTTCTGCTGAAAATATAGTACTGAGTGTAATACATCAATTAAAAACAGGGTTGGAAAAAATCATGATTTTTTTGAAAAAAAAATAACTGAAAACTAAAAGTTTTTTTATTTTTTAACTTCCGGCTTTAAAAATCCAAAAAAATAGTGCGTGAAACCAAAACACGCTTTTGTTTTACTTATTTGACATTTTAATTCAAAAGAAACACATGTAGAGATGAATAAAATAGAAAAAATGCCTGGTAGAAAATATATAAGGAAGGACTGATGATTTGGCAGTTTTTATAAAGAAAAAACAGTATAATGCAGTAATGTTAACATACATTTGTATGTGTCTATCAATTATTTAAAATTATGAATTTCATTTTTTATACAAATAAGAAAGATGATAAGCAATTTTATTTAATCAATAATTTTTATTTGAAAAAAATAATTTATTTAAATCATGATCTAAATCAGAGTGATTTAATTATGCCAACCCCGATTAAAAAGGAGCAATCCAGATTTTTTTAGTGCAACCCAATACAGACCTCTTTCTTAATTTAGCTTATTGAAACCTCTAGGGCCTGGGCTGCAAAATTAATAGAATATAGTTGAAAAATGCCATGGGAGGTGGGTGGTAAAACAATATAAATAAATAAAATGGCATATACAGTACGTCAAGAAGAATGGACACTGTGTTTTTGCTTTTCTTCGAAATGACGTTGACATTTATTTCATTGCAATAAAGTTGAAATTGTAAATGACTTTTAGGGCCAAACTGCCATTTGTTAATTTGTCTTTGATGCCAATGTTTTCTGATTCTTTCTTTATGATGAATTCTTTATCTTGAAGTACTGTACATGAACTTTGCAAATACTGTATGTTGTACAAGAAAACTTTAACAGTGCTATGATGTCTAGCCAGGTGGAATATCAAAAAGTTTACCACTGACAGAACTGTGCATAAGTATAGACACTTCTAACGGTGAGCACTTGAAAATTAAATTAGGTTAGTACTTCCTAAGTTCATAATAATCATTGTTTACTTGCAATGGAACAACACTAATATAACTGAATTACATTATAGTACAATGCAATTAAATCAACAATAGACAGAAATCAACTTTACTCGAGAATGTATGCCAAAGAGTAAATTTTACAGATTAAAAAGTTGTTTTGTACCCGGAAGGTGTGAGCCCTTCCAGTGCATAAGGTCCGTAGTATCATTACGTCTACAGTATCATTTTGTCTATAGTATCAAAATGTCCATAGTATCATTACGTCTAGTTTTTCGTATACTTTGGGTAATGTTATAGAAGAAATAATGTTATAGAAGATTTTTTTCTTTCACTTGAATGGAAGCTACATTTAGTTACCTAATAAAAACACGAAATTATTAAAAGTGAAGTATATCTACTATAATATACATAATAGCTAGACGAATTGATGTTATGAACAAATTAATACTATGGTCTATTTGATGAACTAGACGAAATTATACTGGTCGTAATGATACTACGGACGAAATGATACTGTAGACTTAATGATACTATGGACCTTATGCACCGAAAGGCTGTGAGCACTCTGATCTGAAGTAGGTAGGTCATTTCTGTTGTACATTGTGAAATTAGTCACATCGTATTAGACATATTATTATTTGCTATAAGTAATAATGTAGTGGAATACGTCCTGCCTCACTTGTCAACAATAAAAAGTTGGGTTTGATCAAAATATCAAGATTAAGAACCTGGCTAAATTTACAACCTGGACAAGTGTAAAATTATAGTGAGTCTGTAAAGTGGTAGGTTAGTAGTTATAATGTACATTTTAGAGTTACAACTTATGAAGTATCATTGCATGGATAAAACACTGTAAATACTTAACTCTAATTCTAGGAATAAGACAGTTTTAGTCCACTTAATGTTCAAGAACAATCGAGTTTCCAGACAATGATCTACAAATTGGATGAATCAGTTGCAAAAAGCAGAATTATCACAATCAGCTATGAGAATCACAACTGTTGTATGCAGCATGCAGGAACAAAGTTGTCAAGCCGGTTCTTAACACCCACACATGCTGAGCCGGAGCTTCCAGCGCATGTAACCAATACGGGAAGTTTTCGAAAGTAATATTGAAAGATGAACCACATAATGACAATTTTATTTTCATCGTTTTTAACAAAATAACATACGTTTCTTTGAAAAATTCGTACAACTTGCTCAATGACGAAGCTTCTAGTTAGATTTCTCAGAATATGTAATCCGAAACCCATGAATAACGAAGTACGTGCAAAATAAATAGAAAAAGAAAATCACGAACCTTCATTGTCGTTGTTTCCCTCGACGTTCTGCAGCGAAGCCACCAGAACTCCGACGCACAAAACGCTCAAAAATCTCACAATCATATTAACTGATCAAATACTGACACTCAGTTCACAGTTTTATCGAAAAATAACAAATATTCTATTACACACTCGACATAATCAAAACGGTGACACTCGCGCAGCGGACCACCTATCGGCCTTTCGCACAGAAATAATATGGCGGCGAGCGGATGACAAGTTCATCGATTGCTGTTTTTTTTTTTAATATTACCACACCGTTCATAGAGCTAGCTACAGACTGTCTATTTTAAGGGTGCTGATACATTAATTGTCTGACATTAATTGTGTTAACACGTGTTAATACACAACGCCCTGGTTGACCGTTGATTACGTAAGTCTGTTGCTAACAATATTCGATTGAAATCGCAGTTACATTGCTGCTTTAAGTAAGATGGTTGTCACATTGGTTCCTAACTAAAGCAGCAATGTAACTGCGATTTCAGTCAGAGTTGATTGCAACAAAGTTAGATAGTTACTCCCCGTCAGATGACATCGCCACCCTGATTATCTAAAAAGAAACTATTTAGCGACCGGTTGCATTTGACATACATTGCCACTTTTCTTTGGTATGTTTTTTTTTTAACCCAAAAAGAAGTAGCAATGGATCACGATCATCTGTGAACTGCAACCAGTCGCTAGGTGGTTTTTAATTAGATAATCAGCCCGCGGTTTTCATAGTAATTTATCAGCATGCATGCATACGTGGCGGAGGCACGACGGGGCCGGGCGGGGGGGGCCCAGACGTGGCGTGCACGGGACGGGAAAAACACCGTCGGCGGCACGTCGCCGCCCCGTGCCTGCCCCGTCCTGTCCGGCGGGCTGATTATCTAATTAAAAACCACCTTGCGACTGGTTGCAGTTCACAGATTGATGTGGTCCATTGCTACTTCTTTTTGGATTAAAAAAAACATACCAAAGAAAAGTGGCAATGTATGACAAATGCAACCGGTCGCTTAATAGATTCTTTTTAGATAATCAGCCTGCGGATTCCGTTGCCTAAGCATTGAAATGAAATTCCGTTCGCTCCGTAGTGATGTAGCGCTGCAAAACATCTTGGGTAAAAAATGGAACTACGATTCAGCCATCGATTTTAACACTAATGACATTTTGATATTTAATAATGTTATGTGATATATCATAACATAATGTGTAATGTGTATGTAAATGCAGTATTCTGTCTACTTCTTCATTAAGTAAATATGGTATTTAAACCTTTAAATTATATCTAAATAAAATTTAGATTTAAATAAATGGCATTCATATTTTTCAGAGGCAAGACTGGCATACCTCAGGGGTTCTAATCATTGTATCGTAATATTCGTAATACAATATACCGTTATTAAAAAAAAATTGACGATATGTTTATTTGACAACTATACTATTATATAAATCGAATTAAAAAAAATTAAAAAAAATCGAAATAAAAAAAAGGATAGTTATGCTTGGAGATTTTAACGGATGGGTAGGTGTGAGAAGAGAGGGATGTGAGGGAGTTTTAGGAATATATGGAGACAAAAGAGTAAATGATAATGGCAGGAGTTTGATTGAGGTATGTTTAGAAAAGAATCTTGTGGTAACGAACACCATGTTTGACCACAAGGAAATTCATATGTACACTTGGCAGAGAGGGGAAAAGAAGAGTATGATCGATTTTGTGATTGTTGATGAAAGACTGAAGGGCAGAGTTGTAGACACCAGGGTCTTTAGGGGTAGTAACATTGGAACAGACCACTTTCTTGTAGTGTCTCGGGTTAGTGGTCTGTTCAAAAGTTGGCGTCATCGTCCCACAGTGTCAACAACGGAGCTGACTAGAGTAAAAGTTGAGAACCTGGATGAAGTGGAAGTGCAAAAGACATATTTGTGCAAATTGAAAGAACGATTGGGAAATGTGGCTGAAGTGAAAGATGGCAAGCTTGAGGAAGTTTGGGAAAAGTTTAAAAAAGGTGTGACTGAAACAGCTGAGGAAATATGTGGAGTGAGTAAAAGGAAGAATGCTCCCCCAATAAACTGGTGGGATAGTGAGGTAAGACAGATAGTGAATGAAAAGAAAAAAGTATGGCAGGATCTGCTGGCCATCAAAGCCAGTAAAAGAGTGAATGCAAGTGTTACGGAAGATGATGTTGATACAGTTGTAAGGGAGTTTAAAAGGATTAAGAAAGTAGTGAAAGAAAAAGTAGACGAAAAAAAGAGAAAGATGAAAGAAAAGTGTGACTTCAAACTCTGTGATAACTTTCGAGACAATATAAAATTGTTTTGGAAACAAGTGAAAACGTCTCGAAGTGGATCACATAAGTCTAAAATGAATGTGATAAGAGATGAAAAAGGTGAGCTAGTGACAGATGAAAAAGGTGTACTACAGGAGTGGATGAAATATTTTGAGAGTTTGTTTGAGGCGGATGGCTCTATGCTAGAAGCCTCGGATAAAAGGGTGGAAGACGAGGAAGAGACAGAAGTGGATGAAAGAGATATATATATGGATGAGATTATTAGTGCAATGAAGAGCATGAAAAAAGGGAAAGCAGCAGGATATGACAGAATTACTGTTGAAATGCTGAGAGGTGGGAAAGAGCTGGTTGCGTCCTGGCTGTGCCTGATCTTTAATAAATGTTGGAACAGTGGCAAAGTGCCGGAAGATTGGCGTAAAGCCGTGGTCGTGCCGCTGTACAAAGGGAAAGGGTCACGGCAGGATGCTAAAAACTACCGCGGGATCAGTCTTCTCAGCATTGTCAGTAAATTGTATGCAAAGGTACTGATTGAAAGAGTGATGCAAAAAACTGATCAGAGTATTTGGGATGTGCAAGCGGGATTCAGAAAGGGAATGGGATGCACGGATCAGGTCTTCTCCTTGAGGTGCTTAACCGAAAAACACCTGGCTAAGCACAAAAAGGTTTACTGTGCCTTTGTGGACCTGGAGAAGGCCTACGATCGAGTTGACAGGAATGAGCTATGGAAGGTGTTGTCCGAATACGGATTGGAGAGCAGACTGATTCATGCACTGAAATCTCTCTATGAGGATTCCCGTGCATGCGTCAGGATTGACGGCGTATACACTGATTGGTTTGGCATCTCTAGGGGTGTCAGACAGGGATGTGTTGCGTCACCATGGCTCTTTAATCTGTTTTTGGACAGTTGTATGAAAGGTCTGAAAGAACGTGACTGTGGGGTTGTGATGAATGGGACTCAAATCAAGTGCCTTCTCTACGCTGACGACCAAGTTATACTTGCGTCTTCTGCGCAAGAGTTGCAGGAAATGATGTCGGTTATGAATGAAGATTTTGTGAGAAAAGGGATGAAAGTGAATGTAACTAAGACTAAAGTGATGGTGTTTGAGAGAGATGAAGAAATGACTGACTGTACGGTAATGTTAGGTGGCGAAAAAGTGGAACAAGTCCGTGAGTTTGTATACTTGGGGAGTTTGTTCACAAGGGACGGAAAGAGTGAGGAAGACATAGAAAGACGAGTGAAGAAAGGAAATTCGGTGAGTGGTGCTATACACTCGGTTATGAGTAGCCAAACCGTTTCTGCAAAGGCGCGAATGGCTATTCATAACGGAGTGCTGGTACCGACACTGATGTATGGAAGTGAATCTTGGGTATGGCAGAAGAAGAATGAAAGCAGAATAAATGCGGTAGAGATGCGATCGTTGAGGAAAATATGCGGAGTAAAACTGAGTGATAGAGTGAGCAATGAGGTGATTCGCAAAAGGTGTGGTCTGAAAGATGATATAGTGACAAGAATTGAGAAAGGAATGCTCCAGTGGTTTGGTCACTTAGAGAGGATGAATGAAAGGCGAATCACAAAAGAGATATACTGTGCGAATGTGGAAGGAACGATTGCACGAGGGCGTCCCAGAAAAACCTACGCGGACCAAATAGAGGTTATTATAAAAAAGGCTGGTGTACGCAGTGACAAAAACCGCAGGGCATGTATGAAAAGATTGATGGATATGAATGAAGCGAAAGAAGTGTGCAAGGATCGTAGCAGGTGGCGATCCATAGTCTCTGCCTACCCCCATGGGAAACAGGCGTGAGTGTATGTATGTATGTAAAAAAAATCTTTATTTAGTTGAAAGATCGTTCTGTCTTTTTTCAATGAAATAAAATCAGTTAAAAAAAGAGTGGAATTGTATCGATTGGAATTGAAAATATAAAATTAGTCGCATAATTATTGTCTTAGTAAAGTTGTTTTCAAAACACTAGCACGTTACTACCACGTCAACTGTTGCGACTAGCACGTTGCGTATGCATTATACTCCCCGTCAGGATCACGTTCCGTCCCCGCCCCGTGTTCCCTTCCCTTTTCCTTTCTTTATCTGAATTCTGAACTGATCATGAGCCCTAACACGAGTGCTAACTTGCAATTTTTCAATAATATAGGAAGCATGGCGCATGCCCGCTCCTCAAGGGTATGAAAATTGAAAGAGATTGGGCGTCATGTGGACAGCCCAATTCAGTTGCCGGTAGACAATAATTTAAGTTGCCAATCAAATTGTGTCGTCTAGAATAGGTTTAAACGTATAATATGCGTTTAATGCCGGGTCCATAGCGCGTGTTTAGCTCTACACATTGCCCCGGACCCGACACGGGACGGTGCTGGCGGGAACGTCGCGTCGGTCGTGCCGTGCCGTGCGCCATGCCCATTACATACTTTTACCCCCGTCCCGTCCACGCCCCGTACCCGTGCCCGTCTTGCTTGTCACGCACGTTGACTAGCCGTAGGCGGCGTAGGTATATTTAAGGTTATCGCACATTTAGGCGGGTCGCAGCGGGGCGGGCCGCATCGCAAAAATCCGCTCAAATCGCTCGTTATACATTTTATATGAATTATCGTACACTATGCTGGGGCGGAGCGGGTCGCATAATCCGTCGCGGATTTTGGTTTCGTGCGATGCGGCCCGCCCCGCCCCGCTTCGCCCTGACTAATAAATTCAATATAATTTTGTAAAAATAGCTTAATAAAAATTCCTTATTGTTTTTTCTTTACAAATAAAAAAACACTTATTAATATTTTTCAATATTATTATGGCACATAACAATGAAAGTAACCTCTTTCTCATCATTATATTTTTTGTCATACATTTATTAGAAGTGGCACTCGCCATAGAAAAAATACTTAACTTGTTGACCGAGCGAGCACGAAGTGCGAGCGAAGCGTCTCTGCTTCAGCTTGGGCAAAAATTCTTTCGTATGTTCTCTTCTACAGGTCGTCTGTATGTTCTCTTCTACAGGTCGCATTTCTCAACCGATTCTCGTGAAAATTTGTGACCAGGTTCGAAAATTATATAGAATTTTTTTGTCAAGCCAGTTCTTTTTTAATTTTTCAAAATGGCGGAGATATGTTAAAAAAACAGGTTTTACGACTTTCCAGCGCTGTCTGTTCTCCTCTACAGGTCGCATTTCTCAACCGATTCTCGTGAAATTTTGTGAGCAGGTTTGAAAATAGTATAGAATTTTTTTGTCACGCCACTTTTTCGATTATTTTCAAAATGGCGGAGATATGTAAAAAAAACCTATTGCAGTCCAGCTTTCCGGCTTTGCTTTTTCACCTCTACAGGTCGCATTTCTCAACCGAATTTTGTGAATTTTTGTGGGCAGGTTCGAAAATCATATAGATTTTTTTAAGTTGAGACAGTTTTTCTAAATTTTTCGTAATGGCGGAGATATGTAAGAAAAATTTATTTCAGTCCGGCTTTCTGGCGCTGGATGTTCTCCTCTACAGGTCGCATTTCTCAACCGATTCTCGACAAATTTTGTGAGCCGGTTTGAAAATTACATACTATTTTTTTGTTACGCCAGTTTTTTGAAATTTTTCATAATGACGGAGAAATGTAAAAAAAACATATTTCAGTCCGACTTTCCAGCTGTCCATTTTCCTCTACAGGTCGCATTTCTCAACAGATTCTCGTGAAATTTTGTGAGCTGGTTCGATAATTATAAAGAATTTTATATTAAGCCAGTTTTTCTAAATTTACCAAAAATCACCATTTCGAAAAATGATTGAAATTAGAAGCGCCATCTAGCTGCAAATATACCTACCAAATAATACCAAACAGCACGTACCTAAAGTCTGTCCATCCTTACTTGTCTTATTTAGTAAACAGTTTTTGACAGTTGTCATGCGTCTTTTAAACTTAAATCATTATTTAAAAATATGTTAGTAACTTTATGAAATTGTTGTTAATTTATTAACAATTTATTTCGTAATCTATGTGTGGAAAACCATTTGTTGTATTTTATAAATGATTATTTCAATAAAGAGTTGGGTGAAGATTGTTTACTATATAAGACAAGTAAGGATGGACAGACTTTACTACGTGCTTTGAAAAGCTCGTGAACAGTGTGGGAAAAAGGGGTGGCGACATCTTTTAGATTATTTTTTAATCAACGTACAAGCTACTTTTTAACGCGAGGTCTACAGCTCACGGAGCCACTAGTATACGATTGAATTAAAATTGGTCTTAAAATAAAGCCATTATTTTCCTGAAATTAAAAAAACGCTATGTTTATTTGATCTGTCATTTGGTTGACAGATACCACATCCAGAAATGAAAAACCGGCCAAGTGCATGTCGGGCCACGCGCAGTAGGGTTCCATAGTTACCATACACCATACCTTATTTAATACCACTAACAATTTTCATCTGCAAAAATAACTTTGTTTTCCCTAGTATTTGTATAAATGAGAAAAAATATATTTGCGGTTTTGTTTCTCTTTATTTTATTTAGGAACTTTGTTTTAAAAAAAACATGTCAATTCCATCGAACTAGAACAATACAAACAGTAATGATGGGTCTAAATAGACATAATTTTTTTTAGAAAATTCTAACTGTCTGATTCAGAGTGCGTTCGTTAAACTAGGGCCAAAGTTAACATGGCGTTAGACTGCGGACTAACGCCATTTTAGCGCAAATCGTATTCAGAGTGACAGTTTAACGTTTAGTCCCACCGTTTAAGCATTAAAAGGTGCATTGTGATTGGTTTACAAGCATTAAACCAGGTTTTGTTAGAACAGTCTTGCACCCCAGTTTTGTGAAACATCTCTGAATAAGACAGTAAATGTATAAAACTGGCAGTAAAACAACTGTGGGTATTTATCAGAATAATTGTACCTATGAGCCAAAATGTTTGTCCAACACATTGATTGCGTAATTTTGAGAAAGATTTCAATTCTGAACTGTTTTATGAATATTTTTCCAGCAGCTTGGTTTACTTATTATAACTTAAGCTTATAATTTTATTATTTAATCAAATAGTTATGGAATATGAGCAAAGAAAAAAATTATTATTTTTTCATCTCATACAAAATAAGGATGTCCTTTTGCTACCTTTGTCTAGAAAAATGTGAACAACTCTTTCATAAATACACGTACAGACAAATTATATAATCTTTAGATTAAAGGACAGACTAACCGTGGTCCGTGACTTGCGTTGAGGTCGTATTCAGCTTATTGTTTGTTTTTTTACATTTATTTAAAGAGATGTCCAAGGTTTTGTAACATGAGAGTAACAATGCGTGAGTAACGGTATTTGGGACTTTAACATTGCAAAAACTACCGTTGAAATCTTTTTTTCTGTTTTGGCAACCCCGGACTTCCATTTGGTGTTAAAATAAAACAAAATGCCTGTCTTTGCCAGAGTTTAGTGAGGTTAATGTAAATGAGGTCGTAAAATTAACATCGAAAACCTGTGAAAAACGACAGGATTATAATATGTAAGGTAAGTGAAGTTGTATATTAATATAAGTGTACTCGAAAGAACTAATTGTTATGATTAAAATGGCAATTTTACATTGTTTGCAGGCTTTGTGGTTATGAGGTTATGTTTAATGAGATGTAGTAAAACATCAATATTTACTTACATGTGAATAACGTTACGTGTCTCACCATGGTAAAGACTCGTCCACATTGGGGTTCGTTACTCACATGTTTGTTACTCATACAGTGTTATTCACAATTACGTTACTTACAATACTCGTTTTTAATCGACTTCAAAAAAAAGGAGGAGGTTTTCAATACCGGCAGCCTGATTATCTAATTAAAAATCACCTAGCGACCGGTCATAATTTCGGAATCGTCGCTGTCAAACTCGATTTCGTACCACCGATCGAGTTTCTACGAGTGCTGCCTCCAACGGACAACTAAAGAACTAAAATATACGAGCACTTGCAAGAAAATGCTCCGAAATTCGTATTATCTAACTCAGAAACCGCGACGCAACCGCGACGATATCGCGATTTCTTCTGTCAAACAGAAACCAGACAAAACTTAATTTCTGATTGGTTTTCGTTAAATTCTTAGCCTTAACTTTAACCAAAATTAAATAAAATTGCTATAATGTAAAACAAAAGGCCTGTCCTTTAATACCTACACGGAATTTGCAATTTTGAAGACGTAAAAATGTAAACAAAATTCGAAGAGGTTTCTCTGTCTACGATTCGAAGCGAAAACAAAAAGGTTATGTTCACAGAGCACATATGGTCAGACAGACACAGTCACAGACTACTTTCGGTAAAAAGACTTTTCAGTCGCTCCCACCGGTTGCCAGTGGCGCTAGTTTCTATGGAGATCTTCACGAGCATAAACCGAGCATAAACTAGTCAGCGATCGCATACATAATACCAAATCAGTGACTCGGTCGCGCGACGATTTCGAAATAATTCGGGGATCGAGATCGGTCGCTCATTTTAGATAATCAGCCTGCGGATACATACCTGAAGTTATCCCTATCCCTTTTCCCACTAATGTTACTTGTATGTTGTGTCTGTGTGTGTGTGTGTGTTTCTTACACACACACACAACTCTTTAGGTACGCCTAAACGATTTAGATGTTTGGCACTCAAATGGATTAAAACTTGTGACTTTTTTACCCTTGTCCATGGTTCTCTACGGTCCACGCAGACGAAGTCGCGGGCAGCCACTAGTTTTAATACGATGGGAGATTATTATGTTGTGAGAATTCACCTTTATGTGTATGTGTATATTAATAACAAATTGTATTTTTTTTAATTTAAATCACACGAGTCTCCCCCGCACTAACAGAGTCTAGTACAGATTCGTGTGATTTAAATAAAAAAAAACATTTTTTTATTGGTCACGAAATAGGTAGGTATTTTTATTAATTGTCTAAACTCCGTTACTTACCCAGTGATTTTGAGTTTGTTTTGAAAACTATAAGTCCTATCAACATACTTCCAAGAAAATTATTGTAGGAAATTTAATGAAGAATATATTGTTTTTCGAGAGTTTTGCTGTAGCTTCTACCGTTTACAGTAACTTTTTTAAATTAGAATAAGAAATGGGGAGTTTTTATAGATTTTTTTATGCCACTGCCACGCTTTATATAATATTTTTAACACATTTATTATGAAACTATTTCAATGAAACTTATTTTTTTGGAATTTGTATGAATATGGCTTTCTTATTTTTTTTTTCAAGCCGATATCAGTATTACAGTATTCGTTAGAAATTTATCGTCACTGGAATTTTTATTTTTTTGTAAAATTTTAGATGTTCGGTGTTTCAATTACGGCAATTAATTTCTTTGTATGTAAAGGTGTTTTTTATTTCTGAAAATGATTGACCATCTTTTATTTATCCGAAAATGATACCCGATTTGCCATAGTAGCTATAAATTAGTAGTTATTACGCCCAACAGTACGCGTGGCGTTAGAAAAGTGCAAAATGTTTGCCGGGGGGTGCCGGGGGGCTGGCCCCCCTGCTCGGGGGGGTCGGGGGGCCTGAGGCCCCCCGCTATAAAGAAAAACTTTTGATGCACCTACCAGTAGGTTAGGTTAGGTTAGTGTTTTGACCACTCCACAATGCTTGCATCCATGTTGCATGCTTGCTTGCATGCTGCATGCTTGCTAGCATGCTGCATGCTTGCTAGCATGCTGCCTTGTATGCTGCATGCTTGCTTGCATGCTGCATGCTTGCTTGCTTGCTGCATGCATGCTTGCTTGCTGCATGCATGCTTGCTTGCTGCATGCTGGCTTGCATGCTTGCCCCCTGCATCCCCCAGTAAGCATTTTGCAAGCATGCAGCATGCAAACTGGGGGATGCAGGGGGGCTGGCCCCAGGCCCCCCGATATAAAGAATAACTTAGTGCACCAGGTAGGTTAGGTTAGGTTAGTGTTTTGACCACTCGCAGCGGAGCGATACTGTAATGTTGGCAGTAAGGTAACTGTTTCAGAACCCTTATGGAGGATTTAAAGCATGGGTGTAGTTAAAAATAGATACGTAATGAAATCATATTTTTGGGCTATGCTTGTTTTTATAGCATTTAAATCATAGGTCAAATAAAATTATTTTAAATGTTGAATAGATTAAATGAATGTTATATGAAATGTGCTTTATATCATCTGTTAATTAGATCAAATGATTATTGTGTCAAATAACTTTTATATCACATGTATTTAGGTCAAGTGAAATTATATTAACTGTATGCTATATTATTTGATCGGTATGTCAAATGAAATTATATGAAATGTTATTATATTATCTTCTGATCGTTATATCGATGACGACCTCCGTGGTCGAGTGGTTTGCACGCCGGTTTTCAAGGTGTCACCATCTCTTGAGGTCCCGGGTTCGATCCCCGGCTGGGTCAATGTAGAAAATGAACTTTTCAATATTGTCTCAGGTCTGGGTGTGTGTCATACCACCGTTGTTTCTGATTTCCATAACACAAGTGCTATAGCTACTTACTTTGGGATTGGAGCAATGTATGTAATGTTGTCAAAATATTTATTTATTTATTTATAATGCATGTAAATTTAGGTCATACATTATTCGCCCTCCTATACGATTCTGACAGGGTGATGTTCTTCGAAAAATATCGGAAGAAACTCAAACATAATTTGAAATCTTTAAGTGCTATCACCTTCATTCAAAAAATGTTTAATAGAGAATTTAATGACAAATATATTGTTCATAGACAGTTTTGTTGTAACCTTCACCGTTTTTTATTAAAAAATAAAAACTGCAATTGGGGACACAAAATGCCCCCCCAGGGGGGCAAAAATCACTTTACGACTTGCTGCTACTTCTATATTTTATTATATACGTAAAAGCTACACGCATGGCAAGTTTCATGCTTTCTGCCGGATGGGACCGTGTTTGGTTGAAATGAGCCGTACTAGTATGTGAATGTATGTAATTAAAAAAATACTCAAAATATATGGTGGGGCAGGCGCCCCACCTAACTCCACCGTGGCTACGCCCAAGTGCCTAAATGTGCGTTAACCTTTGTGGTTATAATGTCAAGAAATCACCCCGTGCCCGTTCCAGGTTGGATTTTTCTCTCGTCTACAGCAACCTTAAATATTTTGTCTTTTTTTTAAACATTGTTGACAGAGAAAATATTTTTTTGATCTGGCAACTTCAGTTTCGAAAGTTCAATTTCGCATGGCGGACGTGCAAGTGGGTTCTGTTATTTGTTGGTGATATGGTGATAAAATTTCAATAAATAACTCATTGTGTGTCCCTATGGAAAGAGTAATTCAGATGATTCTTTTTCTTTGTGGACGTGCTTTATTTATTCCTTAACGTTAGATGATGTTAGTGAGTTCTTTATAGTTGCATTGTGTGAACTGCATATAATTTTTATTGAAAATGGGAAAATGTGACGAAGCTAATGTCGAAGTTAGTATGGGGGACTCGGCGTCCCCCATGAAACCTGATAATTTCACCTTTACTGTGCCCCCGGAGGCTCCTGTCTTCGAGCCAACGCCGGAGGAGTTCTTGGATCCACTAGCTTACATCAGTAAAATAAGACCAATCGCTGAGAAGTCGGGGATATGCAAGATCAAACCACCAGCGGTAAGCAACTTCCTTTGTTTCTGAGGTGTTCATTTTAAAGTTTTCATCATAAATATTTGTTTCTGGGGCACAATATTGCGTTGCATTGTAGTTTTCTAACCCTAAAACGCTCGCAAATTACGTGTGATGCAACCATATTACTCCGTGTTATGCCCTCGCGTGTTATCTAAATTTCGGTTTTATGATATAATCTTAGTATAAACGTGACAAACTATCATTTTGAGTAATTGTCGTAGTGCAATTGCATAGTAATTATGTGTTTTATGGATGCAATATTGTATGAGCTTGGTTGCCATTTTGTGTGTGCCCTCCTGCCTACGATATTTTAGATAAAAAAAGAACTATCGTCTCTTTTTTTGTCACCATCTAACTGTTGTGTTTACTGTAACTGCTGAATGAACACCAATTTTAGTAAAATTCATGAATTTCATCAGAGTTGGTCTTTGTAACTCTTAAAGTGCACAGTAGATTTAATTATGTACTTAGATATTCATGTATGATCTTAATTAATATGCATAGAAGACCTACTTTGATCTTAGCCCAAGTGATATAATGTTCAATAACTTAAGTATATTTAATTCTCTGTGCCTTTACTGTGACAATAATTGAAAGAAAGAAGTGGTTTGCTGTGTGATCCTTGATTTTTATAAAAAATATAAATATCTACATACATTTTGCTTAGTTATACTGTCTTGTCAAATTAGTTTGTATCAGTATTTTCAATGTCATTCATTAGTTACTGAACTAAAATCTTATATTCTGTTAGCCAATCTTAGAGTTAATCATCAAATACCTAATACTTGGCTTAAAACTTGTCTATTCGTACTATGTAACCACAATATAGACAAGTACAAGGTCAGTAATTTTAATCAAATTTTTAAGCTGCCTCTATCTATTTTAGTATAACTTGTGTTGTGATAGTGATAATAATTAATTAATTACATACATAATGTGAACTTTTACTGAATATGTAACATGCAAATTGAAATTTATTTAAATAATAGCTTAAAATCCCCTGTCAAACTAATACAAGACAAATTATTAAAAGTGATTAAAAAAATATGGAAAGTCATTATACTCCGTTCCACGAATCAAACTCCTAGGAAACAAATACTAACAGCTCATTGGTCAATGCATGCGTCTAGTGCTAGGCTATAGGCTAGTAGGCTATTGAAGGTCACACGCATTAACCAATGGATGCACATGGATCAATTTTCTTTGGGAGCTCGTTTCGTAAAATGGACGTATATTTGCCACTAACTAGGTTACAGCTCGCGCAACATAACTTGACCCAATTTTTAGTACCACGTGACCTGCGCACTACAATTTTTGTACTGAAAATTGCTACTGCGCAAGCTTCATTGTCTATGGTTTGGTTCAAGTTATGTTGCGCGAGCTGTACTTACTTTTATCACTACAGTCATGTCAATAAAAATCACTTTTATCAAGAATATTTTTTATTACTACTAACGTTACTGAATAGGTATCACTTGTAAATTTATACTCAGTATAGGATTTTAAATCTGCTTTTCCTCAATATTGGCCGTTGCCAAAGGGCAACGGCCAATATTGAGGAAAGATGTTGCCTATTGTTTTTAAAATAAACTAACTACATCACATGAAAAGGTGTCAGTCAAGTAACTGCATTTCATAATAATAAAAATGTATGTCCTACTACTAATAATAATAGTAAATATAAATAGTTTTGTATTTGTATTATTATCAGAAATTAAGCCCTCAGGGTCATGTAGTCGTCTTCCTAATGTTGTCTTCTTCCCTAAGTGGTATCTTTCAAGTTGCATACTAGTTGGTAAACTCTGGCAAACTTTTAAAAAGTTTGTCATCAAAATAAGAACTAGCTACTGAGTAGGTTATATATAACTAGAGATTGGATATTTAGATGCTTATTTACCTAACTGGGTTTCCACCTCAACCGCCGTTTGACCTGGAAAGACCATATAAAACACAAGCGCGACGAATTAAATCTTAAATTCAGGAATCTGCTTTGGCTCCTAGGACGACAATCCACTCTGTCTCTGAATAATAAAATAATGATCTACTGTGCAATTCTAAAGCCGATATGGCTTTATGGTATTCAGCTGTGGGCTACTGCTGCTAAATCAAACATCCAGTGCCTTCAAAGAGCCCAAAACAACATCCTTCGAACTATCAGTGGTGCCACATGGTACACCAAGAATACCGAAATTCACGAATATTTGGAAATACCTACAATTAGCGAAGAGATAACCAAATATAATAATAAACACAAGGATCGCCTTTGTGCTCACCCGAATCCTCTTGCTAAAGCGTTGGTGGAGATGAATGCAAGTGATGTCAAAAGACTAAAACGAAGAAATGTGTTTGATGACTAAGGGCCGATTTTTCAATCCTCAGATAAACAGACAGATAGGGTTTATTCAACAGATAGCAAAAACATCTGTTGTTCAATCGTCAAATAGGCCTTATTCGACGAATAACTCTCTTATCTGAGGAATAATTCTATCTGACCCTTTGAGGGCCAGATAACGCCTTATTCCACAGATAAACAGTAAGTTTGAGGTTAGTTTGGTGCTTTTTGTTGTAAAGTTGATATTTTTAAAATGATTGACGAGATGGCAATCGAGGAAGAAGTCATAATAAATGAATTATATGAATTCAAGTAATAAAATAGAAAGAATTAATGAAATTCTACCCGAGTTGAGAGAAGTTTTAATATTCTTCCCTGCACATTCTTTGATAGAAACTAAACAAACAAAGAACTTCTTTTTTTTACATCTATTATTTTAATATTTGCTTGTAGGGACATACCTCTCAGGAACTAAACCACAGAATAAATAATAGTACTAGACTAAACTCACAAGCATTTGAATCTTAGATTGAATTTCGCAGAACACTTTTTTGGTTTCCATAGTAAGTAATTAATTACATCATACTTAGTTTGAATCGAAAAATCACTTAAAAACACCACACCACAGCGTCCACATACAGCACATCCAAACAACCTCATATTGTTGAATGACGGCGGACCCTTCTTTTGTTTGACTGATTGCCAGATGTCCAAAATAAAAGAAATAGTTTGTCCTGTTCTAACATCCGTTCATTGTCTATATTTGTTTCAACTTCGTGAAGTTAGCGTTTCCACAGATGAGATATTCGGTCAGTTAGTTATTCAAAGAATAAATATTGCTTGAAAAATTGACAATCACTTAACAGATGAATAAAGAGACTAATAACTTTATTCTTTAGTTAACTATTGGTCCCTTTATCCGAGGATTGAAAAATCGGCCCTAAGAGAGGCTGAAGCATTGGCTTTCTTCACTCTTTAACGTGAATAGCTCCCATCACAATTACTTATAGTCTGGCGACTGATTGTATATTAAAAAAAAAAAAAAACCTAAAGTTCAAATGTTGGGTATTATGGAAAGCACTTTTTTTATCGAAAAAAATCAAAGGCTTTTGAAAAATCCAAGGATTTCGAGATTAACTAATTTTAGTGTGATACTCCCCTGAGATAATAAATAAACCCGATTTGACACAAATTCCAGTTGGCCAGTTACAAACATAATTAGTTGCTTTTCCCTACTTTTCTTTTATTTTTATGGCCGAATACTCAAACGCTACTTAACTTTGAGCAGCTCTCAAACAGCATGCTGTCTTTGTCATATCTTTGACATTTAATGCGACAGGACGACGTTTTAGAGCCCCTCAAAGTTTATTAGCGTTTGAGTATTCGGCCATTAAAGAAGCAAACACAATCTTTATATTTTGTAACAAGGCCTATTAAACCTCATGGGAATATACACAGTTTATGAATATTATTTTAAGAAGCCGCTTCCATAAATTATGGTAGCAAACAATTGACTATTAGAAAAATAAATAAATTTGCATCCGATTATCCGATCTCTAGATAAGTTATAATTACAATTAATTATACAACAGGGTTTAATAAAGTGTGGTCCAAGAACACCTTTATTTATTATTTAGAAGGGGGGACACCAGCAAAGCCGGACGAGTGATCAGTCACCTTGATTGGAACCATTTCACCCATTTCCCCAAAAAGGACCTTAGGAAACTGTAGCATGTTTATCGGGGTACGCAGTTAACCCTTTACCCATAATGAAACTACCAATAAACATTAGGAACACAGGTTTTAAACGCGTTTTTAAAGTAAACATGGGTGTTGAACACCCACCTTTTTTTCACTGAGTGGCATCGTTAATCTAATAAAATGCAACACGAAAGTTTAAAAGTATATACCAATAAAGAGTTTTTTTAATACAAGGCTTGTTTTCTTTTCCTAAAATATGATTCAATACTGAACTCTGTAGATTTTTTAAGATTCTGTGACTGTAAAAAATTTACGAAATATTGCTATACCAAACCAATATCAACACCACTACAGCCCATATGGTAAGTAAATATCACTATTGTATACTCAATTGTGAAGATTTGTAAATAGCATAGTATTACATATAAATTCTATTCAAAGATGTTGAATTATTTCATTGAAGATTTGTCTGCAAATCTTCCATGAAATAAATAAAAAAATGTAGGTACAACAAAAGTAAAAGATTGAATACTTGTTATTTTGTGCTATTCATAATAATAGAGAGTAATAAAATAATTACTTAAAAGAGTAAACCCAGTAGTCGGGTTTAAATCGGGTCTTTTGTGGTTTTAATATCTAAATGTGCATAAATGTAGATAAATCCAAGCACCATTCAACTTTTTGCATTACTACATAACTTTGTAAAATGGAGGATACTAAATAATCATAATAACAGTAAATTAGGTGCAATTAAACTTGCTCATATCATAAAATGTAGAGGGCTTGTTAACAGCTTGTACTCGGGACTTTTTACTATTGCAAAACAAAAACAAGTACTAAAATTAATTATGTTACTAACTTTGCAATATTATAGGTATTATAAAAGTAAAAGATTATTTTTGTTTGTTATTTGATAACAATAATGTTATGTTTGAAAGACTTCTGAATAAGAAAATAGATTCATTATTAAAACAATACTTTCATTGTATTGTCAAATTACATATAGAAAATATAATGATGCTATTAATTAAAAATCTTTTAGTCTTGGTCTCAGGATAGGATTGTCTCACTCTAAAGTAGAATATTGTCTTCTATTTTGTGTAGGTGTACTCTATAATCTATGACAGCAATAGAGAACGCTAAAGAAATAAAAGTTGTAAAAAGTATCACAAAATGTGTTTTTAAGGATAAATAAATATAAAATTAATAATGTACTCAATAATATAGTAATTAATTTATGCTGCATGCTTCATTTTTGGTATACCTAAATCAATAAATACTCTATTTGTTTGAAAAATGGGTGGCAACCCGAGTCTCAGTGCCAGTGGCGCCAGAAACTGTACAAAAAAAATTATCAAGCGTAGGAAGGAACCTAACATCATCATCAGCCATTTTTTTAATGTCCCCACTGCTGGGGCACAGGCCTTCCTTACGGGTGGATAAGGAGAACGGGCCATAATCACCACGTAGGCCCAATGCGGATTATCGTGCTAACGGCTTAACGTGCCTTCCGAAGCACGGAGGAGCTCGAGATAATATATTTTTGGTCACCCATCCCGTGACCGACCCCTGCGAAAGTTGCTTAGCCTCCGCAGTCGTTGGGCCAGGCGCTAAACCACTGCGCCACCGAGCTTCTCTTATAACTATACCTAGCATATTATCTGTTAAATCTGTAAATAAAATACGGATAACTTTCTGTTTAAATAAATCATCATCATCTTGCTACCCTTATCCCAATTTATTTGGGGTCGGTGCATGGCGTCATTTTCTTCCATTCCTTCCTGTCACTCGTCATCTCCTCATCCACTCCCTTCACATTCATATCATTCCGCACACAATCCATCCATCTTTTCTGCGGTCTTCCTCTTACTTTTCAGCCCTCAACATCCATATCCATTACTCTTCTAGTAACATGTCTTTCATCCCTTCTCATAACATGCCCAAACCAAGCCAGACGATTCCCTTTTAGCTTCTCTGTTACTGGTGCTACTTTCAGACTTCCTCTGACATATTCATTTCTTATTTTATCCATTCGCGTCACACCACACATCCACCTCAACATTTTCATCTCTGCTACATGTAGTTTCCTTTCATCCATCTTCTTCATAGCCCACAATTCTGTTTCTGTTTAAATAAATGTTATATGATAATAATAGAAAGGTTGTTGAAATATACAACTTTAATATTTAATTCATTGTTGCAGCACTGGCAACCGCCATTCGCCGTGGATGTGGACCGATTACGGTTCACCCCAAGGATACAACGCCTCAACGAACTGGAGGTTTGTAATTTTTAACCTATCTTTAAAATCACAAGTTACTATGTGAGCTAAATTAAAATAGTACTGTCAAACGGCAGTCTTGATCTTTGTTCCTTTTCTTGCACATCCTTCACCCTGAAGTGGAAGCGAAACGCAAACAAATATGGCCGTTTTGACAGTACTATTCTTATACGGTTCACATAGTAGTGATTAATTTAGAATGATTGGCATCTGCCTGTCAGTTTTACTGGTATATTCAAATGATTTTGTTGTTTTGCTAACAGGCAAGTGCAAATGATAGTGCCAGTTTCTATTACGTATTTACTTTAAAAGTATCTTCATAATATAATATTTAATAGATGCAGTCAAAGTGCCTTGTACAATTATATGACAAACTTCTCTCCAAATGATTATTTCAAAACTGTTTGATGCTGTAAAAGGAATAATATGCATTTTACCTCATTAATATTCTGCTGACTTTGGCTCACTTGAGATTGTTTGAGGATAACATTGATTTTAATTTTATTTAAGTTATACTTCTATACAAACAAGCAAATGTTTGTCAAAAGAGATTTTATCAATCATAACCAACTTAATAGGGTATTTTCCAATTTTTTGAAAACTGCTTAAATTTAAATATTGGGACGATCGATTTAACAGAAAAATAAAAATAAATAAATTTATGTCTTTTTTCTCTATTAAAACAATTAAAGTCTAATTTATTTTTAATGGTTTTTAATTTACCGCCAAAACGCTCGGTTCGATGTCGTCTACTGTGAGACGTCAACTTTGTGTAAACAATTTGAACACCTATGTAGTCTGTGTAACAATTTACTCTATTGTTTACACAAAGATGACGTCACACAGTAGACGTCATCGAACCGAGCGTTTTGGCGGTAGATTCAAAACTATTTAAAAATAAGTTTAACATTAATTGGTTTAATGAAGAAAAAAGACATTAATTATTTTTTTAATATTTTTCTGTTAAATCGTTCGTCTCAATCTTTAAATAAAAGCAGTTTTAAAGAATTTGGAAAATACCCTATTGCTGATTGCGAGCAATGGGCAACTACTTTACTGTATACGTCCAATGACCCGATAAGGCAACTTATGACATTATTACCTGTATCACAGAATAGATAATAGTACTAGCGTACAGAAGTTGCACTCCGCAAAATAGTTTAAATGAATAGCGACTCTTGCTCCGACACAATAAAGTGCAATTCAGGTCGCACAGCGCTCCTTTCGCTTAGTAGTTGCCTCTCTTTCTATCGCATAGGCCTTATCTTTTCTGACGTATGAAATTTGTCCTGTCAGAGGACGCCGAGCGTTTCATACCCGCGCGCGGAGTGATAGAGCTCTGCCTGTATTCATAAACGTTACTCTGAGGTCTCGCAGTGGCCGCGGACGCACAGCGTCCCAACTACCAATCACAAGTAACACGTAAAACAAACGAACCAATCACAGAGCTCTATTTCAACGCAGTGCGTTCGCATAGGCAAGGGTCATTTGAATATTGTTCTTGAATCGGGTGTCTTTTTATTCACTTTCTCTAAGAAACATAGGGTCAATTACTAAAAATTAATAAAATTACTTTACATACAAATCGAAGAGATCACGTGATCAGTTTAGTAAGGAATGACCAAAATTTTGTGGCGTATTTCGACACATGTTTCATTGAGAAAGTTGTTCAGTTTCATGGACTGAACACGTCCTTAAAATTGGAGAGTGAATAAAAATGCAGCCTGTATGTAAATCATAAGAATAAGACATTGTGACATATCAATCTCTCATTTGTTCCTGGAATGACTATGTTTCATTAAACAGGCCATAACTCGAGTGAAGATGAACTTCCTCGACCAAATCATCAAGTTCTGGGAGCTGCAGGGCTCCGTCCTCAAGATACCGACCGTTGAAAGGAAGCCACTGGACCTGTATGCCCTTCATAGAATTGTCAAAGAAGCAGGTAAGTAAATGTGTAGTCGCCATGAGCTAGTTTTTGTTATCAACTACCTATACATGTATGTAATTGTAAAATTGTACTCTTAAATTCCTAAACTACAGTAAGAGGCATGTATCTTGAAATTGTTTCGACGGAGCGGGGATAATTTCGCGCATGGCACTTGGGAGCGACCAATAGCGCGCGCCCCTCTCCCTCCGCCTGCGCCCCTCAGCGCTACGTATACCCAAAAAAAAGCTTTTTAAAAAAAGCACAACCTCCTTCAAAAACCTTAAAAAACAACTCTATAAAAAGCAAGAAATAATGTATTCACTTCTCAAGCTTACGCGCTCACTAGACGCTACTCGTGAGCTTCAGTCCCCCGTGACCACGGCAGCTGCAAAGGTGCCGAAACGTCGGGAAAATCAAAAATCAAACCAAATACCAACTAATTACCAAAGTACTTTCAATAAAACCGCGCTAGTATCCGTTAAAAAGTCTTTTATTTCAAGAAATAATGTTGAAATCGATTAATTAAAACACTTCTATTGAAGTCGGGTGGAGCTGAAAGTAATTTTTTATACTTATAGTATTGTTTATATTCTAAAAGCCCCACCCGATTTCAATAGACGTGTTTTAATTAATCGATTTAAACATTATTTCTTGCTTTTTATAGAGTTGTTTTTTAAGGTTTTTGAAGGAGGTTGTGCTTTTTTTAAAAAGCTTTTTTATTTTAAACTTTTTTGTGGTAGGTATGTAAGCAATGATTTTATATAATAAAACGTTATAATGTTTCACATTTTTCAATGGTATACCCCGAGTAAAGTAACTCAATTTCCACAAGAGTTCCGTTGGGCCTTCGCAGTTCAACCCTAGTCCAGAACGTCCTTGACACTAAATAAGTACTTAAAGTACCAATATTTCAATCACTGTACAGTTCCTATTTGATTTTGAGGAGTTCCCTCATGTATCTTCAAAATCCAAAGCCCAATACCAATGAAATTATTATGGTATCATTCTCAAGGTGTCTTCTTTCAAACAAAACAAGAACCATCTAAATCGGTTCATAAACAAAAAAGTAATCGTTGAAAATCCGCCTGAATTCATATAAAATGGTAACGAAAACGACAGTTTTTTCAAGATTACTTGAAAACTACTGAACCGATTTCAAAATTTCAAAAAATGGGACCAACTTGGGAACAAACCTCATGTTATAACGTTTGAATCATTTCAATCGGTTCAGCCGTCTTCGAGTAATCGGTGTACATACATATAAAAAAAAAATATACGCGACGAATAGATAACCTCCTCGTTTTCAAGTTTTTGAAGTCGGTTAAATACGCGTTCCGCGCCATCCCCACCCGATTTCAAGATATATGCCTCGTACTGTAGTTATATTTTGGATAGTTCATTGCCAAAAGTATGCGCAAATTGAACGGTATTCAATAAATAAGTGTTTATGAGTAATCTGTTTAAGAAATTATAGTACTTAATTACTATCTTGCCATCAAAATCTCAACTCGGCAATTGAATTTACTGTAAAAGTTTCAATTTTAGACTTTCGATAAACTCATCTTAGGTACTTATTGGTTTGAATTCTTGGTTTGTCTGAATTCGGCACTACTAGCAAGGCTTGACTTTTCATCTCTAAATTACCATAAAGACAATTTTCCCATAACATTATAATATATTGTAATACAATGAAAAATATTTGCAATTTTGAATGCTGATATCTAATGAGCTGGGCCTCCCACTATTTTCAAATTAAATATACGGTCGGCAACTCACGTGTTTTACCGTTTGCAGAAAAAATAATGTGCGCGCGTAGCGCATCTTCGTGAACTAAACGTATGTTAGTGACGCTGACGGCGCGGCGTGCAAGCGATTTTAACCTTAGGAGTAGTAAAGCGGAAATGTCGATAGTACCAACCTCATTTGTAGGCAAATAAATTATAATAGCCATTACTTAAATTCATATTCCATATTCATTCATTATCTCTCTTACCCAGGTGGTTTCGAAGTATGCTCAGCGGAGCGCAAGTGGTCAAAGATTGCGCGGCGCATGGGCTTCCCTCAGGGGAAAGGCATCGGGTCCATTCTGAAGAGCCATTATGAACGTATCCTGTACCCATATGATGTGTTCAAGAACAGCGGAGTGGTCGGAGATAGCAAGGAGACGGTGAGTATTAATAAATGTGGTCATGTTACACATAACATACATAATAATTTTTGACATTTTAAACCATTAGAATTTTTTTTTCGACTTTTTGAACTTAGCCACTTTAATGTTAGGCATTCTAACTTTAGACTTTCTGATACATACCCAACAGGTTACTTATTATTATTACTGATTCAAGATGAGTTATTTCCAACTTAAAATTATTATTTTCTAGTTTTTTATTTTTGAGTACAAAGAAGTTGAAATTAGTTTTTGATTTTTATTGTGTGAGAAAGAAAGGATGATATACAACGTGTTAATGAATTAACACAAATTGAGAAAACCATTTCTTCGGACCATCAAACTGAACAACTTTTACTATGGGACCAACTCTGAAATCGGCTGTTTCATACAAAAATTAATAACGAAAATAACGGGTGGCGCAAAAGTACTGGCACTAAAGAAAATACTTTTATTTTTTTTATATGACATTTTCTGTCATTCTTTTGTTGAAAATTGTGTAGTGAACAAATATAAAATACACTGAAAATAAACATGGACCGTTTTACTCCCCAAGAACGTGGAATAAATATGGATTTAGTGAGGGACGCTTTTCCAGGCCGAGTTATCTCTCGTTTTGGCGATTTGCCTTGGCCTGCAAGATCACCCGATCTGACCAGTCCAGACTTCTTTCTTTGGGGTTTTTTGAAATCTGGGTGTATGTGAACAAGCCACAGACTCTCGCAGCTCTAAAAGAAAACATTCGTCAAGAAATAACGAACATATCGCAGGAAGTGTTACGGCAAGTTATGCAAAATGTCATAAATAGGGCTCAAATGTGTATCAACTCTGGAGGTCACCATTTAAAAGACATCATCTTTAAATCCTAATGGTACGAAATTTAATGGCACAAATATACATTTAAAAAAACCTAAATCTAGTTTTCTAATTTAGAAAAATTTTTATAGCTGAACCAAATAGGGTCTTTACTTTTGCGCAACCCGTTATAAAAATGTATGAAGCGTCTGATCACGTGACTGTCAAAACTTTTATTGAAAGACTGATCATTGACGTGACTGAGCTGTGTGAATAATCCTTATGCGGTTTTTATAGGTTGTAGTCGTCTCACCCGAAAACGCTCTTAGTTATGACGTCACGCTTGAGTAGTGTGTATGCAACGCATATAAAATTTGTTCGGCAGCTATATTAAATATTGTGTTTATCAAAATGGTTTCTTAGACAAATTTGTTATAAATTTTGTGGATTAATTAAATGTATTATTTATTTTAACAAATTTTATACTTTTTAAATGGACTTGTCCACCCAACTTTGAAGGGTCATAAAACAAATAATGCGCAATATATAAAACCAAGAGGTACACAGAGGCACAAGCTACTCTAAAAGTTTAATATGTTTTTATTAGTATTTCGTTATTTTATATATTAGTCATCATCCCTATTATGTGGGCAATGAAACACCGTGTATAAAATTTCACGTTTTTCAATCTAAACAGAAGATAGAAGTGAAAAGCGAGCAGACCCCCGAGAAGGCGAACACAACTGGGCGCAGCCGGTCGGCCAGCAAGTGCTCCCCGGCGGCCGCCGCCACGCCGCCGCCGGCGCGCCGCTACAAGCCCGCCGACCCCGAGCCGGCCGCCGAGCCCGACGACATCAAGCCGCAGCTGCCGGTCACGCCTGTTAAGGAGGGCAGCCCCGAGACTAGGAGGAGTGAGTCGCGTTTATTTGATGTTTTTGTGTACTTTCATCTAACTTGTTTGTTTGGTTGTAGAAGATATACCTACAAAAATCTAATTTTAATATTTGTAAGGTAATCTATCTGCAATTTTCATAAAAATTGCAAAAAAAATTATAAAAACCATAGACAGAAAAATTTTCGCTGCGCTCAAGAAGACCAACAAAGCGTGGAAAAGAGAAGTTAACATTATACGGACACAGTCTGTGAAAAAAAGAGACAAAGAATCAAGTGACAATGTGCCAACATTTTTTACAGTAAGAACCCCTAGCGTCCCGCCTTGCAAATGAGCAATCACAGTTTGCTTAAAATATTTGTTAATCCTTATTAGAATTTTAAATAAAGGTATCGTGGAGCTATAGTGTCTTGTGCTCTAAGTAATTGAGATGTGATAAAAAGAAACAATCCAAGTAATCACACTTTTCAAAGGTAAATAAGATTTTGCCACACATTTCTCTAAAACCAAATTTCGCTACATTTATTCGTTTATCGACGAAGAAAACAGTATGGAACATAGTTTATTAATTTCCTTTACCATAATATGGGAAACGAAGGGTTCCGTACCAAAAAACGGCATAAAATCATGTTTGTTGCATGGCAGACCCACTTAATTATTTAATTTATTCTGTTTTTAGTATTTGTGGTTATAGCGGCAACAGAAATACATAATCTGTGAAAATTTCAACAGTTCATGAAATACAGCCTGGTGACAGACAGACGGACAGTGGAGTCTTAATAGGGTTCTGTTTTTACCCTCTAGGTACGGAACAAAAAATAAGAAAGTACGATTAATTTGAAACTTTCATATAAAAATATCTTGAAATATAAAAAGATTTATCCCTTTGTATAACACACTTTTGAATTGCTAAGCTTGTAAATTTTTAGTAGTGAAACAAAAAGACAGAAATAAGTGAAGTAAAGTTGTGTGACACTATTCTTTCTTACTGAATTTCTACAGTTTCTTAAATCGAAGTAAGAATTTTCTAAACAATAAAATAACTAAAGATAGTAATGAAAGTCTCGTATAGCAGGGTAATATTTTTTTTGTATTGATCACAAACAGCAATGTAATGGAAATAGAGTACGTTTCATCGATCGGTTATTATCTCTGCCGTTTTGGTTATCCGAAAATCAAATCAAATCAAAAATCAAAAAATATTACAATGCCAATACATATAACGGCAGAGGTAATAAAATAACCGATGAAACGCACTCTTAAAAGACGGAAGAAAGTAGACATCAATCTAACAAACCATTTTCTCCTCTAGGTCCCCGTGAAAACAAATGGATGTCAGCGGGAGCAGCGTGCGGGGGTCGGCCACGGGTGACCCGCTCGACGCGCCTGCGCGAGCACCGCATGTCCAACATGACCGTGTCCGTGACCCCCGCCCCGCCCGCCACCGCCCCGCGCACCATAGACCCGGTCAGTGACGTCACACGTGTCATCATCATCATCAAATCAGCCGCACGACACCCACTGCTGGGTATAGGCCTCCCCCTCAAGGATCTTCACGACGATAGGTCCTGCTTGGCCCTCATGCAGCGGCTTCCCGTGACCGTCACCCTCACGTCGGTCCACCTTGTCGGGGCGTACCCACGGAGCGTCGTCCGGTGCGGGGTCGCCATTCCAGAACCGCCCCGCCCCAACCAACATCGGTTCTTCTCGCTATGTGTCCCGCCCACTGCCAATTCAGCTGAGCAATCCTTCGAGAGATGTCAGTTACTTTAGTTCTCCTACGGATCTCCTCATTTCTGATTCGATCCCGCGCAGGGAAAGGCCGAGCATGGCTCTCTTCATTTCACACTGGGTGACCTTGAGCCTTCTTATGAGACCCATAGTATTAGCCACCACGTTTCACTGCCGTAAGTCATCACTGGCAACGCACACTGGTGAACTGAACACATAATTAGGTCTAGTAAAGAAAAAGTAAATAAAAAAAAGTAAAAATCTGGGTCTGAGCGCTTATTTATTACTCTAGATTGGAACCCCGGCGTCTTCTCGCTTGACAACATCTGCCTGCCTCGTACCACAAAACTGAGTGCATGCGGCGATAAACGACGCATGACATACAAATTGCGATAATTTAGCGACAAGTAGACTAACTTTACATTCCCCTTCCAACTAGCGAAGTACATGTGTCACGTGTGCGGTCGTGGTGACATAGAGAAGTAGATATAGTTAACGGTCCCTAACACGTCCTGTTTGCCTTTATGACATATCCATGACTTATACTACGTACAGAAGTCCATCTGCGCGAAGACAGTCAAATAATAAGCTACTGTCGCTGCACGGCATAAAGTACAATTTCAAATTGCATAGCGCTGCGTATCTATTATTGTGTGCACCTTCTCTTTCTGTCACGTTAGTAGCGTAGCTCTGTCTCAACCAATACACGACATTCCTCGTGCGCTGTCTTGACTGAGTCAGCCGCGAGCAGTAGGCTAATATAAAAGTTTGTGCGCTGAGTTAGGCCCCCCCTGATAGGGTCACATCTACATATTTTCGTAGCTAACCATACATTTCCTTTCTAGCTAGCGAAATACATGTGCCACGTGTGCGGTCGCGGTGATATAGAGGAGCAGATGTTGCTATGCGATGGCTGCGATGACTCGTACCACACGTTCTGTCTGGTGCCGCCACTAGCGGACGTGCCTAAAGGAGATTGGAGGTGCCCCGTCTGTCTCGCCGAGGAGGTGAGAACTATATTCACTACACTACACACTTCACATTTACACACACACGTAACACAGGAGCAGATGTTGCTATGCGATGCGATGGCTGCGATGACTCGTACCACACATTCTGTCTGGTGCTGCCACTAGCGGACGTGCCTAAAGGAGATTGGAGGTGCCCCGTCTGTCTCGCCGAGGAGGTGAGAACTATATTCACTACACTACACACTGCACATTTACACACACACGTAACACAGGAGCATATTTTGCTATGCGATGGCTGCGATGACTCGTACCTCATTCTGTCTGGTGCTGCCACTAGCGGACGTGCCTAAAGGAGATTGGAGGTGCCCCGTCTGTCTCGCCGAGGAGGTGAGAACTATATTCACTACACTACACACTTCACATTTACACACACACGTAACACAGGAGCAGATGTTGCTATGCGATGGCTGCGATGACTCGTACCACATTCTGTCTGGTGCCGCCACAAGCGGACGTGCCTAAAGGAGATTGGAGGTATCCCGTCTGCTTGGCCGGGGAGGTGAGAACTATTCTCACTACACTACACACGTAACAAACACACAGTCACTTACACAAGTTGTAATGCAACGCAGACGCCATTATAAATGGGCGCTAATATAGCTGCAACAAACTTATGTAGTTTTTAACACGTTTTTATTAGGTTGCTTTCGCGTTTGTTTGTTTGTTTGTGTGTTTCTCCACAAGTTTGCGAACGATTTTATCCTAGCTTCCCGATGAGCTAGAGACTTGAAACTTTGAACATAGGTCAGAACTGGTAGGCAATGCAATATTATGGTGTAATTGAGCTGATCTGATGATGAAGCCGGAAGAAGGCTACAGGAACTCTATGATGAAACTATACAACCCCATCGTGTTTGGTATCGTTAGCATCGTCTTGCCGAGTACTCTAATGGGAGACGAGGTCCAGGGTCTGATGATGAAGCTGAAAGACCATGCCATAGGAACTCAATATTGAAACCGTGCAACCCCATCAAATTTGGGCTCGTTTGAATCGTCTTGACAAGTTCTTTGTTGGGAAATAGTTTCCAGGGTCTGATGATGGATCCGAAAGAAGGACACAGGAACTCTTTAATAAAACCACGCTACCCCATCGAGATTGGGCTCGTTTGATTCGTCATGACGAGGACTTTGTTGGAAAATAGTATCCAGGGTTTGATGATGGAGCCGGAAGAAGGCCACTGGAACTTGGTAATAAAACCATGCAATCCCATCGAGTTTGGGCTCGTTTGAATCATCTTGACGAGTACTTTAATGGGAAATAGTGTCCCAGGATTTGATGATTGAGTCGGAGGAAGGCCATAGAAACTCTATAATAAAACCATGAACCCATCGAGTTTGGGCTCGTTTGAATTGTCTTGACGAGTACTTTGTTGGAAAATAGTTTCCAGGGTCTGATGATGGAGCCGGAAGAAGGCCACTGGGACTCTGTAATAAAACCATGCAACCCCATTGAGTTTGGGTTCGTTTGAATCGTCTTGACGAGTGCTCCGATAGGAGATGGTATATTTTTAGTCATAGCTCGTTAACTAAAAAGCAGAAAATAAAAATTTACTGAAAAAAAACTTTTTTAAAAACACGTTTTTAAAACGGATTAAATTATTACTAAAAAATCGGACAAAACATTAAAACGGACGAGTAAAAACAGACTAAAAAGTATCAAATAAAATTTTCTGTAAATATTTTATGGTTCTTTTTGTTTTAAATATCTCTTTAATTTTTCCTATCATAATAAATTTCTTATACTTCATGCATTATTATGACAATTATTTTTTTGTATAAAGATACTGATAAAATTGTATATCAATACTGTTTCTTCTTTTAATATAAGCATGTTTATTGATCGCACGAGCGCGAAGCGTCTCCGTTTCAGCTTGGGCAAGAAAGCTTTTGTTTGTCTGTCCGGCTGTTCTCCTCTACAGGTCGCATTTCTCAACCAATTCTCGTGAAAGTTTGTGAGCTGGTTTGATAATTATATAGATTTTTAGCCATCAATAACATTTCAGCCATTTCGAAAAATGACACAAATTCGAGGTGTTCAAAGCCAGTAGTATAATTTCATAAACTTTGTGATTAAATATTGATATTTCCTGTACTAAGGTATCCAAACCCGCGGAGGCGTTTGGTTTCGAGCAGGCGTCGCGCGAGTACACGCTGCAACAGTTCGGGGAAATGGCCGACCAGTTCAAGTCCGACTACTTCAACATGCCCGTACACGTGAGTTTGTATTGCACTCTCATTTATATGGATACTGTAATCTGTTGATTTTTGTAATGGATCTTTGATTATGGACGGCACGGTATCGACACTTTGTAAGAGAATTAAATCTGAGAGATTTACGGCTAAATGCTCAAAGGCTTCTTAGCTAAAATCTTTTCTTTGGTTGAGGTCTCCTTAACTGTAAGGAAGCTGTCAATTTCATGGAATTTCTGTCAATTCTGTCAACTTTTTTGAATTTAAGATAGCCTTAACTTTAAGTGTCTAGACACAATATGCCGAAATTACGCGACCAAAGTTCCGCAGCAACACTTTTAGTGACTAGACACACTATGCCGAAATTACGCGACCGAAGTTCGTCTGCAATGTTATTTGAATAACTAGCGAAACATTATGCCGAAATTACGCTTTGTTTTTCGTAATAAAAGCTTCGGTCCCGTAATTTCGACATAGTGTACTTATTATGAAAAAAAATGACAGTAATTCAAATAGCATTGCAGGTGTAATCATGCCGAACTTCGGTCGCTTAATTTTGACATAGTCTAGTAATAATACAAACAACATCTAACATAGTCCGTCTAGACTTAAAATAGTTTGAATATTTGGCCATTAATCATCTAACTTTGATTAGCATACATTTGTTAACATTTTTAAGGCCTACTTAAAGACTTATGTGTTTAAATGAAACGTACTGAGAAAACATACTTTGTTAAAACAAATAGAATAGAAGTTAAACTACGGAAGAAGTAAATGCTCAATTAGTTAAAATGTTACAAATATATTAAAATGTCGAAGTACTTCATAGTAACGTAGACAACCCGTTAATTATAAAAACAAATACTTAAAAAAAAACTACAAATGTACGAGTATCTAAAAAAAAGATAAATTATTAGTATAATGTCACACTTCACACATTTGAGACAACTTGTGACTTCAATACTTGTTCCCCTTCTAGATGGTGCCAACTTCCACCGTAGAGAAGGAATTCTGGCGCGTGGTATCTTCCATAGACGAGGATGTGACCGTAGAGTATGGAGCCGACTTACACACCATGGACCATGGCTCAGGTATACATTTACACCAACCGATTTCATTTATTTTAAGTATAGGAAATTAAAATAGTATGTACTTAAGCAAATTCTGGAACGGTCTTTGTCGTTTTAACAATGTTTGATGATATCTTTGAAAAAATATTTTTTTACAATTAAACTCTAATCTACTAGTGGTCAATCCATGCTTTCCATTATACCACTACTGAACCAATTTTAATGAATTTTGGTAAAGATATAGGTAAATGTAAAACAACATTTATATTTACCTATAACTTTACCAGTATATTATATTTACCTATATCTATACCTAGTGATACAAATAAAAAACAACATTTTACGGGCTATGATGAATCACCACAAGTCACTTTATTGACAATATTGTTTGAAAGAGACAGCATCAAATAGGTGTTTAAAAACCTTTTGTAATAACACCGTCTGTATATTGGACAAGAAAGACCTTTGGTCGCGAAAATAAATATTGACATATCCCCTGATTTGCAAAAAAATAAATTTCGTATAATATGACCTGTAACGAAGTCCTTGCGGCCTCTAGTCAAACTATGATCATGTTTTGTTTTAGGGTTCCCCACAAAATCTAGCGCCCACCTATACCCGGGTGAACAACAGTACGCGGAGTCAAATTGGAACCTCAACAACTTGCCTGTCCTGGAGGGTTCCGTATTGGGGCATATCAACGCGGACATATCGGGAATGAAGGTGAGTCCTGTTGTACATCATATTTTTTATATTTCTATTTCATTTTAGTCAACTGTCAATTTCTGGAAAGATATTTCAATTGAATTACACCCCGGACACTCCATACAACCGCGCTGTTATAATTAGACGACGTCAGATGACGTTTTTGTACACCCGCAACTGTGTAAGTTTAGGGCAATCGTGCAGTTTGTATGAGCGGCTCTCAATTCATAATTCGAGCATCCTACTATAATATTATAAATGTGAAAGTTTGTGGGTTCGGATGTTTGTTCCTCAATCACACAAAAACTACTGAACGGATTTGGTTTAAATTTGACTCACAGATAGTAGATAGCCTAGATTAAGAGGGCGCAGTCTGCACACTAGCGCCGCCACTCGAAAAAAAAATCATAGTGCTTAAATAAAGACGAAATAGTGAATTATCTCTCTGGAGTGCACTCCGAACAAGCTTTGTGGTACTTTTTATCACTCAAACAATATTTTTGGGCTTGTAGTTTAGTTTAATGGACTTTTATTGCTAAAAGTGGCCACTTTTCGCAATAAAAGTCCATTAAACTAAACGGCAGGCTAGAAAATATTAAGTGATAAAAAATGTCTTTATTTAAGCACTATGATTTTTTTTCCAATGGCGGCGCTAGTGTGCAGAATAAGCGCTCTTAAAACATAGGATACTTTTTATCCCGATATTCCCATGGGAACGGGAACCATGCGGGTGAAACCGCGGGCAGAAGCTAGTTATGTTATAAAATTATAAATAAAGTTACGAAGTATTGCTTTGAGTAACAAAATAAGTTGACTGTTGTCCGAAAATTTATCTAGTGCGAGTCGTTTTTTTTTCTAGTATATTATTTAGTAAAGTAATAGTAGTTTATGTTAACATAAATTATTACTTTCGAATTGGGTATTTAAAATTGTTCGTTTTCATAAATATTTGATTGTACATTTATTCGTAGATCCCGTGGCTGTACGTGGGCATGTGCTTCGCCACGTTCTGTTGGCACAACGAAGACCACTGGAGCTACTCCATCAACTACCTGCATTGGGGAGAACCGAAGACTTGGTAAGATGAAATAAATTAAAACAATACCCTACTCTTCTACAACAGTTTCAATAAAAAAAATAAGAATGCAAAATAATTTTAGTTTTTCATATTAATTTAACTCTATAGAAACTAAAGAAATACTTATTTTAATCTAATTATAATCACATTTAATGCACAAATCCCAAGGTTTAGCATTTGCTATGGAAATGAGGGACCGGGGGGTTGATTTTGTAACTTTGTTGGAATCAACTCTGACAGAAATCGCAGTTACATTGCTGCTTTAATAACAACCAATGTGATAACTATCTTACTTAAAGCAGCAATGTAAATACGGTTTAATCGATTTCAGTGGGGAAGGCAACAGTCAAAATGGCGCTGCGTACGCTTGTTCCACGAGAACTATGAAAACAAAGAACTTTTACTTACAAATCGTTTTTTTAAGCTTTAAAACGATTAAATTCTGTGTTATAGGTTTTAAAAATGTTGGCACTTACAAATTTCCGAAAAATCTGGATATAGAAAAAAAATATCTGTAAGAATTAAAACGTCTTAATTTGGCTTTAAATTCTCTTTGGTAAAAAAAAATCACAAAATAAATACCTATTTTCCCATAGATTTTGTTCTGAACGTCTACTGTCTTATGACCGGTATAGATTTTGATTAGTGTTTAGTGCACTGTTTAGTGTGTAGTGATTAGTAGGTGATGTCCCATACTGTTTAGCATACGCTGTTTAGTACAGGCTTTGTTGATAGAAACTAAACACTTAACAGTCCTGTCCAGACGTGCTTAGTGCGTGTTTAGCTGCAAGTGGGGGGTGGAGGCGGGACGCGCGGGACGCGCGGGAGGAGCTACTCGCAGAAAAAATAGAACGCGCTTCTAAACACTGTACTTCGCTCGCACTAAACACTTAACACTAATCAGAGACTGTCCGAACGTGTTTTTTGCTAAACACTAAACGAGCCACTCGCACTAAATACTAAGCAAAATGTATACCGGCCAATAGGAACAAGCGTACGCAGCGACATCTACAATTAGCTTTGTGTTGCCATCCCATGGAACAGAGTGTCACTTGTTGTGGAACTTTATTGATCAAGGTTATGCCTTTCCCTATTAATGAACCTCTAGTTTTTGCAGGTCTAAACTTGGAACGGCAAATTTATTAATCATCTTGTTACATGTTCCACCCTTAGGTACGGCGTGCCCAGCTGCAAGGCGGAGCAGTTCGAGGCGGCCATGAAGGCCGAAGCTCCAGAACTGTTCCAACTCCAGCCAGACTTGCTGCATCAGCTCGTCACCATCATGAATCCCAACATACTCATGAAGGCGGGCGTGCCGGTCTATAGGTGAGTGAATCAGAAAGATCATGACGTCATCGATTTGGTACGGTAGGACCAAACATTTTGACATTTCGACACTTGTTTTTTTTTAAGAAAGTTGTACTCAATTTCAACTTTAAATCAGACCCAGCCTTTTATGTTAAAGTTTTATACTATGTTATTATTTGTTAATCTGTATTTCATAATCTGCTATCAAGAAGCTTATACCTCCCTCCAATGGAGATTGCACTGCCAGTGTCCTATTGAAGATAGAAAAAATGTCCTTGAGTGACGTGACGGCTTATTGCAACCACTTTCTTTAGTGTTACAATACGTGTTCGTCGTTCGTTCGTTCGTGAGAAACGAAAACGTATTGTAAAATGAAAAGAAAGAGATAGCAATAAGCCGTGACGTCACTAAAGAGTCTTTTTTTCAATCTTCACTATGATACTAGGCGTGCAATCTCCATTGTGGGTATAAGCTTCTTGTCTGCTATACTTTTTCAATTATTAGTCTGTGGTATGTGTCAACCAAAATGACAAATCGGAAGTCAAATTGACATTTCGTTTTCTTAATTTCGGGAATAAAATAAGGGAAAGAATAATGGTTTAAGCAGCCAAATTTTTACATTTGATATTGACGTTTCTGTCCTTTGAATGTGGATAATGGAACGATTTTCAATCACTCTTTGTTTCCGTAATGTTTCTATATAAAAAATATTCATAATTAAATAACTTATTTTCTACATACGCCAAAAATAAGTCAGAACTTGATTTATATACCAAATATTATTGGCTTTATTTTAAGACCAAATTCAATCGTATACCTTAGAATAATTACACCTAGAACGATAATTCTCTACAAAGCGCGCTGTCAAAAGTGAGGCAACTAAAACAGCCAAAATTACATAATCATACCTAATAAGTACAAAGCAGTTTCAATTTCCCTGCCTTAAAGAGATAAATTATTATATTATTGGTTTTTAGTTACGATTAGGTAGGTAACGTATGAAGGATATAAATCTGAGAACTGAGCCATTTTGGCTCAGTATAAGTTGCCTCACTTTGCATACGCGGACACGGCTTCTAGGTGTAATTATTCTAAGTCGTATACAAATTAAGCATTTTTTATGGCGAGTGCCGCTTCTCATTTATTAGTTTGTATTGTTATTGGTATTGGTCCCTTTTTTCTGTGACTGTATTCGGTCTCAAAGTACCTATTATTAACATGTTGTATGTCGTGCGTAGGACGGACCAGCACGCGGGCGAGTTCGTGATCACGTTCCCGCGCGCCTACCACGCCGGCTTCAACCAGGGGTACAACTTCGCGGAGGCCGTCAACTTCACGCCCGCAGACTGGGTAAGTGACAATAAATAAACACAAACAGTTCTTCAAGATAAAGAATGGACATCAATCGTTTACATACATAACATAACAAAGACAATTAACAAAAAGTAGTTTAGCCCATTAGTATAAATGTCAACATCAATTCTAAGAAAAGCAAAAAACTAAGTTAACCGATGCATGCCCATTCTTTATCTTGAAGTACTGTATTTATGTTTCGCAATATCTTAAGGAGATTCTTCGTCATACATTGTGGAGTTGATATTTTAAAGAAATAATACAGCTAGTTAACATTATTTTCTATTTTGATTAAATAACAAATTAGCTATCTGTTCCATTTCATAATCCGACGGGCTGATTATCTAATTAAAAACCACCTAGCGACTGGTTGCAGTTCACAGATGATCGTGATCCATTTCTACTTCTTTTTGGGTAAAAAAAATACCAAAGAAAAGTGCCAATGTATGTCAAATGCAACCGGTCGCTAAATAGTTTCTTTTTAGATAATCAGGGTGCGGAAGTACTTTTATTTTCGTCCAAATTGTTACTCCTTTACATGTAGATCTTTGTGGTGGAGTGACTTTTTTCATGGTTTGGCCATCTCTCTCTATACTCCGTGCCACGAATCGAACTCCTGAGGAACAAAATACTTGCAGCTCATTGGTCAAAGCGCGCGACTAAAGCTATAGGCTAACTAGGTTTGAGGTCACGCGCATTAGCCAATAGGCGCACTTGGACGATTTTCTTTGAGAGCTCGTTTCGAGAAATGGACTATTAGGCCCCGGGTTCGATCCCCGGCTGGGTCAATTTAGAAAACGAACTTTACTATATTGGCTTACGTCTGGGTGTTTGTTACCACCATTGTCTCTATACATGTCACAAGTGCATTAGCTATTTTGGAATCAGTAGCCAAAGAATTGAAATAAATTATTCTTCTTTACTATAAATGTTGTCATTTCCCCAGTTAAAAATGGGTCGCGAATGCATCGCCCATTACTCCACGCTTCGCCGCTACTGTGTGTTCTCGCACGACGAGCTCGTCTGCAAGATGGCATTGGAAGCGGACTCGCTCAGTGTGACCGTGGCCTTAGCCGCGTACAGAGACATGAGGACTATGTTACACGACGAGAGGAAGCTGAGGAAAGGATTATTAGACTGGGTGAGTGTAGTTATATGTAGTTGGCATTATGTGTTGTCTGCAAGATGGCTTTGGAAGCGGACTCGCTCAGTGTGACCGTGGCCTTTTCGGCGTACAGAGACATGAGGAAAGGATTATTAGACTGGGTTGGGTACACTACCACATTTCTGTGTAGTGATTCAGGACAAAATGTTGTGTGTCGTACGTTTCTTCTAACTAAATTATGACGTTAGTAAAACTGTATAAAACTACAACTTTTATAAGAAATTATTGTTTGTAAGGTGTAATTGGGCTTAAAGACTGATGTGCGTCGGCATATCAGTTTGTACGTAATTTTTACCATTGAAAATGGTTATCAGATAAATCGCTTGAGACGTATTTTTGACCATAGCTTCGAGAATTTTGGGAGGATTGAGTATTATCCCCGTCAATTGGTAATGCGCTAGAACCTTGTCACATTAGCATCCACGTTGACATGATCCACAACAAAAAATGTCATGAAACAAGAAAATTCTAATAGGTAATCTAAGATATTAAGTATTGAATTATTATTTTCAATAAGATATGGTCTAGGTATACACCGTCATTTTGTAGTCGTTTTAATTAACTTAAGGGTGTGTTGTACCAATGAAACTAAACATTTTTGCCCAAGAAACATGGGTCAAAAAACGACAAAAAAATTTGGTCCTCCCATACTAACTAGACAGCTAAAACATTGCATTTGTATGGAAAAGTCCAAAATTTTTGTCGTTTTCGACCCATGTTTCTTTGGCAAAAATGATTATTTTCATTAGTAGAGCACTCCCTTAAGTTAATTAAAATGACTACAAAATGACGGTGTATAAAATTTTTACAATTGTTTTTCGTTTTTGAGGTTAAAATCATGGCCGCCAGGCGGATTACCAATGAGGATCAACACGACAATTGAATATATCAATTTTGTATATCACATCAAATACAATATCAACATCTGAGTAAAGGCTCCAGCACACCGGATGCGTAAGCGTATGCGTAAGCGTGCACGTAGACGTACCATGACGTTGTAATCTCTGAAACCTTATGAGACATGGCACACCGCTTGCGTAACGTACGCGTGCACGTAGACCGATGCGTAACCCTACGCATTGCAGCTCTCATGAGACAACCAGGCTGCGTACTTACGCAGTGCCGAACGCATTGATGACGTTGTACTCAATGGCATTCCCTATTGGACGTCACACCGAACAAATACGAACACGCACGTATCTTTCCTGCGCGTCACCACGCGCGTGACTACGCATTCGGTTATATTTGTTTACAAATAGTACCGGTACTACCGGTAGTAAGTGGTGTTTTATTTTGTTTTTAAGTAATGAATAACGATATTAAAGAAAAACTAACTGAATTAGTGCGAAAAAATTAGTCCATTTACTCAATCTTCGTCTGACATCTGGCACTAGAGTCGCAAATATGGCTGCCGCAGCGGCTGGATACGCAAGGGACAGGTTGCGTTGCGTGCCGCGTAGACGTATGCGTAACCCGGTGTGTCAGGGGGTTACGTGCGTAACTACGCGCGTGTACACGCACGCGTAACCACGCGCGTGTCTACGCATCCGGTGTGCCCAGGCCTTAAATCCCTGTTTAAATTTCTCAAATCCACCAAGAAATGACAAAATTATTAAAGTTTTAAAAAGTGAATTCAAAAAACACGGCCGGCCCGTGCGGAACATGCGATGACGTCACGTGCCACCCGCCCGCCCAAGCACCCGCCCCTATACATTGGGTTGGACATGCGCAACTGCGCTAATGTTTTTCATATAATATATCTTTTTAGTTATACATAGTATGTGCATTAAAGTTTATACACGTATACTTTAAAAACAGAGCTTTGTGAATAATGTTCTTTTTAATTATACATTTAACTAGCTTTTGCCCGCGACTTCGTTCGCGTGATTAAGATAGTTTTGCATTTATTTTGAAAGTCACGGATTGCCAATATACCTAGATATTTATCTGTAGACCTCATTTCACACATTTAAATTTTCTCATAAAAATTCAAGTAGGTACAAACTGGAACACTCTGTAGCACCCTGTATGATGGGAATTTTCCAAAACCCTTTTCGTAGTGCTCACGTACATTATAAAAGGAATCTACCCTCCAAAAATGGTGTTTCTACCTTCAGCCCTATACAAATTCTCATACAAACTTGAACAACCTGTAGCACCCTGTATAACGAACATTTCACAAAACCCTTTCTTAGTGCTTACCTACACCATGAAAGGTATTTACCCTCCAAAAATGGTATCTCTACCTTCATACAAACTGGAATATCCTGTAGCACCCTGTATAACAGGAATTTTCTAAAATCCTTTCTTAGTGCTCATCTACATCATGAAAGGTATCTACCCTCCAAAAATGGTGCTTCTACCTTCAGCCCTATACAAATTCCCATACAAACTAGAACACCCTGTAGCACCCTGAATAACGGAAATTTCATAAAACCCATTCTTAGTGCTTACCTACACCATGAAAGGTATTTACTCTCCATAAATGGTGTCTCAACTTCAGCCCTATACAAATTCCCATACAAACTGGAATACCCTGTAGCACCCTGTATAACAAAAATTTTACAAAACCCTTTCTTAGTGCTTACCTACACCATGAAAGGTATCTACCCTCCAAAAATGGTGTCTCTACCTTTAACCCTATACAAATTTTCATACAAACTTGAACAACCTGTAGCATCCTGTATAACGGGAATTTTCTAAAATCCTTTCTTAGTGCTCATCTACATCATGAAAGGTATCTACCTCCCAAAAATGGTGTCTCTACCTTCAGCCGTTAGGGCTCCACGCCTATCCCAACAATCAATCAATTTAGAATTTTATATGTATAGATTTATAGTTATGCGCCAATATTATTTTTTAAACACATCATTTTATACTTATTTATGACATTTTTGTTTTAGATATTCAAACTTATATTATCTGTGGTTAAAACAATATTTCTTATGTATGATCTAAGTATGATCATTTTATATTTTATAATGTTGTGTTTTGGTTGTTATACTCTAGTCTAGAGGTCTAGAGTAGCTATTATTAATACAATTATTACCGAAGATCTCGACCAGATTTGGAAACATTTCCCTAAAGTTAATGATGTCGCTGTAGCACAGAATACATAATAGTACAGCTGAAGGCCTACTAAGCCTACTGTATACCTCAGAAAAAAAAATAGTTCAACATCCAGCTGAATATGGCCGAGATTTTAGTTTTATTTTGTAGCTAAGATTTTAGCCAATAGGTATTCTCAACGAGTCACATTGAATCGTGTCACACTACTGGTTGAGAAAAAAATAAAATTCGCTACGAGTAACAGTAACAGTGTATCTCGACGGTAGTACTTATATCTATTCTGTGATCTCGGTGCGAATTTTTATTCTGTTTCATGTATAGTGTGGACACGTTCCGAAAAAAGATCGCAGTGGGTAACATTGTGACTCGATGCGAATTTTTATTCTCATCCAGTAACACTGGTACGCGTATAGTGTGACACGTTCGGAAAAACAATTCGCACCCACGCCCCCTTTCAGAGTAGTCGAAAGGGGACGTGCGTGGGTCGTTTCTCCTCATTAAACTACACCACGTTTTCTATTTTTTGGGCTTTTGGAATACAAAAAAAAACAATTTGTCTGGCGTAGCAACACTTGAATTTTCGCATCGTGGCACAATACAATTATTTGTAAGACGACATTATCCCTGTACGTGTACTACGAGTCAACGCGCTGCAAACAACTGAGGTAGAGTAGAAGACGCGGTGCGGCGGCGGGCGGCGTAAGTGGCAGATGACGTCATCAGCGGATCGTGTGTATTGGCGAGTGTTTTTGAGAATGCGTCACGAAAATCGCTCTAACTTCGTCGTTTTTGGTCCAATTTCAATAATTATTTCACTGAAATGATTGGTTTTGATGTGATTATAACTCTACATATTTAACTAAAAAGCTCGTTGATCCTCATTGATGGGGATAGTAGTATATTATTATGCCGTGATTGTGGCCATGTGTACAGGGCGTGACGGAAGCGGAGCGCGAAGCGTTCGAGCTGCTGCCGGACGACGAGCGGCAGTGCCAGCTGTGCAAGACCACGTGCTTCCTGTCGTGCGTCACGTGCGCCTGCACCGCGCACGTGGCCTGCCTGCGCCACCACGCGCAGCTGTGCGCCTGCGCGCCCGCCGCGCACAAGCTGAGGTGAGTAACGACGAGCGCCAGTGCCAGCTGTGCAAGACCACGTGCTTCCTGTCGTGCGTCACGTGCGCCTGCACCGCGCACGTGGCCTGCCTGCGCCACCACGCGCAGCTGTGCGCCTGCGCGCCCGCCGCGCACAAGCTGAGGTGAGTAACGACGAGCGCCAGTGCCAGCTGTGCAAGACCACGTGCTTCCTGTCGTGCGTCACGTGCGCCTGCACCGCGCACGTGGCCTGCCTGCGCCACCACGCGCAGCTGTGCGCCTGCGCGCCCGCCGCGCACAAGCTGAGGTAAACGAACGATTTGATCAAAAGGGCTAAAGCTAAAGTTTTCATTTTAGGCTTCATCAAATGATTTTTGTTTCTGACTAGCTTTTACATGGATGTCAACGGTGTCAAAATTAAAAAAATAAACAACATGTAAAAGAATTAATAGCTAAACCAGAATATGGTAGATATTGACTATTAAAGTAAAAAAACTTTTATTATGGAAGCAACTCTGAAATCGCGAGAAAAAACCTTCTGTTTCTTACAAAAATTAATAACGAAAAGTTAAAAATGTATGGAACAGCTGATTTTTTTCGCAATTTCAGATTTGGTCCGATAGTAAAAGTTGTACAGTTTTATGGTCCCTATCTACCATTTCTGGTTTAGCTGTTAATTCCGTGCGTTGCTTACATGCCCTGTATTTACTTGTAACAATAGGAACTTCCATTTATCACCAACATTTTTCTATGTTTATCATTTTAAAAAGCAAAACATTGTTTCTCAGAGTAATATAATTAAGATTGAAATCTGTGTAGTTCTACATGAGTTGAAACAAACTATTTTCGCTATCGTAAACTATCGAATATACTGCTCACAGTCATTGCGAGTAAAAGAGAGAAAATGATAGTTTACGGTGAAGATAACAGTTTGCATCAACTCATGGTAGGGCTCATAACTGGTAACAAGCAAGAAACTTGTGTTTACTGTATTCACCTGTCACATGACAATACTTAATTTTTAATTAAGATGAATAAATAATGAAAAATATTAGAAAAAATCGGCTCACCCGTAGCAACTTAGACGGGATCCCGTCTAAGTTGCTACGGGTGAGCCGATTTTTTCTAATATTTTTCATTATTTATTCATCTTAATATAAAAATAGCATTGTGAATGCAAAAATCTAAAAGCTTAATTTTTAAGTTTAAAACTACCTGAATAATTATGACGTAATGATACCATCCAAACAGATACCGCTACACGTTAGACGAGCTGCCAGCGATGCTCGAGAAGTTGAAGAAAAAGTCGGAGTTATTCCGCGAGTGGGCTGAAGCGGTACAAAACGCGCTCGACCCGGATACGCCCAAGACTTGCGACTTGGACGGGCTGCGCGCGCACTTGAGGAGGGCCCATGATCTTAAGGTTAGTCTCTAATGGATTAACGGCCATTCTCAATAACCTATCCTCAGTAAGAGATAGGGTCTACTGAGGATTTGTTGCCTAGATGTTTCTGTTAAATAACAGGAAAAGAGCAACAGTTGCCTAGTGATAGGTCAGGTCATATCTTTCACTGCAGATAGATTATTGAAAACGGCCGTATGTAATCTAAATCAGTGGTTCTTAATCTTTTAGTGATGAGGGACTATTTGACAAAATTTCTGTCTTGCCATGGACCACCCACTGTTTGGATTGGAAGTAAAATACAGTAAATCAATGAAGGGTTTTTATTTTAGGATGACTTCGCGGACCACTTCTGGTGCTTCTAGGGACCACTAGCGGTCCGCGGACCACCGATTAAGAACCACTGATCTAAATGGAGTGAAATGATAGAAGTTTACCGACTTGTCAATACAGCTTTAGAATTTTAGTTTTATTAATATTTTTCTTTATTTGCTTATGAGTAATACAAAAGTAATTTCATGTCTTTCAGACAATTTTTGGATATTGTGTGTTCTAAGGAAGTTTTACCGACTTTCTTTACCAATTTTGCCATGAAAAAAACTGATTTTATAAAAAAAAAAACAAAAGTACTTACTTACTTACTAATATTGTTTATCTTTGAACAAATTGATTTTACCAATTTAACTCTTGCTTATTAATTGGCACGGACAATCAAGCATGTTATTATAAAACAAAAAGTGCATAGTCAATTTTGAATGAAGTTGTAAATTTTATGAGTACATACTTGATTTTGAAACATTTTAGTCACTTTGTGTGTTGCGATTCTCATAATTAATTAATTTCTTCTAACTTTCTATTCTTCCCTCCAGATGCACAAAACTGAACTAGTCCGCGCTCTAGAAATAGCGATAGAAGACGCAGAAAAGTGCGCCAGTGTGATCCAGCAGCTGGACCTCAACAAGATGCGCACGCGCACGCGCCACCACGACCCCAAGTACCGGCTCACCATACACGAGCTCACGCTGTTCGCTGCGGAGATTGACGGACTGGCTTGCGTGCTGCCTGAAGGTTAGTGAAAGTTCAGGACTTTTCATAAACATTCCTATTTTTCGTAAGCATTCAGACTTTTCATTATGAAACACTTCCCCGTCAGTCTTCATCCTCAATCCGCAAATAATACATCTATTTACACAAATCCATCCATTTCTTCCTTTTCATCCATCGGCATCCTTGTCTATTACTCCTAACAACAGGCCTTTCATCGTTACTAAAACATCTCCACCACTTTCAAACTTCCTCACACATACTCATTCCTAATTTATCCATTTGTTGATACTAGAGTTGTTCAAAACGGCTGTAAAGCAACAACACACTGCAGGGGCCGTACCGGCTAACGCATCGAACTTCAGCAAGTCTGCCCGGCTTCAAATTAAAACAGATAAATCGAGCCCCAATCAAGCCAAAATGGTTACTCTCAATTCATGATGTCACACGAACATATATATGGCATATAGTACGATACAAAATTCCTGACTTAAATTTATCTGTTTTAAGTTGAAGTTCGGCAGAGCCGCCGAAGTTCGAAAAGTTAGCCGGTACGGCGGCCCCAGATTAAATTGTTAAGAGGACTTGTGTGCCGAACTAATGTTGCCATGATTCGCGGCCGCGGTTCACGCACGAGTCTGGAGGGCTATATTTTTCGCACCGTTTTCATGCGCGAACCGCGCCCGTGATTCGCGGCCGCGGTTCGCGGCGCGAGTGTGGAGCCCTCTTTACAGTTGTACAAATGTGTACAGACAAAAGTTCATTGTTTGTATTTGTAAGGCTCAAAGACCGAAATCGGTCTTAGGAGAAGCATATTACACTCCAAAAATCAAGCGCAAATACCGGCTCACTTGTCTTACACGACCATGACCTCCGTGGTCGAGTGGATTGTACGCCGGTTTTCAATGTTTTTATCATCTCTGAGGTCCCGGGTTCGATCCCCGGGTGGGTCAATTTAGAAAACAACCTTTGGATTGGCTCAGGTCTAGGTGTTTGTAGTTTACAGTTATCTCCAATTTCCATAGCACATGTGCTTTAGCTGCTTTGGCGTCAGAGTAATGTTTGTGATGTTGTCTAATATTTATTTACAATCAGTAAGCTGTTTTATTTTTGCCTGTAAACATCTCCAATGAAAAAACCACATTTTAGGTGATATTAATTAAAGCTTAATCGTATATTCCCCACAGGTTCAGCAGTAAAGGAAGTGCTACGTCAAACGTCAGAGTTCGAAACCCGTGCGACGGAACTATTGAACAGAGACCTTGAGAAAACAGACGCCGCCATCGTCCGCGACTTGGAGGAGGTAACATTCGCAAGCTGCTCGCTCACGTCAGACGCACTTTTCATTAATATGGTCATTATGAAGATATAAAAAGAGTTCTTAATACAAGTCTGTATCCTAAAATAGACGTTTCTATATTTTTATTTACATTTAAAAGTCTGACGTGGGCGGGCAGCCCAGCATTAGCACATACATAAGTTTAAATGTTTAGGATATATTTGATTTCTTATTGTTTTCTTCATGTTAAATTGGATGGATTTAAAGTGTATTTTGTACGTGAGTAAAAGGTCAAAATTGCTTGGTATTCGCATAAAATTATATATTTTCTTTATGTATTTATGTTGTACTGATTCAAACAAAAGTTTTTGAAAAAATTTGGTTAGCCCATTTTTTTTTATCAAATAGTGTACAACTGAGAATGTACAACTTCTACAACTGAACTTTCGGTCGTTACAAGCTATCTTTCTGCGATGTAAATCCGGATGATGTGTCATACATATCACTCCGATCCTTAACAGCTCTTAGAACGCTAATCAGATCAGTTGAGTGTGTATAGCGATCTAGCTCTCCATTCACTCCCAAGACAGCCATCACCAGATCACAGCTCGATCAACCCCTGGCCGAGGACCAAGTCTACAAAGTTACCTCGTTTGTATGAAAATCAACTAGTCTTTCCAATTATCCGTCCACCACTGCATGTTGCGGAAAGACAGATGGCGCTGTACTAGATGTAATGTCATGTGTTAAGGCGCTAAGACGGGTCAAATCCCAATATTCAATTCAAATTATTGAAAGATTACGCGCGTGAAGCTATCATGGAAAAAATATATAATGTACTTGGAATAATACACAATAGATTTAATTGAAAGCATTTGTAAAAATGTTACCACCTTTGATGTAAAAAAATATTCCGTGGACCCTGTTTCTGGTCCTATTTGCAAAATTTCTCGGTAACAGAACATTCGTTAATATTAAAACCAACACATAAAAATCGGCGATGTTAATACCTTCAATCTTAATTGAACAGATTTTTTTTAACTTGAAAGCGAAGAAATTTAATAAAAACCTGTAAAAATTGAGAATTCGGCGCTAGTTCTCAACGTAACCGCCGCGTTGGAACGCGCACTGATTTGAACCCAAAGTGAGTAGAGTTACGTTCGATTTCACACCATCACGGATCGACCCGCTCGGATTGAGGCATGTTATGATACCACGTTGTGCATAAAAATGTCAAATGTCAGCTTTAGCAAATAACGACATTGACTATCAGCCATTTTAATGTCCCTACTGCTAGGGCACAGGCCTTTCTTATGGGTGGATAAGCAGGATGGGCCAAAATCCACGACGCGGGCCCAACGCGGATTGGTGGGTGTTAAAGACTGAAAATGCAGCCGGGACCAACAGCTTTAAGTGTCTTTCGAAGCACAAAGGAGCTTGAGATAATAAATTTTTGATCTCCCATCCCGTGACCGACCCTTGCAAAAATTTGCTTAACCTCTGCAATCGCTGGGCCAGGCGCTATACCACTGCGCCATCGTATAATACATTAAATACATGGTGAAATAAAATAAAAATAAATAAAAACTAGGGTAAACAAGTTAATTATTGGCTCCTTAAGCAATACGTTACCAAAAAGCTCCTCAAATATTATAGATTTCCGATTTGACAAGTTTTTTTCCATATTGACAAGACATTTTGGGGCAAGATTGTGGCGGTTTACCCCTACATTATCAAATACTAATATTTTCCATAGGTAGTAGAACTGGGTTCTCACCTGTGCATACTCCTGCCTCAACTGCCGCCACTCCAGGCGCGTTTGCAACAAGTGAAGTTCCTGGAAGAAGTGAGGACTTACAAGGAGGACTGTTCCACGCTCACACCGGAAGTGATGGACCGGCTGCTGGAGGAGGGGGGGAATGTCGTGCCGCATTATAGGGTGGAGACTGAGAGGGCGCTGCTGTGCAAGTTGAAAGGTAATGGATCACACGCAGGTCGTCACATACTCAACTCGTCACATACGCAACTCGCCACACACGCAACTCGCCACATACGTAAACACACGCAACTCGCCACATACGTAACTTGTCACATACGCAACTCGTCACTTTTCGCAACTCGTCATTCGCAACTCGTCACATTTTTTTCGTTTTAATACAATGTGCCAAATGATGACTCCCAACTAAATCTTTAAGTTGCTTAGTTTTGTTGTATTGTAAAATAATTGAATTTCTATTTCTATTGATTGATGAGATGAGAGAAAAATTTTAGGGTAGTGGTATAATTTTAGTACAAAGTCTGGTATATTTTTACTTATGTTATGTTTGTGTACATAACATTCAAGCAAAGTTGGTTTAAATAATAAATTTGTTATGTCAACTTCATTAAACGTTTTAAGATGTTATCTAAAATTACTAGCACAGCTTCTATATTGGTCAAAATTTATTAGTTTAGATGTTTCGAAATTTTAAACACAATTTGTTAAATTTGCTTGGGGGGTTGCCACACCCTAAGCGTGTGTATCTGAGAGATTAATATTATTGGAACGAGGAAAAATAAATATGATTCTCGATTCTTATAATTGACCGAGTGAGCGCGAAGCGCCTCCATTTCAGCTTCGGCAAAAATGCTTTCGTATGTCCATCCCGCTGTCCGGATGTCTGGCTTTCCGTTTGTTCTCTACAGGTTGCATTTCTCAACCGATTCTGAGCAGGTTCTATAGTTATATGGATTTTTTCGACTTTTATAAAAATAGCGGAAATATGGGGAAAAATCATATTTCAGCCATTTCGAAAAATGTTGAAAAAGGGTACAAACGCGAAGTCTACAGCTATACAGAGTAACTAGTTTTAAGCTGTTTCAATGTATCTTAAATTTTTTTCACCCAGCCCAAGTAGAAGACTGGGAAATCCGCGCCCGCGCAGTCCTAATCGACACAAGCAAACCTAGATCCCCGCGCTCCGACCACGACCCGCCGTACACCACTCTGGCGGAGCTGCATACATTGCTGGCCGAAGCCGACGACATTGAGGCCGCGCTGCCTTCACAGCACGCGCTGCATACTGCCACGCAGCACGCGAGGGATTGGCTCGCTAAGGTCAGTGTCGTAGTACAGGGGCACTAGATAAAGTACACATTACTGGCCGAAGCTTATTAAAAGGGGCAGCTATCAAGTTATTGGAGATTAATGGTAAATATTAACATTTGACTCGCTATTGTAGGCACACAACGTGGTTTCCTAGGGTTTTAGCTTTTACACAATAATTTTTAGCGTGTTCCGACAACCAACGGCAATAGGGAATATGCATAAGTCACCGATTTTCCTAAAATTGAGCTTGATCGCTGCGGACACTTGTAAAAACATGATGGAACAGAAAGAAAAATAAAAAAAATGATTATTTTCGTTTTATCACACGATGAAATCAGGGGAAAATAACGATATTTTTATTTTCATTTTCGGATATAATGCACTTTACAGTCAGATAGAATATCAAAAAAGAAATAATATTTTGTATGACATATATCTACTTAAACGCAAAATTTAGGGAGATAATTGAAGATTATTGGCTAACTCCATATTAAACGCGCCCGAAACACACCGAAACGTGATGTGTGACGTCACCGTTTTGTATAGAGTGTTTTCGGCGGGCGCTGATGCGTGCTAACTTCAAGTAACTATATTACGAGAAAAAAACGCAAGAGACAAGTTTTAATATTACAGTTGATTTTCTCACGCATTATATTTTTAATTAAAAAAAAAATAATTTGATGCATATTCCCTATTGTTCATTATTAACTATGTTATCTAAGCAACATTATCCCATTAAATGCGATGTTGTATTTGGTGAATACAACTTTAGTGTGTACAAATAAGATGAGTACAATAGCGAGTCACGTGCTAATGTTTAACTTTAAGGCCCTTTTCTCATTTGTCGGCGCAGCAGCGGTACGACATCGTCTCGCCATAGTAACTAATACACCATGTTGGTTTGAACAACTAACGTTGTTAGAGGCAGGATATGCACAAAAACATCGCAAAAACATACTCATTTGTACTCGTAAACGTACAAACTTATAATCGGAAAACGTCAGAAAGGCGCAGATTTACAATAGCTTAAAGATATTTTAACTTTTAGCCAAAGATATCCTCCGATGTCAAAGTGAAACTGCCCCTAACCTGATAACTTAAAACACACTTTATTGATTCGTCACGCACGGGATTTCATATTTTTTTTAAAACGTGATTTTATTTTGCTTATAATTATAACATAGGATCTATGATGTTGTTGTGCTATTTAGTCTATTTTATGGATGAATTTTGGAAACTTTGTGACCGATTTGTATACTTGGTTCATTTTTTACTTCAAGTGGAAATGTAACTATGTGGTGTGGACCTCTACAAATACTTCCTATTTCTACAGGTGGAAGAGATGCAGTCCAAAGACCTTTACCCATACATGCATAGCGTAGAAGCACTAGTGAAGAAAGGCCAACAGATACCTCTACTGTTGTACGAGAAGGACCAACTAGCGACTGCGTTACTGTCGGCTCGCGAGTGGAAGCGGGGCGCGGCAGAGATGTTCCTCAAGCAGGTAAGATGTGTGATGAAGGAATTTTGATACTTGGTTTCTATTGGAAGCTGAAATAAAAAACCGCATAAGTACTGTACTGACTGTTTGTTTCATTCACGCCTGAGCTGATGTATTTGGAAACATAAGAACGAATAAAATAAGAGACCGCATGATAATGATCATGAATTCATGATCTTTAATACTTAATTCTTATTTCTCTTATTGCTGTTGATTTTGAAGAGGTAATGATACCGTACATGCTCACTAATCCACATTCGATCACGTGGTGGGATATAGCCCTTTCTTCATATCAATTCATAGTAATATTTTATTGTCATCATTGCTCTGTGGCTCAGCAAAGGAGACAGTAAAAAATAAAAATAGCGGACTAAGGATTTAGAGTTAGGCCATGTTTGCGCTTTGACGAAATTAATTTAATTATAATGAGCAAGAAAAGAGAAATATAATAATAAAATTTAGTTTATTTAAGTAACAAGGACTCATTTTATGTTAGTGAAACTTAATCTATGTTAGTAAGAATTTATTTAATAATATCATTTATACCTAATTAAGTCACCGCTGAGCCATTCCATGGGCAATGGCAGAGCAGCGACTCAAGTAGGGACAATCAAGCCTGCTGGCGATCATTTTCAGGATAGTGTTGGGACTGGCTCGCACCCTCCGTACCAGTGACGCACACCTCTTGCGCATAGTTGCGAAAAAACAATCTACTCTAGCGGTAGCAAACATTCCGGATGCACTACAATAGCGGGGCAGTCCCAACAGTATCCTGAACGCATTATTGAATTGTACACGGAGAACGCTGTAAGATTTATGGGTAGTTTTAGCCCACAGGCTGCACGTATAAAATGATGTACAATAGGCACGAAACAGGGTGATTTTAACACTTTCAGTGCAACGTGCAAACCTGCGTGCAAGCATGTTTGCTCTCACTGACAGCGCTCTCCGTTCTCTCTCAATATCATCATCATCTTTTAGGTCAGGGGACAAAATATGACCGAGATATTTAAATTTGTATGTCCTTTTCAAAATTATGCCGTTAAGTGAAACTGGTGGCATATTTATAACATTTTTACCCCCGGATTCGAAGACCATGATTTCACTCTTTTTCACATTATATATCAATCCATGACTTAATGAATACTTTTCACAAATGCCTACAAGCTTTCTGAGTCCACAAATCGATGCGCTCAGCAGCACCATGTCGTCTGCGTAGCTGATATTATTTACGCACACTCCATCCACATGACATCCGACTCTGGTGCTGCTGAGCTCACCAATTAGCTGGTTTACGTATAGGTTGAAGAGCGTGGGTGAGGTTAACCCACCCTGCCTCACGCCACACTCCAAGCCATACGAACGCGACACAGCTCCCGCCCATCGCACGTTGTTGATCTGGTTTCCGTACCAATACTTAAAAATGGTTATAAGCTCCGACGGTAATTGAACTTCTTCTAGCTTTCTCCACAATATATCGTAGGAAACCAGATCAAAAGCCCTAGATAGGTCCAGGAAGCAACTATAGACCGGGGTCCTACGTTTCATATAGTATCCGATCGTATTCTTAACACACAAAACTGCTGTATCTGTTGATAAACCAGGTCGAAACCCGAACTGATTATCATGAGGTATGATATATTTATTTAGCTGTGTGTTAAGCGCACCATCAAACACCTTCGAAATTACAGTGGCTAGGGAGATTGGCCTGTAGTTACTTTTGTCCGCTAGGTCTCCGGTTTTATTTTTCACCACAGGCACAACGACCGTTCGCATCATCTCGCTTGGCATAACGCTATGGCCCACGCATAGGCTATAAAGCATAGCTAAGACCCTAGGCAAGTGAGGGCCAGCATGCCTAAGATGCTCAATGCTGAGACCATCATGACCGGGGGATTTTCCTTTAGGAATATTGGCTATTATACCCGCAATCTCTTTAACTTTGAAAGTTACCTCTAGTTTCTTCTTGGTCTCAGCATTAAGCATCGTGCCCGCAGGCCCTAAAGGGGATTTTATACAAAACTGATCTACAAAAAGATTAGCAATATCACCCGGCTCACACATGCCACCGACGCTCACAGGGATGACCGGCTTAGTGTTAAATTTATTGGTGTGTTTCCAAAACGACTTAAAATCTTTATTTGTTTGACATGACGCTAAAATATCCATTTTTATTTGCTCTTCATTTTTTTGGCACCATCTAAGACGTGATTTAAAAATTTTACGAGCATCACACATTTGTTCATAGATTCGACCAGAAACCGGTTTACCGTACCAAACCCACAAAGTGAAATAATTTCTGGCATCCCTATGCGCCCCAGCAACATGTTTGTTCCAGCCCGTTACAACGCGTTTTCTCGTGCCCCTGCTGCTTTCTCGAAATACCTATCAAAATCTCAAAGAGCCGTTTTGAGTTTATATTTTTATCCATACACATTTCATTTTCGTATTAAGAGGCCGTATATGATTTGCCGCTCCCTCGCTCGCACATTTCATGTTTTCTTAAATCTGAGTGCGTAATAAAAAAAATTGATCCGGCCACTTTTCGCAATATAAGATTACGGACATTATAACATAATTTCAGTTTCGTGTTGCGAAAGTACAAAAGGTTGTCGTCTCTGAAAGTTATTAGAAGTTTTCTCAAGAAAGAAAACTAAAATGTATACGGCCTCTTAATGATGATGAATGTTAACGTAACTTATTTATTCAACAGAATTGGCCATACACGTTACTAGAAGCCCTCTCCCCCCGCACGGAGTGCCCCTCCCCCCGGCGCAAGGCGCGACCGAACACTGAACCCGCGCCCTCGTCGCTAGAGGCCGGTCTGTTTCTGCGCAACTTTAGCGAGGACTCTACCCCTACGGAGATTGTGGCCGCGTTCAAACAGGCAGAGTATAGGGAACTTGCTGCTATTAAAGAGCTTAGGTAAGTTTTGGCATTGAAAATTGTGTAACAAATAAAAATAGTTTTAAAAAATGCTTGAATTGTTGATTAAATGATGGATTTGTGGTTTTTATGTGGATACAGTACGAGGCATATATCTTGAATTTTTTTCGACGGAGTGGGGATAAATTCGCGCATGTGCTCTTGTGAGCGACCAATAGCGCGCGCCCCTCTCCCGCCGCCCGCGCCCCCACCGCTACGCATGCCCAAAATATGCGTTCCGCGCAATCCCCACCCGATTTCAAGATATATCCCTCTTACTGCATCCCTCTAGGGTTTATTTTCAATATTCCTAAATTGAAGTTTCGATTTCGAAGTTTTCGAACTCTTCAATAATCTTATATCGAACTTCTATACCCGTATGTATAAACCGCTCTCAACTTTGACGCCTTTGCCATACCTCGACGCCTACGCCTCACCTCCGCCGCGAAACACCGCAGTAGGTTGCCATGAGTTCGACAAGTGAAAAAATTCGAACAGCCTGTTCTAATGCATTGATTTTTCACCTGAAATTCCACCCGATCGGCTCCATCCGTTGACACACGCGAAAGTAATGACGCGAAAATTTTACGTGATGTGATCCTCAATCGTCGTCGATAGAAGACAACTCATAGCGGAACTATGGCGGAAATACCGCGGTGCCGCTGGTACGGTTTCGCGGCGAAGATCGAACCTCTAGAAGTAACTTCGTCTAATCGTCAAGCATACGCTCTTCGGAACAAAAAAAATTGTTTTTGGAAATATAAATTTTCTTGTTTCTTCGTATTATTTTATATGACGTCTTGTGTCTTTGTATTTTCATAGCACAGATCACCTCCCAATAGATACCGCATACGAGCCAACAGACTCGCACAACGCATACTTGCTTTAGCTAGCATAACTACTGTGCAGATTTTTTTACCGGTGAAATGTTATGCCATATTTTTGACAACTTTGCATCTTAGCAGACATTCTACACTAAGTGCACAAGAAGCCATTTAAAATATATTTTGGTTACAAAACAATTCTCGAAATTGTAATGAACTGGGACGTATTTAGGGTTAGATTTGGTCGGGAGTGATTCCATACAAAAATGCCCGTTTATGCTAGCTAAAGCAAGTATGTGTTGTGCGCGTCTGTTGCCTTGATGCGGTATCTATTGGGGGGTGATCTGTGTTTCATAGCCTTATTTTCATATAACATCATATTTTAGGGCGCGGAATATGCGCAAAGAAGTCCGCGCGGCACCAACTGCGGGCCTCACATTCTGCATCTGCCTGAAAAGACAGTACGGAGTTATGACGCAGTGCGAGCTCTGCAAGGACTGGTTCCATGGTAAGTGAACTCATAAATGAAGTCAAAGATAAGGGGGTTTTCTATCGTATTTTACGCCTAGTACGAGTAAATGCAAACTTTATACGTCATTGAAAAATATCGTTCTGTCTCAATTACTTGCATCGACTGTTTTATTGACATGAAGATGCGAAGTGTTTTTTATTTGTACGTGACTATACAGGGTGTTTGGTAAAAGTCTTATAAAGCAGAATATGGTAGATAGGGACCATCAAACTGAACAACTTTTACTATGGGACCAACTATGAAATCGCAAAAAAAAATTGCAGTTTCATACATTTTGATATTTTCGTTGCTAATTTTTGTATGTAATAGCTGATTGTTTTTCGCGATTTCATAGTTGGTTCCATAGTTAAAGTTGTTAGTTTGATGGTCCCTATTTACCAAATTCGGCTTTATAAGGCTTTTACCAAACACTATTCGAGCGAGGCGTAATATCACCACATAGTATAAAACAAAGTCGCTTCCCGCTGTCTGTCCCTATGCATGCTTAGATCTTTTAAACTACGCAACGGATGTTGTTGAGGTTTTTTTTAATAGATAGAGTGATTCAAGAGGAAGGAAAACATATGGTGGCAAATTCCACACTGCACCGAAGCGAGGCGAAGGCAGGTCGCTAGTTACAAAATAAGAACGAAATGCCGCGCACTTGGTTTGCTGTCTGTTTGACCAATGTATGTAATGCGTTTTTATTTCAACATAACATTTTTCCTACAGCGTCATGTATATCAGCGGCGAAGGAGGAAAGGGCGGAGTCCCCATCTCGATTAGACATGCCGTTCGGGAGCCCCGATCCGAAGTTCCTGTGCACCGACTGCACGCGCACCAAGCGACCTAGATTAGACCGGATTCTTGCGTTATTGGTGAGTATTCTCGTATGTCTAAGACCTTTTGTTACCTTATTAAGGCTCGGTTATGCGGAAACATTTGCCTCTGTCTTTTTCCATACGTGTGAGTAAAGAGTATGGAAAATAACCTCACTTCTGCACTTTTTCGATGTTTTTCGTCGTTTTTTCATCATTATCTTTAGCACAATTATATTTCTTGAAAAAAAGTTATTGGAGCTACTTCACCGTACGTTAAAGTGTATTTGGATGTAGAATTCAATACGTTTCCGCTATTATTTACGCCAAAAATATGACCCTACCCAAGCGCTTTTGATGATATTCAGATTTTTTTACAATCATCTGTGCGGTTTATACGCAATTTATTACTTGTAGCTACTAGAGAATCTCTTTAGCTTGTGCTTCGATTTTTTTGTGGCTACTACTTTACGTTTTCTGTAGAAAAATATGACTCCCCCCCCAAACCATGTTTTCCTATCATCGACCCTTAAGGCTCCGTGCAGACAGACAAAGTTCAACCGTACCGAGTTGTGTGTTCTGCGTTTTGAGTTCTTTGTAACATTTGTAAGTTTATAGCATTGTGCAGATGGTAGGCAGTCAGATCGCGCCATTAGTCAGTACTAGAGATGAGCAAAAACCCGGTTTAAACTCGAGAACTGGGTTTAAACCCAATAAAGACCCACGTTGTATAATTATAGACATTGTTTACGGTTTTTTTTTATTTCTATTGATATGTCAAATGTGACGTTGCTAAATAATTTCTTGTTGTATCAATATAGAAAAATATTCAAAAGACAAAACATTTCTTATTTCTAAATATTTTATTTAGTGCAACAAAATGGCCTGGCTTTAACTGGGCTTAAACCCACACCCAGTAGTCGGGTCAGAACCCGGTACTTTGCACATCTCTAATTAGTACAATTAAAGAACGCGGAAAGCAAAGCGCAGAACTTGAATGGCTGATCTCATTCTGTCTGTGCGGGTCTAATACTATTCATAATTAATGAGTGGCATAGTCGACAATCACATTGTGATTGTTATTTTTACACTAAAGAACTACACTCGTGAGCAAAAGTATGGAATCATAGACCTATTTTCATACAAACGAGGTAACTTTGAAGCTTTGGTTCTCCGCCCAGGATTAACGGGGTGTGATCTTGATGTCCATTCAAAGAGTGAATAAAGGAGGCTCAGATCGCTAAAGAAACTTAACAGATTAGATGAGTCGTTCAGAGTTGAATAAAAACAGAACAACAAAAATAAGCTAAAATTACAATCAAAAGTATGGAAAATGTAACACTTAAAACTCCATACGATCTGGTGTAAACGACTCTTCCGGGGCCGTACCGGCTAACGAATCGATTATCGAAAAGTCTGCTGGGTTTCAAATTAAAAAAAGATAAATCAAAGTAAGGAATATCGTTTTGTACTTTCTGTTGACGTAATTTGGAAGATATCGATGTTCGTGTGATATCATGAATTGGGGTTCGCCATTTTGGCCCAATTGGGGCTCGATTTATCTGTTTGAATTTGAAACCCAGCAGACTTTTCGATAATCGATTCGTTAGCCGGTACGGCCCCTGGTCCGTTGGGTTTCTTCAGCGATCTGATTTTCCTCTATTCACTCTTTAAATGTCCATCATCAGATCACACCCCGTTTAATCTTGGGCGGAGAACCAAAGCTTCAAAGTTACCTCGTTTGTATGAAAATAGGTCTATGATTCCATCCATACTTTGGCTCGCGAGTGTAGAAGTGTTTGACTAGAGATTATTCGACTCATTCCTTTATACAGGTGTGGCTACAAAAGTTGCCGGTCCGGCTAGCGGAGGGCGAGGCGCTACAGTGCGTGACGGAGCGCGCCATGGCGTGGCAGGACGCGGCGCGCGCGCTGCTGGCCAGCCCCGCGCTCGCCGACCTGCCGCCGCACCACGCCGACACGGTGCAGGTATAGTGTAGCGGAGGGCGAGGCGCTACAGTGCGTGACGGAGCGCGCCATGGCGTGGCAGGACGCGGCGCGCGCGCTGCTGGCCAGCCCCGCGCTCGCCGACCTGCCGCCGCACCACGCCGACACGGTGCAGGTATAGTGTAGCGGAGGGCGAGGCGCTACAGTGCGTGACGGAGCGCGCCATGGCGTGGCAGGACGCGGCGCGCGCGCTGCTGGCCAGCCCCGCGCTCGCCGACCTGCCGCCGCACCACGCCGACACGGTGCAGGTATAGTGTAGCGGAGGGCGAGGCGCTACAGTGCGTGACGGAGCGCGCCATGGCGTGGCAGGACGCGGCGCGCGCGCTGCTGGCCAGCCCCGCGCTCGCCGACCTGCCGCCGCACCACGCCGACACGGTGCAGGTATAGTGTAGCGGAGGGCGAGGCGCTACAGTGCGTGACGGAGCGCGCCATGGCGTGGCAGGACGCGGCGCGCGCGCTGCTGGCCAGCCCCGCGCTCGCCGACCTGCCGCCGCACCACGCCGACACGGTGCAGGTATAGTGTAGCGGAGGGCGAGGCGCTACAGTGCGTGACGGAGCGCGCCATGGCGTGGCAGGACGCGGCGCGCGCGCTGCTGGCCAGCCCCGCGCTCGCCGACCTGCCGCCGCACCACGCCGACACGGTGCAGGTATAGTGTAGCGGAGGGCGAGGCGCTACAGTGCGTGACGGAGCGCGCCATGGCGTGGCAGGACGCGGCGCGCGCGCTGCTGGCCAGCCCCGCGCTCGCCGACCTGCCGCCGCACCACGCCGACACGGTGCAGGTATAGTGTAGCGGAGGGCGAGGCGCTACAGTGCGTGACGGAGCGCGCCATGGCGTGGCAGGACGCGGCGCGCGCGCTGCTGGCCAGCCCCGCGCTCGCCGACCTGCCGCCGCACCACGCCGACACGGTGCAGGTATAGTGTAGCGGAGGGCGAGGCGCTACAGTGCGTGACGGAGCGCGCCATGGCGTGGCAGGACGCGGCGCGCGCGCTGCTGGCCAGCCCCGCGCTCGCCGACCTGCCGCCGCACCACGCCGACACGGTGCAGGTATAGTGTAGCGGAGGGCGAGGCGCTACAGTGCGTGACGGAGCGCGCCATGGCGTGGCAGGACGCGGCGCGCGCGCTGCTGGCCAGCCCCGCGCTCGCCGACCTGCCGCCGCACCACGCCGACACGGTGCAGGTATAGTGTAGCGGAGGGCGAGGCGCTACAGTGCGTGACGGAGCGCGCCATGGCGTGGCAGGACGCGGCGCGCGCGCTGCTGGCCAGCCCCGCGCTCGCCGACCTGCCGCCGCACCACGCCGACACGGTGCAGGTATAGTGTAGCGGAGGGCGAGGCGCTACAGTGCGTGACGGAGCGCGCCATGGCGTGGCAGGACGCGGCGCGCGCGCTGCTGGCCAGCCCCGCGCTCGCCGACCTGCCGCCGCACCACGCCGACACGGTGCAGGTATAGTGTAGCGGAGGGCGAGGCGCTACAGTGCGTGACGGAGCGCGCCATGGCGTGGCAGGACGCGGCGCGCGCGCTGCTGGCCAGCCCCGCGCTCGCCGACCTGCCGCCGCACCACGCCGACACGGTGCAGGTATAGTGTAGCGGAGGGCGAGGCGCTACAGTGCGTGACGGAGCGCGCCATGGCGTGGCAGGACGCGGCGCGCGCGCTGCTGGCCAGCCCCGCGCTCGCCGCCCTGCCGCCGCACCACGCCGACACGGTGCAGGTATAGTGTAGCGGAGGGCGAGGCGCTACAGTGCGTGACGGAGCGCGCCATGGCGTGGCAGGACGCGGCGCGCGCGCTGCTGGCCAGCCCCGCGCTCGCCGACCTGCCGCCGCACCACGCCGACACGGTGCAGGTGACGACCCTCTAGAGTAGTCAAAATGAACTGAAAACGAAAAATCAATTTCATCTACGCAGTTAGAATCATCATATTGTTGTAAGCACACATCATATCAGCCGCACGACACCCACTGCTGGGTATAGACCTCCCCTAAGGATCTCCATGACGATCGGTCCTGCGCTGCCTGCATCCACTGGCTTCCCGCGACCTTCACCAGATCGTCGGTCCACCTTGTCGGGGGCCTACCCACAGAGCGTCGTCCGGTGCGCGGTCGCCATTCCAGAACCTTTCCGCCCCAACGGCCATCGGTTCTTCTCGCTATGTGTCCCGCCCATTGCCACTTCAGCTGAGCATTCCTTCGAGCGATGTGGGTTACTTTAGTTCTCCTGCGGATCTCCTCGTTTCTGATTCGATCACGTAGGGAAACGCCGAGCATGGCTCTCTCCATTGCACGCTGGGTGACCTTGAGTCTCCTTATGAGACCCATAGTTAGCGACCACGTTTCACTGCCGTAAGTCATCACTGACAACACACACTGTTCATAGACTTTCGTCTTGAGACACTGAGGTAAGTCGGACGCGAAGATTTTTCGAAGCTTCCCGAATGCTGCCCACCCGAGTTGGATTCGACGAGAGATCTCTTTCTCGAAGTTGGACCTACCTAACTGGGCTGCCTGTCCTAGGTATACGTAATGGTCAACAACTTCAAGTGTAGTGTTCTCAACATGACCTGGAGAGGGTACAACATGGGCGTTTGACATAATTTTCGTCTTATCCATGTTCATCATTGGGAAGCACTACGGAGATCTTCGAGCATTGTGTTCAGGTCTTCCATGGTCTCAGCCATAAGGACTATATCATCGGCAAAACGAAGGTGTGTTAGGTACTGGCCATTAATGTTGATGCCGAGTCCTTTCCAGTCCAAGAGCTTAAAGATGTCCTCCAACGCAGCTGTGAACAGTTTCGGAGAAATAACGTCTCCCTGTCTCACACCACGCTGCAGTTGGATAGGATTTGTGTTCTGGTTCTGTACTCGGATCGTCATGGTGGCATTTTGGTACAAGTACCTCAACACCTCGATATACCTATAGTCCACTTGGCACCTTTGGAGTGACTGCAGCACCGCCCAGATTTCAATCGAATCAAAGGCTTTCTCATAGTCTACGAACGCCAAGCAAAGTGACTGATTATACTCCTCAGTCTTCTGTATAACCTGCCGCAGCGTATGGATGTGGTCTATGGTGCTAAAGCCTTTTCGGAACCCGGCTTGTTCGGGAGGTTGGAAGTCGTCGAACTTGCGAGCGAGACGATTCGTAAGGACTCTCGAAAACAACTTATAGACATGACTCAGAAGCGAGATGGGTCTATAGTTCTTTAAGAGGGACTTGTCTGTCACCCTGTTTAAAGAACAAGATCACCTCACTTATGTTCCATGTTTTTGGCGTTCTGCCCTGGACGATGACGGAATTAAAGAGCTTCTGGAGGACTTTGAGTATCGGCTTACCGCCCGCTCTCAGAAGTTCTGTAGTGATTCCATCGTCACCCGCCGCCTTGTTGTTTTTCAGCTGTTTGAGAGCCATACTAATCTCGTACAGGCTGACGTCCTGGATATCTTGGGTATAGTGTCGGGTAAGCTTGGCTCTGGGGTCTTTAGCCTTGCTTTCAACAGGTGTCTGCGTGGAATATAACTGCCCATAGAAGCTCTAGATCTCCCTCAGGATTTCAGGCTTCGATGAAATGATGCGTCCGTCGTCAGTTTTCAGCTTCGTCATTTGGCTTTGCCCAATAGACAGATCTCTCGCTAACACTTTGGAGCCTTTATTCCGCTCGATGGCCTCTTTAATACGATTCGTATTAAATTGGCGAAGGTCGCTCGTCAAAGACTTAGATATCTGTCTATTAAGCTGCCGATAACGATTAGCATCTACTGAACTCTGGAGCCTCATTTCACGTCTCTGATCCATGAGTAGGAGTGTGTGGTCGGAGAGTTTCTTTATCTTGGGACGGCGTCTTAAAGAACTTGGACCCTACCGTACGGACAGTATCCACCACCATGTTGTTAAGATCGTCCACATCTATGCTGTTCTCGAGGGCTTCGAAGCGGTTTTGGAGTTCGAGTTGAAAGCTCTCGGGGTTTTGAATATGGGCCGGCAATGGTCGAATTGTTGATTTTATCAGTCGAGATCTTTCCAGCTTTGGGTTGATATTCAATGTGCCACGTACCAATCGGTGTTCGCTCCCCGTCTTAACAGCGTTGATCACAGTGACATCATTGAATATTTGCTTTTTCGTCGACATGATAAAATCTATCTCATTTCTGACTGTACCGTCCGGACTGACCCAGGTCCACTTCCGGCTTTCCGGCTTTCTGAAGAAGTAAGCACACAAGGTGCTCAAAATATCTTACTATTCATTTCATCAACGCGGCTTTAGTTTAGGGCAGGTGTTGGGTGGGAGCGGTGTTGGAGCAGATGCGTGTAACCTTTAAGCCGAATATGGGTAGATGGGTTCGCAAAGTGAACAATTTTTACTATGGGACTTTTGCTATTAGACAATATGACGTACTGTTGCAGCACAGGATAAATAATTTTTGGTGTAGTTTTGCGAACCTAAATGAGTACCCACCCTACTTAGACACTTATTTTTAATTTTGTTTACAGGCAAATAGAGAAAAATCAGATAGACTAAATGCAGAACTGAAAAAAGCGACAGGAAGAGCGCATGATGTGTCACAAAATTCAAGGTAAGTCATTATTATCTTCTTAAGCTCCTTTCTTACAAGCCATCTTTGATATAATCCATATGATTATTATAATTCTCACTTTCATAAGAAAAAAAATGAGCAAAATAATTAAAGGAAAAAAAAACTCGACAAATAACCTTCATTTGTCGATATATTGTACTAATCAATCACCAAATCACAGATAAACTACATAAGCGTAGAATACACACGGAAGATTTCAAACGAACGATTTAAACATAAAGCCGCTGTTATTTGAAAAATGCGCGGGACCTTTAGAACTAGTCCAAATAACTTTCAGCAATGACAACATTTTGTACTTCAGCAACATGAAACTGAAATATATGTTAAAATGTCCATAATCTTTAATTGCGAAAAGTGACCGGAACACTTTTTTTTATTACGCACTCAGATTTAAGAAATCTTGAGAAAACATGAAATGTGCGAGTCAGAGAGCGGCAAGACGTATACGCCTTCCCATTAATCACTTGATGTTTTATCGAGATGAAAGGTATTTATTTTCCTATGTATGTATATACCCTATGTCCTTCTCTGTACCCATGACCACGTGTATGCAAAATTTCATGATGATCGGTTCAGTAGTTAAGACGTGAAGGCGTAACAAACAAACGGACTTTCGCATTTATAATATTACTAGCGGCCGCCCTAGACTTCGTCTGCGTGGAAAGGTTTTTTGCTATCCCTCGGGAACTATACTTTTTTTCGGGATGAAAGATACCCTATGTCCTTCTCTGTACCCCTGACAACGTGTATGCAAAATTTCATAATAATCGGTTTAGTAGTTAGGACGTGAAGGCGTAACAAACAAACGAAGAAATAAACAAACAAACAAACGGACTTTCGCATTTATAATAATAATATTATTAGTAAGGACTAGCGGTCGCCCGCGACTTCGTCTGCGTGGACAGTTTTTTTGCTATCCCTCGGGAACTGCACGTTTAATCGGGATGAAAGATACCCTATGTCCTTTTCTGTACCCCTAAAAACGCCTATGCAAAAATTCATGATGATCGGTTCAGTAGTTAAGACGTGAAGGCGTAACAAACAATCAAAAACGGACTTTCGCATTTATAATATTAAGTAAGGATATCCTCCTCCGTATTTTTTTCTAAACCCCCTCCCCTTTCGAGTCTAACGTGATTAATGGATGACCCCTAAATTGACGTGTTATTTGCGTGTAGGTCGTCAGCGAGCGTAGAGCACGCGTACAGTGCGACGCCGCGGTCGCCCGGCGCGCGCATCGCGCCGGGATTGCTGCAGAAGTTAGAGGACCTGATGCTGGAGGGAGACTTATTGGAGGTAAGCATTGTTCATTTACTGCATGATATTAAAAAGTAAAGTCACGCGACACGGAAACACACGCGGCTCTCGTCAGTCAGACGCGATAAAATTGTGAAATTCCATTAAAAAATGTCTACTTGCGTCTATAGACGATGTACAAATTATATAGCAACAGTCAGAGATCGGAACACTGGTTAATATCACACGTAAGTACTGCATTTAATAATAATAATATTTTTATATGTATTTTCTATTACTTTATTCGGCCATATTGAAAAAATAGCGAGCTGTCTGCTTTGCGTGTGGGAGTGAAGGAGAGAGGAGCTGACGCGCTGTCAATTGGCAGCCACGCCATTTTACGCTGTTTTAAATAGCAATGATGTTGGCGTATAACCTATCTTTTCTTGAACTATCGTTGATTTACTGGATTTATGAGATTTTAACATTTAAAATGTTTGTTTTCGTGATCGAGTATAGTGCCCCGATTTATGAAATTGTGACATTTGCCTGTAGTTTCGTAGATATGAGAGGTACGCAGAAGGATCATATTATGTCAAAATGTGCGTCTGCTGAAAGGGCTTCGAAGTGCGATTTGAATTACCAAAATCGGTCGGTAACTTTTTTTACGTTAACTTAGGAGTTTTTGCACAGCTTCAAAAGACCGTAGATGATGGAAGATGGTTTTAATTTCGATACCTGCACGCAGATAGACAGATGGACAACAAAGTGATCCTTTAAGGATCCTGTTTTTTCCTTTGAGGTACGGAACCCTAAAAATTACCCCCCCAAACCATGTTCTCGTATAATGCCCCTTAATTGTGAGGTATGTTTAATTACAGGTGTTTTAAATTTTGTTTGATGATATTTGACTGGAAAAGTGATATGTTGACGCTGGTTTTGTGTATGTCAGTCGATCGTGCGTAGTTTGTTGTGATAATATGAATGAGTTTAGTGTACTTGCTTTCAATTGTCAGACAAATCTTGAATTTGTAAAAAGATAAAGCTCGAAGTTTTTTATACGCTCGTATTACAAAGGAAGGGAAGTTAGACGTATAAGATAACGTGCTCATTTACCGATAGACGTATGTCTGTGGGACGCGTTGCAGCTCAAAAGTTTATAGGTTGATCTACGGAATTACAATTACAGTATATGAGGGGTATAGAAGCAAAGGAGAATATCTCCACTTTTCCTGATTTTGTAAAAAACGACAAAAACTATCTTTGTTAAGATACTTATGTTTTTGTACTATTATGTTTTGCTATTCAGTAAACTAGAGTTGGATGAATATAATAGAGCCAGTTTGAACCACATTCATTGCAAAAGTTTATGAATAAACACCTTGGACGAATTAACCACTGGACACGTAACGTAAGAAAAATGTATGAAATCACGATCGACCTATTTTTGCGGGGTGAGGGGGGATTAACTTGTCAAATAATGACAATATTATAGGGTGATTTAGCCGGTTTCCGGCCATAATTGCCGGCCAAATATTATGGATTGTGAAACTCATACATTAGTTCTCGGCCAGGCGGCCGGAAAGCAAATGACCTCCCAAAAATGCATTTAGTTACCCGGCCATCAAATTTAAATGTATAACACCGAAAACTTTACGCGTTTAAGTTAAACAGTACTAAAACTAATTTACCATACTCACACTCAATTGCAAGAAGCTTCACTTTAAATCTTCTATAGCTAATGCCACTTTATAGCTAATGAAATCATTAAAATATTGATTTCATTAGTTTGTTGCATCAAACTACTTTAGGCTATAAACTTTAACTAATGAGAGCCCTAAACATTGTTGCCAATAATAAAGTTAAAAAATGAATGGGATGACCGAATGAATTAAGTTTTGTTTTGAAAAGTATTCAAAGTTTGTATATAAATTGGCCAAAAAAACGCGTTTGACACATAATATGGTTTGACAACTGACATTTTTCTTTCAAATTCGTTGGTTTTTTTTATTTCGGTATTATTTTCTTTGTGAGTAAAAATCTAAACAAAAATATAAATAAAACAAAAACGTGAACGAACGTGAACAAATAATTAATTCAACAATTATTTCGCCATTGTTCTTTGAAAAAATGGTCAGGGAAAGTCAGGGAAAAGTCAGGGAATTTATTTGGACTTTAACAGTGGGCACTCTGGTAAACACTATTGTAACTTACGTTCCAAATAACTCACATGCACATTTTTGCTACTTTTAACGACACACCTACCCTGTTCAATTTTCGCCCTTCTTCCCCACGACACTACCAAGGCGCACCACTGGTAGTGTCGCGGGTATTTTTTTCCCTTCTACACTACCGGCCCAGTAGTGTCGTAGGTAAATGAAAAATTCCATACATATGCATTCCCCACGATACTACCATTAAAAACTTAATTATTGTTAATTAAACTTAATTAATAAATTGTTAAAGTCCTTGTCCGCGCGACCTTGAGCAAGAGAAGGAGGCCTGCCCCCCTACTCAAATGGCCACTTTTCTATTCGTTCGCTAACTTAACACGAATAGAAAAGCCCCCCTGGTTATATTTCTGAAATGGCCGAAAACCATAGGGGGCCGGCAAACCGGCTAGCTCACCCTACTTTGTTTACATACCAAATTTTATTTATTTTACGAAAAATAGCTACTAAAATAGGTTGAAATTGTGCTTACGTGTGAAAAGAAACATTTCTAGATTGCCCGCTATTCTTTTTGCTGAACAATACGGAGCATTTTGCCCATTTTTGTACCAATGTTTCGCCACGAGCTCTAGCATCACACTGACAACGCGAAATCGTTTACTGAGGCTATCGGTCACAGTAAGTGGCTAAGGGGTAAAGGCGAATATGGCTGTCATTTCGCGTCCAGTGGTTGATTCGTCCAAGGTAAACACGGATAGAATTTTGGAGATTGCTATGTTTGATTCCAGTAACTAACTTTGGCGGATGTTTTGGTCAGTATCTGCAAATAAATAAAGTAGTCTTAAACGTAGGTTAAAACCTTAAGTTGTAAAACTTGGAAAAAATATTTTGCATACCTAACAATTTAGACAAAAGTGTTTTATACAATAATTCCATACTTTTCTTTTTGCTTTAATGTTCTTTTCCACATACTGGGGTTTCTTAGCTTTTTTAGCTTGTTTTGGAGGCACAGGCATTTAGCTCCATGTTCACATTTATAAATTAATGAAAAAGTTACTGAGTCCGTTTTTAATGTTTAACAGTTTGAACATGTCAAAACAAAAGTAACAATCTCCACTGGACGTTGTGATCTTTGTTTTGATTGGTCGTTTTCAACTATAAATTTCTAGTGGATAAAGACGTATTTGGTTATGATTTTTAGACAGATCACAAGCTTTGAATCAGTGCTACTAGATGGCATTATTAGTCACATTCTTGTCAAAAGTGGAGATAGTCGCCTTTGCTTCTATAACCCTCATATGTTGACAGAAGCGTAGAGCACTCCGCAAAATTATTTAAATAATTTGCGACTTGCTACACAATATAGTGCAATTCAGTTCAGATTGCACAATAAAGTGCAATTCAGTTCAGATTGCACAATAAAGTGCAATTCAGTTCAGATTGCACTGTGCGCCTGACCCCTACAATTGCGAATGTTAAGTAAACTTCGCAACTAGGTAGGCCATGGAATGGTGACCAAAAAGTTACTATCTCGAGTTCCTCCGTGCTTCGGAAGGCATGTTGCCATCGGTTCCGGCTGCATTTGCAGTGTGACCGATGGATGTGGAGTCTGGGATTCTACCGGCAAATTTTTAGAACTTCGGCGGGATTGCCGAGCTGCAATTTAAAACAGATAAATCGAAGTGATTTTGGAAGATATTGATGTTCGTTTGACGTCATGAATTGAGGTTCGCTTTTATCTGTTTTAATTTGAAACCCGGTAGACTTTCCGAAATTCGATGCGTTAGTTATCTGTTTCAATTTGAAGCCCGGCAGACTAGCTGAAGTTTGATGCGTTAGCCGTTACTGCCCCTTGTCCATCCTCCTTATCCACCCATAAGGAAGGCCTGTCTTCCAGCTGTGGAGACGTGAAAAATAGCTGAGGTCGAAGGAGTTATTAAAGTGCGTTGTTGTCACCCAGGTCCGGCTAGAGGAGCAGTCACAGGTGTGGGCGTGCGTGTGGTGCGCGCGCGAGGCGGAGGGGCGGCGCGGGGGGCGCGTGCTGGACGCGGGCCGCCGCAAGCGCGCGCCGCGTCAGCCCCCGCCGCGCCACCACCAGCTCAAGAGGACTCGACCTGCGCACCACGGTCAGTACCATACGTAGATGTTGAGGCAGAAATCGGCACGCTCTTTTGGCTATACATGGGGCGAAAAAGGAAATACTTTCGCCGAGCTCCGTGTCTGTGCTCTATTTTTCAGTAGTACACCACCTGCCTATTGCAGTCGGGGAACCGTTTTGTGGAACAATATTTAATTTAAGAGGTCTCCCGACTGCAATGGCACTTGTTTTTTAACTTTTTAGTTCATTTTTGGCAGTGCAGTCGTGATTTTTAAATTTATTTATTTTTATTTCACACATTTTAGTGAAAAATTATATACCTATAGTTTTGAAATGTGCTCATTAAAGCCTTTCATTTGATACTCATATTGTAATAGTAAATTTTTTTTTTCAAAATTGATAATGGCGTCGTACAGTCGCAATGTTGACTTTAAAAAAATATAGCCAGTGTCTCTTGGAATGATGTAAGAATTCTAACGATACCCCATACTCCAAATCCGTTGAGCCAATTAGAAGTTATGGTGGAATAAAGAAACTCACTTACCCACAAACATACATGAACCCTAAACACATATACACTCCTTTTTGGGCAGTCGTGTAAAAACAGGATAAAATAAATATACTATTAGAGCTCCCATCCATGTTTTTTTGTACCGTTTTTTGGTACGAAACTCTTCGTGCACAAGTCCGACTCGCGTTTGGCCGGTTTTTTGATAATGCCAGTTATTATAAAATATTTTCTTTGCCTGCAGCAACAGTCCCCAAAACGACGTTAAAACGAGGTTCAGCGACCACAACAAACTATCTCAACAGGAAACAGGTAAGTTTTTCTTTGCTTCTTTACTACATATTGTTATTATCTAACATTTAGCTAAATAGTAAATAGGAACTGATTTTACATAAAAATGTAACTCATAGTTTTCAAATAAGTAGATCATAAAGTGAAAATGACAAAATTTATTTTGATATTTATTACATAACAATGAGGATCAGTAACAGGTTTGAATCCTATAGTTTTATTGATATAATATAAACACATATTGATAGCTATGAAACCTAGTGAAAGAATTTTTGAAATCCTTTTAGAAATGGTTGAGTTAAAAGGGTTTGAATGAAATGCCAAGCTCAATGCAATATGTGCTTTATCACGTATGACATAAGGTTCGCGTACGTCGCGATGACGTCATAGGGACCCCCAAAAAACCAGTGTTTTAGCTCTTATAACTTCTCAGGTTTAAGAGATATCGTAAAAAAAAATTTCACAGTTAATCATGTAGTGGCATAAGCTTTCTAATTAGCCACTAAACAAAAATCGTTACTGATCCTCATTGTTTCGGGATTTGTCGGATTTTATATAATTATGTGTCATCAATTAAACATTAACTTACATTGTTAATTTGATAAAGACTATATTTGATAAAAAAACATCTTGCATGTCGACTTTTGTCTTCACAATATTAATGTAAAGTCTGTTTATCCTTACTTGTTCTATTTGGTAAACAATCTTCATTCAACCGTAAAATTAAAATATTTGAAAAACAATAAAACAATAGTTTTCCACACAAACAAATAAGTTTATAATAATTTAATTTAATAGGACCCGATATTATTAATAGGTCATTCTGAACTTACCATCCTTTTAAGGATGTGTCCAGTGCAGTCCATGAAATAAAACAACTTTCTATAAGAAACATGACGTGTCGAATTTCGCCTCAAAATGTTGGTCATCCCATATTAAATTGATCACGTGATCTCGTTGATTTGTATGGATAGTCGATTTTGTTTCCATATTTGGCTATGTGTTCCTTAGAGAAAGTTGTTCAGTTTCATAGACTGAACACATCCTCAAAATTTGGTGATAAAATTTGATAACAAAATGACCCTGTGTCGTTACTGATATTATAAATTCGAAAGTCCGTTTGTTTGTTTGTTACGCTTTCACGTCTTAACTACTGAACCGATCACCATGAAATTTTGTCGTACGAGAGCGATACAAGTACGTACTATGGGCAACAGCGTCGCTTAACCAGTTAGCGACAAAATTCGTGTGCGCGCGTATCGCCCCTGCACGAACTAAACGTATGTTGTGACGGCGCGGCGTGCAAAAGATTTTAACCTTAGCAGTGGTTAAGCGACGCTGTTGCCCATGGTACATGTTCAAAGAAGTTTGCACACGGCGTCGTAGCGTAAGCGTATCTTATGAGATTTTATTGTCAATACGATAGTCGTAGCGCACTGACGTAAAACATACTTTCTATATGTTTGGTGATAAATCCGTCGGCGTGAAGCTGTAGTTTATATTCTGGAACAATATCTACGCCTACGCTACGATTCGTGTGCAGAACTCTGCTCGTATCGTATTCGTCGCGTCTTTACGATACGTTTACGAGACTACTACGCTTACGAGCCACGTGCGGAGGGCATAAAGGCTCTAAGAATAAACAGAGTATAGCAACTCGTGTTGTGATTTAGCAGGGTTCGTCAGCATCCGGGCTGATGATGCGCAAGCACTACATGGCGCGGCAGGAGCGCCGCAAGCGCCACATGCCGGCCTCCACGCGCGGCAAGCGGCCCACGCAACGGGGCGGTGAGTATACACGCGGTTACTGCAGGGCTCGTCGGTCCGGGCTGGTGATGCGCAAGCACTACATGGCGCGGCAGGAGCGCCGCAAGCGCCACATGCCGGCCTCCACGCGCGGCAAGCGGCCCACGCAACGGGGCGGTGAGTATACACGCGGTTACTGCAGGGCTCGTCGGTCCGGGCTGGTGATGCGCAAGCACTACATGGCGCGGCAGGAGCGCCGCAAGCGCCACATGCCGGCCTCCACGCGCGGCAAGCGGCCCACGCAACGGGGCGGTGAGTATACACGCGGTTACTGCAGGGCTCGTCGGTCCGGGCTGGTGATGCGCAAGCACTACATGGCGCGGCAGGAGCGCCGCAAGCGCCACATGCCGGCCTCCACGCGCGGCAAGCGGCCCACGCAACGGGGCGGTGAGTTTATAGGCTATTTCAACGGATGGACACGGACAACCAGACTTATGAATAAGCGCCACCGTTTTTTGTTTGATATTCCAAAGACTCGCACTCGTTTTGCTTCAAATTTTATCATCCGTACCGCTAGAGAGTGGAACTCCTTGCCTGAGTCTGTTTCCCGATAGGTACAATCTGGGGGCCTTCAAGTCGCGAGTGAATAGGTATCTTCTAGGCAAGCGTGTTACATCTTAGATCGCATCATTGCTTACCATCAGGCGTGATTGGGCAAGTGAAAGTGAAAGTGATATATATTTTATTTAAATAAGCTCACATAATAAACATTTTTAAATCGTCAATTCTTTTACCCTACCACCCATTATGACGTCTTTTAGCTGACAAGAAAAATGGGCGCAAAAAACTTGTCAGCTTTATCAGATGGAACGATATTTACAAATATGTATTTCGTTTCCAGACTTTATATTAACAAAGATTAACAAAAATAACATTATTGAATTAGCTCATTTCAAATTTCTTAATCAATTTACAGATTTTAAGCTAAATTCAAAGTTTGAACTTGTTATTCAGTCTAGGCTGTTACAATAAATAAAAATAAAAGAAAAACATACAATTCAATACGCGTTAAGATAGGTAGTCAGAAGCAGACCCATTCCCACTGGCAGCACCAGTTCACGAGCACGACGTATGAACCATTCACCTCTTCGCTCAACAAGCAAGTGCTTGCCTATCTATCATGAAAAAGTATAACCCGGAAACATGGTGCCCTTTGCGGATCAGTAACTCTACCATGAGTTGATGCAAACTTTCGCTATCGAAAACAGTCAAAATCCATTGTCTTTTGACAGTTAAACGTGATATCATGTCGCGTTTCAGTGGTCATGCTAAGGAAGCTGAGATGGCCACTAATCCTCATAGGATAAGAAGAAGAAGAACGGTAGATAAATAGATAGATAGATAAAAAGTTTTATTTACTACGACACACACATTACATTCATCAGTACAAAAACGACTTAAAAAAAACAATAAACAAACATTTGCGAGAAAAAAAAAAAATAAGGAAAAAAAAACAAAAAATATGAATAAAACAGTGAGAGGAGGGAATGCACGTGTGTGCAGCAGTAAGTAAGGTCTAGGCTTGGTGTGTCGCATTTGCCTGACAGCAAAAACACCGATTTTCAGCCGTCACCTTGATGAAACGCGGGAACCAGTAACTGCGCTGTTATGTCGAGAACATGTGCGTGAGTGTGTGTGTGTGTGTGTGTGTGTGTGTGTACATCTGTGTGTGCGCGTGTGTGTGTTCGGGATGTGTGCATGTTGAACGTATGAACAAATATTTTATAAAAAATACAATAAGAAAAGAAAAACAATAACGGTCAAAGCAACTATAGTATTTTTGTAACACGTATAATTTGTGTGCAGGTCGCGGCGGGGGCGGGGGCGGGGGCGCGGGGGCGGCGGGCGCGGGCGCGGGGCGGCGGCGGCGCAGCAGCAGCTCGTCGCAGTCGTCCGCCGACGACGACGAGGACTGCGCCGCGGCCGACTGCCTGAGGCCCACAGGTAACCTATTATATGAGCTATCACTTGTTAGATTATGAATACAAGACGAAACGTATAACTGTTTGCGTGGCTCACACGACGCATTGCAAGATTATCAATATGTGCATTGATTCGCATTAGGGTGATTTTCTTGTCATGGGGATCTTCACCTTTTCAGCATTCGGGCGAAACTTCGCTCACTCATACACTCTTTTCCAAGCAACAAATTAATAGTTTGCGTCCTTGTTATTTATCTTTTATTTCCTTATCTTAAAGGTAGATGCCATGCCAAACAAATTCACATCGCAGCTACTTGTGTCACAGCTTTCTGCGTAACGAAGTCACTCCGCGTACACGTATTTTTGATTCGTAGATAATACATAAATGCTATACACATCGACTGCCTGTTCGACTGTGTGTTACCTGGCGCTACATGATTATGGAGTTTATTATTCCTTTATTATATTTTACAAAAATACCGTAGCGACTACCGTAACTTCGTCGTGTCGACATTTTCGAACTATTTTCCATTCGCGACGGCAAAACTGCTTTTAGTGAGGATGATTTTAAAATCGCGTGTGTCAATTGTAGGTTACGTATTTTAAAACGACAAAAATAACTTCGCGAAGATAATCACTTTCGCGGTGGTACTTTTGTAAATTCGCTTTTAGTTTTTAATTAATTTCTGAGTCGTCTCCTCGAATTGGTCACACGTCGTCCGATACATGTTGTATTATGTTTGTCGTGTTTAGGCAAGGTGGACTGGGTGCAGTGCGACGGCGGGTGCGACCAGTGGTTCCACATGCACTGCGTGGGGCTCAAGCGCGACGCGCTACGCGACGACGACGACTACGTGTGCGGCTCCTGCGCGCACAGGCGCTGAGCCACAGGTAACTAAACTAGTGGCTCAGTAAACTAGACCTTGCTCAAATTGTATGTTTAAAAAAATCGAAAAGATGCCGCCACGAAATTTACATTTTGAAAAGCAGAACTATGTGCTGTTTGGTAGGTTAGGTATTTTTTTTTATGCACAACGGTATAGTGGCCTTCATCTGCCCTGTTAAGTGACGATATGACCGAAGGTGGAGGCACACTACACTCGGAATCCTCATTCATCAGTGAGGAACTGGCTATCTTACCTCTAACTGTCGGAACACAACAATTTTCAAATTGTTGTTATGGCGTCATTAATTATATATTTTCTTAGTTCGATAGCGCTTTTGTCATTTTCGAATGAGTTCTTTTTAAGTTGTCTTTGAATAAAAGAAAACAATGAGAAAAAAACATCTTAAAATTATGTACAGTCAGCAAAGCTATGAGCTGAACAGTTTGAAAATAAATCGCTTGCAAGGATGTAACTAAAAGTTCGTCTTTTACCTGCCTCCATTGTTTTTATACAAAAGATGCTTTTGTGACTTTTGGGTAAACGCAAGACAATACAAATTACTCAATCTAGAAATGAACCTTAAGGTGTTCAGCTCATAGCTTTGCTGACTGTACATTCTAATCGTTCCCATATTTCAGTACTTTACTAATGCTGATAGTAAGATAGTACTACACGATGCTACTCCACCGTATACTCTACCGGTATACAGCATGCTTAGCTATAAAATATAGCTTTTATTAATGACAATTTTTACCTCTAGTTGCAGCTCGTTGCTTCTGTAGTGGTGTTGTCGCCTACGATGTCGCCGCGTCGTCAACCGTCGCCAGTGACTACTGTGATACAGTGACTATGCAGTGACCACGAACGGTTGGACGAGTACTGTGATCGTGGCTAGAGTGTTGTTACGTGACTACGGTTTCGTTGAGCTGTGTTCATACGATTTTGAGTCTTGTGTACAGTATAAATAGGTTCTGAAATTCAGCAGATTTTTTGGTCGATCACACATGGTTCAGTGGAATGTGCTGGTATAATACAGGAATATTTATTCATGTTTTGCTTGCTGTAAAACAATTAACATGGACCTGACAATTTTTCATTATTAGAGAAATAACACGCGTGCGATAAGAGTAGTTTTTTGTAATTATTTTTAGGCAATTAATTTTGTTATTTAAGGAGTTGTATTTTATAACATCAGTAATGCAATTTGTTAAGATTTTTAAAGCAAAATTTAAAGATTATGCGATGGGGTTATGTTTTGTATGAGTTTTTTTTACTTACTTAACAGAAATGACTAACTCAGAAAAAGCTACAAAAATGAACATTGAAATGATCTTATGAAAATATATTGGACAAGATACATGATTCGAAAGCTTTGCAACAGCTTTCAGAGCCGGGAAACTGATCACATAGTAGATTAATAAAATGTTTTAAATGTTGTGTTTCAGTGTTTAAAATAAGTCGAATGTTACAATAATGCATAACTGGTAACACTCGGGAACATATTTATTTACCACTAGTTGACAGGTAAATGACATTTTAAATTTAAAGCAATTGTCAAATTGACATACAAAAATTAAATTCATTGTGATGTAGTTAAATTAATTGCATGTGTGCATGATCTTAAAAAAAAAACCACATTATTTATACGAATGTAGCTAGGTGTTACATTCTAAATTTATTTAAAAACAAATATAAAACAATTTTTATGAGTTTAAAAAAAAGTAAACCCTTTTTTGTAAAAAAAGTTGTATTTTGACATGCACAACTAGTAACAGATACATAAATTAATAACAAAGAGTGGATAACCGGAAATATGCAAGAAAATTATTAATTAATCAAAGATAAATTATTAAATTTTAATCTATTGGTGTTGTAGTGCCCCGATCCCGATGACCAACTCGATCCGAATTCACCATTTCCTCTCGGTAGTACAATTTTAGGTGCATTTGATGAAATAACTGCGAATTTTACCAAATATTCAGTTATTGACTCAATGAATTGACAATGTAGTGTTATGAAAACATAGAGAAACGACAGATAACAAAGTAACTGACAAACTAGGTATAGCTCTACCATGATTTGAAGCACATTGTTTTTGCTACCGAAAACTATAGGATATACTCCTTACAGCCAATGCGAGTGAAAGAGAGAAAAAGATAATTTATGGTAGCGAAAACAGTTTGCATCATGTTATATTTTTAATGAGTCCAAGTTTACGACGTCCTGGCGCATAATGTCCTTTTCTCAAAATTTCCTTTCTCATAATGTCCTTTTCTCGAAATGTCCATTCTCAGAATGTAATTTCTCAAAAAGTCCTTTTCTCAAAATGTCTTTTTCTCGAAATGTCCTTTTCTCAAATAGTCCTTTTAATATGCAATATTTATATATATTAATAATGATAAATAAATAATATTTTTGACTACAAATAAAGAGACCGGTTCATGATTATTATTACTTTTTTTATTTATGATTCTATCCATCATTATTTCTTCAATTTTATAACTACATTACTCATTACTTTATAACATTATTAGACTTAATTTAATACATATTTACATGCATTACATGTCTGTGTTTTTGATGATAATTTAGATAAGCCACTAACTAAAAAAGCTTTGATATGTATTTGTTAAAAAAACATATTGCATATTAAAAGGACATTTTGAGAAAAGGACATTTCGAGAAAAAGATATTTTGAGAAAGGGACATTTTGAGAAAAGGGACTTTTTGAGAAAGGACATTTCGAGAAAAGGACATTATGAGAAAGGACATTTTGAGAAAAGGATATTATTCGCCAAGACGGTTTACGAGTCGGTGTTAAAAAATCTGTTTCATAAACTGTCTGTAACATCTAATTTTGGTCACGTAATACGTCATTATAAAATTGGAATAAAAATTGAAAAACATTAGTTAAACGAGACGGTCACAAACTGTCCTGTCTTTAAGTTCTATAAAAATATGGTTTCATAACATTATGGTCAGAAATAGTTCTCATATTCCATGTTTATGAAAGTGTTACAATCGTTATGCAATGTTATGGAATAAATAATAGTAATTTGATGTTGTTACTGGTTAACATAAACTTTTTAATGAATGACGGGTGAGAATCGCAACTTGTCACTCACTTCTGCCTTGTCTGGTTTTTCATATTTTGCAAATCGCCTATTTCTATGCATTTGCTACTTTTTTTCTATGCAAGGTAGCATTATCAAAGAGTGAAATACTAAAACGACATTTGTTAATTTGTAATAATCGCGATCAAAACAATTTTGATAGTAAGCGATATCTCGGAAACAAATTTTTGTAAATATTTTTTTAATAAGAGAGTTTTAATAAAATAATTATTTAGAAGAATTTTTTAAATGTAATTGGATTTTTGGAATACTGATAGTGTAAATTGTGTGTTGATGCTGTAAGTCATAACTTAAGTGAGCGTGAAAAAAATTTAATCAACCTGAGTATTGTTTTGCATAAAGATCGAATTAAAATTATGTTTTTAAGTTCCAATTGAGATCTTGTTTCCGATAGTTCTTTTGTGTTTTTTGTGAACCTGTGCTTGACTTAAAATGATTTGCTACTCCGGACAAAATGAGCGTTTGCCCTCACATAACGGCCTGGCCACGCGAAGGCTCGAAGGGCGGCGCGGCGAGCGGGTTCTCTTCATTGCGTGTTCAGACGATCATCGCACTATAGTTCATGAGAACGTTCGTGGCACGCGGGGTTGTAAAACTTTTCAGTGACGTCAGTCATTAGGGTTGCGCGTGCCATTGAAATGAGTCCGAGCCCGCCCATAAGGTCTAAAAGTGCAAGGGAGCGTGCCATATAGCTACTCCGTTCGCGCATTTTACAACCTCGCGAGACACGAACGTTCTCATTGACTATAGACAGTTAATTGGCATCCACACACCATGTATTACTATCACTTTACTTCACGTGGCCAAGCGTTTCCACACACGTACCAACATAACGCACAAACGCTGTCAGCTATGTTGATCCGTGTTGAAACTGTAAGAATGATCAATATTTTCTATTAAGTCTGTAAATATCGTAGCTGTGGTTGATCTATGTACATGAAGCGCTCGCGCGTTTATTATTTGTTTGTAAGGAGGTTTTAACGACCGCGTCACTTTTAACGTTATTCGTGTAATATAATATTTGACAGTTATATATAGCAATTATTTTTCAGTGAGTGGAAATTGATATAAAATGTCTATCAATCGCGGAGTAAATCCCAACTATTTGTTTTTACATTTGTAATTTATTTAATGGCTCAGGCACACATTCGCGTAGCGTGTGAGCTCGCTATTCGCATCGCCTCTCGCGTCGATGTGTGCCTGCGTCATAACGTGTACTTTTGATGATTTTTTGCACTGAATCATTTGAATGAACCGCAATTGGTTTTTCTATTCTTAAAATTGCGATGCGGGAAAGAGTAATGAATTGTAAAGTGAATGTAAATGTAGTCAGTTTTTCTTTACTTGTAAAATCATGTCTAAAATATTGTAATTAATAAAGATTATTTTTTATATTTTTAAATTGCAAACTAATTTAAAGAGTCTAGTGAGGAATAAAACTTGTAAAGAAAAACAGACTTTAGTGATATTAAATTGTAAACTCGTGATGCAAAGGCCTTATAGATTTTTCCACTGGTGTAATTAAGTTTGCTTTTCGTTCGGAGCTTGATGACAAATTCTTTAAGCCAATATGAACTCTATAGCTTATTACGAAAAGCTTTTATTTATGTGTAAATGTAGGGACGGTTCCGGCCGCAAGCCATTTATTAATTTAGTCCAATTTTTAATAATTAAATTTAAAGTTTGGATTGTTAATATTTTTTAAAATACTTGACAGTGCTATTTCTTGATGGATGAGATTTAGATTTGTCAAACTCAAGAGTTGGCTGACCTCTAAAATTTTAAAACGCCATTTGACGAGCCTTGTCAAAAATGCGTGCTAAAAACATCAAGTTGAGTCTGGTCTGAGTCATAAAGGTGACAAAAGTCAAGGAATGAAAATTATAGTCAAATATTTATCTAGAAGTGGCATTGTGAAGCAAACGGCTGTTATATCGTGAATGTTAAGTTAACCGAGGGCGATACTTCCACTGTTCGTTTGATCTCTGTATGGCGTCGGTTCACCTGTTTCTACGGTCGGACGAGTGGGTCGCGGCGCCAGTACGAAAAATATATCAGCATCTTAGAGTAAATTGTTACATTCGAAATTATAATGATGGTTGGACATCTTGTTATCGAATGAAAATATTATTTAAAAAAAAATAACGCAAATGGCGTTAAACAAATTATTAAAAGCATATCCTTTAAATCAAAAGTTTCGGATCACGCCGCGCCCCGCTACAAGTTTGATCCTTAACCGAGTTTATGTATGAAAATTGTACAGTGTAGCTAAGTAATCGCCTGTGCAACTATAGTGGCGAGCCCCGCGACAATGTGTACAGACTGTTTTGTATTGAATTAACATTAATATTGCCAAAAACTAGTAGTCGATCAAGCCAACATCCCCACGTATGGTTGGACAGGGCGATCCATCGTGTACCAAATAATATAGAATATTATAGAAAAATAACTGTGTTTTGATTAATTTATTTTGCCATTACATCATTTTACATCTTATATACTTTGAATACTTTTTATCTCGGCTTCATTTTTAGAGGCTTTACCGCACCGACAAATGAGTAACGCTCTATTGAAATATAGGCGTCTAGTAAGCTTCCGGTATGCTTTCGGTACTGCGTATACCGAGCGTGATGTCATACCGATGCTGCTCCGACAAATTAGTAAAGGGCCTTATTGGAACAACTGAGTCTTGGCAAAATGGTCTTATTTCAACTTAATAAAGGAGTGCTGCATCTTCTCTCAGACTCCTTCCCTTTATAAGCCTGTATCGGATCCATCTCTATGGACATCCTAGCTTCAATCTCCTCACGGGTCAGCGGCCTGCCCCTGAACTCGTTTTCGATCTCCTGCAAAGTCCGACCTTTTGTCTCTGGCAATAAGAACCATATTACAACTAAATTGTAAAACAAAATACCCGCGTAGACCACATACGTGCCGTGTAACCCGACACTTTCTATCAAGCCAGGCAAAGTCTTTAGAGCCACGAACATAAACCCTGATAATGACCACATACTGATCATACCCCCCACACTCTTGTACTGCAGAGGAAATACTTCCCCTGCTATGACATTTGGTAAAGGCACCATACCTGTTGCCACAGAAAAGTAGTGTACATTGATCAAAATGGCCGGTATCCACAGAGCATCGTAAGACAGTCGGCCATGGTCTTTCAAGTAGACGTAAATAGCTATCGCTAAATGACTCAAGACGCAAAGACCGCCCGTGAAAAACATCATTGTGCGTCTCTTGGTCTTGTTTATCACGTAGACTGCAGCAGCATTGGATATTATCCTCTGAGTATCCAGCACGATCATCCAGAAGTGAGCGTTGACCAGTGGACCCAAAATTAACCGCAATATCTCAGTAGAATAAGAAGCCATCGTTGTGCCACCAGCGAACTGTATCATACAATTGGCATGGACCATGAGCGTTATAGGCTTGTAAAACTCTTTCTTTTTAACTGTCGTCAACATGTCTCTGAACCGATTGGTCTTTTCGTTCTTTGTATCTTCAGTTTTAGCTCTCTTTATCAAAATCCTGGCTTGTATCATTTCTTCCAACTCTTCTTCTTCTCCGTGTCCTCTAAGCCATTTGAAGATCTGCCTGCATTCATCGTAGCGTCCTTTAGAAGCGAGCCAGCTAGGCGATTCTGGGGAGTAGAATGTCATGATGAGGCTGGCAATGGAGAAGAAGACGCAGACTACAGCAGTCATCCTCCATGACATGAGGGAGCCGATAAGGTGCACGAAGAAGATGCCGAAGGCTTGCGTGAGGGCTACGGTCGTGAGGAAGGCGCCTCGGTTCTTGGGGCTGGTGTACTCGCCGATGAGGATCGAACGCAGCGGAGAGAGCATTCCAAAAGATAGACCACCTAAGATTCTTCCGATGAAAATGGCCTGAAATTGGAATTCATTTACCTAAGTACAGGTATAGTATAGGCTTAGAATAATTACACCTAGAAGCCGTGTCCTTGTATGCAAAGTGAGGCAACTTATACTGAGCCAAAATAATAAATAAATAATAAATAAATATTTGACAACATCACATACATTGCTCTAATCCCAAAGTAAGTAGCTATAGCACTTGTGTTATGGAAATCAGAAACAACGGTGGTATGACACACACCCAGACCTGAGACAATATTGAAAAGTTCATTTTCTACATTGACTCAGCAGGGGATCGAACCCAGGACCTCAAGAGATGGTGACGCCTTGAAAACCGGCGTGCAAACCACTCGACCACGGAGGTCGTCAACAAAATGGCTCAGTTCTCAGATTTATATCCTTCATACGTTACCTAATCGTAACTTAAATCCAATAATATAATAATTAATCTCTTTAAGGTAGGGAAATTGAAACTGTTTTGTACTAATTAGGCATGATTATTTAATAATTGACAATAAAAATCTGAAAACGGCGCCATTTTGGCTGTTTTTGCTGCCTCACCTTTGACAGCGCGCTTTGTAGGGAATTATCGTTCTAGGTGTAATTATTCTAAGAGTATAGGTAATCATTCTAAAAGCTAAAATTTTATGTTGCGTTTCTCATTCTTTCAAAGGCGAGAAGTACCTACTCATCTAGGTTCTTTCAACTTACGTAACAGATAGGTAAGGTAATCTCATTTTTTTGGGAATTAATACTTTAGCATACCAAAAAACATTTTGTTCTCCAAAATTAGTAAATGCTTACCAAATCCTAAACCGCCTAAAAAAATTTGGTATGATCATTTATTTACCTACTTATTCTGGGTTAGGTTAGTACTTAGGTATGGTGATCGATCATTTAAACATAGCCTTTTTTTATTAAACCAGAGGATAGTGCAACTGTGAAACAGGTCCTGAGAATATAACCACTGCTAAATACAATACGACTCGAATCATACGAATAATATGTTTGTTTTTAGTCAGCACAACTTACAGTAAAGTTGGTGGCCATGATTGTGATCGCCCACCCCACAATGACTGGCGCGGTGACCGCATAGTGCGCCACCTTCCGGCCGTACCTCTCCATGATGGGAGAGATCACGAAGCTGCCTATCAGCATCATAATGCCAGTTATAGAAGCTGTGAAAAGGTAATCATATGCAACTCCGAATCTTGTAATCAATACCTTTGAACAATGAAGAAAGTTGGTAAGTATCAAGAAATTGTGATTCTTATCACAGATTATATAATACTATAATACCCTTTATGAACTTTGGAAGCAGTTTAACAGACCGACGAGTGGTATCATCTGCATTATATTATTATGATATGAATGAAAACTGTATTTGGTTACAACATACAAAATGGTTAACTAAACATTCGGGTTTGATACCTAAGATCAACGTTCATTAGGTCAAAATTTAGTACATCAACACCACTAGATCATAGCAACAGATTATTAGGTATGTCAACGATTCACTACATCAACAGTTTAGTAGTCCTAGCCTACGAACCTCGCGTTCCGTGAATAAATTCAAGCGTAAAAACTCGGGAGCATCCTTAAACCACTGATCCCACCAATGTTTACAGTTAATTTCTTTTATCGGTGGTAGGGTAGGTGCACCAGTGAATGAACAAAAGTGTTATTTTTCTATAAAATAAGAAATCTTTTGTTTTCTACTCGTAACAGCATTTTTTTAAATGAAAGTTCATTCTTCATTACGTTAACTGGCTGCACAGACGACTATATATGTTCCGTAGTTTCTAAATGGCGATTGCTCAAAGTGGACACGTTGTGTGGACACTGTTTCTATCGACCAGTATTAAGGACTATGGTGCGACAACATATTTTAAGATGATATATGATTCATTCTACAAAGAAAATTAGTTTCTAAGATGTAATAATGATTATTTCGTCTAATAGAAAGCAGATTATAAAGAATTTCATTAGTTTTAACAAAATATAGGGGTGTTAATAACTATTAAGCATTTCTGAAATATTGTAGATATTATATTGAACATTATTAAATTCTGAATAGTATGTGCCATTATTATAGCAAAGTCATCCAGAAATAGGTAGGTAGGTATTCGTAATTTTTAAGTTTCAAATCGCCTTAAGGGTTCATTCACTGGTGCACCTACCCTATCATTAGTTTACGATTACGACACAGTTTTACAGAATGTACTAATGCGACTTGTGTAGAGCCACACTTTTTACGATTGTAAAACTGTGGTTTATGACCACAACACATGGATCCATGGCACTGCCGGATTTGTCAATAGGCCGAGTAGGCCGCGGCCTAGGGGCGGCAAGGGCCTAGGGGGGCGGCGGACCAGTAACGCCATTCACCCGCCCGCCTGAGGGACGGCTGGTACTACTCGGCCTAGGGCGGCCAAAACTGTAAATCTGGCACTGGTCCATGGGTAATATCCAAGAGTCAGCCTCCTTGGTGAGGGTGATGGTAGACCCTAGGTGGTGCAGCTGCGGCAGCAGGATGGCCGGGTAGCCCAGTACGCACCCGTGACACACTTTGTTGAGCTTGAGCCCCACCGCGCATATGTCACGAGTATTAAATGTGTTTTACCTATCCAAGAGTCAGCCTCCTTGGTTAGCGTGATGGTAGACCCTAGGTGGTAGAGCTGCGGAGCTGCCGGGTAGCCCAGCACGCATCCATGACCCACTATGTTGAGGCCCACCGCGCATGTCACGAAGCACTACACAACGATAAATTAGCTGTATTCATGTGTTTCACCTATCCAAGAGTCAGCCTCCTTGGTGAACGTGATGGTAGACCCTGGGTGGTGCAGCTGCGGTAGCAGGATGGCCGGGTAGCCCAGCACGCATCCGTGACCCACTATGTTGAGGCCCACCGCGCATGTCACGAAGCACTGCACAGCGATAAATTAGCTGTATTCATATGTTTCACCTATCCAAGAGTCAGCCTCCTTGGTGAGCGTGATGGTAGACCCTGGGTGGTGCAGCTGCGGTAGCAGGATGGCCGGGTAGCCCAGCACGCATCCGTGACCCACTATGTTGAGGCACACCGCGCATGTCACGAAGCACTGCACAACGATAAATTAGCTGTATTCATATGTTTCACCTATCCAAGAGTCAGCCTCCTTGGTAAGCGTGATGGTAGACCCTGGGTGGTGCAGCTGCGGTAGCAGGATGGCCGGGTAGCCCAGCACGCATCCGTGACCCACTATGTTGAGGCCCACCGCGCATGTCACGAAGCACTGCACAACGATAAATTTGCTGTATTCATGTGTTTCACCTATCCAAGAGTCAGCCTCCTTGGTGAGCGTGATGGTAGACCCTGGGTGGAGCAGCTGCGGTAGCAGGATGGCCGGGTAGCCCAGCACGCATCCGTGACCCACTATGTTGAGGCCCACCGCGCATGTCACGAAGCACTGCACAACGATAAATTAGCTGTATTCATATGTTTTACCTATCCAAGAGTCAGCCTCCTTGGTGAGCGTGATGGTAGACCCTGGGTGGTGCAGCTGCGGTAGCAGAATGGCCGGGTAGCCCAGCACGCATCCGTGACCCACTATGTTGAGGCCCACCGCGCATGTCACGAAGCACTGCACAACGATAAATTAGGTGTATTTATGTGTTTCACCTATCCAAGAGTCAGCCTCCTTGGTGAGCGTGATGGTAGTCCCTGGATGGTGCAGCTGCGGTAGCAGGATGGCCGGGTAGCCCAGCACGCACCCGAGACCCACTATGTTGAGGCCCACCGCGCATGTTACGAAGCACTGCACAACGATAAAGGGTGTTAAATTCTCCACATTTTTTGGGTAAAAAGGAACCCTTACGGTGTGACTCAGTCTGTCTGTCAGTCACAGCTGGATATCTCGAGAACTACTAATGGTATCAACTTTAAATTTGGAATAGTTTGAGAAGACGTTTGCCCAACTATTTTGCAAATAAGAAAGAAATAAAAAAAAATTACGGGACTGAAAAGTAGTCTTAAAAATGTATTAGTTCCACTACCGGTCAACAGATGGCGCTGACCTATATCTGCAATAATAATTTTATTATTATACTCTCCAGTGTATTTTTTATGATGGTACGGATACCTTCGCTCGGTGCGCGAGACCGACTCTCTCTTGACCGATTTTTTTTTGATTGAAACGTAACTTTCATTTAATAATTCGAACAAGGGACTTTCATCATTTCCTTCCTCTGCTGGCCATAATTAGATCTCCTTGCCTTGAATTCTACTACTTATTCTCTATCAAATATATGGTTCTTATAAGCATCTGTAAGAAGTGGTTTTTACTTCTCAAAATTAACAGTAAACTGAGAAGCCCAGACAAGTGTGATGTAAACATTTTAAATTAGGTATTATCCAAGATGGCTTCCGCTTTGTGAAACCTTACGTTGACTCGACCACAAAATCGAACCTGGCACTACGGTATGTACTATGGGCAACAGCGTCGCTTAACCAGTTTTCAACAAAATTCGTGTGCGCGCGTATCGCCCCTACACGAACTAAACGTATGGTTGTGACGGCGCGGCGTGCAAGCGATTTTGACCTTAGCAGTGGTTAAGCGTCGCTGTTGCCCATGGTACCTACTGTATCTATATGACGGCTAATACCCGAAGTGTGGCTACACCTAGTTTTAGCCGTCTTAAACTAGGTGTAACCGGTAGCTGATGGTTAAACCTAGGTGTAAGTAGTGTAATCCAATTGCTCACGGCTAATACTAGGAGTAGCCGGTTGCATTCGGCTAAAACTAGGTCTAGCCTTCTTTATGCCTCTACTCAAGAGAAGTAATTTATGGGGTATTATTACTATTATACATTCTGTGGTATTATTAAGAAAGTTATTCTATTGTATGTTAAAAATAATAACCTCGAAATTTAACATCTCCGCTCCGCTGCGCTTCGCGCTCTAGACTAGGAATATTAGGCAATATTTGAGCAAAAAAGTGAAATGCAACATAACCAGCTGAAATTTGGTATGCTGATTATGTTAGAGATAAATCATTATCGAAAACTCCCCACCCCTACCCGGCGTGCGTTCCTACCCTTAGCACGAACAGCTATCGAGAAAAATAACGCGCGTAAAATTACTCGAATCTCACAATTTTTTATGGAAATTAGTACAGCGCCACTACGTCCGTAAACGGAACTAAGATTTGGAAGCACGAAACATTTTGACATAAGGTATCGAGCAGCCTGCGAATCGAGATCGAATAGCAAAGTTATAACTTGTATGGAAATCGGTAGCACGAACCCATTTTTGACATACGGTATCGAGACACTCGCAAGCTGGCTATCGACAACTTACTCACTGACATTTTTTCAGTGAGAGACTTTTCGAGCGACTCTGTATTATTTATTATTAAATTTTAAAAGAATGTATGTAGTAACAAAAATTTAATTTGAGGACTATGACATGTCCACTGAATTATCCACAGGCAATATTACTAATATTGTTCTCATAAAACAAAGAAATTTGTAAAATAAAAATCTCGTCAATTAACGCTATCGACGGTGTCCCCCACATCCACCATATACCTATATTTTAGCAATATTTTATAACTTACCTACAAAACTCAAATAAAACTAGAGGATAGTGTTATACGTATAATATTAATTTTCAGCCACAACATCACACAGTTTGCATGCAGTTAATTATGTTTCATTTAGGTATTAATAAAATAAGACCTTAAAACTATGACGAAAACACTAGTTAACTAAATATTATAACAAAGCAAACTTAATAAAGTCTTTAATTTGTCGAATCTTCAAACACTATAGGCACTAATTCTGATGAAATTTTCTTATTCATTGACGATAATCCATTGTTATTCTTCAAGTTCATAAAAAATCTTCAATTAAAACAATTTGATGAAATTACGACACATTGTAGTTTACTCCTAGCCTAGGCCATAAGTCATAATATTATTTCCTCGCGATTGTAGCCGACACAGATAAATAATTTTAGACAAAAACAAAATAAAGAAATAGGTTTACGGCTTTTTATTTTAGGTTATATTTTTCATTAAATCACAGGATTCACAGGATGAGAAAGAAAGAGACAAAGAATAGAGAAACTCTTCTTTTTCAAGGGCAAGGTGCAATGACCGTTCAAAACCATGGGCAAAATCATGCACAGTTTTAAAAATTATTATAATAATTTGCAAATTAATTAACGTTTTTAAATGAAATAAATATTGTTAATAAATTTATTATTAATAATAATAATAATTAATGTAAAATTATGATGATGAACAACTTGATTCAATTTTAATTTACATATTTATGATTTACATAGATATGTATCATGGTCTTGGAACGCACCTTGCTTCAATTGGATTGATAATTGGATTGTGTCACGTTAGCTTTATTTATCACTACTATCGAGTTGACGTTAGCCAGCTCTGTAAAATTCGTGCTGCCGATTTTGCTAGCTTTCGAATCGAGTACGTTTTCGAGTAGTATTTTCTTACGCGCGTAAGATTTTTCGATGGCTGTTCGTGCTAAGGGTACTGTACCCGTAGCACGAACAGCTATCGAAAAAAATAACGTGCGTAAAATCATTCGATACTGCAATTTTGTATTGAAAATTTGTACAACGCCATCTACCACCGAATAGCGAAATTAAAATTTCCAAAGATAATTCTCTATCGAGTAACTTTACGCGCGTTTTTTTTATCGATAGGTAGCTGTTCGTGCTAAGGGTACAGAGATATGCAGGATGTGAAGGTTTGTAAAGGATTTTTGAATAAAGAAAAATGACAGAGAATATTCCGCCGCGTCACAGATTTATTTTTTAATACTGGGGAAAATCCTCATAGTTTTAATTCAATAGAAGATTTTCGAAAATAAAATGGTAGAGAAAATTCGCCGCGCGACACAATTTTTTTTTAAACACAGTTAAGTACTAGACAAAAATGTTTTAGAAGTTTGTTATTTTATATAGTGGAATAACTGAGCTATTTACCAGTATTATTTTCTGTGGCAAATCTTTATTGTTTTAATTCTGTAGAAGGTTAAAAAAAATTGTAGAAAAAATTCCGTCGCGCGGTATAAAACATTTTTTTAACACAGATACTAAACAAAAATGTTCAAGAAGTTTATAATTTTATATAGTAGAATAACTGTGCTATTAACCAGTATTTTTTTTCTGGGGCAAACCTTTACTGTCTTAAAATTCTGTAGAAGATTTTCGAGAAAAATGATGATAGAGAAAATTCCGCCGCGCGACACAAAACATTTTTTTAACACGGTTACTAGATAAAAACGTAGCTATTAGTAAAATAACTGTGCTATTAACCAATATTTTTTTTCTGGAGCAAATACTCATAGTTTCAATTCTGCAGAAGATTTTCTATAAAAGAATAGCAGAGAAAATTCCGCCGCGCGACACTAACCATTTTTTTAACGCAGTTAATAGACAAACATGTTTAACAAGTTTATTATTCTATATCTCAAGACGCACGCGTCGGGCGGAGGGGCGGGGAGTTTTAGCTCGTCATTTTAATCAGTATTCTGTACCCTTAGCACGAACAGCCATCGAGAAATCTTACGCGCGTAAGAAAATACTACTCGAAAACGGACTCGATTCGAAAGCTAGCAAAATCGGCAGCACGAATTTTACAGAGCTGGCTAACGTCAACTCGATAGTAGTGATAAATAAAGCTAACCTGACACAATCCAATTATCAATCCAATTGAAGCAAGGTGCGTTCAAAAACCATGTTGTATATCTATGTAAATCATAAATATGTAAATTAAAATTCAATCAAGTTGTTTATCATCATAATTTTACATTTATTATTCTTATTATTAATAATAAAACTGTTAACAATATTAATTTCATTTAATAACTTAAATTAATTTGCAAATATTATAATAATTTTTAAAATGTTCATGATTTTGCCCATGCTTTTGAACGGTCATTGCACCTTCCCGTGATTGGTTTGAAAAAGAAGAGTGTCTCTATTATTTCTCTCTTTCTTTCTCATCCTGTGATTTAATGAAAAATATAACCTAAAATAATAAAAAGCCGTGAAGCCATTTCTTTATTTTGTTTTTGTCTAAAATGATTTATCTGTGTCGGCTAATAAATAATACAATTGCGAGGAAATGATATTATGCCCTAGGAGTAAACTACAATGTTTCATAGTTTCATCAAATTGTTCTAATTGAAGATTTTTTATGAATTTGAAGAATAACAATGGAATATCGTCAATGAATAATAAATTGTTTACACATAAACAATAAAACCTTTGGACGTGCTATGAAAATATGTGAATTTCATCGGAATTAGTGCCTCTAGTGTTTGAAGATTCGACAAATTAGAGACTTTGTTAAGTTTGCATTGTTATACCTAGTTAGTTTTCATCATAGTTTTATGGTCTTATTATTATATTAATATCTACTTAAAATGAAACAATAATTAATTAACTGTATCCAAACTGTGTGATGTGTTGTCTGAAAACAAATATTATACTTATAACACCGTATTCTATAGTTTTATTTGAGTTTTGTAGGTAAGTTCTAAAATATTGCTAAAATATAAGTATGGAGGGTGTGGGGGACACCGTGGATAGCGTAAAATGACGAGATTTTTATTTTACAAATTTCTATGTTTAATGAGAACAATTTAAGTAATATTGCCTGTGGATAATTCAGTGGACATTTCATAGTTCTCAAATTTAATTTTTGTTACTACATAAATGCTTTTAAAATTTAATAATAAATAATACAAAGTCACTCGAAAAGTCTCTCACTGAAAAAATGTCAGTGAGTAAGTTGTCGATAGCCAGCTTGCGAGTGTCTCGATACCGTATGTCAAAAGTGGGTTCGTGCTACCGATTCCCATACAAGTTGTAACTTTACTATTCGAACTCGATTCGAAGGCTGCTCGATACCTTATGTCAACATGTTTCGTGCTTCCAAATCTTAGTTCCGTTTACGGACGTAGTGGCGCTGTACAAATTTCCATACAAAATTGTAGGATTCGAGTAGTTTTACGCGCGTTATTTTTCTCGATAGCTGTTCGTGCTAAGGCTACTGAGTACGTGTGCAAAATTTCAGCTAGTTATGACGGATTTATACAAAAATGCCACCATGTCGATCCGAGTACAGAACCAGAGCACAAATCCTATCCAACTGCAGCGTGGTGTGAGATAGGGAGACGTTATCTCTCCGAAACTGTTCACAGCTGCTTTGGAGGACATCTTTAAGCTCTTGGACTGGAAAGGACTCGGCATCAACATTAATGGCCAGTACCTAACACACCTTCGTTTTGCCGAAGATATAGTCCTTATGGCTGAGACCATGGAAGACCTGAACACAATGCTCGAAGATCTCCGTAGTGCTTCCCAAAGAGTGGGTCTCAGGATGAACATGGATAAGACAAAAATTATGTCAAATGCCCATGTTGTACCCTCTCCAGTTCATGTTGGGAACACTACACTTGAAGTTGTTGACCATTACGTATACCTAGGACAGGCAGTCCAGTTGGGTAGGTCCAACTTCGAGAAAGAGATCTCTCGTCGAATCCAACTCGGGTGGGCAGCGTTCGGGAAGCTTCGAAAAATCTTCGCGTCCGACTTACCTCAGTGTCTCAAGACGAAAGTCTATGAACAGTGTGTGTTGCCAGTCATGACTTACGGCAGTGAAACATGGTCGCTAACTATGGGTCTCATAAGGAGGCTCAAGGTCACCCAGCGTGCAATGGAGAGAGCCATGCTCGGCGTTTCCCTGCGTGATCGAATCAGAAACGAGGAGATCCGCAGGAGAACTAAGGTAACCGACATCGCTCGAAGGGTTGCTCAGCTGAAGTGGCAATGGGCGGGACACATAGCGAGAAGAACCGATGGCCGTTGGGGCGGAAAGGTTCTGGAATGGCGACCGCGCACCGGACGAGGTCGCGGGAAGCCAGTGGATGCAGGCAGCGCAGGACCGATCGTCGTGGAGATTATTAGGGGAGGCCTATACCCAGCAGTGGGTGTCGTGCGGCTGATATGATGATGATGATGATGACGGATTTCACTTTTGAAACCTTTAAAACTTAAAAACTATAAAAATTTGAGGGAGTAGCCTATAGGAACAGGTATTACTGTTCCTATGGCTACTCCCTAAAATTTCTAACCTACATTCGGGACCTACAGGAGTAAAGCAAATCGGTTAGCTACACCTAAGTTTTAGCCGGCTAAATATTAGGCGTAATCGCACTTCGGGTATTAGCCGTAACAATATACTATAATTATGTAACATGTGGCTATTGTCACATTTATACGAAAAATATTGTTCTAAGTAGTAGGTATGTTGTTATTGTTACAGCATTATCGGTATGTAAATTTATACCAACTGTAGGTACTTAAGTACAATAACCGTATAACGAAGTAAGGTTTTAGAACAAACAAAAGTAGTAAGTAACTTAGTAAAAATTTAACGCAAAATCACAAATATGACAAAAAATCACAATGACATATTTTTTAACAGAATTAGAACTAACTTGTTTGATGAATGGAGAGAAACTGCTATCTTTCGGCATTGTTCAAACACTACTTTTTAGATTCTTATAACATCATGACTGCTTGCGTTTTTTTTATCTCAACACGATAAAGAACTTCTTTTTCGTTGATACCGAGATGACAAATGATAATAAGTAGCTACCTATCCGATCCGCTCGCTATGAGAATGGGATGGAACCTTATCAAAGAACCTATATTAAAATTGCCTAATTAGTTAATTTTCATTTAGGTACCTACCTACTTGTTATCTTACTTGAAGTTGTTTGCTGTGGCAAATGTTCCCCTACCTTGGATACGGGGCGGGGCGTAGGTACCGTACGCGTCTCAGTTTGACAAGGTTCCATTACATTCCCATCGCGGAGAGATTATGCACAGTCGATGTCACATTTGCAAAAGCGAAGTATGAGCGATTGATTGCAACACTGTTAAAACGTGGCCACAACACACAACAGTACCTATATGAGCGTCGCGTCATCATCGCTCTGCGTCAAAACTCGGTAGCAGCTACCATATCTTAGAACAGCTGTTAATTTTATTTTTAGAGCAACACGAAACTGCCATGTGGCCATACTTATGTGTCCCAAAGTCCCAAGTCTCGCGCAAACAAGCCGCGAGCGTAGCTACGCAACTAACTAGAAAATAGTAACGTAATTTCTGTCTCTAATCATTGAATGTGCAGTCGACGGCACATCAGACGTAATATGTTGACTTTGAGAACGCCTTTATCTTATCCAGGAATGGAGAAATGACGGCCCGCGGGATTAAGCGTGCTCGCAGACTACAGACTTTCTATCGGCCGACAGTTTAGTCGGGCTCTCAATCAGTATGAAGAAGTATGCAAGTCCGCACACTACAACGATTCGGTATCGGCCGATTCTTCATACAAAACCAACTATCGGGCCAACTATCAGCCGATAGAAAGTCTGTAGTCTGCGGCACGCTAAATCCACTTTGCCCCACCAAGCGTCCCCACTACTGGTGCCCTATTATTCGCTTCTTTAAGGCCAGTATATTCCGAAAACTCTGTCTGTCTTTTTCTTTACGTGTGAAGAGTAATGAAAATAACCTCAATTTTTCAATGTTTTTGTTGTTATTTTGAGCACAAAGTCACTTTTTGAAAAAGTAACCGTTGAATAATCTTCTATATGTCATTACCTATTTTTCTATATATTTTTCGCCAATAAAAGATTAATAAACTTTAAGTATTATCCAAAAAATATAAAATTAATGAAAATTTTCTTTCTCTTTGCATATTTTTTAGTCGAGTGAAGATACGAGTATCGTATTTTTAATCATAATCATAATCATAATCTTTATTTGCATATAAACATGGTATATAAAGATTTAATAAGTAATAATAATAGGCACTAAACATGTTTAGCCAAATTAATTAGCATGCAAAATTCAAATACAAAATATTCACATTAATAATTTAGGTAGGTAGTAATTTCCTTATTTTAATATGTCATCGTTAATATAATACAATCAATATACAATTTAATCTCTAATGTCAAAAAATTCTTTTAAGTCATACAGGGTATGTGAGCCTAACCATTTACCCAAGTGTCTTTTAAAATTATCGATAGGAAGGTCCTAAACTCTTTGGGTATTTTATTAAAGATTTTGATGCACATAGTCAAACAGCTTTTTCTGTACTGCATTGTTTTTGGAGTTACCTGAAATACCAACCTATTTGGATCTCGAGTATTTCTTGGATAGATATCACATGCTCTTTTAAATAAATGCTTATTCTGCATTACAAATACACATGCATCAAAAATATAAAGCGATGTTAGAGTCAGTAACTGCATTTGACCAAATCGGCAAGAAGACCGTGGTGGAACACCATATAATGCTCTTAAACATCTTTTTTGAGCAATAAAAGCTCTGTTAATATGAGAACTATTGCCCCATATCAGTAACCCATATCGTAAAATGGAACACACATAAGCATGGTAAGTAGCAATTGCAGTATTTAAATTCGTTACAGTTCTGACACACTTTAGTGCGTATACAAATTTATTAATTCGGGTACAAATATTGTCTATATGCATTTTCCAATTTATGTCACTATCTATTATTATTCCCAGAAATTTGATTTGCTTTACTTCATCAATATTAATGTCTTTATACTTAATGTCAAGGTTTATATTTTTATATTTATTAAATTGTATGTATTTAGTTTTAGTCAAATTAATTTTTAAATTATGCATGTCAAGAAATTGAGTCAGGTTATATAAAGTCTTATTTATGTCATTTTCATGTTCTGTCACTGTTTTATTTGAAGTTACTACTACAGAAATATCATCAGCAAATGCGATGCATTGATAACCGATTGCATTAAAAATGTCATTAACATAAATAATAAACAACATTGGGCCTAATACGCTACCTTGTGGCACACCACATTGATTATGTTTATATTGTGATGAATACGCTACAACTTCATTTCTGTTATTTAGTTTTTCTATAACTACACACTGTTTTCTATTGCTAATATATGATTTTATCCACTCTAGCGCATGACCTCGTACACCAATCATTTCTGGTTTTCTTATAAGCAATTGGTGTGATACATGATCAAATGCTTTTGATAAGTCAACAAATATACCAGTTGTTAATTTTTTGTCGTTGATACCTGTCAATATAGTTTCCATAAGTTTATGTATCGCCAAAGTGGTTGATTTGTGTTTTTGGAAACCGTATTGATGTCTATTTAATAAATGAAATTTATCACAAAAATCAACCAATTGCTTATGCATACACTTTTCAAATATTTTAGAGAACACTGATATCTTTGCAATAGGACGATAATTATCAATTTCGTCGGTATTTCCTTTTTTGAACAATGGTTTCACTAATGTAAGTTTAAGCAGTTCTGGAAACATACCAGTAGAAAACGATAAGTTTATTAAGTGAGTCAAAATGGCAATGAATTCATTCACACAATCCTTTAAAACCTTAGTGCAAACTTCATCATATCCTTCGGCTTTGGTGTTTTTCAATGACATTACTTCTTTTCTTACATCTGTTTCACTAAGAGGTTTTAAGAACATAGTATTTAATATTTGGGATTGCTTTATATCTTTTTTCATGTTGTTATGAGATTCACCATTGGATAAATTTACAATATGATCATTGAATGCCGCAGCTATGCTAAGAGGATCCGTCAATATTGAATTGTTTATATTTAATTCACTTATATGTTTAAGAGAATGTTTCGTATCAGTCAATTCGTTTTTTATTATGGTCCAAGACGCTTTACATTTATTTTCACTTTTATGGATAAAGTCAATGTTTGATTTTTTTTTGGAAGCTTGAATACATTTCTTTAGCAATTTCGAATAATTTAAATATTTATCCTTGTTTAATACTGTTTTATTTTTATAATATATGTATCGAAATTTCCTTTTATTTCTACAACTTAGCTTCAATCCTTTCGTTATCCAATTACTCTTCTTTTTTTTAGAGATTTCGATATTTATTTTTATTTTTGGGAAGCATAATTTGTAAAAAAGTGTGAACAGTTCATGGAATTCATTAAAACAATCATTCAAATCAGTCTCGTTATAGATGTCTGACCAAGAGATGCTTTTTAGACAGTCTTTGAACTCTGAGATGTTCTCACAACTATAGTCTCTCCTGTAAATGGAGTAAGACCGAGGACCTGTATATTTATTCTTTACTGGAAAACTCAATAATTGTGCAGTTTCACGATCAGAGAGATGGAGTGGCAAGACTAAAGCTGAAGCATTTTCCAATTAACCGTAAAATGATCAAGACCGTTTATGAAACTTCAACATTTATTTTTAAATGCTCAAAATAAAGAATATTTGATTGTTTATTATTGAATCAAAAATAGACCAAATTCGATAATTTGGAATATACTGGAGACAGATTAGCTTTACGTCAGATTTGCTTTACGGATCTATTTCCCCATCCCTGTCCTATGCAATAAAAGTTGTTTTAGCAGTACAACTGTTACATCTGACATGCTGTTGTGTGTACCTAAAACCATGGACGAATTTTGACAAAACATTTTATGTATTGGGTAATGTAATGAATGAGGCTGAAAAACAACTGTGTCACTTTAATACGTACGTCGGACTCTTAGTGGTGTGTTAAGGTGTAAATCATGGTTGTGAAACCGTTACCATGGATTTCTCCATTAATGAAACAGGTATTTATTTTAAATCATTTTAAGTATGTGAAATTATTATTATCTTATCTATTAGGTAACTAAAAAAATTGTGGCAAGTAGCATTATCGTTAAGGAAATTAGGTATGACGCACAGTGGATTTTGGGAGCCAAAAAAGTGACATCGCGAGATTATTCCAAAATCTGTTAGTTCTAGTTATTTGTGACTCCCGACGAGAACTCCCGTGTGCTAATTATGTCTGGATTTTTTTTCAGAGGAATTTCCAAAATGCATAAAACGGCGGTAAAAATATGGAAAATCCTTTATTACTCCTAAACGATATCAGTGATTGTAAACCTGATAGCATAGTATTATAAGCACAGTAAACACTCACATTTCAAGAGTTGATTGACAGTTCTACTCGCGGTAGTTTATAAGAAATTTGAGGTTTTATATTTTACCTTAGATATTTTTTTACTCGACAATTCTGCCGTATTTGGATAAGTTATTAACACAGAAATGTTGACATTACTATGCCCCACATCATATTTTTTTTGTGTCTCCAAAAGTGGTGGAACACCAGAGATATTTAATGTTTTTAAAATCATCTAGGGTTGTCACTCTTCAGAAAAAGTGTAACGCCTTAATTTCATAAATGAGCAAATTAAGTTCAAACGTTTTGCTATTAAACTTATCTTGGAAAATGATTGTTTAGTTAGTTAGCAATCCATCAAATAAAAGTTATTTTACTTCTTCATTACATGTATGGAAAAAAAGGGTTTTTAATTTAGCTTGTAAATAAAATACGTACGTTACGATAACATATGTAACTATGTACATCGTGTTACAAAATAACCCCTGTTGCTGAATTTGGTAAATAGGGCACACTAACAAAATCGCGAAAAAAAAATCAGCTGTTTCATAAATTTTGAAATTTTAATTTTTTTATGGGTTGATTTTTTCGCGATTTCAGAGTTGGTTTGGTCCCATAGTAAAGTTGTTCAGTTTGATGGTCTACCGTATTCGGCATTAGGGGTTATTTTGTAACACGTTGTATATTACAAAGATTTTACTTTATTTCATTTCTAAGTAGGTACACACAATTTAACGTATAAATAAACGTTATAATGATAACATCCTGACAATCTTCATGCAATAAGCCAACTTCTTGGATAGTACCTACCTAATTACCTTGTTTATATTTGGATAATATAGTAAAAAGCGCCTATTTTTTCTCATATATAAATATAAAGTTTTCCTGCCTTTTTATGAGTGGCAGCCCTAGACGCGGAAATTTTTCAGAAATTTGGAAAACTATTTATCTCTGGTGTTCCACGAATTTTGGAAACACAAAAAAAATATGATATGAGGCATAGTAATGACAACATTTCTGTATTAATAACTTATCCAAATACGGCAGAATTCTTGAGTAAAATAATATTTTAGGTAAAACATAAAACTACCGCGAGTAGAACTGCCATTCAACTCTTGAAATGTGAGTGTTTACTATGCTTATAATACTGTGCTATCAGGTTTACAATCACCGATATCGTTTAGGAGTAATAAAGGATTCTCCATATTTTTACCGCCGTTTTAGGCATTTTGGAAATTGCTCTAGAAAAAAATCAAGACATAATTAGCACACGGGAGTTTTCGTCGGGAGTTACAAATAACTAGAACTAACAGATTTTGGAATAATCTCACGATGTCACTTTTTTGGGTCCCAAAATCCACTGTGTGGCGTGAGTTCAGACCTGCCTACTTTGTCTAATTTTCAAAATCTATCGCAATCGCTTTCATTTGACAGATGGATGTGACACATTGTTGCATTTCCTTGGTAACTTTTTATTTGTGCCAAAAAAACCACCTACCTACTATACCAGGGGTGCCCATACTTTTTCTCAAGGAGATCGACCTGGCAAACATTTATGAGTAAGAGATCGACATTTTGACCGTTTAACCCACCAAATATTTATCAAGATGCATAAGTAAAACTACATTGGGTGCAAAGTGTCTAAAAATCTGTTATCCTTGGCGATCGACCTTAAAACCTCTCGCGATCGGCCGTATGGGCACATTGGGCACCTCTGTACTATGTATACTATTACTTTTGTTGACTGAATAACGGAGTAAACACGTAATAAATATCCATGACTCAGTAAATTATGCTCATCACCACCTGCACCCGTGTCCCATAGTATGACCACCGAAACACGATACAACGATTCCTAAAGCTTTGGGAACATTAGGGGACAAAATGTCCCCCAACATAATCGCCCAACATAATCGCAGCAAAAACAGCGCAGCGCAAATGCTATGGCAATGCCCAATCTACGTGACGCTGCAATGCAACCCTGCCCAGGGACCCTATTTTTGAATCGCTCGGCTGGCGTCGAGCGCTCGTTTCTACTGATTTTCGTTCGACAGCTCATACATTTGAGTTGATTTGTCGAACGAAAATCAGTAGAAACGAGCGCTCGACGCCAGCCGAGCGATTCAAAAATAGAGCCCCAGTGTTTCACTGTTCCGCAACATTTTGTGAAATACTTTACGTGACGTGGGACACTTTACTAGCTCCCGCTCCGAGAGCGAGCCTGCAGAATGTTTCACAACTTTTTGTATCGAGAGATCGGGACATTCCACATACCTACTAGTTTTTGAGCGACATGTAAAGTCCGTTCGCTTAGATAGTGTCGCCCTTTTATCTCGCCGCCTTTGCACGTGCCGCTTCTTGTCAAAGGATGCCGCCGCATAAACAAAGGATACCGCGTGCGGCGTACACCCGCAGGTAAATTTGGATTTTGGCAGTTTACATAGAAGTGCCGTAAACTGCCGCCGTAGGGAAAGGTTGTGTTTGTTACCGGTATTCTCGTCTCTGAACACAAGTGCTTGTGGGTGTACCGACACTATCTAACCGAATGGACTGTACCTTATACATCGAGGCTCTTAGTATCTATAAATCGCATATCATAGTGATTTAGTCGCGTAGAAGTAGACTCTACGCTTGGTGTGGCTTTAGCACGTGAATAGTTGGTGCTATAATTCTACACTGCTCCTTTTTCTTGCAGTGCTGGGTATGCGCTGGCGTCGGTTTGAACATAGCGCAGATAGGGTTCGGCTTCGGCATCTCCAGCACGCTGGTGCCGGCCCTGCGGCGGCCCGGGTCACCCATCCCCATCGACGAGGAGTGTGGCTCCTGGATAGGTGAGCAATGTTAACGGGGGGCGCGCTTAGATTCTGCATATGTTAGGGCAACAATCAAGAATAACTTGACGTGCTTTCTGAAAGACTAAGCTTTTTTATATTATTATCCTACATAGTACCTACCTATGTAGGATAATAATATAGAAAAGTACTTAATTCTTAAACATTATAAATGCGAAAGTCTGTTTGTTTGTTTGTTTGTTACGCCTTCACGTCTTAACTACTGAACAGATCATCATGAAATTTTACATACATATCGATACCTGTAATTTCAATTGACGTAAAGCACATTTTGGCCAAAATGAGCTATGAATGCCATCTTACTTTGTTTTTTTTTCTCTTTTTTTCTGTCTAATCCACGTAGCGATACGACCATTAATAACAATTTTAGACACATTGAAAATGTAACGTAAGGAACGTTTTTTTACTGCTAAATTGTAAAACTTTAGGTAGTATGTGACATTCATAAATAAATGCATAACGTAAAGAACGTCAAAATCAGACTGTATATCAAAATTCTGACAAGCCAAAATCTGTCAAAATTCTGCCCGATCTTGAGATCGCGTTTGTGCACATGCGCAGTGGCTACTTTAAATCACAGAGAAATATTTCATATCAAACTTTAAAATGTAGTGCTTACTATACGCTAACTTGATACTTTAATTTATGTAGGTAAGTACTGAAAGGTATACATTGTATGGGCCTAGTTGCCTGAATTAAATAAATAAATAAAATTATTTTACGCATGCTGTGATATGCCTTTTTGAATTTCAAAAATAATTAAGAAAAATAAGAAAGGTACTTTAAAATTCTTGTTTTTTCTTTGAATAAATTATAATTGTATATTTTTTTGAAGGTAACATTTTTTTTTCAAAGTCTCTTTTTCTTCTTTTTTTATCAAATGAAGGAATTTATGGGTGCGATTCGGTTGCCATAAAAACAGTTAATCTAATTTCAATGTCACTAACGTTGACTTCATCTAATTTTTATTTGACCTAAAAATATATGACATAATTTTTATTTAACCTATTATTCATTTGTCATCATTATTATTTGCCAGATTTACATTTGCTCTAACGTTTATATCCCATAAGTATCATTTGATATATTGCTTTTTTATCTAACTTATATTTCATATACATATCATTTGATCAAATTTTACATGTTAGACACAACAATGACTAGACATGCAAGCAAGCCTACAAGCATGCATGTAGCTTGCCAGTAGGTTAGGTTAGTGTTTTGACCACTCGCATGCTTGCATGCATGCTGCATCCTTGCTTGCATGGATGCTGCATGCTTGCTTACATGCTTGCTTGTAGGCTTGCTTGCAAAATGCTTGCCGGGGGGTGCAGGGCGGCTGGCCCCCCTGCTCGGGGGTGGTCCACAATGCTTGCATGCATGTTGCATGCTTGCTTGCATGCTGCATGCTTGCTTGCATGCTGCATGCTTGCTTGCATGCTGCATGCTTGCTTGCATGCTGCATGTTTGCTTGCTTGCAGGCTTGCTTGCTTGCTTGCTTGCAAAATGCTTGCCGGGGGGTGAAGGGGGGCTGGCCCCCCTGCTTGGGGGGGTCGGGGGGCCTGAGGCCCCCCACTATAAAGAAAAACTTTTGATGCACCTACCAGTAGGTTAGGTTAGGTTAGTGTTTTGACCTTTCGCAGCGGAGCGAGCGAAGCGAGCGGAACTCCACAATGCTTGCATGCATGTTGCATGCTTGCTTGCATGTTGCATGCCTGCTTGCATGTTGCATGCCTGCTTGCATGCTGCATGCTTGCTTGCATGCTGCCTTGCATGCTGCATGCTTGCTTGCATGCTGCATGCTTGCTTGCTTGCTGCATGCTTGCTTGCTTGCTGCATGCTTGCTTGTATGCTTGCTTGTATGCTTGCATGTTAGGTGCTTGCTTGCAAAATACTTGCTGGGGGGCTGGCCCCAGGCCCCCGCTATAAAGAATAACTAAATGCACCAGGTAGGTTAGGTTAGGTTAGGGTAGTGTTTTGACCACTCGCAGCGGAGCGATACTGTAATGTTGGCAGTAAGCTAACTATTCCAGAACCCTTTATGGAGGATTTAAAGCATGGGTGTAGTTAAAAATATATAAGTAATGAAATAATATTTTTGGGCTATGCTTGTTTTTATAGCATTTAAATCATAGGTCAAATAAAATTATGTTAAATGTTGAATAGAGTAAATGAATGTTATATGAAATGTGCTTTATATCATCTGTTAATTAGATCAAATGATTATTGTGTCAAATAATTTTTATATGACATGTATTTAGGTCAAGTGAAATTATATTAACTGTATGTTATATTATTTGATCGGTATGTCAAATGAAATTATATGAAATGTTATTATATCTTCTGATCGTTAGTGCATGTAAATTTAGGTCATACATTACACACCCCTAATATGTATGATAATAATGAAAAAAAAAATGTAACTGTAAATCGGTACTAATTTAGTGCTAAATAAGTACAAAATAAATATTAAATAAGTAAAAATGAGTTCCAAAATGGCAGCCAACTTTTGTTTACGGACCGATTTCGATGAAACTCGGTTTTTGGAACCAATTTGACACGAAAATAACAACGCAATGTTGAAAATTTTAAAAAATCCAAGATGGTGGCTAAATTTTTGTTTGTGGACCGATTTCGGTGAAACTCGGTTTTTGGAGTTATTTTCTTGTCTAAATATAGTAATAGACAGGAAAATAACAACAAAATGTTGAAAATATAAAAAATTCAAGATGGCAGCCACCTTTTTTGTTTGTAAGCCAATTTCGATGAAACTCTGTTTTTGGTACTATTTTGACAAGAAAACAACAACGCAATGTTAAAAATATAAAAATAAACGAAATGGCGGCCAACTTTTTGTTATAAGGCATATTTCGATGAAACCCAGTTTCGGGTACTACTTCTAAAAGAAAGCGGCATTTTTGTATTTATTTATTTGTATTTTTTTTTATATTTGACAACATCACATACATTGCTCCAATCCCAAAGTAAGTAGCTATAGCACTTGTGTTATGGAAATCAGAAACAACGGTGGTATGACACACACCCAGACCTGAGACAATATTGAAAAGTTCATTTTCTACATTGACCCAGCCGGGGATCGAACCCGGGACCTCAACAGATGGTGACGCCTTGAAAACCGGCGTGCGAACCACTCGATCACGGAGGTGTCGTCAGTAATGTATGTTCATTGTTAAAAAGGACAAAAAGTATTTTTCTAAACACAACTTTATTTTTGGGTTGATTCCGATATTGTCGATGTAATTCGGTTAAACAAAAAAAAATAAAAAGTTATCCACCATATTGGATTTTTTATTTTTTTAACATTACATTGTTATTTTCTTGTCAAAATAGTACCAAAAACCGAGTTTCATCGAAATCGGCCCACAGACAAAAAAGATGGCCGCCATCTTGGATTTTTTATTTTTTTACATTGCTTTGTTATTTTCTTGTCAAAATAATACCAAAAACTGAGTTTCATCGAAATCGGCCCAGAGACAAAAAAGATGGCCGCCATCTTGGATTTTTTATTTTTTTTACATTGCTTTGTTATTTTCTTGTCAAAATAGTACCAAAAACTGAGTTTCATTAAAATCAGCTCACTAACAAAAAAGTTGGCCGCCATCTTTGATTTTTATATATTTTTTACATGGTATTGCTGTTTTCCTGTCAAAATAGTACCAAACACCGAGTTTCATCAAAATCGTCCCACAAACAAAAAGTTGGCCGCCATCTTGGATTTTTTACATTTTAAACATTGCGTTGCTGTTTTCTTGCCGAAATAGGTAGTACCAAAAACCGAGTTTCAAAAATACACCAATGTGCGGCCGCCATATCACAGAATAACTAATAGTACAACTTTTTTTCCTAATTCTTTTACCAAGCGAAGTTTTTTTGGGAATTAATTAATTGGGTGACTGGAAATAATTATTAAGGGGACCGTTAATGGGATACTTAAATACCAACCCTTAGCAGCGGTTTATTTTTGGGCGACAAAATAACTAAACGGGCGACAAACTGTGGATTACAAAAATATGTAAAACGGGCGACTACATGTGGGAGACAAATAATTTAAGTTTGCAGTGAAAAATCTAAATGAGTGACAAAATACTGAGTGGGCAACTATTATACCAAGTAGGTAACTATATAGTGATTTAAGCTGCTCAACAACATGGTATTTTACAGTATAGTAATCTCGATTAGGATTATATTCACCTTTTTTATTTTAAAATAATTATGCAACATTTTTTATGTTTTGTGTGCCTTAATGTTGTCTCCCAAATAGTAATTTGGTCGCCCGTTCTGAGTCACCCATTTTCAACATTTGTAGTCGCTCTCAGTCCGTCGCCCACTTAGTATTTCAGTACGCTATATTCAGTATTTTTGATACCCAAAATTATTGTTACGCGATTAAATACTACCCTTTTTAGGGTTCCGTACCAAAATGGTAAAAAAGGAACCCTTATGGTGTGACTCAGTCTGTCTGTCACAGCTGGATATCTCGAGAACTACTAATGGTATCAACTTGAAATTTGGAATATTTTAAGATGATATTTGCCCAACTATTTTGCAAATACCTAAGAAATAAATAAAAATAAAAATATCTTTTTTACAACAGGGGCTGAAAAGGGGTCTTAAAAATTTGAAGTGGGGCAACTAGGGCATGTGGGGTATCATATGAAAGAGCGTCGTTTGCACGTTTTCAATCATTTTTTCTTTTTTTTTTAGGCCGCATAGTTTTTGACTTATGATGAAAATTGTAAAAAAAAATACCGTTCCCCCCCCCCCCCCCTTATCTCCGAAGTTTGCAAAGAGAAAAATCTGAAATAATTCTATGTGATAGCAATTTATATAAAGATTACAGGAAAAATAAAACAATGTCTCAATATAGCACACTTTTTTAGAAATGATCAAATTTCTAAAAAAGTAAACATTAGTTTTACTATCGGTCAAGAGATGGCGCTGACCTAAAACTGCAATACTAATTTATTATTCTACTCTGCAGTGTGGTTTGATGGTGCAATTATGATGGTATGGAAATGGAACCCTCAGTGCGTGAGTCCGACTCGCTCTTGACCTATTATTTTATTTAGTGTACCTAGGTACATTTTGTGGATTCTTACAAAATTATGAAAGTAGTATAATTTAGGACCAAAATATCAAAAACCTTTCGGCTGTGCTTTAAAAGTCAACAACAGTGCAAAGAGTATAAGTTTACTCTTTGCGCATTTGGAGAAAAGCGATATGTCCTCTCGTTGGAAAGGCCCGCGGCCGACTGATCGTAATAATTTTGCGAAAGCCAATTTATAGGTGAATTTTAAAAATTCCTCATAAATAATTAAGTGTAAATATTGATAAACAAAAAATGCAGTGTTTTAGACGGTTACCTTGTTATTCTCATTTAAGTAAGGAGACGTCTTTAAAACCTTCGAATGCTAGTGAAAAAACGTGTTAAAAGGTACCGATTTAAGCATTTCTTAATATCTTATTTTTTCTGTAATTAAAAACCCTTTTTGTAATTTTTGCTCTCTAGGGCACTCCTTGACGATACAGACAATAAGTTAAAAATTATATATGAGGCGTATTCTCATTCGATAAAGCTGAAACTTTCGTGAAAAATGCCACTGACAAGCAAATTTGTAATTCCGCTTGAACAAATTGTCTTCGTATAAAAAAAACTGATCATATATATATTTTTTCTCTCTATACGGCACTAATTTAAGATTTTTACTTTCTAAATCTAAGGTCATCATCAATAATAATGCTTTCATTCTTTAGATTTCGCGTTTGAAAAAACGCTAAATTCCGATAATTCGTTCGAAATCAGATATACCGTCTTAACAGCCCAACCATCTACTACAAATAATGCTAAATGTGCATTAAGTCAAAGTCTGTTAATCGCCTCTGTAAACATAATAGGGCGTAAGGCACACTTTTTAAAATTATGTGCTTAGGGCATAAATATATTTTAAAGTAGATTGTGTTTTACACCTTATTTTAGTGTTAATATCAATACAATCGCCATCTTATAGGTAACCTTAAACCCGAGATGAATAACATAATTTTGTTTCTTATGTAATAGGTGCCAACATTTATTTTGTTTCTCTAACCTTTTAATCAAAATCACAACAAATATCATACACTCACGCCTGTTTCCCATGGGGGTAGGCAGAGACTATGGATCACCACCTGCTACGATTCTTGCACACTTCTTTCGCTTCATTCACATCCATCAATCTTTTCACACATGCCCTGCGGTTTTTGTCATTGCGTACACCAGCATTTTTCATAATAACCTCTATTTGATCCTCGTAGGTTTTTTGGGACGCCCTTGCGCAATCGTTCCTTTCACATTCGCACAATATATCTCTTCCGTGATTCGCCTTTCATTCATCCTCTCTATGTGACCAAACCACCGGAGCATTCCTTTCTCAATTCTTGACACTAACTATATCATTTTTCAGGCCACACCTTTCACGAATCACATCATTGCTCACTCTATCACTCAATTTGACTCCACATATTTTCCTCAACGATCACACGAAGAATGAAACAAGAGAATGAAGACAGAAGAATGAAAGCAGAATAAATGCGGTAGAGATCTACCGCATTTATTCTGCTTTCATCATTCTTCTTCTGCCATACCCAAGATTCACTTCGAATAGCCATTCGCGCCTTTGCAGAAACGGTTTGGCTACTCATAATCGAGTGTATAGCACCACTCACTGAATTTTCCTTCTTCACTGATCTTTCAATGTCTTCCTCACTCTTTCCGTCCCTTGTGAACAAACTTCCCAAGTATACAAACTCATGGACTTGTTTTACTTTTTTGCCACCTATCACTACCGTACGTAGTCAGTAATTTCTTCATCTCTCTCAAACACCATCACGTTCGTCTTAGTTACATTCACTTTCATCCATTTTCTCTTAAAATCATCATTCATAACAGACATCATTTCCTGCAACTCTTGCGCAGAAGACGCAAGTATAACTTGGTCGTCAGCGTAAAGGAGGCAATTGATTTAGGTCCCATTCATCATAACTCCATAGTCACGTTCTTTCAGGCCTTTCATACAACTGTCCAAAAACAGATTAAAGAGCCATGGTGACGCAACACATCCCTGTCTGACACCACTAGAGATGCCAAACCAATAAGTGTATACGCCGACAATCCTGACGCATGCACTGAAACCCTCATAGAGAGATTTCAGTGCATGAATCAGTCTGCTCTCCAATCCGTATTCGGACAATACCTTCCATAGCTCATTCCTGTCAACTCGATCGTAGGCCTTCTCCAGGTCCACAAAGGCACAGTAAACCTTTTTGTGCTTAGCCAGGTGTTTTTCGGTTAAACACCTCAAGAAGGACCTGGGGCCCTACTCAAATGGCCAACTTTTTATTCGTTTGAACGCTACGCTTAAAATTAAAGCTTTAAAATAAGCAGTAAACTATAAAATTACGTGCCGTAAGCTTGTCAATTCCATACACTACATCGAAGTCTGTGATTTAAATAAGATTGCGACATGTGATTTAATCATCTATTGCTCATATTTAAACTTTAAAAGTAAGCGTAGCGTTCAAACGAATAGAAAGTTGGCCTTTGAGTAGGGGGGTTGATTTGTACATCCCATTCCCTTCAATCCCGCTTGCACATCCCAAATACTCTGATAAATTTTTGTATCACTCTTTCAATCAGTACCTTTGCATACAATTTACTGACAATGCTGAAAAGACTGATCCGTGGCAGTTTTTAGGAAACTGATTGACAAACCAAAAATTAGTACCTACCGTAGGAACCTAGGCACAAAATTGCATGTTCTGTTTGTGAAAAAAGTTTAATATTAGTAATCTACATTCATTTGAAGACTGATTGAACCTATGCTTTTAAAATATCGACTTTAGAGCAAACGAGGGAATGTTCATTCTATCCCCACTTTATCAAATTCTCTTTGCTAGAACTCTTTCAACACTCACAGAATTGGGATAGAATGACCTTCGCTCGTTTGCTGTAAATCCTAAGCTTTAGATATTTTAACATCACATGTTATTTAAAATGACTTGTAGGCTATGTATGCTACACCGCCTAATCAAAAAATATAGTTAGGTTCTTTAATTCAAATTATAAGATTAGATCTTTTTTATTAGATTTACACCTACATACTTTGTCTATATTAAAACTCTTAAACATTTATTTTTAGGGCGTCGAGAATATTATTTTTTTAATCGTGCTTTACGTCCAAAATAAATCTGGGCCTTATAATCAAAATGGGCGTAAAGAACATTTTAATGAATTATGTGAGGAGTAAGGCACATCTATTTTCTAAAATAACAAACTAGACTAAAAACTAAATATTTCATCGTCTGCATCTCAAGATTCTGGGTATATTTTGTCTACATAACTTTTTTATAACTTTAAAAACACAAGCGTAATGAATTTAAATCTAAAAAAAACTAATTTTGGCTCTCCTGTAAAGTCGGGTTTTGTGCTTTACGTCAATTGAGATTACAAGTATCGATATTGTTGCCAGGGGTACAGAGACGGACATAGGGTACCTTTCTTCCCAAAAAAAAGTATTGTTCCCGAGGGATAGCAAAAAAACTTTCCACGACGAAGTCGTGGGCGGGCGCTAGTTATAAATAATATAAACCACCTCCTTCGATCATCTCTACTTGAGGATGTAGCACGTCATACAATAACAAAGCTGAAATGTGGCACATGCCGTTTGACAAATCACGCGACACTAAATGTCTAGTTGTATGACAAGTCTTGGGGGACTTTCGTAGTGGGCTGCGTTTTGGGGGAGTTAAAAGTGTCCCACAAATGCCATTGTCATTCAATATCCACAGGTATAGATGATCGAAGACCACCTCACTTAACTCGCTACCAGATACTGGAATGCTAAATTAAAATTGTTGGTACTATATAAGGTATAGATTGTGTGGTATAGTAACTTAATTTGCATTTTATCTCGCATTTACGATCCGACATTAACAAAGATAACCATCTCAAAAAGATTTACTTAAGTACTTAGTTTATTTTAATGATGCTGCCCATTAATTTATCAGTCCTCACACAATTACAATTACCTACTTATTTTTATCTACTGTACTATCTATTCCGATAGTAACATATTATGATTGTAATTTATTTTCCTTTGCAGCTTCAATTGCGGGCATCACCCTCATTCCAGGGAATCTGATTGGGCCAATAATGATGGGCAAATGTGGCAGAAAGATCACTCACTTAAGCTGTATCGTCATGTTAGCCATAGCTTGGCTCCTCACAGCGTTCGCTCCCAACATCACAATACTGATGATAGCTCGCGGCCTTCACGGAATCTGTTTTGGTATTATTTTTGTCATCGGGCCCATTTTGGTCGGGGAGTACACTTCCCCAATTAATAGAGGAGTCTTCCTAATGTCTCTTGGAGTCCTCATGGCTACAGGAGTCCTAGTAATATTAGCCATGGGCTTGTACATCGCTTGGCAAACTGTTTCGTTGATATGCGCTGGTGTGGCTGTATTCACTTTAGTGATAGTTATATTTTCGCCGGAATCACCGAGCTGGTTAGCCAGCCAAGGCAGATACGAAGAATGCAGAGCTTCATACCATTGGCTAAGAGGGGCTAACGAAGAAGCAGAGTTGGAGAAGCTGATAAACTCCAGCAAACTCTCAATAGAAGCTTCAAAAGAAGGAAGAAGCTCCAAAGACACTCTGATGATTAAATTAAGGAACCAATATATTTTTCTGAGGAGTTCTATAAGAAAAGTAGAATTTTACTTGCCTGTAGTTATAATGATCCATGTTGCTGGGATGGCCCAATCGAGTGGTATCAGCATATTCAATTCGTACGCCGTAGACCTCATAAAGATAATGTTAGGAGATGGCGTCGATGTCCCTTCGACGGTGATCTGGTTAAATTTGCAACGGACAGTATCGACGACCGTGGGGCTGATTTTTATTAAGAAGGTGAAAAGGAAGACGGTGATGATTCTGAGTGTCGGATTGAACTTGTTTGTGATGACTGTCTCTGGAGTATATTTGTGTGCGAGGTCTCATAACCTGTTGCCTTTCGACAGCATTCATGTGGGACACGCCCTCCTCCATATGCATATCTTCTCGTTCGCCATCGGAGCTATACCGTTGAGTTTAATCCTATCTGGGGAACTTTACCCCCTCCAATATAAAAGTTTGGCGGGGGGCATATCTTCTTTAGTGAGTTCCTTGCAAATTTTCATTTCTCTGAAAACAATACCGTTCCTCTTAAACACTATAAAACTGTACGGAACGTACTGGCTCTACGCTTGCGTACAACTTTTCTGCCTGATTGTCACAAGCGTGTTTCTTCCGGAGACTAAAGATAAAACTCTCCAGGATATTGAGGAAGAGTTCAGAAGTAAAAATAAGCACAAGAAAGTTGATGAGCGATATACTGTCAAGCCAGTTTTTATTTAACCGTGCGAAGGTGCCTAATCCAGTGTTCAGGCAAACAGAGAATGAGTTCACTGTAACTAATTTTCGTTTACTTTGAGACAATAGTGTGTGGTCGTGTATAAAAACGTTCAAATATCAACAAAAGCCTGTTTTTGTACAGATAATCTTGCAGTATTAGCCCGGCCCCATATAGATTGAATCCCGATTTGGAATTCCGAACGGAATTTTGAAAATTGAGTAGGTACCTACGACGGACGGCAGTCAGTCAAACAGTTCTTGACAAACCTGTAGTCCAATCAATAAAGGAGTTCTAGAATGCATTAGAGGGGACCTAAGCGATTTCTTCTGAAACTTGTTCAGGGTGCTTAGGAAGTAAACATACTAAAAGTCCTGACGTCTCAGAGGTGTGCCGGAGAGGGGAGGGGGGGGGGAGAAGGTACCACTGTCCGGTTTTTCGCAAATATCTCAAAAACGGTGCGTCATAGGAAAAAGAGTTCTGCTACTAAATTAAAGCTCATAAAATTGTCTACAACTTTGATTCTAATCACGTTTGCCGAATTCCCAACCGTTTCCGAGCCACACGCTCCAGAAAAGTGAACATTGCAAAAAAAAAAACATTTATATTATATCTATTCGTTCACTTTAAAAAGATCAACTTAAATTACAAAAATAGTTATCGCTATTGTCTTCATCCTCTTAGGCCGTGAGGGTCCTGGCAAGGGTTCTTTTCTCTGGTTGATGGCATCCTCAACCTCAGTGGTGAGATCTTCATCATCATTGTTGGCCACCTCAACTTCAGTAGAAGGAAGTTCATACAGAAGTGGCCCTTTGTTCTCCTCGTCATCATCCTCGTCGACACTCACACTGTTGAGGCATTTAGGAACTGAAGACCTGAGCTGAGATGGCCCTGACTCTGCCTTTGATGTGGATGCCTCCCTTACATCCTTTTTTGTATCAGTTCAGGTGTAAATTAAAAGGGATGTCAAATCAAAGATACTGGTACTTTTCGTCCTTTCGTTCCTTACTAGCTTTGATAGTTTGAAGACCTAGTATTTCTTTTTTTCACCCCAGTTACATCCCTACTCCCTTGAAGGACCTCCTCATCACACACAGGACACTTACTGGCACTCATTATTAGATTGCGTAAAATCGTGTTTGAATATAACATATAGAAAGTGTTTGGTAAAAGCCTAATATGGTAGATAGGGACCATCAAACTGAACAACTTTTACTATGGGACCAACTTTAAAATAGTGAAAAAAAAATGTATGAAACAGCTGATTTTTTTTCTTGATATCAGAGTTGGTCCCGTAGTAAAAGTTGTTCAGTTTGATGGTCCCTATCTACCATATTCGGCTTTATAAGGCTTTTACCAAACACCTTGTATACGACATACTGACGTACTTTTTTTGTATATTTATACTTAATATTTGTACTTGTTTAATGCTAAATATGGACATTTTAAAAAGTAGATGGTTAATTCTTAGTTTGAATTAAATAGAAACCTATTGTTAATTAAATATAAACCTATTGTTACCTACCACAAACAGGGTTACCATTTTAAAATTTCGAAAGTTCTGACAAAAAAAAGCCGAACATTTTAAAAGTCCGGACATTATTAAAAAAAGGGAACTGACTGAATAATTATATCTTCGTACGTGTTTTTTCGTCAATAAAGATGATAAGCAAAGAGTTAATAACATACTTAAGTACTTACTAAATATTATCGATAATTTTGAATAACTTCATTATGAGTTTGGAAAAGTCATTGTATGGATTTTGCAAAACATACCTACATAGGTTGTTTAAACAGTTGTATTGCATGGTTTAGGAACTGTCGTCAGCTCAGTAACCTTTGCAGTAAAATCGTAATCGTAACCGCTAGGGGCGCTTTAGACAATTTATTTGGCTGGTTTTCGATATTTTTCTTGGCAATTCCATTAGTTATAATGTAACGTTTAATTCGTAAAATATCAAAGGCGGCAATATCCACTCAATGTCAAAAATGAACTTATAATGATGTTTTATTTATTTATCTATGGACGTAGGTACTTTATATTGGTAAAAACATTACACATTAAATGTGGCAATATCCCATACAAAATACTGTTCGAAAATTATATATAACAACCCGGCATTATCTTATACAAATCAATTAAGGCGGTTGTATGACCGAAAGATAAAAATATATTCCTTTCTTTGAATGAGTACCTATGAGTAATGAGGACCTACTTACAATACTTTGAAATCACAGCAAAGGCATGAACAATTTTGGATTTACTTTTCTGTGATCCGTGTGTATGAAATTCATATAAAAATATTTAATTTTTATAATTATTACTATTCTATTGAAAGGTAGTAACTATAACCTAAAATATATAAAAAATCTCAGATTTATTTTGAAGCCTACGTCAACCTACGTCAACTCAGCGACGCGAAGCGCATCTAAGGAGCGCGCTTCCCGAAATTACGCCTACACACTACATATTGTAGCCCTCGTTGATACACGTCTTTTGATTTGAGGCTTCAACCATTCATGTAGCCTTAAAACTTACGACACCAAGGCGATGTCGCACTCTGAGCGAAAATGGAGGCTATACTGAAGCGATCGAAAAAACATTTTCAATGTTAAAGGTTAAGCTACAGGGCAAACCCTTAACCCGATCGTCTTTATTTTAGGCTGAAATTGTAGCTGACTTAATTGTTCTGAGGAGTTTTTCTCAAAATGTTGATATCATTCTTCGTTTCCAAAATATCGAGGGCCAAAAAAAAAATCGAAAAAAAAAAAAAAAAGATTTTTTTCCACTATTTCGGCCATAATTTTTTACGTTTTTTATTTTCTCGAATAATTCTTTTTGCACCTTGTAGCTCTCGTAAATACGCGTCTTTTGAGTCTTTTTGAATATCATATCTTCACAACCTTCTGTGATATAAGGGGATCGCACTTTTTCGTGAAATCGGAGCCTATACTGGAGCGAACGAAAAGACATTTTCAATGTCAAAAGATTTGAATAATGTTTTACGTGGAGTTTTTAGGGCCCATGGTCTAGTATTTTTAGAAGGTTTCACTACATGCCCTCGTAGTCATTCGTAGAAGTAGATAGCAAATGTGTCAAAAACGGCCACTTTTGGCAGTTTTGCTATCTACTTCTAGCAGTGACTACGAGGGAATGTAACGATACCGTCTCAAAATACTAGACTGTGTGTCCAAAAAATTCCACGTAAAACATTATTAAAATTGTGTATTAGAATTATTATAGGTATTGTTGTGTCCATTATCCACGTCTTGGCTCGCCAATGCACCACCACACGTCCTCACTCTGTCCCGCCATGACAGACAGTGAGTGTCTAGTCTGTACCACAGATCAGACTCCCGACCGTGACGTGTGCACACGAGACAAGTGAGTATTGACATACAGCCAATACACTACATCCCTCCTTTTCTTTAATTGTTGAGACACTAACAATATAAAGGTTTAATAACTGACCTAATCACTTTTAATCCAAAACAATAACAACTTAATTATATTCGATCATCAAGGAGAATACAAGAGAGTTTTTTTTCCTTTAGTTGATTTCGAAGCTAATTTTTGAGCTTTACTAAGAATTTTACCGCGATGTTCAGAAACTATTTAATTAAAAACATTTCCTGGTCCCATCAGTTTTGATTATGGCATTTACACTTTACTCTATGTAAGTAAGTACGTTATAAAGATAGTTTTACAATTTGTTTGTTGTGCTTGTTTCAAACTTACTTATTTCCGGTTCTAGGTTGTCAATGTTTGCTTCTTTCTTTTTACCTACTCCATATGCTGTTCCTTCCCTTGAAAAAGAATGAAGTACTTACCTTGCTGCATAATAGATTACTGTTACAGGCTGTGCCGAAGCTGGGCTGCCAATGCTATAAGGCTGAAACTTCCCTTTAGTGAGATACGTTAGGATTATTCCGGTAGGGTCTCAAATAACCCTTGATGGCAGCAGAATTGTAGAAATCAAGCGCCGTTTTGCTAAGTCCATAGACGCCTGGTTCAAGTCATCTTAAAAATCTGTAAGCCTAGGTTTTCACATTAAATAAGTTACATTTAATGAGAGCTTTAATCTTTTTATCTTCCATGTACGGAGTAGAAACCTGGACCATACTAGCCAGAGAGAGATAGAGAAAATATTCATTCGAGATGTGGTGTTAGAGACAAATGCTTGAGATACCCTGGATGGCTTAAACAGAATACATGCTAAGAGTTTGAACGCGTATATCCAACCCACCGTATATTTACACCGCGTACTTTCATACTTTGCGTAGAAGAGATGAGAGACTTGAGGATCTGGTAGTGGTTGGTGTAAAAGCAGGCAAGAGAGCCTGAGGTCAATCGCCAACCACTATGACCAAGTAGAAGTAACAACCTCCTCAAGTAAGTTCCATCAGGCGGTGAGAGCAAAATCTGCAGCCATTGATCACGATTCCCAGAAGTGGAGAAACGATCAGAGAGAGAGAGAGAGCTGAAACCCTATCCAACGGCATCGTAGTGAGACTGCACGTTGTAGTTTTTGACCATAACATAAACCTAGCATACAATCCAATTTCCTAGTTTAATGTGGGTATCCCAATAAAAGTTTGCATAGATTCGTTAACAGAACAAAATAAGTCAATTTAACGTATTGGTTTAAAAATCATATTTCCATATACTACTTAATTACAGCCGGCTAAGGTAAAGTATTTGTCTTGATAGAATCTTATTAGGTAAGTACAATTTGCAGCATTCCATTATTACGCAAGCAACAGTAAGTCAAATGTCGAAGTACCTATAGCTGAATATTCTTTGCTGTATATTATGTATGTAAATCCTAGTGTTTCTACCTTAGTTGAAATCTAAAGTATTTCGATATTATTTTCTTCATGAGTACCTACCTACTTATTCAGGCATTATTATCTGCACTACGTTTACGTAATAACACTTTATTAATAACTAAATCGTAAAGAACAAATTATTTACAATTATCTATCTTCACACTTCACACTTACAATATTTTGAATCTTTGGTAGATTCGGCCCTGCCAGTAATTAATAAAGAAGACTGTTCTATTGTTTCAATTATTTAAGGTACATACCTTAAATACATACTTACAACGAGTTTGTTTTAATTATATTTTTTTTTGTACACAAATGCTAATTGCACAAAAATACAAAATTATTCATCATAATCTCTACTGTAAAATTAGCGTTTGTAAATATGTCATCTTTACTGGACAGTGTAACTAGGATTGTTAATTTTATATTAAAAATAAATATGCGTTTATATTTAACTAGAATTTATAATCTTTTATTATTTTTTCAGAGCATAACCAGTTTTAATATTCAGTATATATCACTGTAGTTTTGAAAGAATAATGTTTTGTCATGTTCAGTTTCGTCCACGCGGACGAAGTAACGAGCAATAGCCAGTATTCAAATAAATAAACGTAGTTTGTTTCATTGACCCACTGAATGGTATAAGAGCATAAGATGGTTCTAGATTTAAGCAAATTAAATATGGTTCTATGATAATGGTGTGTAAAGCTTATTTTATATCTCGATTTTAAGACAACTTTAAATTATTGAGTTTTCAAATTAACACTCTCACATTGCATGCCGGATAGGGCAAAACGTTAATACTCCATTATTTTTATAAACCCCATGTGAGTAACGCTATAATAAGTAAGACTGTTCGGCAATTGTTTGTTATTTTTATTAACAACTAATTTTTTGTCACAGGTAGGCACTAAACTCCTTAGTACTTAGCAGTAGTCAGGTATATAGTACCTTACTTACGATTCATTTCTGTTATGAGACGAACCTGTCACAATAAGAACTTTCTGCAGGGTTTTTTTTTTTGTTGTAATTATTTAGTTAGTATAGTAACAAGGTACATTCCAACACTGACGAACGAACATGTCGTAGCTTCATCAATGTTCACAAATGTTTTTAACAGCCGAGAATAGACTGGATAAAAGACGTTGAGTTTAAGATTGAACCTCATAAGGTTTTTAGATTAACATTGTAACCTTTTATTCCGCAACGTGTTTTCAAAACCTTTGCTTTTCATTACTTCATGATTATGCCTCCAAATGCATGTAGCATTATAATGATTATGTAAAAACATATTTATAAAACGTTTGACGTATAGTGAAAACAGTATTTAAATCAATTGCGTAAATAATTAGGAGTGAGTCAAAGTGGCTTAATAGCACAATCCTATCTTATATTATACCTACTGTGACAGCGACAGGCACACAGAAGCAGCACCGACGACGACGGCGACGACGCGCAGCGGAGGTTGGGCGGACAGATCCCCATCTCCCCTTTATCCAGACGATTCTTCATAAAATGTTCATTTGAATCAAATCAACATCCCGTGACTATGACGTCCATGATAAGCCTATAACACCACGTTACCCTAATTTTAAGCAAAATTAATTACTTAGGTAGGTACCATAGGTGATCCGTGATCTAACTTACTTATTAATAAGATAATGAGATATTAAATCTTTGATTAATCTATTTAATAAATCTGAGTGTTTTAGAACATATTAATGAATAAAGATTACTTTACTACCTTCTTTATTCGTTAGTCTACTTGTTGACATAATTCATTTCAGTAAGTAGTACAGCGGCAGCCCGTTTCTCTCTTTAAGTACTCACCTTATTTCTAGTAGATATTTATCTATATTATTGTTTTTTTTTTTAAGGGACTTTTATCTTAAATAGACACATGTCAGTCTTGTCATAAACCTTATTCTATATTTTTTACATTTATTTTATCTTACCTTAGTATATTTGAATGTGTTGCAATATTTGTAAAGCCCGAAAATCCGTAACAGATTCCTTTTTTTAACAAATTTAAGTTTACTATACTTATTCAATTGTTTGCCATTGCTTTCCGAAATAGGTAAGACTTACCTACTTATCAAGTTCCTTATTTAGTTTATTCATCTAACTTGGTCTTGCTCTAATTTTATAGTTTTATTTGAAATTAATATGATTTTTGCAATATTGACAATAAATGGCGTTAAATACAATTAACTTTTATGTAGCTATGTAACGTTTTAAATTTGCTGTAGTATTGACTGTTTAAATACCTCTTAATTATTGTCTCTTCATAATAAGTTATAAGTCACTCATTTGGTTAATATATATTAAGGTATAAAATTACTTTCTTGAATTTTACTAAAAACATCAAAGGAACTTGTAACTTCTAATTTTGTACTATATTTTGATTCTGCGTCAATATTGTAGTCTGTATTCAGGTTCATTATTCGGTCTGTATTTCACCAAATGCAAAATACAAATAATTTGTTCGTAAACTTAATTAATAGGAAGTAATACCGATGATAATATGAAAGTTTTAAGTTTGTACCATATTCAGTGAACATTATACCAACACGTTTTATACTCTAACAGTATAATTATAAGTATTTGCAATATACCCCACAAATATGGAAAAATATCAATCTGTTATATTTTTCTTCTATTTGAATTAGATGAATCATTATATCTCATTTAATGATTATAATCATGGTTTAGGTCCTTAATGAGTCGGGCCTTTCTACAGGTGTCTTTCGTACACCTTCATTTGCTATACAGCAAAATGCATAAGGTATTAATAAAGTTTTGTACTTAAATTACATTTTTTCATTTGCTTAACGTGGAAATTTATATAATACTCCCACCAGTTTTCATTTAGAGCACGGCCACTATTGCACTTAACTTTTTCAAGTGTCAAGGTAGCCATTCTAGTGGACCTTAGTCTGTAATATTCTTCATAGTTTAAAATAGATCAATTTTATGATCAAAACTTTAACTGCTTTGATTAAGACATATTTAAACATGACAACTCACCTAAGATTAGTCAATTTAATGATCTAGATCTTTATTTACTTAACCGTTGCATTAATTTAATAGTCAGAACTTGTCTAGTTAAATAATTCAATTTTATGATCAGAACTTTGTCTGCTTTATTTTTTAAATTTGATGATCAGACCTTGTCTGTTTAAGTCATTCAGTTAAGCGACCAGACTTTTGTCTGCTAAAATGACTCTCAATTTAATGACCCGACCTTTGTCTGCTTAAAACACTCAATTTAATGACCAGACATTTGTCTGCTTAAACACTCAATTTAATGACCAGACCTTTGTCTGCTTAAATGATTAAGAGTCATGTGACCAGACCTTTGTCTGCTTAAAACACTCAATTTAATGACCAGACCTTTGTCTGCTTATGTCAATCAATTTAATGACCAGACCTTTGTCTGCTTAAATGACTCTTAATTTTGTGACCAGACCTTTGTCTGCTTGAAACACTCAATTTAATGACCAGACCTTGGTCTGCTTGTGTCACTCAATTTAATGACCAGATTATATCTGCTTGTGTCACTCAATTTAATGACCAGATTATATCTGCTTAAGTCCAATATCTGCTCAATTTAATGGCCAGAAGCTATCTGCTTTCCTAAAATAATTTAATGGTCTGACCAAATGTGACCAATTTTATTCAATATTTTAAACTATAATTTAATGTCCCATTTACATTAGAGTTCTTACTTTATTACCTCATTGTCACAACCCTAAAATTCAAGATCAAATAAGATGCAAACAAGGAGACAGACGACTAAAAATTGTAACTCATCTCTGAATTTGGTTGGTCTGGTATGGTATCAGGTTGTAAGTTAAACATGATTATTTGATTCACTGATACATTTACTAAATAATATACTAAAAATTTACGACTCGCACCAGATCACTTCTCGGACGGGAATCGAACCCGCGACCTTTGGATAACCCCGGTCCAATGCTCTGAACGCTGAGCTACCGAGTCTCTCATATTATTTAGTACTTATACTATTATTTAGTATAGTATGAAAATAGCACTTTGAATGCAAAAACCTCAAATTTAAGAATCACTGATGCATTTTTTTATTTAAGGCGAAACCGTGTGATCACCTACTAAATAATTTGTGTTGCCTGCCGGTGATTGAGTAACGAAATGCATGCTTATTCTTGTTATAATTCAAGTTAACATTATCTATAAAAGGTTTCGTTAACTTAACAATATGGAGAATAAGAAGAGCGATATTAACGACAACGATCATAGTTACTGGACTTGTATTTGCATACAATGCTAAAGCAGAAATCCACAATGCTGTAGCTTGCTTGTGCCGTCCACAGCTTATAAACCAAAGGCTGGAAAATTATTGGACATCGCTATTCCTTTCCTTTCTCCTTTTTTTTGTATTTTTTATCGATTGCGTACCTTTTTATACTCGTCGCCAGATGTTGTGTCCACTATCCACGTCTTGGCTCGCCAATGCACCACCACACGTCCTCACTCTGTCCCGTCATGACAGACAGTGAGTGTCTAGTCTGTACCACAGATCAGACTCCCGACCGTGACGTGTGCACACGAGACAAGTGAGTATTGACATACAGCCAATACACTACAGGTATTAAATAAATTTAACCCCGGCGCCACTTTCGCTCTTTTTTTATTGTTTTACTTCAATTGTCATTGATTATACACGGTTAATTGAGGCACGTTCACACACTAGTCTAAAATAACATCTGAATAAACCAATATATGCGCTGTAATCCGTAAAAAGTGTTTTATTTCTAAAGATTGTCTAAGTGAATAATGAAAAGAATGAATCTACGCACACGTAAGATTTTTACCGATATTTTAATACTATTAATTTTTAATATTTATCTGCACGTTCATATTCAGAAACATGATCTGATAACCCCATTTCATTTTTAGACATAATACTCAAAAATTAACGGTGTATATAGTAAGCCTGAAAAACACCTGCGTCAGTTTAATACATACGTTCGTCGGACTATTAGCGGTGTGTTATGGTGTAATGTAAATAATGGTTGTGAAACCGTTAACATGGATTTCTCCATTAATGAAACAGGTACCTAAGTATTTATTTAAAATAATTTTCATGTTTATTGTTTTAGTCTTCGATCATCTGTACTTGAGGATGTAGCACGTCATACAATAACAAAGCTGTGTATAAGCCAATTTAGCTACATGAGGTTGTATGCAAACCGCGGAATATTAAAAACTCTTTTGAGTGATCCATACGTTTAAAAAGTATGTGAATAGAAAAGATAAAACAATTGACTATCGTAATGGTCGTCACTGAAAACTGTTGTGCAAAATATTTGTACTGGATATTTTAATTTCCAAGGAATAAACAATAATATTTGAACCAGCTACCAGCTATCGAAGTGTTTTATTATATATAGATTTATATATTGGTCCTTCGAGCTGGATAATTATTGGACCCAACGTCATTATTGTGCGGCGCCATTGGAAAACGCGCTCGTATTTTCTCCCCAATGAAGCAGCAGTGTTGCTTGGAGGAGCCGGCTTGTACCGGAGGGACGTGTGGGAGGATTTAACAGTTTTCCGTCAAAAACATTTGAAGTTTGTTGATGATCTTCACTTTGGTATTACCACCCGTGGTAGCGATCGAAGATTTCCTACATTGACGGCAAGCGGCAGCCGTGCGGGCGTTGCAGTGTAGAGGAACCGGCCTTTTGTGCAGAGCGGCAGTACGACAACGGGAGGAACCGGCAGTGAGGAAGCCGGAGGTATTGTCGGCAACGCGGCCACGGTAACGAGGCGACGACGGCGACAATAGTAAGAGTGTAAAGTGTAAAACTGTGAGTACTTTTATTTTCAAGCTTGTGTACTTATTTGAACTTTAATTTTGCGTATTTTTAAGTATAACTCTCGTGTGTTATTTATTAATTTGTGTTCGTAGTTTGTAATTTAATTAATTTGTTGGTTTTATTGTCTAAACATGGAGAAATTGATTATTTGCCAGGAAGAATTATACGCGCGGCTGAATAAGGCAAGAGCTACTTTTAAAAAATGTCCTAAAGCTCGACTAACGAAAGAGTATGTGGAAGGAAAATTGGAATTGTTAGAACAGATATGGTTAGACTTTTCCGCGGGTCATAAAGAATTGATGCGCTCAGTGCCTTCTTCAGCAGCGTTGGCTGAAACAACTTATGTAAAAAATGACGTGTATGATAAAGGGGAGGAAGTTTATTTTGAGTATAAAATGGAATTAAAATCTATTTTGTCAACATTTGTAAATATAACTCATAATCAAACCGAAACAGTTCCTACAAATACCATCTCATCTCAAGTAAAACTTCCTCAAATTAATATTCCTTATTTCTCAGGGAAATATTCAGAGTGGAATACTTTCCGTGATTTATTCTGTAGTTTAATCCATAAAAATAATGATTTGGGTAGTGTACAAAAATTGTTGTATTTAAAAGGTTATTTGCAAGGGGAAGCTGAACAGTTGTTACAAAATATCCCTATTACTGATTGTAATTATGTAAGATGTTGGAAATTACTGGAGGAAAGGTACAGTAATAAAAGATATATTTGTAATAATATTTTAAGGAAATTGTTGTCTCAAAGAAACATTGTAAATGAGTCCGCTAGTGGTTTGAAAGAGTTGTTGGATACGACAAATGATTGCTTGTCGTCTCTTTCTAATATTGGCGTTAATACTGAAAGTTGGGATGTACTTATTGTACATATTATTACTTTGAAGTTAGATTTGGAATCGCGGCGGCAATGGGAATTTTTCGCAACTGACAGTAGTTCGGAAAATTTACCTACTTTTAAACAGTTTGAGCAATTTCTTCGGAACCGTTATCGTGCTCTTGAATTTTTAGAATCCGGGACTAAACCTGTGACTAAAACTAATATGCCTAAAATTCCTATGCCTGATGTAAATGACGATCAAATAAAATGTATGCATATATCAAAGGTGATTTGTCAGTTTTGTTCAGAAGAACATAAACTTAATTTTTGTAAAGGTTTTAATAATGAGTCTGTAGACTCGCGGCGTAATGTTGTGTTATCTAATAGTGTATGTTTTTGTTGTTTGGGTAGTAATCACTCTGCCAAAAGTTGTAAAAGAAATTATAGATGTCGTATTTGCAAAAAACGTCATCACGTTCTTTTGCACCCTACTGGTAATGGTAGGGACGGTAGTGTCTCCTCTAAGGAGAAGGTTACAATTAACGATACCGTGTCTGTTAATAGTAATTTGAAACCGGGTACTTCCTTGTCAAATGCTAGTAATGCTGAGGCAGTGCCTGTCGTTTCTTGTATTTCGACAAGGCAAACAAAATATAATCAGGTGTTACTTCCGACTGCGATAGTAAACACCATGTCGAAAGGCGATCAAATGCATGCTATGCGTGCGTTGCTGGATCAGGGATCCCAATCGTCCTTTGTGACGGAATCCATGGTTCAACAACTGGGACTCAAAAAGTCTCCAGTTCGATGTGAAATTATTGGTGCAGGTGGCGAGAATGGACTTGTGTCCAAGGCTGTTGTAGATATTAAAATCTCGTCACGTTTGGATCCAAATTGTATTATAAATGTAAAAGCTTATGTATTAAAATCTATTACAAAGTTGTTGCCTACAAATGTAATAGCGGCTGTGGAATGGCCGGAGATGTCAGAGCTCATTCTCGCCGATCCTGGATATTACACGGCGAACAGAGTCGATATGTTGCTAGGGTCTGAAGTGTACAGTCAGATCATACAAGAAGGGGTTAAGAAGGGGCCACATGGGTCGCTCCTTGCTCAGTGCACGTCGTTGGGCTGGATACTGTCTGGTGTAGTTGATTCGTGCAGTAGGCCTTCTGAAAGAATGAATGTTATGCATTGTCAAGTTAAGGGAAATGAGTTTTTGAAAGGTTTCGGGAGTTGAAAGATGATGTGGTGCCACGAAGTTCGTCTCCGTTAGAACTGGTTAAATTAGAATGTGTTTTCGGGGTCCAGAGTTCCTGAAAAAAGAAAATATTTATTAAGGAACATAGATAATATTTTGTTATAGCAATGTCAAGTTGAGAGATTTGTGAATAAAATAATGTAACTAGATAGAAAGTTAACTTACCAAAACGTAGTAGCCTGAAATTTTTGAATCCGTTTCTTGATGTTGTGTTGTGAGTAGATGGTGTTGTATGTCAGGAATTAAGTATGAAACTTGTAGTGTTAGTAGGTATTTTGGGTGTTAGAATATGTAGGAGGTGGGCCTCAGTGGTCCTGTCAGTATTTGACAAGGTTTTACAAGCGCTATAGATAATTGGCGAGGTATTAGCAGGATAACTTACCTGCTGGATGTTAGAATTAAGGCAGAGAAAATTGCAACCCACCCTGGTGATTATTCTTGTTAGAGTTATTTTCTCTCTATTGTTAAAATTAATGTTTTTACTATTTAATATTTCATGTGTCATAATTTAAATTTGTTTAAGTTTTATATCTTGTGTTTAGTTCACCTTATTTAATTGTGTCATGGTGGGCGATAGTGTATGGCATATTAAGTAATTTTTGAAGGACAAAGCTCAGTTTGTCCTTGGTGGGCGATGTGTATAAGCCAATTTAGCTACATGAGGTTGTATGCAAACCGCGGAATATTAAAAACTCTTTTGAGTGATCCATACGTTTAAAAAGTATGTGAATAGAAAAGATAAAACAATTGACTATCGTAATGGTCGTCACTGAAAACTGTTGTGCAAAATATTTGTACTGGATATTTTAATTTCCAAGGAATAAACAATAATATTTGAACCAGCTACCAGCTATCGAAATGTTTTATTATATATAGATTTATATAGCTGAAATGTGGCACATGCCGTTTGATAAATGTCAAGTTTTATGACAAGTCTTGGGGGACTTTCATAGTGGGCTGCGTTTTGGGGGAGTTAAAAGTGTCCCACAAATGCCATTGTCATTCAATATCCACAGGTATAGATGATCGAAGATTTTAGTGTAAGTAGGTATGTGAAATTGCTTATTTATTGACTTAAAAAAAGGAATTAACTTTGACAAAAAAGAATACTATTACCTTCTTAGTGGCAACATCGTTAAGGAAATCATGGCTTGATACTTAATCAGACATGCTCCCGCAAATAAATTGGGATAGGTGAGGGTGGAGAATGAATGAATGAAATGAAAACAATGCTCCCGCACCTTTAGTACCAAATATGCAGAGTTAGGCCCTCCGCTGTGTTAAGCGGGACACGCGCGCGGCGCGACATAGATAGAGCTTACTCATGCACTGCGCAAGCATCTGTCCGTCAAAAACCAGCACTCTATATTCCCGCGCCGTGTACCCGCGGCGGGATCCCGCTCAAGGCAGCGGAAGGCCTAAGGGTCTACCTACTATTATGTTGATTGAATAACGGAGAGAATACATAGAGTAAACATGCAATGACACATTATTATGCTCATCACCACCTGCCCCCGTAGCTGCTACGGCGTAGCATGTCCACCGAAACACAATACAGTGATTTGTTTTCACTAAGCGTTGGAAATATTAGGGGACAAAATTGTCCTCCAATATGACGCGCAGCGCAACGCTCATTCTACTAAGCTCATTGCTCATTATGCTAAGTCTACACTATCGCATTAGGTTAAGAGCCTGTAATGATAGATGTAAGTTGGAAAATAAATAAAATAAAAAAATAAAAATAAAATAAAAATTCTACGTGACGCTGCTGCAACACTGTCCAATGTCCCGCAACATTTTGCGACAAACTTTTAAATTTATTTTATTCATAACGGGATAGTGCTTGGCCTTCATCTCACCTGATGTTAAGGCCAGTATATTCCAAATTATCGAATTTGGCCTATGTTTGATTCAAAAATAAACAATCAATTATTCTTTATTTTGAGCAGATAAAAATATTATGTTGAAGTTTCATAAACAATCAAGATTATTTTACGGTTAAAAATACGATATTCGTATCTTCACTCGACTAAAAAAAATATGCAAAGACAAAGAAAATTTTCAATAATTTTATATTTTTTGGATAATACTTAAAGTTTATCAATCCCTTATTCACGAAAAGTATAAAGAAAAATATAGAAGAATATTCAACGGTTACTTTTTCAAAAAGTGACTTTATGCTCAAAATAACAACAAAAACAGTGAAAAAATTATAAAGTGAGGATATTTTCATTACTCTTCACACGTAAAGAAAAAGACAGAGACAGAGTTTTTGGAATATACTGGCCTTAAGTGACGGGAAGGACGAAGGTGGAAGCGCACTACACCCGGAATCCTCATCACTGAACTGGCTATCTTACCCCTAACTGGCGGAACACCACAATTTTTAAGTTGTTGTTATGGCGTCAGACTTAGGTAAGATGGTGGTAGCTACTAGCTAGCCAGGCGAACTTGAAATAAGCCCCACCACCAACCGAACCGAGAACAAATTGTCCCCCCCTGGGAAACGAACCCGATACCGTGTAAGACGCAGGGGTCTTACACGGGTGGGCGAACGACTAGACCACACAGGCGGTTAATACTCCGACCAGGCGCGGTCGCAGCCTGAAATTTTGGAGGGGGTCCCTACACACACAATTATAATACAATTGTTTTTTTTATTTTGTAAATTTATAGAAGCAGTGCCGGTTTTAGCACTACCAGCGCCCTGGGCGATATTTCTACGGGGCGCCCTCTATATGCGATTGCAAGATTTTAAATTTTGCCTGTTAGTCAAAAAACGGCCGCGCAGCGCGTTTTTTAGTCAGTTTCACCTACTAATCTTGTAATATTGCTTGTTTATAGTAAAAAAACCCGGTTCAGGCCAGTATACTCGAGCGTCGTAGGTATTTAGCGCTACCTCCCTCCCTCCGGAGCGAGCCACGCGAACGCATATTCAAATGAACTCTCTGACTGCTCTGACCCCGCGGACCAAACCACAGAATAGATATTTACTACGTACAGAAAGGACACTCCCCGCCCGCGATTTCATGTACCGAATCGAGTGCTCTGTCAACTCTCATGCACAGCGTGAACGCGCGATATTTATTTTGATATTTCGAACTAAATAATTGTTTCTTTTTGTTTATGTATTGTTATTAATAATGTTATGATAAGTCAATAAAAAAGTATGGGTACCTACCTACTAGGTAAAAAACACATTTATCAACACAACAAAATTAAGGTAGCTAGGTAGTTAATACGAAGTAAATAATTATGTTTGTTTTTTGTTTATTCGAATATTATAGTTCGAATAGGTACTTGTTGTATGGTCTGTGAGTTCGAATTAACTACCTACTATAATAGTGTGTTAAATGTGAATAAACAATGAATTCATTGAGTAAACTCGTCATTTGAGTGGTAATTCAGCTGTCCGTATAATATTATATTCTACAAAACCTACCTACCTAAAAATATTTGAGCACTCACAAGCTTTTTTTTCGTGTAACAGTTTTTTTTATTTTAACTTTCTTTTATAATTTGCCGATTAAAAGGGACCCCCAAAAAACGAGTAATCATGTAAGGGTCAATTCATGCTGGAACCGAATCGAAGCGCATCGAATTTTATCAAACAATTCACTCAAATTTTTTCGGAGATAAAAAATTCGCGCGCATTCGGCGGTGAACTCGAGCGTCTCTTCTCGAACCAACGCGTCGATCGCGATCGTTGTCGTCCGTCCGTCAGTAATATCAGTGACACAAAATTTGAAAAAAATTTTTTTTTAATTAGTGACAATTTATATAATTTTGGAATGTGCTCATCAAGGCCTTTCATTTGATACCCATATTCAAAAATTAAAAAACAAATATTTTTTCTTAAATTTTAGTGACAAATTATATAATTTTGGAATGTGCTCATCAAAGCCTTTCATTTGATGCCCATATTAAAAAAAACGTGTTTTTTTTATTTTCAAAAATTAAAAAAAAGTATTATTAAATGGATTTTGTATAAAGATAAAGAAAAAAAACAAGTTTATTTAACGAAGTTAAATTGTATGTGAGGCTGTTTACCTGACGACCTTTGTCTTACAGTCTGAACTTAGCAGGGGTGTCGAACTCATTTTTCTAACTAAAGGGCCATTTATAAAATTTTAGGTGTGTTAGCGGGCCAGACTCAAAATTAAAGACTCAAATACGTACTAAATTATTTTAAATAATGCGTGCGCAATTTTAAACGTCTGAAATCCTCAATGGATAGATTCTGGTTGCGGGCCGTATCTTTGACACCCCTGCCCTAGAGCGTGAAAAGCGATTTTATGCAGCCTACACCCAACATAATGACGAACTTTACGAACATGAGAAGTGAACATATTATTAGTTACGTTACTTTTAGAACTCAATCAAAATATAATTTTATAGCAAACAAGGGAAAAAAATAATCGTGAAACGTAACGCACTTCGTCGACTCGTAGCTGGTCGCTCTAGGGCATAGGCAATTAGCCAAAAGAACAAATAACATCGGGGAAAAAGTGAAGTTCGCTAAACATTTGAAGTGATTACTAAGTAATAAAACAGGTGCAAGCGATTTTCGACCTTATTGATAATTTCAAAATAACTGTTTTCAATGAAACATCAAAGTTAGTGAATGAAAACAGGTGAAAAGCACCCGAATTTCAAAGTGACTAAGGTCGAATATCGCTTACACCTGTTTTTAGTGACATCATATCACTAAAAATGTTTTTCTACCTTCGCTTGTTTTTCCGACATTCATTTTTTTCGTGCAAAGCTGCAGCTGTTTACGGTACTTAGTTTTCTTCTTCAACTTCCGATATAAGTAAAAGAAATAATTGCAAAATCAAAGTCAACCATTTTATTTTAAATTAGGTATACGATTACTTTTCTGATCTTCAAAACGTAGCGAGAAAACGTGCGCAAATGCGCGCTGTATAGCTAAAATGATTTTAATATGACACGTCAATTCAAGCTGGCTCCGAATCGAAGCGAATCGATCGGAGCCAAATTGAATTGACCCCGGTTCAGCCTTTTCCGGATGTTTGAAACCCTAAAAATCACAATTATTGGACATTGGACATTATTATCTTTTAAATTCTCAATACTAACTCGGTAACTAAACAAAAAAAATAGATAAAATTTATAGATAAGTAGGTATTTATTTCTTAAGTCATTAAAATTAATTACGTGTTTGCTTGTACTCAGTTGCTGTATCCAAATACCTATAAGTACCTACTCTATGCATTTACAACTTAAATTAAATTAATAATTTACACTAAATAAAATTTTACACTTAGATTACCTACTGCGTTTCCAAGTCTTATACTCTTTGAAGATCTAAAAGATTCTCAATCGAAGGGCGCGAAAGGGGCAACACAGCGCGGCAGCAAAAACGACACAGGTCCTACTCTGACGACGCCTCGCAGGCTACTAAACCAAGACGCGCCGAGCGTTTTATTATATATTAATGTTTAAATAAATATAAAGTCACTTTTAGAAAAAGTAACCGTAAAATATTCTTCAATATCGAATTACCTTTTTTTCTATATATTATTTGTGCATAAGAGATTAATAGTCTTTAAGTATTATTCAAAAAACATTGAAAATTTTCAATGTCTTTGCATATTTTTATAGTCGAGTGAAGATACGAAAATCGTGTTTTTAACCGTAAAATAATCAAGTTCATTTATGAAACTCCAACATATATTTTTATCTGCTCAAAATAAATAATGTTTGATTGTTTAAAATTGAATCAAAAAAAGGGCGATTTCGAGTATACTGCTCTTAAGTGCGAGTCGGACTCGCGCACGAAGGGTTCGGTACTAAAAAACGGCAAAAAATCACATTGTTGTATGGGAGCCCCCCTCAAATATTTATTTTATTCTGTTTTTAGTATTTGTTGTTGTAGCGGCAACAGAAATACATCATCTGTGAAAATTTCGCCTGTCTAGCTATCATGGTTCATGAGATACAGCCTGGTGACAGACAGACAGACAGACAGACAGACGGACAGCGGAGTCTTAGTAATAGGGTCCCGTTTTTACCCTTTGGGTACGGAACCCTAAAAACGGCCGCTCAACGCGATTTTTAGTCAGTTTCTACCACTAATCTTGTAACCTTGCTTTTTTATAGCAAAAAAAATTTGCCGCGCAGCGTAGTTTTTAGTCAGTTCCATCTGCTAATCTTCTATAATAGTGTTATTTCGGGTATCGGGGCGAGGAGCAAAACACAGGTTCACTATATAACAATCTAATATCGACTGACTCTTACATCGGCTCAGTGCCGTATAACCGGCGCCAGTTTAAGAACTACCCACTTATACTAACATCCCTCCACCAATAATTTAACAAATTCACAAGTCTAATCCTGTTCCTTCGGTTTACGTGATCGCAAGGTCGGCGGCTCATAGCGCCCTTCCGAAGAAGTAGGTTGTCCTCCTAACGCCTCGGGATGACTTCTTATAGGCGAGCCCGTTGACATGGACGGCTCAAGGCTTGCTGACTCCGATACAGGCGAGGTTGCAGGGTCAACCATTGGATGCATATTCAATCCTGTGTCTAGCGGAGACAAAAGCAGGCCATCAGTTATAACACCATCTGGTGAAATGGTTGATGTATCCGATTCGTTGCGAGCTGGGCCCGATGTTGACTCCCTTGCAGACGGCGATGAAGACTGTAGGCCAACCGTCTCCATTTCCCCTTCCCATTCAAGAATTTGATTAGTATGTCTCTTTATTATGCGTTTATCATAATCACATAACTGGATCAAATACGCTGATCTACCTAATTTATTTGTAATAATTCCTTTGGTCCAAAAAGATTTTCCATTGTGATAAATTTTTACTAATACATTGTCCTTTAAAGTGAAATTCTTAGTTCTCCTGCCTTTGTAGTGCTTAGCCTGCAAGGACTGACTTTCCTTAACAGTTTCTTCCAGTGTTGTGTCGGGCATGGAGGGTAACGGGTTTAGTAAGTCCAAACGACATCTAAGCTTTTTCCCGAAGAGAACCTCTGCAGGAGACTTTTTTGTGGAAAAATGTATGGAGTTGCGGTAGTTAAACAAAAACTCATTTAATTTTATATTAAAATCATTGCCTTTAACTTTAGAAATTAAAATCGCTTTAAGAGCTTTTTTAATTATCTTAACATAGCTTTCCGCCTGCCCATTACTTGCAGGATTATATGCTGGGGACGTTAAATGCTTAATACCATTGCTAGTACAAAAATACTTAAATTCTGATGACACAAATGATGTACCGTTGTCGGTACATATAGTGTTAAATAATCCAAATCTTGCCATTAACTCACACAATTTCTGGATGACTACCTTGGAACTGTAACCCGAACTTACATCAAATACTTCAACCCATTTAGAATAGGCATCAACTACAATTAAGTACGTTTTATTGTTTAACGGGCCTAAAAAATCCAAGTGAACTCTGTGCCAAGCTTCAGGTGGGTAAGGCCAGACGGTGAGCGGGGCGCGCGGCGGGGCGGGCTGCGCGCACGTCTCGCACGAGGCGGCGGCCCGCTCAACGTCCGCCGCCATGCCGGGCCACCAGAAACGAGACCGACCCTCGACTTTCATTTTCGTGACACCTAAATGTCCAATGTATAATTCCTTTAAAATAACATGCCTATACTTTACTGGGATTACTAGTTTCGAACCTCTCATTAAACACCCTTTTTCAACGGCCAGTTCGTAACGGGACCCATAATAAGGGCGAAATTGTTTTTCTATCATTCTGTTCGGCCAACCTGTTAACGTAAATTCAATGACTTTAGATAAAACCGTGTCCTCGTTAGTAGCAATTTCCACATCTTTAATGGATAACATGGCTGAATCAGCATTAAACACAAAGTTAACATAGCATGCATCGTCTAACAGGCAGTCATCGCGCTCCTGCGATAAAGGAACCGGTTTCTTGTTTGTTGCGTCTAGTTTATTCCTAACGTAAACATCTCGACGCAGCGACACGGAGCGACTAAGAAAATCAGCACAATTGGATGCGCTATTAACAAATTCTATCGTATAGTTATAAGCTGACAAAAACAACGCGTATCTTTGAAGTCTATTCGCAGAAACTTCCGGAACGCTTTTATGCGGATGGAAAATTGTTAACAGCGGTTTATGGTCGGTTCTTAGTAAAAAAGGCTCTGATCGCCCATACAAATATTGATGAAATTTACGAACACCAAAAATAATCGCAGTTGCCTCTTTTTGAATTTGGCTATAACGTTTTTCCGCTGCGTTTAAAGAACGAGATGCATATCGACTGTGGAAAGGAAAAAATGCTAAAGCGCCACTTTGGCCATTATGAGTTATATATATCATTGGATAGGGCTTTTTTTTCTGCGTCGATCTGTCTAGGTTTCAAAGCAATCGGAGCACTTTTTTGGCGCTTTAGCATTTCTAAAATTCGATGTTTTTCTCAAATCTACGCTGTCAATACGACTAAAGCGACGTATTTTTATTATTTTTGTAACAAATGTAGCATAAGAATTTTTATCCGGTCCACCTTTATTTCATTTGTACCACTTAAGCAATTTTCGTTTTTTCAAATTTGAAAAGTAATGGTGATTTAGTAATTTAAGCATTTTATAGACTGCAATGCTGACGGCTAGGCTCGGAGTTTCTCTGAGAGATAGGATCCGAAACGAGGTGATCCGACAGAGAACTAAAGTCATCGACATAGCCCACCGGATTAGCAAGCTGAAGTGGCAGTGGGCCGGCCATATTAGCCGTAGAACCAATGGCCGCTGGGGCAGACGAGTTCTTGAGTGGAGACCCCGAATGGGCAAACTTAGTGTGGGACCCTCAGACAAGGTAGAGCGACGATCTTCGCAAGGTGGCTGGCATAAACTGGATGAGTATAGCCGCAGATCGTGCTCAGTGGCGTGCACTCGGAGAGGCCAATGTTCAGCAGTGGACGATGATAGGCTGATGATGATAATGATGATAGACTGCAATGGTTTGGCGCTTTAGCAAAACATCATTTGTTTATGAAGTAAGAACGGTTGGCGCTTAAGCAATTTTTATAATAAATTTCAAATATTATTTATTTAAATAAATACTTGTTTGGATTTATTCTACAGCATTGGTGCATTTAAGCAATTTTCCTTAAAGGGTTCGGGTAAGTCATCGCCTCAAAGTAATTTTTTATTATAACATGGGTAATTTAGTAAATTTTTCTTCACTGCATCTGTTAAACTTAAGGTCACTAAGCATTTTGTCATTGCCCTAAAAAAGATCATTGCGACTTATAAGCAGTTTTCACTGACTGGGTTCTTACAATATTGTGGACATAAGTATTTTTTTCCTGACAGTGATTTTTTCAAAAAATTTAGTATTTTTGCTTAAGCGACAAGTATTTCGCGATATAATAGAATTAGAAACCAATGAGTATTTCCTAAATTTGGGGAAAAAATAAATAATATGGTCTTTCATATACATGAATTTGCTCACGTTAATAACAAAAAAGTTATGATTTTTTTTCGAAAAAATGAAACTTAAATCCTCATTTCCCACAACTAGCATTTTGGCGTTTTAGCATTTTTACCTTTCCACAGTCGATATGAAACCGGTTTTTCTATTCTTTTACCATTTTTGTCTATTTGTGATAACACTGCACCGAGACCCCATGGTGACGCATCCACTGTCAAAACGATTTGAGCATCCGGGTTAAAATGCGATAACGTAGTGTCCGAAGAAAGAAGTTTTTTTATAGTATAAAAAGCGTCATCATGAGCCGCGCCCCAGTGCCATTTTAAATTTTTTTGTAATAGCTCGTGTAACGGAGCCAATATACTAGAAGCATGGACATTTCACAATATTATTGAGCGTCATGTTGCTGCTAGGGATTGCAATCCAACGGCATTTTCAATCCAGCTGGATTTTTGCAAGATTGGCCTGAATCTAGCATGGCGCGGATCCAGCAATAGTACATTACATCCGAGAACGGGAAGCTAGCGATTGCATTGTCGAGGATGGTTTGAAGCCCGAGCCGCAGGCGAGGGCTTTAATCATTCGAGGCAATGCAAGTAGCTTCCAGTACAAGGTTTGTATAATACTTTACTCACGAAATGCGAGGAAATACAATTTTCTTTGTAAAAATGTGATATTTAAATTGGTTCGCGTGGCCATGTTTACTGACCGGTCATGCAACCATAAAGTTTCATAAAAAGAATGCTAGCTGATAAGTTCTACCGATTTGAATTTGGAACACTTACTTCCCGCACTCAGTGCGGGAAATAAGTATTGAATTTCATTTCCGCACTGAATTTCAAATTTAGAATGTGATGAACCAGACCCCCACGGAAATGTTGAACGCCCCGCATTCTTTTTTCAAATGGAATGATAACATTTCAGAGCATAAGTGAGTAAAATATTGAATCAAAATAAATACATGATATTAATGTTTTTTTTTAGTTTATTTAACAATTCAAGCTTTTCTCAACAAACTACTTGAATAAAAACCTTTTCTAATTTGATGGTAACTTAATTAATTTTGGTTTGGTTTCTTAGTTCTTTGTTATTTGACATCAAACCAATGTATCAGTATTATGTTTTATGAAGTAAGAAAAATTGAATTCAACATCAAAGACAATGCCTTTAACTAGGTAATCTCTAAATAGAATTATCTTCTTTAGGTAATAAGAACGTATAATCAGTCGCAATCAATCTTTACCTCTCTTTAACTTAAAATGGTTGCTACTACTATAACACGAACACAAATGTACTTACATTTGTTTGAATTACCAACACTCTTAACAACAGAGAGATAATTTATTTAGGTTTTTGAGTTAGCTGTGGAATTGAGATATTAAAACACATATTTCATCTTTACACATGTCTTATCGCCTTAGGCCTTACCTGTTACCTACTTTTATTTTATTTTATTTCATAGGAAAACATACAGTGACTTAATAGCTTTATAAGTAATCCATGTAGGAGTCTATGCATGCACCATTATAAGTTTTCGCATATAACATCTAATGCTTGCTAATTAATACGAAAAAACATGCACTCACACACTAAATATAAACAATAACAAAGCATATAAGCAATAAAGATCAGTTAAACATAAGCGCAGATACAACACAAATTAAGGACGGACAGTCAGAGAACCATCGAACCACTTCTGCACCATGAGATTTTGAATATTTCGCGTGGTTCTTTTGGCCTATAAGTTCTGGTCTAAGGTCAAATAGTCTTAAACCATAGATAAATGATCGCCTTCGATAGAAAAAAGGCGGCTATTAGAGACGTAACGTAACTAATTTCGTATTTGATACGTTAACAGATCCGCGCCGCTGGATCCAGCACGGTATGCTGGATTCAGCATGTAAAAAAGCGCTGGATCCAGCTGGATTGCTGGATGCAGGATCCAGCAATTGCAATCCCTAGTTGCTGCATTATCAGTTTATCACCTACCAAATACATAACCGAGGCGTTAAGTAAATCCAATAATTATCATGATAATTTAGTCGCGTACGCAGAGAAGTCTCTAAGCTTGGTGTGGATTTAGCGTGTGAATGGTTGGTGCTATAATTCTACATTGCACATTTTTCTTACAGTGTTGGGTGTGCGCTGGCGTCGGTTTGAACATAGCGCAGATAGGGTTCGGTTTCGGCATCCCCAGCACGCTGGTGCCGGACCTGCGGCGGCCCGGTTCACCCATCCCCATTGATGAAGAATGTGGCTCATGGATAGGTGAGAATAATCGTTAGAATTTTTATAAACAAAATTAACCGAAATAACTACCTTTAATTTTTGGTTTATTGACCACCGCGATCGGAATCATGAGAAAGCATATTTTTTCTCCGATGAGGGTTTAAAAAGACGACAAATAGGGAATATGCATAAGTCACCGATTTTGATAAAAATGAGCTTGATCGCTTCGGACACGTATAAAAACATGATGGAACAGGAAAATAAAAAATAATAATGTATTATTTTAGTTTTATCACACGATGAAATCAGGGAAAAATAACGATTTTTTATTTTCACTTTCGAATATTATGAACATAACAGTCAGATAGAATATCGAATAAGAAATCATTTTTTGTATGACACATATGTACTTAAACGCAAAATTTAGGGAGATAATTGAAATTGAAAATTCTTGGCTAACTCCATAGTAAACGCGTGCCTGAAACGTGATATGTGGCGTCATATATTAGCGTATAGTTGGCAGACTCACCATGGAATTAGAAGGTTTTGACTAGGTCAAAAAATTGTTAATAAATAGTGATAAATAGTGAACTATAGCATATAAATAGTGATACTATGATTCAAAAGATATTTGAGTATCTTGGTGAGGCTGCAAACTTGACGTCAAGTTGGCAGACACCTTAAGAAATACAGTTCGTATCAATATGATTTATATGCCAAAAAATTGTTAGAAAATAGTGAATCGTATACGCAAAATTTCAATAACATTGCTTTAATACAAGCCGAGATATTACGGTCTCTAAGTGGGCTGCTAACTTGACGTTTCAGGCGATAGCGATTCCAGAGAAACGGGTACAAGTTTTAAACAAATAAATATATCAAAAAATTGTTAGTGAAATTGTGATTCCTACGATATAAATAAAACAAGAATTCATCATTGCTATTTTCTAAAAATCAAACGTTAACTTTTACATAATACTCTGAATAGGCTGTCGATCAATATTGAACTTTGCTCCACAGTAATAAGGTTCCAACTTTATTGCAATCGTGAGGTGAGTACTATCAAGCAAAAAATTGAGATTTATATTTTTAGCCATGTCCTCCAATTATTATTACACTTGTTTTATTAATTAATTGTTGGTATCAAACAATAACGATATTTATTAATAACAATCATAGCAATAGCGCCATCTCTCGGAAAAGATTTTCAATTTCTGAGTTATAATTTAACGTTAGGTAGTATCTATTTATGTATTAGGTAGAATAAAGATATTATTATTATTTGGTGAGATTTATAGTAAAATGAGTATCAGTTGGTATGTGAGTAGGTAGGAAGTAATATAAGTAGAAAATATTAATATATAATATAGTTTCTCCTGAATTAATAATATTGAATTAAGAGTAAGGTATTGACCACAGCACAGCCTACTAGTCTTTATACAGTCGATCATTGCCTTTATTGTTGGCGCAAAAGCCACCGTTCGTAAAAATAGACAGTTGACGCAACGACTAAAAGTGTAAGGGTTGGCACGCTATGATTTGCCTTTTTGAATTTCAAAAATAATTAAGTAAAATAATACCTAATACATAAATAGGCACCTAACGTTAAATTATAACTGAGAAATTGACAATCTTTTCCGAGAGATGGCGCTATTGTTATGAATATTATTGTTATTAATGAATATCGTTATTGTTTGATACCAACGTTTAATTAATAAAACAAGTGTAGAATATTATTGTTATTAATGAATATCGTTATTGTTTGATACCAACGTTTAATTAATAAAACAAGTGTAATAATAATTCGAGGATATGGCTAAAAATAGAAATCTCACTTTTTTGCTTGATAGTACTCACCTCATGATTGCAATGAAGTTTGAACCTTATCACTGTGGAGCAAAGTTCAATATTGATCGACAGCCTATTCAGAGTATTATATGTAAAAGTTAACATTAGATTTTTAGAAAATAGCAATGAAGAATTCTTGTTTTATTTATATCGTAGGAATCACAATTTCACTAACAATTTTTTGATATATTTATTTGTTTAAAACTTGTACCCGTTTCTCTGGAATCGCTATTGCCTGAAACGTCAAGTTAGCAGCCCACTTAGAGACCGTAATATCTCGGCTTGTATTGAAGCAATGTTATTGAAATTTTGCGAATACGATTCACTATTTTCTAACAATTTTTTGGCATATAAATAATAATGATACGAACTGTATTTCTTAAGGTGTCTGCCAACTTGACGTCAAGTTTGCAGCCTCACCAAGATACTCAAATATCTTTTGAATCATAGTATCACTATTTATATGCTATAGTTCACTATTTATCACTATTTATTAACAATTTTTTGACCTAGTCAAAACCTTCTAATTCCATGGTGAGTCTGCCAACTATACGCTAATCGTCATATATCATCATGTCCGTTTTGTATGGAGCGTTTTCGTCGGTTGCTGCTGCGTGCTAACTTCAAGTAACTATATCACGAGAAAAAAACCCAAGAAAATAGTTTAATATTAGGTCTTTACCTATGAAATTGCCGTTTTGTTTGAAAAAAGTTAAAGTATTTTTTTTTCGAACTTATTTATTTCTTTTATTCAAAGTAATCACCCCTGCAATCAATGCATCTTTGCCAACGCTGTGGCAGTTTATGGATGCCCTTCTTGAAAAAAATGAGCTGGACGGGAGACAACAAACTCTTCAAAGGCGTTTTGTACTGCCTCTCGGGAATTGAATTTTTTTCCCGCTAAAAAGTTGTCCAAATTTTGGAAAAAGTAATAGTCGGTAGGCGCAAGATCTGGTGAGTATGGCGGATGAGGGAGAGCTTCCAAACCCAACTCTTGCAGCTTAGAGACGGTCTGTTGTGCAGTATGTGGTCGCGCGTTGTCGTGAAGTAGCAGTGGGGCACCCATCTATCAAGCTTTTTTATCTTGCCAATCTGTCGCAAATGGACCAATATTGTTTTGATGCTAACATCAAAAGCTGCTGCCAGCTCAGCTGTAGATTGCGATTCATCTGCTTCCACAATCGCCTTTTATTCATCATTGTTGACCAAAGTTTCCGGACGACCACGAGGCTCATTTTTCAAGTCAAAATTCCCAGAACGGAACCGAGCAAACCAATAACGGGTTGTACGTTCGTTTGTACAGTTCTCTCCGTAAACGTCGTTGATGTTACGTGTCGTTTGTGCCGCGTTGGTGCCACGACGGAACTCATATTCCATAATTACACGAAATTTCGAAGTATCCATTATGAGGAAAAATGTTGAAATGTAATGAAAATACAACGCTAATCAATAAACAAAAGACTGATTTTGTAAATAGAATGTCATATTTTTAAAACAAAATTAATTTGAATTTAGAATTCATAGCCAATCAAAACTTTTTTTTTGCTTGAAAAAGTCTGTACTGCAATACGGCAATTTCATAGGTAAAGACCTATTATTACAGTTGATTTTCTCACGCATTAACTTTTGATTTTGATAAAAAAATTGATGCATATTCCCTATTGAAGACGCCGTTATACCTAAATCACTTGATAAGAATTGGCCTCTCATTAAAAAAGCCGAATAGGTACCTACGTATAAATAAATACGTATGTGATGAAAGGGCCTGCGTAAAAAAAACCTTTGTTCGCCTCATAGGTATTTTTAATTTTAACTCGCACCTACCACTTGCCCGACATTAACAAAGATAACCATCTCAAAATTAGATTCTCTTATCTAGGTTATATTGATGATGCTGTCCATTAATGTAACATCAGTCCACAATTTAAGAATTGAATTACAATTTAAATATGTGCTATTTCTTATCTGTTATGCTAACTAGATACCTATCTAATAGTAAAAAAATGTTTTTTCCATTTGCAGTTTCAATCACAGCTATCACCCTCATTCCAGGGAATCTAATCGGGCCGATAATGATGGCCAAATGTGGCAGAAAGATCACTCACTTAAGCTGTATAGTCATGCTAGCCATAGCTTGGCTCCTCACAGCATTCGCTCCCAACATCACAATATTGATGATAGCTCGCAGCCTCCAAGGAATTTGTTTTGGTATTATTTTTGTCATCGGGCCCATTTTGGTCGGAGAGTACACCTCCCCAACTAACAGAGGAGTCTTCTCAATGTCTCTTGGAGTCCTCATGGCTGCAGGAGTCCTAGTAATTCTAGCCATGAGCTTGTACATCGCTTGGCAAACCGTTTCGTTGATATGCGCTGGTGTGGCTGTATTCACTTTAGTGATAGTCATATTTTCGCCGGAATCACCGAGCTGGTTAGCCAGCCAAGGCAGATACGAAGAATGTAGAGCTTCATTCCATTGGCTGAGAGGGGATAACGAAGAAGCAGAGTTGGAGAAGCTGATAAACTCCAGCGAACTCTCAATAGAAGCTTCAAAAGAAGGAAGAAACTCTAACGACACTCTGATGATTAAATTAAGGAATCAATATAAACTTCTAAAGAGTTCTATAAGAAAAGTTGAATTTTACTTGCCTGTAGTTATAATGGTCCACGTTTATGGGATGAGCCAATTCAGTGGTATGAATTTATTCTGTTCGTACGCTGTAGACCTTATAAAGCTAGCATTAGGGGATGGAGTCGATGTGCCTTCGACGGTGATCTGGTTAAATTTCCAACGGACTGTGTCGACGATTGTGGGGTTGATTTTTATTAAGAAAATAAAGAGGAAGACGGTGATGATTCTAAGTGTCGGATTGAACTTGTTTGTGATGACTCTCTCAGGAGTATATTTGTTCGCGAGGTCTCATAACCTGTTGCCTTTCGACAGCGTTCACGTGGGACACGTCATCCTTCATATGCATATGTTCTCAATCGCTATCGGAGCTATGCCGTTAAGTTTAATATTATCTGGGGAACTTTACCCCCTCAAATATAAAAGTTTGGCGGGGGGTATTTCATCTATAGCGTTTTCCTTGCATATTTTCATTTCTCTGAAAACAGTACCGTTCCTCTTAAACACTATAAAACTGTATGGAACGTACTGGCTGTATGCTGGCGTACAACTCTTCTGCCTGATTGTCACAAGCGTGTTACTTCCGGAAACTAAAGATAAAACTCTCCAAGATATTGAGGAAGAGCTCAGAAGTAAAAATAGCCACAAGAAAGTCGATGAGCGGTATATTACCAAACCAGATTTGATTTAACCGAGCGAAAAAAAATTCAGTAAGTATTATTCATGGTCATGATCTAGACTGGGCATGTTTTTTCATAATCTCTCCGCTGGCTGTAAATGCCTTGACATATTTTATAATCAATTTAATGAAATAATACTTGCGTAAACATGTTACCTGCAAAAAATCGTCTCACATCCCAGTTTGGTTTTCCCCCGCTCTAATAACAAAAAACATAAAGTAGAAGAGCTATAGCCGTTGAGATATTATGAGTTGTTATTATATTATAGCTCTTTCTATAGCAGCTACTAGCACCACGATCGATTCTTGCAGTAAATTCCACAGTTATTTGTGGTTAGGATAATAGTAATAGGATAAGTGTATAGGTAATAGTGTATAGGATAAGTGCATATTCTGATTGTGTTCATGGAATTTTTCCGGTAATACTCGAAAGTAAATTTCTATGGCATTTTGAATACAAGGCTTATTTCTCGAAAAATATCTGTGTTTTACTCGTCATCACGCCAAAGAAAATATTATACACTACGGTGCAGTGCAGTTGCTCCAATAACTTTTTTTCAAGAAAGATAATTGTGTTCACTTCTCAAGCTTACGCGCTCACTAGACATGAAATAACCGCGCTAGTATCCGTTAAAAAGTCTTTTATTTCAAGATAATTGTGCTTAAGATAATGATGAAAAAACAACGGCAACCATCAAGGGTCTGACATGCTTTGAAAGAGCGAGATCGTCTTATTGAGATTCCTATAGGAAGAAATAGAGAAGAGTTTCATGTTTTATCTCTATCACCGACCGGACTTTTTTTCATGGTCGGGTTATAGGCACAGTTCAACTAGGCAAAACAAACAAGTGAGGCTAAGTCAAAAGTGCCAAACAAATTAAAGGTTTTGTGGATTATTAACTAATTGATAAGTACATAAAATTTAGTATCAATCGATTGTGCAGTGTTAGTGTCTAGCCTACGAAATGGTGGGGTGTTCCATATTTGCCTGCAAAAGCAACAATCAAAAGAAACGGGTGTTACATTTCATGCGTTCCTGAAATATCAATGTGGTGTGTTTATTATGTAATAAGGAATAATTTAAAATGGTTTTCCCAAAATCAGTCAAATATCATATGATAGACGTGACTGTATATACCTGTATAATGTGACGTTGTATTCTTAAAATCATTTTTTATTGATTTTTATTGAATTTTTAATGAACATTTTAAGCTTTTCATTGTGAATTAACAGTAAGTAAGAGGACATTGATGTCACCAGTACTTTCGTAATAGACGCAAGTTAAGCGCGAGTAATCCGATTGCAGAACATTATGTAAATACACAAGTTAACAAACAATAATATATTTTCAATAAAGAAATTACCTGTTTTAATTTAAAGTTTATCATTTTATTTCATTAACCACACACTCTCATATCTGCGCATTCTTATCTGCGCGAAGTTAAGGGGCCGAAACTAGAAAATACTAGAAATTAAAAAATAACAATTGCGTCATATAATTATAATATAACCTTAGAATAAAGAATATAACAGGGTGTAATTGTCAAAAATCCAATATAGTTTATCACAAAAAGAGTGGTCGGTCGGGACCACTTATTTTCGCGATTTCGCTTGCCAATACTTTGTTTAAAAAATTAGTGAGTCAAAATGTTGACTTTCACTCACTATGAAATTCGAGTACTGTAACGATTCCGAATACATTTTAGGGTAATTTCTTTGCGATCATGGCAGCCCCATATTTAGACGTCATAATATATCTATCCCTTACACCCGGTCGCTCGGTGGCGCATCTACCCCTTTTTAATATACTATATCTATGGAAACCATCGAAAAAGTGCAAAGGTGAGGTTATTTTCCATACTCTTTACACGTAAAGAAAAAGACAGAGACAAATGTTTCCGCGTAAGCGAGCCTTGCTACCATCACGACTTATCAGAATAGTTATAGTGACAGTTATAAGGTAAAGGTTACCGTTAATCTGTGGTGAAGGCACCTTCCCCTTGATGTTCTGGGGGAGCTTCCTGGTTCCGACTATTGGAATGTCAAATGGAGAAGGTGGTAAAATGTTATTGTAGTAAGATTTTGAAGAGTAATCTTAGAACATACATATACACGTTATTTTTTTTTTACTTAAGTAAACTTTGTAAAATGATTGTACTAAACTGCATTTTTGGAAAATAAACAATTAGGTATTCTATTCTTTTCTATACCTATTGTTATACAATACAATAATATACTAGAAATAATTCAACTCGTCACCAGCCACAAGATCTATTCCCCACTTCATTGCCTCAGGTGGGAACTGAACCTGCTACCTTTGGAAGTCCGGTCAAATGCTCTATTCCGACCGGACTTCTAAAGGTCGCGGGTTCGATTCCCGCCTGAGACAATTCTGGTGATGAGTCGAATTTTTTCGTGTATATTTAGTACTAGCTGAGTTTTTTTTTTTTTTTTTTTTTTCATTTATTTAATGACAACAAACAGTCATGTACATCAACATAAATATGTTTAAACTAATAATTATTGAACTTATAGACCTAGAGTGCCTATTATTACTTTAAGAAAATTATATAATAGGTATGTGACAAATCTTATCGGGAACGATTCGTGATAAACGAGATCAAGCGACTTTACAATGAAAAACTTAATTCAATTATGGTTCAATATAACAAAAATGGGACAGAAACTTAAATCAAATTACTGGTCAAGTAAATAATGAAGTTACTTTAATCGGAATTTGTGAAACAGGCCACAAGCACAAACCAATTTTTGGTACCTACTCTAAAATTAAATTTAATAATAAGTACCTATAAATGTTTTAAAGTTTTACTTAATATAATTAAAGACAATGTGATTTTGTCAATAGGTAACAATCTATCAGCAATCAGACATGAAATAATCTATAATATAGTTTTTATATTTGTTTAAATTATTACAAAAAATAACTATGTTTGAAACTTTTTTGTTATGTGTGGTCAAACAACGGTGAAAGTAAGAGTTTGATGTATAATTAGTAGTTGAACTAGGAATTGCGAAAAGATTATTAGGTCTGCGAACACTTTTTGATGGAATCTTAAACTTTATTTCAGTAAGTAGGTTAGGGGAATCGATATAATTATTTAGTATTTTATATAGAAAGACGAGATCGAACTGTGTACGTCGGGAAATTAATGATAACAATTTGTATTTTTTAAGAGAGTCGTTATAAGATACATAAGAAGATCCGGTTCTATATTCTAATGCTTTAATAAACTTTTTCTGTATTCTTTCCAATCTATTTATGTCACAAGAGTAATAGGGGCACCAGACTACAGAACCGAAATCCAAAATTGATCGAACGAGGCTGAAGTAAAGAATTTTATATGTGGTATCATTTCTAAACGGTTTGCATACTCGGAGTAGAAAACCAAGTTGCCTATAAGATTTTTGTACAATGTTATCATAATGTTCCTTGAAGGTTAGCTTGCTATCCAGTAGTATCCCTAGATCTCGAATCTTGTCTACTCTCGTAAGATTATAGTTATTTAGATGATAGTTAAATATTATAGGTTTAAGTTTTCGAGTATAGGTTATAATAAAGCATTTATCTAAATTAATAAATAATTGATTACGAGAACAGTAATCAGATAGATTCAAAATGTCAAGCTGTAATGCGGCGCAATCATCCTCATTCCTAATAACTTTATAAATCTTTGCATCATCTGCGTACAAAAGCAATTTACTGTATTTTAAACAACTATTAATATCGTTAATATACAAGGAAAATAATAAAGGACCGAGATGTGACCCTTGAGGGACCCCCGAAGGCACATCCCGGAAGTCAGAAATGAAACCCCTGATTGCAACCGCCTGGGATCGATTACTTATGTAGGATTTAACCCAACGGAACAGATCGCCATGTATTCCGGCCTCCCAAAGCTTCTTTAATAGGATTGAATGACTAATTTTATCAAAAGCCTTTGAAAAGTCAGAATACATGACATCTGTTTGTGATTTTCTATCCATATTTGACAGTATTTCACTCGTAAAAGATATTAGATTAGTTTCAACGGATCTGCCACGGAAAAAGCCATGTTGGGAGGGTGTTATGTAGTTACGAACAATGAATGACAATTGTTCAGTTACGATTTTTTCTAGTAATTTACCAAGTATACTTAGCTTAGATATTGGCCTATACTGTGTAATATCATTGATTTTATCATTTTTAGGCAAAGGTGTAATCAAAGATTTCTTCCATATATCCGGAAAAGTACCCGTTTCAAACGATTTATTATATATGTAAGCGATAGGATAGGCTAATTCATTGACACATTTTAGTAGAAACAGTGGGTGGATCCCGTCATAACCTGCCCCATTTTTTATATCTAATCTGAGTATTTCTTTTTTAACGGTATCCACACTTATGTCAATTTGACTAACGTTCAGTGGAGTCAAGTCGGTATCGACAATGGTATCCAACTGAGAAGCAGTCGATTCCGGGTGAATAAAAACAGAATGGAAATAATCATTAAATAAGTTACAAATTTCTACCCCGTCGCGGCTGGTGATGTCATTATATGTCAAAGTGTCCGGTAAACTAGGTTTAACTTTCTTTGATTTTACGTAAGTCCAAAAATATTTTGGGTCTTTCTTTATATTATCTTCGGTGACCCTAACATAGACAGCATAACACTCACTTTCCAATTTGTGTGCTCGCGACCTAAGAGTAGAAAAGGAGCGATAAGCACTACTGCATCCAAATCGTTTCCAGTTACGGTGATGTTTACTGTTTGAGTTAGCTGACCCGACAGACGTTGTCCTGTCTTAGTTATGAATATTGAATTCGAATTGGTATAAGTAATTAATGAAAAGTTGGGTTCAGAGATATTAGTAGGTAGGTACCGTTCCCGTTCCCGTTCCCGTAAGTCCTCACTGGTAACACATACTGGTCAACTGCTCGTAGACTTTCGTCTTGAGACACTGACGTAAATCGGACGCGAAGATTTGCTGCCCTTCCGAGTTGGATTCGACGACAGATCTCTTTCTCGAATTTGGACTAACCTAACTGGACTGCCTGTCCTAGGTATACGTAATGGTCAATAACTTCAAGTGTAGTGTTCCCAACATGAACTGGAGTGGGCACAACATGGGCCGCGACGTGATTTTCATCTTATCCATGAACATCCTGAGACCCACTCTTTGGAAAGTACTACGGAGATCTTCGAGCATTTTGTTCAGGTCTTCCAAGGGCTCAGCCATTTAAAAATACCTATTGTTATTTAACTTAACAAAGAAACTGATTAATGGTCCAAGTCAGCGTTAACCGTGAAAGCAGTTGTAAACCGAAACACTTCAATGTACTTAATTACAAAACATATTTTTAGTATTCTGTAAAATTAGTCTGAAAGATACCTATGTCAGTTAAGCACGTATGGTGCTAACTTTTAAATAAAAGTGTGTAAATAAATATAAATCATGGTTATAAAACTGTCAACATGGATTTCTCCACTAATCAAACAGGTAAAAATCATTTAAATGTGTATTGTTTCAATTATGTGGAATTGTTAATTAACTAAAAAAGTAATTAAGCAAAAACTCAAAAAATCTTGCAGTGCTGGGTATGCGCTGGCGTCAGTTTGAACATGGCGCAGATAGGGTTCGGCTTCGGCATCTCCAGCACGCTGGTGCCGGACCTGCGGCGGCCCGGGTCACCCATCCCCATCGACGAGGAGTGTGGCTCCTGGATAGGTGAGCAATAGTAAGGGCCTAGATTCTAATAATGTTAGGGCACGATACAGCTAGGGTTGCCAACCCTACTATATAATATAGTATCCTACTATATTGAGGGCGTGCCTACTATATTTTTTGAAAAAAAAAGTACTAGGCAAAACTATATATTTTTCAAGTGAAAAAATTAAACAAAAGCAGCAGAAAAAATACTTATATGCACATAAGTAAGTAATTGCATAATTATCTTTGTGTTTAAACACTTGTGTTTATGGTTGTTGAATAAATTATGACCACACGCCTCTGCCGCCACGAGGAGTCCGTCCGTTGGGATTTTCAATAAATTTCTGGCCCAACCGACCCCCTGCAAATAGCATGGGGACGGTTGACACCAATTTATTCCCATCGGACCACATAAGAAATTATATTAATAATTGCATGAAAAAAACTAAGCTTAAATTAAAAATAAGTAACAAATAATAAACTCAATACATTTTAAGTATTCTAAATTAAAAAAACGGACTAAATTATTACAAAAAAAATCGGACTAAAAATATTAAATCGGACAGGTAAAAACAAACTAAAAAGTAAAAAATAAATTCTTCTGTAAATATTTATAACCCTAATAACCTATACCTACAGAAATTTTAAACCTAAAAATTTTAAACCAAAAAACGTGGGGCGCGTTTTGTAAAATTTATCATCCATATTGTCTATAGCATGCGCCCCACGTTTTTTGGTTTAAAATTTTTAGGTTTAAAATTTCTGTAGGTATAGGTTATTAGGGTTATAAATATTTACAGAAGAATTTATTTTCTACTTTTTAGTTTGTTTTTACCTGTCGGATTTAATATTTTTAGTCCGATTTTTTTTGTAATAATTTAGGGTAACGTGGGGCGTGGGGGACCCTATTTTATGAGAATTTGATACATTTTGGATATTAACGGTTAAACGTGATCCTTTTGTCCTGTTTTTAATTAAATGGACACAATATTTAAAGCAATTTTGGCCACTGTTTCACTTCCCCCTTGTCAGGGGTAAGTGAAACACTTCTTAGCTTTTATATTCTTTTCGTGATTTTGTTGCTTAATGCAAGTCTTTAGATATTTATATTCATACCGTTAAAGGCTTATTTAATTAGGAGTACATTGCCTATACAGCTACTTTAATTGCGAGTTTTATAGCTTTACTACAACTTGTTAAATAAAAATAAAATAAAGTATGTTTCGCTTACCCCACCTGACTATACATTACTGCAGCGGCAGACAACACAGGCATTGAAGGACGGACGTGAATTCCATCAATGCCCAGTTGCTGCCAAGGCTTGTATAGTACTTTTCTCAAATAATGCGCGGAAATTCAAACCAAGTAGTAACTTTTCTAACATTTTATTTTTATTTAAAATTACAGTAATTGAAAGTACCAAATCGCACCGTCTAGAGTTTCTACGTCTTTTACATAAATACTCTTATGTCGTTGTATCTGCATCACCGAAAATGCCAAAAATCAAACCTGCAACATGCGCCCCACGTTTTTAGGTTTAAAAATTCTGTAGGTTTTAAAATTCTGTATAGGGTTATAAATATTTACAGCAGAATTTATTTTTTAGTTTTTAGTCCGTTTTAATGTTTTTGGTCCGATTTTTTTTTATAATAATTTAGTCTGTTTTAAAAACGTGTTTTTAAAAATAGTTTTTTTTTCAGTAAATTATTATTTTCTGCTTTTTAGGTAACGAGCTAAAACTAAAATAAAAATATACAATTTCCTATCGGTGCACCCGTCAAGACGATTCAAACGAGTCCAACCTCGATGGGGTTGCATGGTTTTATTACAGAGTCCCAGTGGCCTTCTTCCGGCTCCATCAACAGACCCTGGAAACTATTGCCCGATAAAGAACTCGTCAAGACGATTCAAATGAGTCCAAACTCGATGGGGTAACATGGTTTTATTAAAGAGTTAATATTTCATATTTCGAATTATCATATCAACCTTCTTTTTTAACAATCCTTATTTAAAACTCCTTGGTATATTCGTGCATTTTATTTTTTTTACTTTTTAATTCCTGTATGACACCATAAAGCACTCTATCTATCCTTTTCTCACATATCAAATTTACATGTGTCATCCTTGTCACTTTATTTCTTTTTTTTATTATTTTAAAAGTTGGTGTTAGAATTAAAAAAGCACTTTGCCTCACGCTCGCAGCAAAAATCGATTTTGCTGCGAGTTATTACGCGCCAAAGGCGCCCTTTTCGTGCTGGAGTGGTGAAAAGATTATTTTAACGATGCTGCCCATTAATTTATCAGTCCTTACAGAATTACAATTATACTATTTTTAGGGTTCCGTACCCAAAGGGTAAAAACGGGACCCTATTACTAAGCCTCCGCTGTCCGTCTGTCTGTCTGTCTGTCTGTCTGTCTGTCACCAGGCTGTATCTCATGAACCGTGATAGCTAGACAGTTGAAATTTTCACAGATGATGTATTTCTGTTGCCGCTATAACAACAAATACTAAAAACCAAATAAAATAAATATTTAAGGGGGGCTTCCATACAACAAACATGTTTTTTTGCCGTTTTTTGTACGGAACCCTTCGTGCGCGAGTCCGACTCGCACTTGGCCGGTTTTTTTATTCTGCTGTACTTTCTATTCCGATAGTAAATTATTGTTATTTATTTTTCTTTGCAGCTTCAATTGCAGGCATCACCCTCATTCCAGGGAATCTGATCGGGCCAATAATGATGGCCAAATGTGGCAGAAAGATCACTCACTTAAGCTGTATCGTCATGTTGGCCATGGCTTGGCTTCTCACAGCGTTCGCTCCCAACATCATAATACTGATGATAGCTCGCGGCCTCCACGGAATCTGTTTTGGTATTATTTTTGTCATCGGGCCCATTTTGGTCGGGGAGTACACTTCTCCAACTTATAGAGGAGTCTTCCTAATGTCTCTTGGAGTCCTCATGTCTACAGGAGTCCTAACAATACTAACTATGGGCTTGTACATCGCTTGGCAAACTGTTTCGTTGATATGCGCTAGTGTAGCTGTATTCACTTTAGTAATAGTTATATTTTCACCGGAATCACCGAGCTGGTTAGCTAGCAAAGGCAGATACGAAGAATGCAGATCTTCATTCCATTGGCTAAGAGGGGCTAACGAAGAAGCAGAGTTGGAAAAGTTGATAAACTCCAGCAAACTCTCAATAGAAGCTTCAAAAGAAGAAAGAAGCTCCAAAGTCACTCTGATGATTAAATTAAGGAATCAATATAAATTTCTAAAGAGTTCTATAAGAAAAGTAGAATTTTACTTGCCGGTATTTATAATGATTCACGTTACTGGGATGGCCCAATCGAGTGGTATCAGCATATTCACTGCGTACGCCGTAGACCTCATAAAGATAATGATAGGAGATGGAGTCGGTGTGCCTTCGACGGTGATCTGGTTAAATTTGCAACGGACAGTGTCGACGACCGTGGGGCTGATTTTAATTAAGAAGGTTAAGAGGAAGACGGTGATGATTCTAAGTGTCGGATTGAACTTGTTTGTGATGACTCTCTCAGGAGTGTATTTGATCGCAAGGTCTCATAGCCTGTTGCCTTTTGACAGCATTTACGTGGGACACGTCATCCTTCATATGCATATATTCTCAATCGCCATCGGAGCTATGCCGTTAAGTTTAATCCTATCTGGGGAACTTTATCCCCTCCAATATAAAAGTTTAGCGGGGAGCATCTCTTGTTTAGTGAGTTCCTTACAAATTTTCATTGCTCTGAAAACAGTACCGTTCTTCTTAAACACTATAAAACTGTACGGAACGTACTGGCTCTACGCTTGCGTACAACTCTTCTGCCTGATTGTCACAAGCGTGTTACTTCTAGACTAAAGATAAAACTCTCCAGGATATTGAGGAAGATTTCAGAAGTAAAAATAAGCACAGGATAATTGATGAGCGGTATATTACTACCAAGCCAGATTTAATTTAACCTTGCGAAGGTTCCTAATCCAGTGTTCAAGCAAAATATACGAATAATGAGCTCACTGTGTCTCTTTTACACAGTAGTTAAATTTCGTTTATTCTGTGACAGTAGTGTGTGGTGGTGTTTAAAAAGTTCTTATATCAGCAAAAGCTTGTATTTGTACAGATAATTTTTCAGTATAAAGGCAGTATATTTCGAAGCAAACCTAGATAGATAGTGAGATTTACAAACAATAGAAAACTGGTTGTGTGATAATACGCACTACAAGCAGCACTCGACAACAATACGCTACAAAGAGCCGACAGCATAACGAAACAAGATGACATGTGTTAAACAATAGGTTATGCGTATGCCAATTCTTTAAATAATGATAATAGTTGCGTGCCAAAAAATATGAAGCTATGATGCGGGAAATCGGACATCAATAATAATTACGTACGGATAATGAGCAGGGCATGCAGTCTCTACATTAGTTAGCGATAATATCGTTACTAACCGATCGATAACCATAGCGAAAAAAAAACGCTTGCCGTAACGATTCCCTTGCAGTCTCGACGTAGATTTCTATGTAAAGTTAACGAATTCGATCGATAAGTCACAACGAACAATTATTCTTCGATTTTTGATAGTCTCTACCATCATAACTACCGATAATTTTCGATAGCGTATTTATAACAACTGTCACCTAAACGATTTTAGCTGTTTAGTTTGCGGCGAAATTTGACAGCCCGCAAACTTTGCGATTCATCGTTACAGGTACTTGGCGGCCATTTAATGTTTTTGTGACACTGACTTATAAAATATAATTTACTTTAGTGGTGTTTATTGTGTGTTTAGGAAATCCAAAAAAGCAAGAAATGGCAAGGCATAGGCCTATTTAGCGTAGGATTTAGTTGCTCTCAAGCATCGAGCTAAAATGGTGAGGCGTCGAAGCGTGGCGAGGAATAGACGCAATAATCAAAACAAACCCATTAAAATGATGACGAGTTCCTCAGACTTTATAGGGTGGATAAGAAGATGTTCACCGAGCTGATGGAGCTGAGCTCGTCGAAGAGTTGCGGCCATATGGCCTTATCTTTAAAGACAGCGGCCTTGGGGATTCTCTACCTATACAATAGCAAGTGAGTAGGTACCTAACTGTAATTAAGTATTTTAAACTCGAAATGTAAGATCTTTGGTTTGGTTTGAGCTAAAATTAATAAAATATATTAGCAACCACCCGCGACTTTGTCTGCGTGGTCAGTTATTTCTCTGAACAATAGTTTTTTTCGGAATAAAAGGTATAAGTACCTTCCTTATGTCTTTCCTTGTACCCTTGACAACGTATATGTAAAATTTCATGATGATCGGTTCAGTAGTTAAGACGTGAAGGCGTATAAACAAACAAACAAACGGACTTTCGCATTTATGATACTACCCAGTAAGAATTTGCAATTTACCATCATCATCTTATTTTAAATTAAAATTTCATTTGGATTTTTTTTATGTACCTATACTACATGTTTTTCTATTTTTTACTGTTTGTTTTAGATACTAACCGCTCTTCGTTCATCATCATCAGCAGCTAATTGGCATGGCATTCGCTTATTATCGAGTGTCAAGAAAATTATGGTGTGGCGTCGAAGATGGGGAAGAACTGACGCTATAACCGAAATCCGGTTGATTTGGAGGATGACGGAATTCCTCACAGATCACACACTACTGCCTGGACGATCATCAGTTGCACAGTGTCAACGCTCGTATCCAACTTTATGAGTATCTACACTGGACACTAATTGCAATTATTTAAGCTAGTTTAGGCAAATAAAAGAGTACAATCAAATAACTTGAGGTATTTATTATTGTTAACAACATATCATTTTATTTCATGGATAGATGCTATGGACAATACTTCCGCTTTACTAGTGAGCTGAAAATCGCTTGTATGCCACGCCATCACTGATATACTGGTTAGTTCATGCAGGGGCCAAACGCCATTGATGCCTCAGTCTCCGTAGCCTCATTTCTCATGGGAGCCTTTGAATTCTTGGATTAAATCTCTGAAATAAAAAATATAAATTAAATTAGAAAAAATAGATTCTTAAATTAAAATATTGAGACAGATATTAATTAAATACTTAAGTAAGTAGTGGACATCAGCAAATTCATTGCATTGATCATAAAAGTAAATAACTAAATCACATGTGACTATGAAAGATTGAAAACAACAAATAAATCACAAGCATCCAAACCCGTGTAACGCGTGTTGAGCAGATTTTAAAATACATTTGACCTCAATACTATATTATGTAAAACTAAACATAAATGCATTGGTATAGAAGGTATAACAAACATAATTAAATATTGAAAGATCCAAAGAAAACTCAAAGAAAAGTATTGTACTTACAGCATATTCCTCACAGCAGACAGCAGCTTAGCTTGCGTCTAGCTAGTGGACCGAACCCGAAACCGAATAATTATTACTCCATTGAGTTGAAGCCACTATTATAGAGATTTTTTATTCTTTAATGAATTTATTTATTAAAAAATCAACACCATACACTTGACAGTTTTAGTTATCAATCGTAAGTAAACACAGATTTCATTAACATATGACTGTTGGCATGACAACGCCATAACCGTTGGCTATGACACAGTGTTACAAGTAAAATTATAGTAATGTCCACAAGTTCAGATACATATTTTTAGTGGTTATTCATGTAATAATAAAAGAAGGAATTTTATATCAGATGATAAATTAAGAAAATATAATAAGAGATGTTTTATTTTTATTTTTGGTTAAATAAAGTAGTTGCTTTTTAATAAGCATAATATTTAAATTTCCCTTCATCAAAGGGAGGGCAATTCAATGGCCACACAATTACTTAAAATTTTCGGTAACTTATCGACTAAAATTTTTACGATTTTGTGCGATAACGTAATAGTAGAGACTTGCATTTGCCTTATCGATCGTTACGGCAAGCGATTTTCCCCGCTATTGCTATAACCGAAATCATTGTGTGGCCATTGAATTACTGTCCCTCCGATTTAGGGAAATTTAAAAAATATGCGAAAATGCAACTGTCTTACACCGACGTTTAAAACTTATTCAAATTGCAATTTCTCTTCTATAAAAGTTACGAGTTGTAAAATAAAAAACGTTTTATAGCAAATATCATCAACTTTCTTTGAAGTTATAGTTTATTATACATTATTATTAACTTAAATACCTATAAAACAAAAAAAAACACTTTTTGACTAACTGACAAAAACTCAAACAACATAATAAAATAATTATTTACGCCTTATTTACATTTTAATAATATAAATATTATATAAGGAATAAAGAGTAAGGAATATAAGGAATAAGTATAAGGATAAGGATTAAAACTTTTCACTGCACATAGGTAGATACTTGATTAGTAAAGGGAAAAGAGATACGCTCATTTAACTTTTTTAGATGTAAGTAGGTATGTACTTAAAAACTACCCGTGTTTAACAAAAAAATACAAAAAATATAAGTATTTTATTTTTTTGTCTTTATTCATCACAAGTTAATAATTATAACATTCCTTCTTTAGAGAGATAGGTATAAAATAAACTAATTATAAATATTGTGAAGATGCTTCTAAGTATTTTCCGGCAATTTTTAGCGGTTTTCCTGTGGCCGGCAGGCGGCAATTTTGCTAGCAATACCACTAAAGCAATATTTTAAGTATGGCCCGGCAATTATAGCCACATATTTTTGGTAAGTCAAAACATTTTCATGTAAATTTGGGATTCTGCATCGTTGGCCATACTATTGACACCAATTGCAGCCATATTGCAACAATGCAATATAAATTGTATTTGTGTTGGCTTGGCCGGGCAATGGTGGACATTAAATGACTATTACTTGTAACACTGACTAGACAGAACCCAGTGCCACAGCATATATTAAATCTAATATAATATAAAATATGTGTCAATGGTTGAGTGTCAAAATGAGAGTACCGACACGTAGTGATTTTTTCCTCTGTGGTAATCGATACGGTACCGAAAATTATCGGTAGCTATCTTAGAGTAAGACGGGCTTCTACAGAAAGAGAAGCCATACGAAGCGTTTCCCCTCTGCCGAAGTACAAGCCCAAATGGGCATACGCGTTAGTAAAACCAGTTGCGCCCGGATTTCTTTCTAGACCGAGTCCAGTCGCGCATGTGAACGCTGCTCTGTTTAAAATGTCGAATTGATGAGTTTTTTGCTGTTAAAAGAGATCTTGAACATCAAGTATACAAAAAGACGGTTTTACATTTCACATAAAAGTAATTTTTTATTGTATTATTGCTATTTGTTTACATTTAAACATTAAATTCGTATATTTTATTCTTGATTAGTTGTCAAATTTGTTCAGTGACATCGGGTCTGCTAGTCCATGGCTCGTCCGTACAAATTTCAGATCTGTCGCTAGATAAATCCGAGTTCTCGCCGATGGGCAACTTAGTGATGTTACCGTTAAATAATGTTTGTCGATAAAGTGTTGGTCAATCTGGCCCTGATTCTGCGCCAAATTCATTTGCGAGATTTTTGCATGATTTGCTCTGCACTGATGTGAGCTCGACAGATATCGCGAAATAAATGTCGAAATAGTAGATTATACAACAAGTGAATAAAAAGGGAATTTAGTTCGAGGGACTAACGCACAGTGGATTTTGGAACCCGAAAAAGTGACATCGTCGAGATAATTCCAAAATCTGTTAGTTCTAGTTATTTGTAACTCACGACGAGAACTCCCATGTGCTAATTATGTCTAGATTTTTTTCTAGACGAATTTCTAAAATGCATAAAAGGAGCGAAAATTTTTGGAAAATCCTTTATTACTCCTAAACAATATCAGCGATTGTAAACCTGATAGCATACTATTATGAGCTTAGTAAACACTCACATTTCAAGAGTTATTTGGAAGTTCTACTCGCGATAGTTTATGAGAAATTTGAGGTTTTCTGTTTTTCGCCAGGTTGTTTTCGCCATATTTCTCGTTCACTAACTTTGCTTAGCTAAATAGCTTGATTGACTTAGTTGTGTCATAAAAGTCCTCATCGAACTAACACAATATAAGGTCGCGCGCGATATTATACTCGTAGGTATCTAACGTGCTGCAAAGAGACTGTAAACAGATGCTATATTAACCACCTCCACCGTGACGTAGATATTTTATTTACAAACTTAATTAAATACATGTAATGAAGAAGTAAAATAACTATTGCTTGATGGATCAAACATGTTCAAATTTTCTCCAGATATTTTGGACTTTCGATCTGGCAATAGCAACATGAGTGGTGAATAACAACGGCGACATTTTTGATAGAAAAAATAGGTAACTAAAATCAAAATGACCTTATTAGTTTTATAGAAAAGTGTTCTAAGAACAGGCCCAATAAGTTCATTTTCATTTTTTAAAATTTTTCTATCGAAAATGTAGCTGTTGTTACTCACCACGCAAGTTGCCAATGCCCTGTTTACCAGTTTTTTACTTACGTACATTAATAAAATACGTACTTTTTACTTCTATTATTATCAAAATTAAATTATAAGTTCTTGACTTGACCACGACTATGTGACCCCCTCCTGCTGCCAAAGCTGGATACGCCCTTGATGGCAGTACTGTCATGGAGCGATGTTCAGTGTCAGCAGCCTGAGCCCAACTTCCCTGGGTACACATTAGTCCCAACCCAATCACCTACACTCTCGAGCTTTTTGTATAAAGCTCAAGCGTATAAAAATGACCTCTTTGTTGTTATTCACCCCATCGTAAAATGATTGAGTTTGTAACCTTTATTCCTTTTTCCGTATCGATATTGCTGCATCGACAGTTGAGCCCAGCCCTTTATGTCAAAAACGTGTCATATTTTGATGTGTGACTCATCCGTACACAAATTTTTGCTGTTTTGTTTTATTTTTTATGTGTGAGTGTCGTCATTACAGTGTTGTTTTTGTATGTGGGTATGCGGAACTGCACTTGTGTGCATTTTCCCCCCCCGCAAAAAATGCCAGAATAATTTGAATAGAGTAATATCGCTAAGGCTTCTCCCTTCGTGACAAACGAAGCCTTTTGTTGCTCGAAGGTAGCTATGATTGTAGAGACTACCAAAAATCGAAAATAAGTTGTTAAAATGACATATCGACCGAATTCGTTAATTTTACGATCGCTATCTATGTCGAGACTGCAGGCCCAGGGGGCCAATTCTACTATTGTACATCGACTAACAAACTATCAACGTTTCGTTACGATTACGCTTCGATCAGGCTTCGATCGTTACTATAAAAGTTATTCTACTATTGGTATACACCCAAACGAATCATAACTAAAACGTAACATGAACGTAAACGTGCACGCAATAGAAACCGAACTACAATAGCTCTATCTTGTGTTACCATTATAATAAATCACAAGCTACTTTAATAATAACCGATGATTGAGTGTATTTTACGCGTGATAAATATGCTTTAACTTCAAATTCTTAAACAGTAGGGATAATTTACAAATTAATTAACTGATTATTATCAATTTTTAAAACTAAATGGACCAAATCAGTGGGATCCCGAGCGAGTTATTTACTAAAAAAACAAAAACAAACATGTTATGTATGCATATTATGTGTCAATTGTCAAAGTTTAAGGTCCGTATTATAGGACGAGACTCAAGCACTGCTTGCTGCTTGAGTACAGTTAGAAAGGGATGGTGCTATTCATCGTATATAGCGCCATCCCTATCTAACTGTACTCAAGCAGAGATTTGAGTTTGAGTTTGATTCTGTAATACGAGCTTAAAACTGCTAGGGGGGTATTATAAGCACGAATGGCTACCAATGCGTCTCCTTCTCGCTGTATAGTAAACAAAAGAGATGCATTGATAATCATTCAGAAAACTGATAAGTTTTGAGCTTGTAATAACCTCCCTAATCGCTGATCGTTGACATCGTTGTGATGAGATGATTTTAAAAAGATATTGAAGGTACTCTAGTACTTTTTATTATAATGAAGGTACTTCCCAAAATCTTTTCAAATTGCACTATAAAGGCTGGGTACAGTGAAATTGGCGTGATTGTGCATGGAACCCAGGAACTGCGAACACATTGCAGACCCAGACAAAGCAAGCCATTGGATAAGATCCCAATAGGTATACTCGTATTACGGTAAGTAATTACTTACCTACTAGGTAGGATTCAAAAATTATTTAAATCTATCCCTATTTATTTCAGTCTTATAGATATATATTTTTTACTAGCTTATGCCCGCGACTTCGTACGCGTGGACTTAATGACTCCGGCGTATGCATATAAATATGAACTAATGTAGTTACATAAGAAAATACTTGTAGCAGTGTTATAATGTTAAAAGTTAATAAATTGTTTTTTTTTTATATTTAATATGTTTACACATAGTTTAAAAAAATCTTTTTAAACTATGTTAAGAGCCTTTCCTACGGGAGCCAATATGAAAAGACCTGAAGCGTTACTAACCCTGGAAAAGCCACATAAAGTTGGTCATGCGAAAAACAACCAGTCCTTAGATCGACACCAGCGGCTTTAAGCGTCTGATCCGTATTTAGGCAAGTCGTTATCAAAAATTAGTCCCAAACTTTTACCGCCTTCACCACGTGGTGTAATTTTTATATTTCTAATAGTTTAGCTGGACCATTATGGTTCTGCGTCAGGTGTTCCAAATCTTCGATTTTTATACCTCAACAAAAAATGCTCATCAAGCTGAACAACTTTTGCTAAGGTGTCGTTTTTATATTTCTAATAGTTTAGCTGGACCATTATGGTTCTGCATCAGGTGTTCCATTTTCCAAAATTAATTATACCCTTAACTGTGCCTAGGCTTAACAGCTATATAACAGAAAAAGTTTCATTTGAATCCGTTCAGTATTTCCAGAGATTAGCGTGTTCAATCAAACAGACAAACAAACCGACACACTTTTTTTTAATCCTTATTCTAAAATATGTCTCCATCGCCCCAGTTTTTTTAAATATATGTAATGTACAGACACACTTTTTTACTGTTTTATTACATGTAAGGATTTAAGATGGAAAGATGGATGGATATAATGGATTTACCGGCATGAATGGACTAAGCCATGAAATAAGCTACTGGGCAAGATTTTTGAATAGTAGGTATGTAGGTTTTTACGAACTCGCGATCAGTCAATTCAAACGCATTGTGGCTTAATCCAACACATTAATTTCATTTTCGGACTCCTCCGAGGTCTACCTCATGAGTGATTTGAAGATATTCCATGTTGAACAACATTTTCAGAACGATCGATTCACAAAAAGCTGATGCGAAGGAACTTAACTTCGGCTGTTATTCGATCGTAAATTTTGACAGATAAGACGCTTGCATTCAGTAGCGTTTCGTTCTATCCATAGGGAAAAAAATTAGTGGAATAGCAGTTAGCGAACCGCTCATGTTCGATTGAGTTAGCAGAATAGCATTTTTAGTTTGAATCGATTGATCGTGAGCTAAACTAAGATATAATTGTAACGGGATCGTTATTGATTTAGCAGAATAGAAAAACGACCAAAAGCTTCAGTTTCGTTTCGATTCGTTTCCGATTATGACAGTATTTGTTTAGTAGAATTGGCCCCCAGATCTTAAAATCAATCTGACTATTTTATTTTGTTTAATTTTGTAAAATATTTTCGATTTCAATGCACTTCCCCAGACATTTTGTGCCTCATATACCTACAGGCATCCTCTCTTACTTTGATGGTAACTCAAGTCAAGGTCATAGGGGCCCCATTATCCTAATGTGCCCAAGGCCTCAAATAGGTTAAAAACGGCCTTGTGAAGAGCTTTATTCCATTGGCTAAGAGGCGTTAAGGCGAGGATGCAAAAAAAGCAAAGAAAACACTGTTTGCCAAGGAAAGTGGTTTACGTATTTACTATTAAATTTCGGTCTTACAAAAAATATATGATAAACTTAAGGATATTACCTAATGAATGTGCTTATTCATTTCAAGATATGATGTAGGTACTTTACTCAATTATACTTAATTCCGAATCTTTAATCTAGGTTTTCGTCGAAATACACCGCCTTAACATGAAAGTGGTAATATATTCATTAATTTGAAAAGAGGCTTACAAGAATCCAAATAACCTGCACCACAAATTGAACGAAAACCTTTTTTCTTCATTTTAAAAACTCGAATTGCATCCACCGAATTACTCCAAAGTATGACACCGTAGCGTAATATACATTAATGAAACGTAACCACAGAATAAGTACAAACGTAACCGTGTGGTAAGCTGCGAGAGCTGTTGTTGCGATGCTATCTGTCTGATCCTATTCAAAGTATATATATATATATATATGTTACGGCTAATACCCGAAGTGCGGCTAAACCTAGTTCTAGCCGGCTAAAACTAGGTGTAGCCGATAGCTGTTGGCTAAAACTAGGTGTAACCGATCTGCTTTACTCCTGTAGGTCCCGGGTTAGGTTAGAAATTTAAGGCGAGCGCGAAGCGCAGCGGAGCGTGAGCCTTAAATTTCGAGGTTATTTTTTTTTAACAGACAACAGAAAAAACTTTCTTTATATCCCATGCTGCACCTAGTTTTAGCCGGCTACACCTAGTATTAGCCGCGAGCAAATCGGCTATACCTAGTTTTAGCCAACAGCTAGCGGCTACACCTAGTTTTAGCTGGCTAAAACTAGGTTTAGCCGCACTTCGGGTATTAGCCGTAACATATATATATACAATAAGATAAGATAAGATAAGATAAGATAATTCTTTATTTCAACACCACAATAACATAACAAAGAAATAACAATAAAACTTAGCCTAGTGTTAAAACATGGCGGTCTTATCGCTAACAGCGATTTCTTCCAGACAACCTACGGTATGGTGAGATTATCAGAGGAGGATTACAGGGGGTGCAAAATGGCGTGGAATAATGTAAATAATTATTTAAAATTCTTAGATATTACTTAACTAAACATACATAAATATAAATAGATACCTATAATATTAAATATATATGATAATAATACATATATAATAAATATTAAATATACATATATTGTCTGCAAAAGGATGAATCTTTGAACAGTAAGTACCTACAGTAGTGGAAAGCGAAAGTCAATGAGATAGATAGTGTTGTTTTAGCTGGTTTTTGAAAGCATCTATGGTCTGAGCACGCCTGATGGACACAGGTAAGGAGTTCCAGAGCATTGCGGCCCGAACAGTAAAGGAATCGTGATAAAAAGTTGTCCGATGAACAGGCGTCGAGAGACTCAAGTTTTCTGATGACCTAAGAGTATGTGAAGACGAACAGTAAAGGTAACTAAAGCGTTCCTTGAGATAGCGCGGATAAGAGGGATTGAACAAAATATTGTAAAGAAGGGACAGGATGTGAGTATTCCGGCGAAGCCTAATGGGTAGCCACTTGAGCTTAGTGCGAAAATGGGATACGTGATCATATTTGCGCAAGCCAAATATAAATCTGATACAGAAGTTTTGAAGTCGCTCAAGTTTGTTTAGCTGGTCCTCCGTGAGATCTAAATAGCAGACGTCGGCGTAGTCAAGAATGGGAAGCAACAGAGATTGTGCTAGAGCAATTTTAGTGGCAGTGGGAAGAAAATTACGGAGTCTCCTAAGACAGGCCGCTGACGCATATAGCTTGCGACTAACCATTTGCAGCTGTGGACTCCAACTCATAGTACTGTCCATTATAAGTCCCAAGTTTTTAACAGACTGGCTGTAAGGAATATCGACACCGCAAAAGTTAACCCTTGGGAGAGAATGTAGGTCAATTTTGACTAAGGTTCTAGAGCTGCCGATGACGATAGCTTGGGTTTTGTTCGGGTTGACAAGAAGGCCAAAAGCTTTGCTCCAATCTGCGATGCGTCTTAAATCCAAAGAGATGGTGGAGATGACCTCAGGTAGATCCGAGGCAGTACCTTGGGAGTACAGTTGAAGGTCGTCTGCGTATAGGTGGTAGGAAGAAGTAAGGTTTTGAGAGATTGAGTCAATGAAAATGGAAAATAAGAGGGGAGATAGCACGCCACCTTGTGGTACGCCTGCAGTTGTCTCGCGCCATGAAGAGAATTCCTCATCGAAGCGGACTCGCTGCCTGCGCCTATACAGATAACTGTGAAACCACTCGACTACCGTTGGAGATATGTTAAGAGAGCGAAGTAGTGCCAAGAGAATGTCAAAATTCACTGTATTGCTGAAGTCCAATAATGTTAACACCGTGAGGAGGCCTTGTTCCATACCCAGACGAATATCATCAGTGATTTGAATGAGCGAGGTGACAGTACTGTGACCTGGGCGGAAACCGGACTGGAAGGGATTGAGGAGGTTGTTCAGAGTGAGGAATTTATTAAGATGGTTATGTATAAGACGCTCAAGTACCTTAGATAGGAAGGGAAGAATGGAAATTGGACGGAATTCAGAAACAGATTTAGGATTGGGTTTTTTTGGTAATTACAATATGTTTGGTTAGCGATGTCGGAGCTTTTAAAGGCACATAATATAATTAATTTTATTAACCCCCCCCCCCCACACATGTTGGGGTCTATGTCTATCCCCTTTCCTGTTGGAATTACCGGCATTTTAAATTTGACTTTTTATTTTAGATGGCCCTGCTGAAAAATATTAATTTCTCCGGATCTAAAAGTCGTATACTTAGTTAAAATAAATACCTTTTGAAAGCTTATAATATTTACCTAATAAGTAAATGTATAAATAAACCTTTAAAACGCTATAAAAATTGCGAAAGTAAATTTAAATCCGAAATTAGTCAAATCAAATCAAATCGTTTTATTTGCAGAATATAGGTACCTAGTTACAATAATTGGTGTTGTATTACAAAATTTGAGCGCTGTATTCTTACCCAATGAGTGTGCAAAATTAATAATTACATAGAAAAAGTCAAACAATGTCAAAAAATGTCAAAAGCCAAACATCATGAAAAAATATCGATTAAAAATGTCACATAATAATAATAAAACATTACAATCAATTTAAATGTCAATGTCACATAGGTATTCGGTCAACGTATAATAGGTTTTATTTATCAAAAAATCTTTAAGTGCCAATTTATATTTAATTATATTATCAATCTGTCTTATATCTTTCGGCAACTTATTGTATATTTTTGGAGCAATACCATAAATATTGTTTCTAAAGAGCGCAGTTTTATGTGGTATTTGACACAGCTTATCATTATGCCTCTTCGATGAAAATTTAATAAATAAGTTTAAATTCGACTTAACAAATACACACACTTCGAATATATATAAACATGGTACTGTCAAAATTTTTAACTGTTTGAAGTAAGGGCAACAGGAGTCGGTAGGACGAAGTCTACATATTGCACGAACACACTTTTTTTGCGCTTTAAAGACTCTTTCTTTGTTGGTCGAGTTTCCCCAAAAAAGTATGCCATACCTTAATATCGCTGCAACGTAGCCATGATACGCCGTCATTAACGCAAATTGATTCGCAATCTTGTTTAGCATGTATAACGCATAAGAAAATTTACTTAACTTTTCACAGACGTAATCAGTATGGGTTTCCCAGTTCATGTTACTGTCAATATAAATGCCTAGAAACTTATTAGTATCAACTTCTTCTACTTGTTTGCCTGAATGCTGTATCTTGACATCAACAATTTTCTTAGATTCTCTTTGTCTAAAAGTCATCATTTTTGTTTTATCTATATTAACAACTAATTTATTATTTCGAAGCCATGTAATCATTTTGTCAAGATCAGTATTTATTGCATTTTCATAATCCCTTTCATCATCACATTCAAATATTATTGTGCTATCATCCGCAAACATCACCATCGGGCGCTGTATAGACTTTGGCAGGTCATTTATATAAATAAGAAATAATAATGGACCCAAAACGCTACCTTGTGGGACACCACAAACCGTTTCCCTCGACCGTGATGTATATGTCTTTTCAAATCTAGTACGGCAGCAAAACTTCACAATTTGTGTTATATTTCGTCTGTCAGTGAGATAGGATTTTATGAGCTCAAAAACATTTCCCCGCACTCCATATTTATGTAATTTATCTAATAATATTTTGTGATCGACTAAATCAAATGCCTTGGTCATATCCATGTATAGGCCCATAACTTGTACTCCTGAATCCATGCAAGTAATAATTTTATTCACAAATTCAAATACTGCCATATTAATGTTTTTATTTTTACGGAAACCTTGTTGTTCTTTAGCTAGCAAATTATTAGTTTCAAAGTAAGCATAAAGCGATTTGTATATGGCTTTTTCAAATACTTTTGCAAAAACTGATTCAAGGGCAATGGGTCTATAGTTCGCTATGTTCTCTCTATCACCTTTTTTAAAAAGAGGTTTTATGACGGTGACTTTTAAACTGTCTGGGAACATGCCGGTTTCAATACATAAATTTATAATATGGGCAATTATCGGGGATACAATGTCATTCACATGTTTTAAAATTCTTGTATTAATTTCATCATAGCCAGTACTATTAGTAGATTTAAGTGATTTTATTATATTAAAAATATCCTGCGGAATTACCGGTGTCATAAATAATGAATTGCTACTATTATATGTCAAAGTTTTGTCTAGTCTAAGTCTTATGTTTTCTGATGTCAATGAAAGATCAATAAAAAAGTCATTAAAATGCTCGGCAATGCGGTTTGGATCACTAATTGTATTGCCACTTACTTTTATTTGTTTTATATCTTCATTGGGAAAATTTCTTTTTGATCTGTTTATAATTTGCCACGTTGCCCTTGATTTATTAACGGAGTTATTTATAAAGTAGCTGTTTTGTGACCTTTGAGTTAATTGTACAGTTTTATTAAAGCGTTTAGTATAATTTTTCAACTGAGTTTTCTTTAACTCATTAGGCTTTCGCCTGTACTTATGCAGTAGATCTCGTTTTCGTTTACTGCACGTTTTTATTCCTTTGGTCACCCATTTTGGTTTAATAGCCGTATGTATTTTAATAACTCTTATTGGGAAGCAGAGATCATAAAATAATTTGAAAGTTTCATAAAAACATTTAAAGGCTGTATTTGGATTGTTAGTTTCATAAACATCATTAAAACTAAGATTCATCATACTCTCTCGAAATTTTTTAATATTGTCCATACCATAGTCACGCCGCTTGACATACCAGAAAGGGAATTTGCAAGTTTTCTTAACTGGACATTTAAAAATCTGTGCATTATGGTCCGATAAAGTCAATTCGGTCGTTTCGCCTTTACCGTTACGTTTAACGTTATGAATGAAGTTATCCAGACATGTACCACTAGATGGGCGTGTAGGTGTCTTAATGCTAATATTTAAATTATAACTTTGTATTACGTCAGTAAAATCTCTAGTCAATTTATCATTCGTCAAAATATCTATATTAAAGTCACCACATATTATAATAATTTTGTATTTATCTTTAGAACAATATTTATTTAAAATGTCATCAAATTTATGAAGGAAATTATTTATCGTATTTACATTTCGTCGAGGAGGTCTATATATACAGATAATTATAATCTTATGGTCGACTAATTGTAAACCACAACTTAGTGTGCTTTTTAACACGTTTTTATTAGGTTGCTTTCTCGTTTGTTTGTTTGTTTGTCCGCAAAGTTTGCGAACGATTTTAAACTAGCTTCCCGATGAGCTAGAGACTTAAAACTTTGAACATAGGTCAGAACTGGAATACAATGCAATATTATGGTGTCATTGAGCTGATCTGATGATGGAACTGGAAAAAGGCCACAGGAACGTAATGATGAAACCATACAACCCCATTGTGATTAGGCTTGTTAGAATTGTATTGACGAGTACTCTGATGGGAGATAAGGTCCAGGGTCTGATGATGAAGCTGGAAGGCCATGCCAAAGGAACTCAATATTGAAACCATGCAATTCCATCGAGTTTGAGCTCATTTGAATCGTCTTGACGAGTACTTTGTTGGGAAATAGTGTCCGAGGATCTGATGATGGAGCCGGAAGAAGGCCATAGGAATTCTATAATAAAACCACGCTACCCCATCGAGTTTGGGCTCGTTTGAATCGTCTTGACGAGTTCTTTCTTGGGAAATAGTTTCCAGGGTCTGATGATGGAGCAGCAAGAAAGGCACTGGGACTCTGTAATAAAACCATGCAATCCCATCGAGTTTGGGCTCGTTTGAATCGTCTTGACGAGTTCTTTGTTGGGAAATAGTTTCCATGGTCTGATGATGGAGACGGAAGAAGGGCACTGGGACTCTGTAATGAAACCATGCAACCCCATCGAGTTTGGGCTCGTTTGAATTGTTTTGATGAGTGCTCCGATAGGAGATGGTATATTTTTAGTCTTAGCTCGTTAACTAAAAAGCATAAACAAATAATTTACTGAAAAAAAATATTTTTTAAAAACACGTTTTTAAAACGGTCTAAATTATTACAAAAAAATCGGACTAAAAATATTAAAGCGGACAAGTAAAAACAAACTAAAAAGTAAAAAATAAATTCTTCTGTAAATATTTATAACCCTAATAACCTATACTTACAGAAATTTTAAACCTAAAAACGTGGGGCGCGTTTTGTAAAATGTATCATCCATATTGTCTATAGCATGCGCTTCACGTTTTTTGGTTTAAAGTTTTTAGGTAAAAAATTTCTGTAGGTGTTTTTACTTGTCCGCTTTAATATTTTTAGTCCGATTTTTTTGTAATAATTTTTTAGTTTTTCTCACATTGCTCAAAAACTAGGTCATTAATCTGCAATTTGAATTTTTATGATACACAGGAATATTATCGACATAAAAATCATTGCTTTTAGTTGCATTTACAAGCATAATGGTCATAACCCTTACAAGCACTAAATGTTAATTTTCAAATGAGGTCAAAATTCAAAACACGAGTTTTGAATTTTGATCACATTAGCAAGTATTTACAAAAGTAAGTATTTACGAAAATACTTGCTTTTATAGTTAAATGACATTTATTTTCAGATAAAATTATCAACTTAATTTATAAACTTATAAAAATGTTTATAAAATTGTCCATTTTCGAAAAAAAATGTTTATTGGTTATTCAAACGAGATTAACTCTCGAAATATGCAACTCAGAGCAATGACTTTCATGTCGTTTTGTAGATAATATTTTTATGTATTATAAAAAAAATACACATTAATGTCCTAGTTTTTGAGATCTGTGAGAAAAACTAAAAAAGCACACTAATTTCAGATTAAAATTTACTTTGGTAATTTTTTTTACCTTTTAAAGTTAAAAGTTTGCATAATTCATATGTTTTTACTTAATAGTTGATATTATCCGATTTCGAAAAAAATTTTTTACAAAACTGTAGAGTGTAGGACTTTTAAATCCGGGGAAATTAATATTTTTCGACAGGACCATCTACAGTAAAAAGTCAAATTTAAAATGCCGGTCATTCCAACAGGAGAGGGGATAGACATGTGGGGAGGGTTTTGTCGATAAAATTTATCATATTATCTGCTTTTTAAAAGCTTCGACCAAAGCTCCGACATCGCTAACCAAACATATTGTATAAACCTGTCAAGTTTTGTTATATAACTGAGTCAATATGAGCTTTCCAGTTGCAGAGATTGTCTATAGTAATTCCTAGAAATTTGTTACATCTACTTCTTCGATTTTATTGTAATTTAAATGTGTCATTTTTATTCTTTTTACTATTTTATTATTTTGAAATGTATAAATTTTGTTTTTTTTCATATTTATTTAAAGATGCCAATTCCAACCACTGTACCACTTTCTTAAATTCGGTATTAGCTTTATATTCAATGTCATCATCTTTAGCTTTAATAATTAGGGTAGTGTCGTTGGTAAATAAAATACATGTCTGACACTGTTTGGGGCCCGGCCGTACCGGCTAACGAATCGATTATCGAAAAGTCTGACGGGTTTCAAATTAAAACTATTATCTGGTGTTAGCTAATACTATTTATATAGATAGAAACATTACGTATAGCATTACATAAGTCAGATCTATGTTCAAAATCATTTTCATTAGTCTTAATAATAAATTATTCATTAAAACTGTCACTTATTTCGTCATTGTCATTTAATTTTATTTCTTCAATGTCACGTCTTCAAGCATTGTGTTCAGTCTCAGCCATTAAGAATATCTATTGTTATTTTATTTTTAGATCCACAAAGAAATTGATTTATGGTCCAAGTCCCGCGCAAACAAAGCCAAGTGGGGATGAAAGTATTTATAAACCGAAACACTTCAATATGAATGTACAGTCAGCAGCATGTCAAGCTATACAAAACTGTCAAAAATCTAAAATGAATTTTGAACCTTAAACTGCTCAACTTAAAGTTTAAAAATTATTGAAGAAATTTGACAGGTTGTAGAAGTCCAGCGTGCCGTCTTCCAAACTTAATTATTACACAACATATTTTAGTATTCTGTAATGAGTCTGAAAGACACCTTTGTCAAATTTAAACTTTTAGATTTTTGCATTCACAATGCTATTTTTATATTAAGATGAATAAATAATGAAAAATATTAGAAAAAATCGGCTCACCCGTAGCAACTTAGACGGGATGTCTAAGTTGCTACGGGTGAGCCGATTTTTTCTAATATTTTTCATTATTTATTTCATCTTAACACCTTTGTCAGTTAAACACGTATGGTGCTGCCTTTTACAGAAGTGTGTAAATAAATGTAAAATATGGTCATAAAACCGACAATGTGGATTTCTCCACTAATCAAACAGGTGGGTACTTATTTGTCTAAAATAAAAAAAAGCAAGTAAGCAAAAACTAAAATGAAAAACTTGCAGTGCTGGGTGTGCGCTGGAGTCGGTTTGAACATAGCGCAGATAGGGTTCGGCTTCGGCATCTCCAGCACGCTGGTGCCGGACCTGCGGCGGCCCGGGTCACCCATCCCCATCGACGAGGAGTGTGGCTCCTGGATAGGTGAGCAATCGTAAAGGCTTAGATCCTGCTAATGTTAGGGCAACAATCTAGTCTCAATGGTGTTTCTATGGTATTGCTTTTTGATACAGTTGTTTTTAGAATTTACTAAGGCAAATACTTTGTACACAAAAAGTAAAAATAAAAACCTCCTTCAAAAGCCTTAAAAATTATTAGCTCTAAAAAGCAAGAAATACAAGAAATAAAATATTATAAGCTGCATACTATTTAACTTGATAGTTTGTACGCCTTTTAAAGTCGGGGGGGGGGGGTGTTTACGGGGATGACGATGATCATGGGTTTCAAACCCTATTAAATGACGTAAGTTAAAATAGCCTTATGTCAACGGCTCCTCCTCTTTTACAAAATACTGCTTTTCCCGACGCAGGGGCGTTAATTGTTGAGGAGTTCTCATGGTACTTCACTATCAGCTCCAATTCACCATATGTATTACGATGAGCATAAATAGCCTAGCAACCGTATTAAAGTAATCGTATCGTACCAGTGAAATACTTAGTATTGAATAGTTCCGATGATCATCTATGCTGGTCTTCATCATCAGTTCCACTTCACTAAAATGGTACTTTTTGAAAGCAAATGCACTAGATACTTAAAAAAAAATCGCTATAGATTTGAAGAGTTTCCTTGATTTCTCCAGGATTCCATCATCAGATCCTGAGCTTATGAGAATGGGACCAACTTGGAAGTATATACTTTCAAACAAAAAAAGAATTTTTCAAATCGGTCATGCCGTCTTCGAGTAATAGAGTAACATTATATAAAACTAGCTTCCGCCCGCGACTTCGTCAAGCAGCCTCGTGCGAGGCCCGCCACACGTAGCAAACGTCTTGCCTCGCGAGGCAGCGCGCTTGGTGGGGACCCGCCTAATCGCGTAAAAACGGCTGGTCGGATCCTGGTCGAAGGTTTCCTAAGGATTATCTCTAATATCCACGCGGACGAAGTCGCGGGCAGAAGCTAGTTTATTACAATAGTCAGAATTGGGTCCAGAGATATTAGTATCCCGTTTCCGTTACTTTACGTTCCCGTTCCCGTTACTTTACGTTCCCGTTCCTGTTACCGTTACCGTTACCGTTCCCGTTCCCGTTCCCGTTCTCGTTCCCGTTCCCGTTCCCGTTCCCGTTCCCGTTCCCGTTCCCGTTCCCGTTCCCGTTCCCGTTCCCGTTCCCGTTCCCGTTCCCGTTCCCGTTCCCGTTCCCGTTCCCGTTCCCGTTCCCGTTCCCGTTCCCGTTCCCGTTCCCGTTCCCGTTCCCGTTCCCGTTCCCGTTCCCGTTCCCGTTCCCGTTCCCGTTCCCGTTCCCGTTCCCGTTCCCGTTCCCGTTCCCGTTCCCGTTCCCGTTCCCGTTCCCGTTCCCGTTCCCGTTCCCGTTCCCGTTCCCGTTCCCGTTCCCGTTCCCGTTCCCGTTCCCGTTCCCGTTCCCGTTCCCGTTCCCGTTCCCGTTCCCGTTCCCACCACATTTACCACCTTATTTATGTTAACCAAAAACACCTACAAAAATTATTTTAATGATGCTGCCCATTAATTGATCAGTCCTTATTACACAATTACAATTACTTACCTATTTATTTTTTATACTGTACTATTTATTCCGATAGTAAATGACTGTAACTTCTTTTCCTTTTCAGCTTCAATTGTGGGCATCACCCTCATTCCAGGGAATCTGATCGGGCCAATAATGATGGCCAAATGTGGCAGGAAGATCACTCACTTAAGCTGTGTCGTCATCTTAGCCATAGCTTGGCTCCTCATAGCGTTCGCTCCCAACATCACAATACTGATGATAGCTCGCGGCCTCCATGGAATCTGTATTGGTATTATTTATGTCATCGGGCCTATTTTGGTCGGGGAGTACACTTCCCCAACTAATAGAGGAGTCTTCCTAATGTCTCTTGGAGTGCTCATGTCTACAGGAGTCCTAACAATACTAACTATGGGCTTGTACATCGCTTGGCAAACTGTTTCGTTGATATGCGCTAGTGTAGCTCTATTCACTTTAGTAATAGTTATATTTTCACCGGAATCACCGAGCTGGTTAGCTAGCAAAGGCAGATACGAAGAATGCAGATCTTCATTCCATTGGCTAAGAGGGGCTAACGAAGAAGCAGAGTTGGAAAAGTTGATAAACTCCAGCAAACTCTCAATAGAAGCTTCAAAAGAAGAAAGAAGCTCCAAAGTCACTCTGATGATTAAATTAAGGAATCAATATAAATTTCTAAAGAGTTCTATAAGAAAAGTAGAATTTTACTTGCCGGTAGTTATAATGATTCACGTTACTGGGATGGCCCAATCGAGTGGTGTCAACATATTCACTGCGTACGCCGTAGACCTCATAAAGATAATGTTAGGAGATGGAGTCGATGTGCCTTCGACGGTGACCTGGTTAAATTTGCAACGGACAGTGTCGACGACCGTGGGGCTGATTTTTATTAAGAAGGTGAAGAGGAAGACGGTGATGATTCTAAGTGTCGGATTGAACTTGTTTGTGATGATTCTTTCAGCGTGTATTTGTGCGCGAGGTCTCATAACCTGTTGTCTTTTGACAGCATTTACGTGGGACTCGCCATCCTCCATGTGCATATATTCTCAATCGCCATCGGAGCTATGCCGTTAAGTTTAATCCTATCTGGGGAACTGTATCCCCTCCAATATAAAAGTTTGGCGGGGAGCATCTCTTGTTTAGTGAGTTCCTTACAAATTTTCATTTCTCTGAAAACAATACCGTTCCTCTTAAACACTATAAAACTGTACGGAACGTAATGGTTGTATGCTGGCGTACAACTCTTCTGCTTGATTGTCGCAAGCGTGTTACTGCCGGAGACTAAAGATAGAACTCTCCAGGATATTGAGGAAGAGTTCAGAAGTAAAAATAAGCACAAGAAAATTGATGAAAAGTATATTACTACCAAGCCAGATTTAATTTAACCGTGCTGAGGCTGAGGTACTGTGGTGTCTTTGCAAGATTCGATTTTCTAGAGGACTCGGTGCGCGGCCATGGAGGCGCATTCTAGTTTTTACATTGTATTTGAAATTAGATAAAATATTTAAACCATAGGATTGTTTTTATTTATAGTGGACCTTACAAACGCTACAAGTTGGTGGAGGCGCCTATAGCGCTCTGTCTGTACATACTTCTCATTGGAAGGAAAAAGACGCGAGTGCCCTTCTGAGAAATTTCAGCTCGGACACAAAAAAGGTTGAAATGGACAGACGAAAATTGATATAAGCTGAAGAATAGTGTCGGAAGGTCTGAAGAGGAACAAATAAGGGAGTATAAAGTGTCATTATGTATTTTTAGTAGAAGAATATTTCCAAATCAATATAAAATGGTTCACACAGAAGAATTCACACTATCGGAGGAATGTGCAGAAGAATTTTATTTAGAAAAATTGCGAAATTGTCCTCTTGCAGTCGGGTAAAAAATTATAAATATAAAAAAATAACATTAATATAACAACGGATGCCAGATCACAGAATATACAGGGTTATTTGTAAAACACCAACAACCTCGCAGGCGTAGATTGTAACATTATATACAACAACATTTTGTAACGTTGTGTTTTTCACTATTACAGAACCCTATAGGACACAGGCGGAGCACTAGCCCTTCGAACCTGCGGATTAGTCAAGACCCCCATGACCTATTACCCTACAGCTGCCAAGGTGTTTGGTTGCGCTGTTAAAGACATTGATCGCCTCTTACGATGCCCGTGTAGGGATGACACTATTCCGTGTGGTATCGGAACCAGAATAATATCACCTCTACACGGGAGTCGTAAGAGGCGACGAATGTCTTTTCTGCGCAAAACAACATCTTAGTGCCAATTCCGTGTGGTATCGGAGTAAGAATAATGTCACCCCTACACGGGAGTCGTAAGAGGCGACGAATGTCTTTTCTACACAAAACATCATCGTAGTGCCTATTCCGTGTGATACCGGATCTAGAATAGTGTCATCCCTACACGGGCATCGTAAGAGGCGATCAATGTCTTTTATTAACAGCGCAACCAAACACCTTGGCAGCTGTAGGGTAATAGGTCATGGAGGTCTTGACTAATCCGCAGGTTCGAAGGGCTAGTGCTCCGCCTGTGTCCTATAGGGTTTTGTAAATAGTGTGTTTTGTATGATATGTTAAGTTTTAGGGTAGGTGTGCTGTTTGCCCAGCGTATGTAAATATGTATGTTTGTATTTATGTTTATTTGTTCGTATGTAATTTTAGTTCGTGTAGGCTAGTGTACGACCCGTGCTTAGGGCCATACACAGGCGTAGTTTGTGTCCAGTCTCTGAGTGTGGGGGTCATTTTCTAGGAGACCTTCCCATCACAAAGATGACCGGAGTCTGATTTGTTTTATTGTTGTAAATTTATTCGTTTCTTAGGTTTATATTTGTATCACCAAATGTAACCGTGTCGGCTTTTAAATAAGCCATTCACTCGAGCGGTTTGTGACTCGTTAAATAAGCCTTCACTATGTATGTTTTTCAGGAGCGGGTAGTGACTCTATGGCTTAGACACGGGAGCTTGTGATTCAAATATAAATCAACTCGTTTGTTTTGTTTTGTATATTAAAAATGTTTTTTTTAACTATATTTTTGTGTTAGGTTTTAGGAATAAGTTTAAATTTGTTTCAACATCGCAACCGTGTCGGCTTTTAAATAAGCCTTACACTCGAGCGGACGGTGACTCGTAAAATAAGCCAACACTATTTCGATTTTTTAGAGCGGATAGTGACTCTAGGGCTTAGACATCTAGTTCAGTAAAATTACGGGGACTAGTATGACGAAATAGAAATAATTTGCAATAGCGGTCTTTCTTCTTTTGATCGTCAGATTAAACGTTTGAAATTCGGTTGATTTTTTTGCTGTATTCTCGTTTACTAACTTTGATCTTTCATTAAAAACCGCGATTTTGATAAATGTCAATAAGGTCGAAAATCGCTTGCACTCATTTTTCTAACTTGTGATCACTAGACAATGTTTTCTAGTTAAAAAAACAGGTGGAAGCGATTTTCGACCTAATTGACGTTTGAAATTCGGTTGTTTTTACCATATCCTTCGTTCACTAACTTTGCTTAGCTAAATAGCTTTCAAATAATACTAACTAATTGACTTAGTTGTGTTATAAAAGTCCTAATCGAACTAACAAAATATAAGGTCGCGCGCGATATTATACTCGTACCTAGCGTGCTGCGAAGGAAACGCGCATAACGTGTCCGGTAGCAACAGCGCGCACGCGATGAATGCCCGCGCCCCCTTCCGGCCAACGATGCTACTTGTTGCCACGCGCGATATTCATAGCACCATAACGTCTACTTACATAGCGCGCTATATGCGCTATGTAAATATAGCGCGCTATAATATGGCGCTAGATGCTATATTAACCACCTCTAATTCTACTATCCTTTTCTTACACAGCCATTTTATATCATTCATCCTTTTCACACTATTACTTTTTTTCTTGGGTTGGCCGTCTTCGTGGCTTCTCCCGCGCTTTCTTGAGAAAATTTTTGACATTTTACGGCGCGAAGCGTTTTTCACTCCACACTTTGTACTTGTACTATTATGTATTCTGTGACTTTGTTGCTGGAATAGTTATTTGTTATACAAGTGACCAAAATCAATTTGTGCTGCGAGTGCCGACTTTCAATCACGAACTAGCGAAGTAGTCTAGAATTGAATCACGAGCGCAGCGAGTGATTCTAATATAGACTACTGAGCACAGTGAGTGATTTAAAGTCACGAGGCAGGCAGAACAAAATTTTGGTCTCGTAAAAACATACAACTTTTCACCTCGAACAGCGAGAAAATTTTTACGTGAGTTTCCTGGTAAAAGCTAAATTCAGCATAAGGAACTTGTTCACTCAACTCTTTTGGAGTTAGACAACTATCTTCCTTCGTCGTTGGACGCACTCATTTTTTGCAATTTATCACAAAAATAGTCCGATCAAACTTATGCTGAAAAGTTTTATTCATAACGTAGATTCCCGACGTTTTGTTTTACATTATTACGTTGTACTTTTCTTTTATTTATTAATATTTCATCTTATTTATTTGTTTATAATCATAAAACACAAATTTAACAAATTTTTCTTATTTTATATTTATTTCATACATGCGACCTCATTTCGTCCATACTCTTAATTTAGAATTATCAACCTTCTTTTTTAACAATCCTTATTTAAAACTTCTTGGTATATCCGTGCATTTTATTTTTTTACTTTTTAATCCATGTATGACACTATAAAGCACTCTATTTATCCTTTTCTCACATATCAATTTTACAAGTCTCATCCTTGTCACTTTATTTCTTTTTTCTTTATTATTTTAAAAGTTGGTGTTAGAAATTAAAAAAGCACTTTGCCTCACGCGAGTTTTTACGCGCCAAAAGAGCCCTTTTCGTGCTGGAGAGGTGAAAACAATTTTTTTATGAAAACGTTTCCTTTTGACGATTCCTGATACGAATCACTTTTATTTTAATGGTAAGTAATCACACGATGGATCTTTGTTGATATTATTAAAAGTTTTCACATTTAATTTAGATTTTATTGATTTTTTGTAGGTTTGAAATAAGTACCTAGGTACAAATTATTATAGAGGAGATTTCCATGGAGAAGCAAACGCTGACCTTTTATATGTATTTAATATTGGATTAAGGGTATGTATTTAATTTCTATACTTAAATTTCTTTAAACCTTTCTATGTATTTGTGTATTTTTATTGTTCGATTTTTTCTGTCTTAACACCTTCTTTTTTTCCTTGATTTCAGGAGGGAAGCGGAGGGATAAATAGATATACATCAATTCATTGATATTAAATATAATATTATATAATAATATTTCATGATTATTTTGATTATTGGAAGATTCGGATGTAAAACCTCACCGTGACGATTTCTATCGCCACGACGTCAACGAGCTATTTTCATGCTGCTTGACTGAAGTCTAAGGGTTCATGCTGAGGCCTGCTGTTTATTCTTTCGAAGTCGCAACAAGTAAGGGCGTTCGTTTATTTAATTTGGCGAGGAAAACTGCGTCTTCGGTGCAGCGACTACGATTTCGTGTAAACAAGTTTTAATTTCGCAAGCTAAATAATTTTACAAAAAAAATCTTATTTTATGAGAGCAAAAGTTAAGGTGCCCACCCCATTTCATTTTGTACATTTTGTACCTCGTAATATTACCATTTGAACTACTTACTAAACATAAGATTTTGTTTTAAGTTAAATACTTATTCTTACTCCTCTTTAAATGTTTAAATTTTATAAATATACTTGTACAACTTTAATCTTCCTGTTTTATTTGTAAATATTTAGAATCTGCTCACTCTATTCCTTGCCTTTAGCCGGGCCAGGGAGAGAGGTTGACAATTTGTTCTACGACTTTTCAAAAAACAGACAAAAAAATCGACTTTTCATACAAAACTCGATCAGCTGTTTGGACATTTGTATTAGGAGTCGATTTGTTTTGTCTGTTTTTGGAAAAGTCGTAGAACAAATGTTGTTGTTTATGATGATAGTAATCTACTCCTGCGGGGTTGTTGGTGTTTTACAAGTACCTAACCCTGTATAATAGTACGCCAGGCGTCATAAGCGTCACGTCTGTTGATTTTACAAATTTTTGTAAAGGAGAATGGCAGGTGCCCATATATTTTCAGAACCACATAAAGGCTTAGCGTGCCAAGAAGTAAATAGCATGAATTCAATCCTCTATTAAAGCCTAATAAATTATGTAATCGTAAGATACACTTTAAAGCTGGGGATAAAAAGTTGATTTTAAAACCTAACCTCAAAATAGCACCTAGTAGGCAATTACTTTGGATACATTACATAACCTACACAGAATGATTTTTATTTAAAAGCTTTAGGTGAGGCTGATCATGAAATCCACAAATATTTAGTCATTAGACCGTAATAGACAATTTCCTACTACCTATCTATCATTGACCTGAAACATAGTATGATAACGATAGGTAGGTACTAATCCGCGTCAATTGGTAATGCGCCTGGCGGCCATGATTTTAACCTCAAAAACCAAAAACAATTGTATTTTTTTCATATACCTAGACCCTTTCTTATTGAAAATAAGAATTCAATAATTAATATATGATATTACCTATTAGAATTATACTGTTTTTGTCATTTTTAGTTGCGGATGACATTGTTTTTCTAAATGTTGCCTCCTTCTTTACGAACACTTTAAATTGAAAAGTAACCACCAAATTATGACCTTTAAATCTCATAAGGTCCGAATTGGGCACGCTCAGTATTTATGAATTTGGAAAATGGTTCCCAGTTTGCCATTCTCCTTTGGGAAAATGAAGACGAACATTTTTGTTATTTTATTCCGGATGGTGGGAGTGAAGTCGGAGACGGTTGCAAAGTGTCCAGTCTTTGATATACTATTATATTAGTCAAACAGTCGTGTAAAAAAGATAGGAAAAATTCTTATAATGATAACATGCCGGTGTATTTGCAGGTTTGTGTTTAATTTTAGATGTTTGTATGTTTGTTTGCAGTCGTCTTGATGATATTAGGACAGGTAACATAATATGTTATGTAAGGTCTTTATTTTTCATAATGAACGTAAGAAAAATGAATATGTCACATGATGAAATATATGAAGGATATCGAGACGTTGAGAAATCCAGAGGCCCGAGCACAAGGCAGTAGATGTTGGGGTTTACTGAAAAAACAGGATTCCGATGTCTAAGTTACTTAGTTTAAGTTAATTATGAATATTGTTTTGATTAAAAAACGTGAGATCCTACTGATATTATAAATGTGAATGTTTGTGGGTTTGGTTGGATGTTTGTTCCTCAATCACGCAAAAACTACTGAACGGATTTGGTTGGAATTTGGCACACAGATAGTAGATAGCCTAGATTAAAAAATTGAATACTATTTATCCCTATATTTTTACGGGAACAGAACAGGAACCACGCGGGTGAAACCGCGGGCGGCCGCTAGTAAGTATATAAACATTGTTAGTAATGTTGAATATATGTATATATATTTTGGAAAATTGTATGTAGTTTTGAATCAGAAATCAGAAATCAGAATATTTATTTGCACAATATTGTGTACATTACATTGAGATTGGTGACAATGTTTTTAAAAGGTAGATAATGATAATAAATGAATGGAGATAATGAGGTGGTTTAAAGGTAGTTATGGGTTAGATACAGAGTATTAGCAAGCTGAAGTGGCAGTGGGCCGGCCATATTAGCCGTAGAACCAATGGCCGCTGGGGCAGACGAGTTCTTGAGTGGAGGCCGCGTATGGGCAAACGTAGTATGGGACGCCCTCAGACAAGGTGGAGCGACGATCTTCGCAAGGTGGCTGGCATAAACTGGATGAGTAGGTATAGCCACGGATCGTGCTCAGTGGCGTGCACTCGAAGAGGCCTATGTTCAGCAGTGGACGATGATAGGCTGATGATGATGAAAGTGACGTAGTGGTTTATTTGTGGTATAGGAATGGTATAGAAAATAGTAGTTTATAGTTGGTTAAGTTGGTTTAGTTAAGGTCGGTTAGTAAATTTATTTCACGATCAGCAATTTCTGATGTAGAATGGAGCGACTGTTCTCATAAGCATTCGGAATTACTTAGAAGAAATTCTACCTGAATAATTGATTGGGATTCTGGGGATTGTCTCTTCTTTTTAAAATTTAGTCGATAAGTCCCTAATTCTATAGATTGTGTGGGAACACTGTATCTTGAGCATCCAGTCATAAAGTGTATTAGTTGACTTATTTTTGGGATTATATTTCTGAATTCTGGCCTTGTACCTCTTGAATTCTTGAGAGTTTCAAATATGCTGGTGTAGATTATTTCTCCTATTGATAAGGTTGATAATAGCTTCTTTGAGTCTTGTTGTAATATTTAATCTTAGGGATGACATACAGACCTTTAATGAGTTTGAAATCACTTAGAATATTTTATAAAATGTTGATTGATAAAGTTAAATGTTTAATATTATAAGGGTGGTGTTTATTATAAGTCTTGCATAGTTAATGATTCTGAGAGTGGCTTAAAATAGGTATGCGATTTTAGGTTGGTTTTACGCCTACCAAGTTATTCGAAGTAAAATATAGCTTCCAATAGCTTAATCCTAGCAGGATTTAATTTGAGCTATTCTGATTGTATTTGTCTTATCCAACCTTAGGTAGGGTGTACAAAAAATATGGTAAGGATTTTTTTTTGCCTTAAGTTTTTTTCCGCATGTCTGGAGGAATTTGGTGTCTATACGCGTACTGGCCGTTGCCGCGGTGGCGCGTTGACATGATTTTGAATTTATGTTTAAAAAGTCAAGTTATTCGATTTTATAGAGGACTCGGTGCGCGGCCATGGAGGCGCATCCTAGTTTTTACATTGTATTTAAAATTAGATAAAAGATTTAAATAAAATAGTAATTTGTTCAGTCCAAGGGATTGTTTTATTAATAGTGGCGCTTACAAACGCTACATTACCTAATCCAGTTTTCCCAAATCCCCAACCACCCCACCAATACCAATCTAAATAAAATTGAGTAAAGATAGAATTTAGACAGCACCAACAGGGTTACCAGTATGAGTTTTTATAAATAATTTAATAAGTTCTCATGTAAACAGACTTTTTAGACAGACTCTGTTAGGCAGTAGATATATTTCGAAGCAAACCTAGATAGATTTACAAACAATAGAAAACGGCTTAGGTTTAAGCAATCACCAGATATAATGAAATATAACGCCCAGAAAATCTTAAGTACTTACCAGAATTTAAACCCCTATTTTAATATGAAATTATCACCAATGAACGTAAAGTCTGCTAACCTAAAAAAAGCAAGTATCTTCAGAATAATCGCTGAGCTACCCAAAAAGGCCACGCTTGCACCAAATATGTACTCGCATTTCATTTAAAAATTTCATCCAAATATGTTACACAATTTTATCCTAATAAAGTAAATGAATATACAAAAAATCATTGTTTACCCAAAAAATATAAATGAAGTTCTAAAGGTTTACCGATACTACCGTAAAATGTTTACTAAAAGCTAAGCTTCTTAGAGCTTTCAATAAAATAACGGCCCCCAAAAAAAACATTAGTTTGCATTCTTTTATTAATGGCTACCATTTAAAGCGGTAGTTTACATACAAATAAACTTAAAACTTAATAAGGCAGACCTTAGTGTAATTTTAAAATTTATATGAAGAGTGGATCTTCAAAAATCTTAATATTAGTGGTAAATGAGTCTTCAAACAGCCAACATTAAAACAGTCATTTGTATGGTCATAATTATTTAAAAATAATAATGAAGAATCAGTCTTCAAATAACATAACATCACACTCCTTTGTATGGTGTAACAATTGTTTTAAAATCTTATACTCAACCAATTTGCCATCAATATAATATACTTGGTTATATGCATACATTTTATGGCAAACGTAGTGATATATTTGGGTAGTAATGACACAAAATTTTGCTAGTTAAAATTTGGTGCACGCGTGGCCTTTTTGGGTTATGAAAAGTTTTTGTAGTGCAGGCATGACTTAAATAGCCCGAAAGATTTTGGTACAGGTTTCATTTATTTGTACATTATTATATTTTTTTGGATGAGGCTGTTTAGAGTAAAGATTGTTTTTTTGGTGGTCATTAAATTTCATCCCATAGAAAACTGGTTCTGTGAGTATGAGAGAATACGCACTACAAGCAGCACTCCAAGAGTGAGTGAGACAACAATACGCTGCGAAGAGCCGACAGCATCCCATATAACCCAAAGCTCCATGACCTTATTGTTCTTCATTTCCCACGGGGTCAATAAAATTTTAAAAAATATTTTAAAATTTTCATACATGAATTCCCAACGGGTCCACGAGATTTATCCGAAGCACTCCGAAGTACAATCAGCAAAAACGATACAAGAGTGTTTGTGCTATTTTTTTGGTGAATCGTTTAATTATCGTTGTAGAATAGTACTGATAGAATAGTACGCGAGGATGCTAATCAACTTAAATAGTACGCGAGGTTGCGACGATAATGAGTACTTACTTCAAACAGCTTTTGAATATTTTATATTTTTCTTTCTTGTAATGGAAGCGTCTCCAACCAAAGTACCAGGATCACATAAATATGGAGAAGGTTAACTTACATAATTTTCAAATTTATAAGTTTATAATAAGATTATAAGTTTATACTAAGACTAGCGGCTGCCCGCGGTTTCACCCGCGTGGTTCCTGTTCCCGTGGGAATATCGGGATAAAAAGTATCCTATGTTTTGCTTGTAATCCAAGCTATAAAATATCTGGGTGTCAAATTTCATCCAAATCCGTTCAGTAGTTTTTGCGTGATTAAGGAACAAACATCCAAAGACCCAAACCCACATTAGTAGGTAGGATTATAAGTTTCATGAGTTTTGAAAATTACAAAAGTTAACCTTCTTTCTTTATATTTATGTGATCCTGGTACTTGGGTGACGTTTTAATCACAAAGGATAGAAAAACATTTATTTAATATATCCAAAAGTCAGCAAATAAAAAAACAAAACAAAATATTTTGGAAAATAAACCGTCTCCATATTTATGTGATTCTGGTGCTTTAAAGACATTTTTATTACAAAAGATTTATTATTAATTAAACCAAAAATGAGATATTTGAATGCTTTATTAACACGTTTTTATTAGGTTGCTTTCGCGTTTGCTTGTTTGTTTGTTTGTTCGTTTGTTTGTTTGTGTGTTTCTCCACAAAGTTTGCGAACGATTTTATCCTAGCTTCCCGATGAGCTAGAGACTTGAAACTTTGAACATAGGTCAGAACTGGAAGGCAATGCAATATTATGGTGTCATTGAGCTGATCTGATCATGAAGCCGGAAGAAGGCCACAGGAACTCTATGATAAAACCATACAATCCCATCGTGTTTGGGCTCATTAGCATCGTCTTGACGAGTACTCTAATGGGAGACGAGGTCCAGGGTCTGATGATGAAGCCGAAAGGCCATGCCATAGGAACTCAATGTTGAAACCATGCAATCACATCAAATTTGGGCTCGTTTGAATCGTCTTGACGAGTTCTTTGTTGGGAAATAGTTTCCAGGGTCTGATGATGGAGCCGGAAGAAGGACACAGGAACTATTTAATAAAACCACGCTACCCCATCGAGATTGGGCTCGTTTGAATCGTCTTGACGAGTACTTTGTTAGGAAATAGTGTCCAAGATCTGCTGATGGAGCCGGAGGAAGGCCATAGAAACTCTATGATGAAACCATACAACCCCATCGTGTTTGGGCTCGTTAGCATCGTCTTGACGAGTACTCTAATGGGAGACGAGGTCCAGGGTCTGATGATGAAGCTGAAAGTCCATGCCATAGGAACTCAATATTGAAACCATGCAACCCCATCGAGTTTGGGCTCGTTTGAATCGTATTGACGAGTACTTTGTTAGGAAATAGTTTCCAGGGTCTGATGATGGAGCCGGAAGAAGGCCACTGGGACTCTGTAATAAAACCATGCAACCCCATCGAGTTTGGGCTCGTTTGAATCGTCTTGACGAGTGCTCCAATAGGAGACGGTATATTTTTAGTCTTAGCTCGTTAACTAAAAAGCAGAAAATAAAAATTTACTGAAAAAAAAACTTTTTAAAAACACGTTTTTAAAACGGACAAAATTATTACAAAAAAATCTGACTAAAAACATTAAAACGGACTAGTAAAAACAGACTAAAAAGTAAAAAAGAATTTTTTCTGTAAATATTTATAATCCTATACCTACAGAAATTTTAAACCTAAAAACGTGGGGCGCATTTTGTAAAATTTATCATCCATAATTGTCTTTAGCTTGCGCCCCACGTTTTTAGGTTTAAAATTTTTGTAGGTATAGGATTATAAATATTTACAGAAAAATTTATTTTTTACTTTTTAGTCTGTTTTTACTAGACCGTTTTAATGTTTTTAGTCAGATTTTTTTGTAATAATTTTTATTTAGTGTAATAGTGTATATTTAGTGTAAAAATACAAGCTCAAAATTAATGGAAAACCGGAAATCGATGTACAGCAATGCCGTTTAGTACAAGCATACTTGAGGTCAAAACAAAATTTTGGACCCGCAGTTCTTAAAAAATCATCCCTTAGGAGAGGATCGATGTACAGCAATGCCGTTTAGTACAAGCATACTTGAGGTCAAAACAAAATTTTGGACCCGCAGTTCTTAAAAAATCTTCCCTTAGGAGAGGATTTTTGTATGGGAAAAAAAATTGTTCTAAAACCTATCGTGTGTGGTATCTAATGAAAGGGCATGCTGAGTCGGTTCTTAAAATATATCACATCATTACATTTCAGCCACTTGTTTTAAATTAAACCAAAAAACATTTTCAAAACATACCAAGTTTGGGCTCTTTTAGATCCGATGTGGTTTAATTATTGTTTGTAAAATATACCTAAGGGAAGAATTTTTAAGAACTGCTGGTCCAAAATTTTGTTTTGACCTCAAGTATACGTGTACCAAACGTCATTGATGTACATCGATTGGCGGTTTTTTTTCGTAGGAGTAGCGGACTATAAGATGAGATGATTTAAGCTGAAATTATTCTAAAACGGTTTTTTTTCGTCTAATCCAAAAACAGACTGACACAATAAAGACTCCTTGTTCATCTAGTCACTTTTTTATTACATCAATATTAATAATCCAACGAAACAAGATGACATGTGCTTAACTAAACAATAGGTTATGCGTATGCCAATAATTCAAATAATGATAATAGTTGCGTGCCAATAAATATGAAGCTATGATGCGGGAAATTGGACATCAATAGTAATTACGCACAGATAATAAGCAGATCTCTTAGGCCGTGAGCACTTTGGACGCGTTTTCGTACGAATTTTACTCTTGCGAATACGTACGCACACGCAGGAACGATCCCAACCTTCCAATTATTATGGGAACGCGCTTACCGAGTTAGTCGTATCGTACGTATACGTACGTACACTTCCGACGTCCGAACACAATCCGAACATGTTGCTATTTTAAAACATGTTCGTGCGTAAAAAAAGGTTAAAATAGATGTAGAAAAGTTTATTAACTTAATTTACGAACACAAATATTTGTGGAATCAGAGTAATTTAAGCTACAATTAATTTTCTTTTATAAAATGCAGGAATTCACCGAAATCAAGTGATTCTAAATTTTATATTTCACGCATCCATTCAGTTCTACGACAGTGACGATGCCGCCACAGTCTCCGAGTAATAACAGAATTGTTATCTTGAAGATCAGATTTAGATTATTCATCGTGCTCTTCAACCAAAGACGATTTCACGAATGCGATATATCTGTACTTACCTATTTGACGGAGAAAAACTTATTCAGTGTGCGCACTCAATTCGTACGTCCATGATCATACTTTTACGTAAGATGCAAATTCGTATCCAAAGTGCTCACGGCCTTATCCTACTAATATCATTCACATAGTATGTTAAAACAAAAACACATAACACATTTTTTTGCACAGTTGACTAGTACAAATTAAAGCAATAATTAATATTCATATTCATTTAAAACCCTATTTCAAATTAATATTCATTTAAAATCTCGGTTCTCATTTCGTAACATTCCTTTTGTACTCTTTGCTGGCAACCGCTATTACAAATTGACTAAAGTCATTATTTATTTTTGAATCAATTATATTTTGCATATTTTTTCTATTCAAATAACCAATCACATTATGCGTGTGCGTTGTATTCAACGTCAAATGCACACTTGTTTTCATTTCTTACAGTTATTACCATTTTGCAATAAATGAATCTGTAATGTTTTTGTTTTAATTTTAGGTGTTTTTACAGCAAGTACTTTCCAATTTTCAACTGTTACCGGATTCTCAGAGATGTAATGGATTATTGTGCGAAATCTTCTACAGAGGAATTTTATTTTCAACAGCTTTTTTGTCGTTGATTACATATCTGCATATTTTTGACTTTGAGCTTACGGCAATGTCACCTTATTATGTTTGATTTCTCCAGAAAGATATTTGCAATGTCTAATGATGAACTCATCCAATCTAAGTCTCTTATTAGGACGTTTTAGAAGTGTTTTAACAGTCTTGAAGCAACTTTCTACGTCTGAACTAGTAGGTGTGACATTTTTAGTAGTGCAACAAGAGCATCACGTTCGACCAAAGAAGCAAGCGAGAAAGAAGCCTTTCCAATAGTTTAATTATTGTTAGTAAATGGTAAAGATTATCATAATTAGTTCATCATAAGCTAGATTAGATTTGATTAGATTATCATAATTAGTTCCCGTCGGAACATCGAGATAAAAAATATTTTATGTTTTAATCCAGGCTATCTTCTATCTATGTGCCAAATTTCAACCAAATCCGTTCAGTAGTTTTTGCGTGATTGAGGAACAAATATCCAAACCCACAAACTTTCACATTTATAATATTAGTAGGTTAAGAAGCTTGTCAAGTTGCAGTTTAAGAGATATTTTGTCTACTGTTGTTTTAAAAAAAGTTATAATGCTTACATCAACATTGCTTAGATCTTCATCCGTATTTAATATACCCGATTGTTCTTGATCTTTTGTCTCAAAATTGTCTTGCAATATCAATTTTTTGTCCCAAACTTAGATCACACAATGTAAAATTACCTTTATTAAATCTTTTCCCGTGATATTTGATCATCGCTATGATTATTAAATCAACTACAATTGATTTTATTTCGTCAATAGAAGTCGACTTTTTATTAATACTAAGCAGTTTATATCGGGTCATTTTGAACTTACCATCCAAATTTTAAGGATGTGTCCAGTCCATGAAACTAAACAACTTTCTTTAAAAACAACTGTCAAATTTTGCCAGGAAATTTTGATCATCCCATACTAAATTGATCACGTGATATCTTTGTTTTGTATGGAAAGTCGATTTTTATTTTACATTTCGTTTTAAAGTTGTTTAGTTTAATGGACTGAACACATCCTCAAAATTTGGATGGTAAGTTCAAAATGACCCGATCTAAAAGACATAAAAGTATTTCACTCTAGTGTCTATATTGTGCAGTGTTTTAATGAAATGGAAAGTGTCCAACCGAATCAGACAGTGTGTAACGCTTAGTGTTTTTTTTTGTCTAAAATCTGAAACAATGTTAAAATATTCTTTTGTCATTTTAAAATTGGTAGAGGCCCTAACGATTGCTCCTAGTAATGCTGCAGAGTTATCACCACAGAACAAGAAAAAAATTGTGTTTATCACAAACAGCTTCATGAAGAAGATGTTTATTTTGAACTCAATCCTTCAACCAAACTGAAATATTTTCGAGAGAGTGAGTTGGAATCGGTAATAATTTGGGTTATCAGCACACTGCTGTGAAAACAGCAGTGTGCTCAGAAAAGTCCCTTCAGACTTTTCTACTCGAATTTACTATTTCTATGGTATTTTGAATGAAAGGTTTATTTCTCGGACAATAGCTGTGTTTTACTTGTATGTAATCAAAATTTGTCCAGTGCTCATGCTCATTTTGACAGGTGGTGGTGGATTTTGCAGTACCTTACAGGGTGGCGCAGCCGTGGCACCGAGGGCAGATCCAGGGGGCAAGGGAGGGCCCAGGGGGCCAAGGAAAGCCCAGGGGGCCATGCTCTCCCCTCCCCCACAACAGAAGACCGATTACCTTTGCAGATTACATTGAACTTGCATTGAAAATGATTTTTTTTTCAAATTATTTATTGTTTTACTAACACACATGCATGGACCCTTCCACTTGGTAGTCTGGAGTTGGAGGCATTTCCTGTTTCCGGTTATTGGAATGTTTTGATATTTTTTATATATCCAGCACGTGGTAAAATGTTATCATCCACAATGCTATTTTTATTCGATACTAAATAATATATACCTAGAAAAAATAGACTCGTCACCAGAATTGTCTCAAGCGGGAATCAAACTCGCCTACCTTGGAAGTCTGATCCAATGCTCTTTTTCGATCGGACTTCCATAGGTTGTCCCGCGCAAACAAAGCCGGGCTGGGGGCGCCGCGCCGCCCGCCGCGCCGGCGTGAACAGTGTAATATTTAAATTCTGGCTCAAAGCATTCGTAAACCGAAACGATTCAATATGAATATAAGTACTCAATTATTAGACAACATATTTTTAGTATTCTGTAATGAGCCTGAAAGACACCTGTGTCAGTTAAACTCGTATGGTGCTACCGTATATAGTGGTGTGTAAATGTAAATCATGGTTATAAAACCGTCAACGTGGATTTCTCCACTAATCAAACAGGTAGGTACATAAGATTAATAATAATCTAAAATCCATTATGTGAGCTTAGATTCAATAATCTAAGCATGTAAAATTATTTATTAAACAAGGGGATGGCAACGCAAAACTAATTGTAGATGTCACTGCGTACCCTATTGGTTCTTTCGAAAATTGATATTTATTTTGTGGTAATTTTTTACCGAAAAAGACCCATTGACCTAAAATGGATTTAAAAGACTATTCTACAATGCAAGTGCCAGAATTGGAAGCCAATTTTTTTTTTAATTTCCAGATTTCCAGATTTTCGGCCTATTACACTGAATTTGATAATTTTAAAGCTATAAAAAAGATTTTTAAAGTAAAAGTCCTTTGTTTTGATAGTTCTCGTACAAGCGTACGCAGCGCCATTTTGACAGTTGCCTTCCCCAGCAAAAACTCAACAAAATCTTGCAGTGCTGGGTGTGCGCTGGCGTCGGTTTGAACATAGCGCAGATAGGGTTCGGCTTCGGTATCTCCAGCACGCTGGTGCCGGACCTGCGGCGGCCCGGGTCACCCATCCCCATCGATGAGGAGTGTGGCTCCTGGATAGGTGAGCAATCGTATATGCGTGTGGTGTGAGTGCTCCTTAATGTCCATACGAAGCATCCTTAACCATACGAAGAATTTAAGAAATAATAGGGAATATGCATATTTTTCTTTAATCATAATTAAAAGTATAATGCGTGAGAAAATTAACTGTAATATTAAAACTTTTCTCTTGCGTTTTTTCCTCGTGATATAGTTACTTGAAGTTAGCGCACAGCAGCACCCGCCGAAAACGCTCTATACAAAACGGTGACGTCACACATCACGTTTCAGGTGTGTTTCGGGCGCGTTTAATATGGATGGAGTTAGCCAATAATCTTCAATTATCTCCCTAAATTTTGCGTTTATGTACATATGTGTTGTACAAAATATTATTTCTTATTCGACATTCTATCTGACTGTAAAGTGCATTATCCGAAAGTGAAAAAAAATATCGTTATTTTCCCCTGATTTCATCGTGTGATAAAACTAAATATTTTTTTTTTTGTTTTTTTTCTGTTCCATCATGCTTTTATAAGTGTCCGCAGCGATCAAGCTCAAATTCATCAAAATCTGTGACTTATGCATATTCTCTATTGTGCAAACATCATGGTAAAATCGAAAAATTTGTGAAACCTATGTAGACTAAGTTATGGTCAATTATATAGAACACTCATATCGCCAGCCTCGCGAAAACGCCATTGCTGGATATCATACAATATACTAGACGTACCTATATAAAAAATATATAATATATATTTGGGAAATTCGTGCTGAATTTGAAATGAAATAAAATAATGAAATAATTCATTATTGCTGTAAATGTGGTCACACATTTATCGGTTTCATTCATTCATAATCATTCATAATTGTTTATTTGCGATAAATAGGGTATTACAGAGATGGTCAGAAATAATATGTTGCTTAAACCTATTTAGCCATACACTGATAGCATGCAAATCTTAATATTTAAACTAAAATTAAAATTACATTTTATATTTTGTTTCACATTAAATTGGGATAGATTTTGTCCATGCATCTACTATAATTTCATATGTTTATTTTTTTACTCGTTTATGTTCCAAGAATTCATCGATGGAGTAGAATGTATTTTCGAGTAACCATTCGCGAAGGATTATTTTAAATTTTTTCAAGGGTAGACATTTTATTGTATCTGGTATATGATTAAAAATGGTAATACACATCACATAACAGTTTTTCAAGTAGCACTTTGATCCAGGTATATTGTCTAACACTAACCTATTAGGATTTCTATTACTCCTTTCGTTTCTCACATTTGACCAAATAACATTGGTATGCAAATTAGAGATATGGGTCTTGACTTATTTATTTAATCGTATGATAATAATGAGATAGGCGAAGGAGAAATATAAATGTCAAATTGTATAATTATAAATCAATGTCCAGGTCGCGGAGCCAATTGATGAAGTCAGGTGGTAGCTCATTCATATCGCTAGTAGGTCCTGGATACGCACGAATAGGGCATCGCTGCACGATGTGTTCCATGGTCTGAGCTTCCTCACCGCAGTCGCAGATTGGGCTATCTGACCATCCCCACTTGTGCCGACAGGCGTTGCAACGACCGTGCCCTGTTTTCAACCGATTGAGACGGCACCACAGTTTACGCGGCAGATTAAAGCCCTTGGGTTTGGATGTGGGGTCAATTGTCTGGCCATGAGTGTCATCCGTAACTGCCTCGCTCCACTCTCTTTTCCAGGCGTCGTTGGTTTTGAAGTGTCTAAGCGATTTGGCAGATGCGTATGGAGGATGCCTTGATTTTAGTCTGTGTGGCGGTGGGCAGACAAATTCCTTATGGACCGGTAGTGCAACCTGGGATTCAATCTTATCGAACTCTCTCTTTAGGGCATGCATTCGTCGCAAACGCGGTGGGGCTATGTGGCTGAGGGCTGGGAGCCAATGCAATGGTGTAGATTTTACTGTTCCGGAAACACAACGCATCGTCTCGTTCAACTTAGTGTCCACTTTATCTGTGTGCGCACTCTTAAGCCAGACGGGGCAGCAGTATTCCGCAGCAGAGTACACCAGGGCCAAACCGGTCGTACGGAGACAGTCGGCGGAAGCTCCCCAAGTTGTACCGCATAGTTTGTGAAGTATGTTGTTGCGAGTTGAAAGTTTTTGGCCCAGCTTAGTAAGATGTTCCTTGTATGTAAGCGATCTATCTAAAGTTACCCCAAGATACTTAGGAAATGGGTTGTACCGGAGTATTTCACCATTGAAATGTATTGCGGGTTGGTAACTAGCGAGGCCGTTATTAAGGTGAAAGCACGATACCTCGGTCTTGTTAGTACTGGGGATTAGACGCCAGGAATCGAAGTACTTAGAGAGCTTAGCAAGGTCAGTGGTAAGTATCTCCTCGCCAATTTTCATAGATTTGCTTTGGGCTACGAGTGCGATGTCATCCGCATATATAAATTTAGTAGCTGAGGTTTCGGGTAGATCGTGGATGTAAAGGTTAAACAACTTTGGAGCTAACACAGACCCCTGAGGTAGTCCGTTATTCAGTTTACGTCTGCGACTTTTAGCGTTGCCAAGATAAACCTCGAATTCCCTCTCGCTCAGCATACTTGTTATGAGATCGACGATTTCCTTACTGGGGATTATGGACAGCAGTTTTTTGACAAGGCCTTGCTTCCACACAGTGTCATACGCCGCAGTCAGATCTATGAAAACCGCTGTCGATTTTAGGTTTTTCTGATATCCAGTTTCGATATAGGTGGAAAGGGCTAGGACCTGATCAGTACAGTTTCTGCCTTGTCGGAAGCCCGCCTGCTCGACAGGAGTCGCTGAATCTATGAGTGGCTCTATTCGGGTAAGTAGCATTCGTTCTAGTAGCTTGAAGGTGCAGCTCAAAAGTGCTATCGGACGATAGTTTTCAGGTTGGTGTTCAGATTTACCTGGCTTTAGAATAGCTATCACTTTGGCTAATTTGAACTGTCTTGGAAGTCTGTTGTGCATGAAGATATAATTAAAGCACGTCGTAAGCCACACCACCGCTAGTGGGCCCATATGCCGGAGGAACTCATTGTAAATGTTATCCGGGCCTGCAGCTTTGTTATTTTTTAGTGATTTTATAGCCTCTAATGTTTCCTCGACAGTAAAGGGCCTAGACAGTTCTTGACCTGTTGGACAATCTCGCTTTAGCGTAGTGAGTTCCTTTTTGACTTGCTTTGTGAACGAAGCATTTCTTTTGGTTCTTGTTAACTCTACCATTCGATTTGCAATGGCGTCTGGTTTCACAGCAGTTGTTTGTTTTGGAGGGTGTTGTTTTCCAGTAAGTCCATTCAGCACGCGCCATGCCTTACGACTCGATCTTTTAAAATCCATTTCCTCAACTGTGGTTTCCCATTTTGCTTTTCTTTGAGTATCTAGAGACTTCAGAAGTTCAGCCCCGACAGTGTGATTTTCAGTTTGCTGGAATTTATTGAATAGTTCTTCACACTCGGTTGACCAACATGGTATGTACTCCTTTCTGTATCCTCTTGGCATGTTTCGTTTTGCTGCCTTAATTACGAGTTCCACAAAAGAGTCATAGTTGGAAGCGTTGGGTTCTAAGTTCACTGATGCAAGGTCTGAGTCTAGGTCTTTGGAGAAACCTTCCCAGTTACTTTTATTGAAATTCCATCTAGGTAATGGGATAGAGTTTGCCAATGGGATCTTGAGACCTACTTCCAAGAGGATAGGGCGATGCTGACTGTTCGGAAAGTCTGACAGTACAGTCTTTCTAGTAGGTAAAGGCTGACTTAGGTGATCGAGGGAGACAATCGTAAGGTCGGGGCTATAATCCTTGCACCATCTTGCCGAACGGAAGGACCCTTTATCTTTTGCGTCAAAGACCAGTTGTAAATCACAAATTTCCATCCACTGTACCAGAGCATTTCCGTTGTTGTCGCTACTGCTATAACGCCATAAAGTGTGGTGGCTGTTGAAATCGCCTGTGTAAATGCTGGGGTGGGCGTGTTGTGGCAGGACGCTTTGGGGCCACTGGACCTTTGGGGGTTTGTAAATGTTCATGATGATAGTATCATTTACTTGTATAGTTATCGTGTAAATTTGGTCGCGATCGCACCAATCAAGAAATCGCACGCCGGTTAGTCCCGTCCTAGTATAAGTTGCGATGCCGTATTTCGGATGATGAACTGCTTTTATAAGAGTGTAGCCAGGTAATGTGCATCTTCGATTGAGGTCGTCTTCATTTTTGGTATGCGTTTCCTGGACATTGATGACGTCAATTTTGTTCAACTGCGATAGTTTGAGCAGGTAGTCGCTTTTGGCTTTACTGATGCCTTCAACGTTGAGTTGTAGGATTCGGACTGAGGGTCCGATATCTTTAGTCTTCGAGCCCTGAAAAGGGCCGTTTGTGTGACTTTGTAGGGATCTTGTGGTATTCATTTTTAATATTATTACGCCTATTTCTATGGACAGCTTTGAGCTCGTTTAGCACCACCCAGGGGACACGTGCAGGGTTATTGTAGGTAACTCCTGCGGACGCGAGCTATGATCGCCCCCCATGTCTTGATTAATAATAAATTATCAATGTCGCAAAATAATCATAAATTAATTAGCGGCTAACGACCCATGCAGCCGGGACCAATGACTAGACGTGCTTTCTGAAGGACTAGGTACCTTAGCTTTTTTTGGTATTAGGTATACCTACCTATAATGATAAATAATATACTAGAAAAAGCCACCTCACCTAACTGGCCACCAAATGCAGCGAATGCTAAATTCAAATTAGTTAGTAGTTTTATTAGTTTAATCAAATCATAAATGATCATAAGCTTATAGCTTAATTTTGTATTTTATCTCGCACCTTCCATCCGACTATGACAAAGATAACCATCTCAAATAGATTACCTACTTTGGTTATTTTAATGATGCTGTCCATTAATTTATCAGTTTGACTATCTATTCCGATAGTAAATGATTGTAATTTATTTTCCTTTGCAGCTTCAATTGTGGGGATCACCCTCATTCCAGGGAATCTGATCGGGCCAATAATGATGGCCAAATGTGGCAGAAAGGTCACTCACTTAAGCTGTGTCATCATGTTAGCCATGGCGTGGCTCCTCACAGCGTTCGCTCCCAACATCACAATACTGATGATAGCTCGCGGCCTCCACGGAATCTGTTTTGGTATTATTTTTATCATCGGGCCCATTTTGGTCGGGGAGTACACTTCCCCAACTAATAGAGGAATCTTCCTAATGTCTCTTGGAGTCCTCTTGGCTGCAGGAGTCCTAGTAATACTAGCTATGGGCTTGTACATCGCTTGGCAAACCGTTTCGTTGATATGCGCTAGTGTAGCTGTATTCACTTTAGTGATAGTCATATTTTCACCGGAATCACCGAGCTGGTTAGCCAGCCAAGGCAGATACGAAGAATGCAGAGCTTCATTCCATTGGCTAAGAGGGGCTAACGAAGAAGCAGAGTTGGAGAAGCTGATAAACTCCAGCAAACTCTCAATAGAAGCGTCAAAAGAAGAAAGAAGCTCCAAAGTCACTCTGATGATTAAATTAAGGAATCAATATAAATTTCTAAAGAGTTCGATAAGAAAAGTAGAATTTTACTTGCCGGTAGTTATAATGATTCACGTTACTGGGATGGCCCAATCGAGTGGTATCAGCATATTCACTGCGTACGCCGTGGACCTCATAAAGATAATGTTAGGAGATGAAGTTGATGTGCCTTCAACGCTGATTTGGTTAAATTTGCAACGGACAGTGTCGACAACCGTGGGGCTGATTTTTATTAAGAAGGTGAAGAGGAAAACGGTGACGATTTTAAGTGTCGGATTGAACTTGTTTGTGATGACTCTTTCAGGAGTATATTTGTGCGCAAGATCTCATAACCTGTTGCCTTTCGACAGCATTTACGTGGGACACACCATCCTTCATATGCATATGTTCTCAGTCGCCATCGGAGCTGTGCCGTTAAGTTTTATCCTATCTGGGGAACTTTACCCCCTCCAATTTAAAAGTTTGGCGGGGGGCATCTCTAGTTTAGTGAGTTCCTTGCAAATTTTCATTTCTCTGAAAACAGTACCGTTCCTCTTAAACACTATAAAACTGTACGGAACGTACTGGCTGTATGCTGGCGTACAACTCTTCTGCCTGATTGTCACAAGCGTGTTACTTCCGGAGACTAAAGATAAAACTCTCCAGGACATTGAGGAAGAGTTCAGAAGTAAAAATAAGCACAAGAAAGTTGAAGAGCGGTATAATACTACCAAGCCAGATTTAATTTAACCGTGCGAAGATACTTTCCTAATCCAGTGTTCAGGCAAAATATACGGATAATGAGCTCACTGTGTCTTATCCACAATACTGCCCTGAAATCCTGTTGAAATGTTCTTTGTGCGTTCCTCAAAAATTGGCACCCTTTGGTGTGAAACTGTAAGTGCAGTGGGAAATTGAAATTTAAATAAATAAAATTTTCGTTTACTCTGTGACAGGAGTGTGTGGTAAAAAGCTCTAATATGAACAAAAGCTTGTTTTTGTACCGATAATTTTGCAGCATTAATTAAACAGTTTAATAATGAAATGTTGACTTTTTTGACCGACCGAGCGCAAAAAGCGAGCGTATCGTTTCTGTTTTAGATTGGACAAAAATGCTTTCGTATGTCCGGCCGGTTGTACGGCTGTCCGTCTGTTCTCCTCTGCAGGTCGCATTTCTCAACCGATTCCGTGGGGGTTACTCCCGAAACACGAACGAGGTTCTGAGATCGAATTGGTATCGAAGAAACGTCAAAAATTTGTTATTTAAAACTGTATATTGAAAACGGTTGCTATGGTTTCCATTGTACTCGATCTCAGAACCTCGTTCGTGTTTCGGGAGTAACCCTCGGTTTTTGTATAATACTTGTATTATATAATTTTTATCTCATTTTTTAAATTTTTTTCAAAATGGCGGAGATATGTGTAATGTGTTAGTGAGGTCTGCAGCTCACAGAGTCACCATTACTTAGATTATCATTGTACACACGACGGAACCTCGGGCTATACATGTTGACCTTGAGACCGCCTTTATCCTTACGTAAGAAAAGCTGTTTTCGCAGTTTAATTGTATAACCTAACGTTCTGTCGTGTGTATTGAAAAGCTGTTTCGAAGATTAAGTGGAAATAGATAAAAGTTAGTTTTAAATACTTACTACCAAATGATTTAATTGCAGTAGTCAGTGTTGTCTGAACATGGCTGTGAGGCACACGCCATTTGCGTTCACGATATAAAATATCTAGGTACTTACCTATAGTAGGTACTTTGCACTACGATGATGGAAAAAAAACCAAGAAGATGGTTGACGCCGTTGATAAAACAGGTAAGTTTAGAAAATATTGCTTTTAAAATTATTTTAATTTGACATAATATTATCCATTTAAAAGTAACTTAGCTCCGGTTTTATGTTTGAACTTAATCGGAAAAGAAACGAAATCTATTCTTAATCGTGTTTTAATGCTTAAGTTTAGGTAACATTTTGTGTTATCTTAATTAAAGATTTGAGTAAGATATAAATAGAAATTAATTAATTTCTTAATATTTTTAACCAAATCGTTAAATTAAAATAAAATAACTTTCCTAGTTTAAAACTTACTAAATTAAAAGTCGAAAATATCTGCTGTAAAACTTTTAGTAGAAAAAATGTAGGCAAAACACTTACCTCTGAAAGAAATAGAACCCATGACGTGCTTGCCACAAATCGGGCAAGTGTGCAAGCAATAATTTTTATTATGTGGTAGTAATAAAAAAAATACACCTCAAATATTATTTGAATGTCTAAATAACTAATGTTCTAAATATTCTGACAGATATAATCGGGTTTGATTCTATAAAAACAGAATCGTGAATGTAAATTACTTTTGTGGATTTTATGGATAACAACGCATATTTTTTTCGCGAGTAAGAAATGTACCTGTTGTTAATTTTCGTTTTCCATGAAAATAATACTTATGAATGGAAGGTAATGAGACAAATGCAATCGTAAATTATCGTTTGTTGATTCACGTGTTCACTAACAAAAGCAATGTATTATTTCTACCTATAAATACTTATATTATATTTTATGTATAATTTAATGAAAAGTACATAAAGTCTTGGTATACCTAGTGTAACCTAGAAACATAATCGGTACATATAAAACTCTAAATTGATTGATTCATTCATTGATTCACTGATTTATTGTTGGGATAGGCGTAGAGCCCTAACGGCTGAAGGTAGAGACACCATTTTTGGAGGGTAGATATACCTTTCATAATGTCCCTAGGTCTGCACTAAGAAAGGGTTTAGGTAAATTCCTGTTATACAGGGTGCTAGAGAGTGTTCCACTTTGTACAAATTTTTGTGGGAAAAAATAAATGTGTGAAATGAGGTCTACTGATAAATACATAGGTATATTGGTAATCCGTGACATTCAAAAGAAATGCACAACTATCTTAATCACGCGAACGAAGTCGCGGGCAAAAGCTAGTCTATAGACACATATAAAACTCTAAATTGATTGATTAGTGATTGATTGATTGTTGGGATACGGCTAGAGCCCTAACGGCTAACAGCTGTAGAGACACCATGTTTTGAAGGGTACCTTTTGTTTTTTTTTTCACCTTTCATGCTGTAGATGAGCACTAATATTTTGGAAAATTCACTCCCTAAGGGGATGAAATAGGGGATGAAAGTTTGTATGGAAGTCTTTTAGTTTCAAAGCTAGGCTTGTTCAAATTTTGTGTTTAGGCTGACGATGACGATTAAAAATTATAAGGGGAAGAGGAAGGGGGAGGAGAGGTCGGGAAGGGGAAAGGGGAGGGGGAGGGGGTACGGGGATGGCGACAGATAGATTTAAAGTTTGTCGGTAACGGTGACGGTGAGTGTAAGCGGAAGCGGAAGCTGCAGCAGAATCTGAAGTGGAAGTGGAAAGTGAAGTGAAAAGTGACATGACAGATGAATAGAATAAGGAAGGTGTAGAGTAGGGGAAATAAAATTATATTTAACATCAGCAACTGGACAAGTCATTGACTCTGGCCAGGTTCTGCTAAAAGTACCAAACATTTCAATATCGATGTTTTGCAATATTGAACATCGGTGTATCGTTTGCATCTCTACTGGTATAGTAGTTTTCATTTAGTCAAAACTTAGCGTCATTTTTTCAATTTATTTTTGGCCTTCTTTCGGTTTTCTGTTTTTGATAAAAGTATTTAAGTAATCCAAAAAAAAATCTTCTGTAAATAAAGTTTTTTCTTTGTTCTGTGCTTGTGCCCATACTTCTTGTCGGTCGGCCAAAAGTGGTTGCTGGTAGGGGGAAAAGATTGATTTGATTTTGTATGATTCCAGTGCTGGGTGAGCGCAGGTGTGGCCCTGAACATGGGCCAGTTGGGGCTGATCTTCGGCATCTCCAGCACCCTGTTACCGCAGCTGCGGGAGCCAGGGTCACCCATCCCGATTGACGAGGAGTACGGTTCTTGGATCGGTGAGATATACTTGTCTTACCACACTACAGCTGGTAAAGCTGCTAAGTTTCTTGCGCCCGTTCTTCTAATCAGTTAAATATTACAGAATTAAAAAAATTCCACGTTGGTTTTTTTAACGTCAGTTTTCTAACAACACTTGGGCTGTCAAGACAAATCTAACGATATCTTAAGTTTAGAAATCCGTCTAGCCGTTTCAAAGATATGAGAGGTAATAAAGAATATTACATACAAACATACAAGATATGCGCGAAAAACATAACCTCTCTTTGCAGTCGGGTAAAAAAGACTGGTAGGAAAATACAGGGTTATTTTGTAAACATTACTAATATCATATTGTAAAACACAACATTTCTTCTAGTAGTGTTAGTAATCTACACTAAAGTTGTTTGTGTTTTAAATGACCCTGTATAGCTGATTCAAAAGCGCTTAATTACTAAGTTTATTTGAATAAAGATAGCAAGCATACGCCTAAACAGGGCTGATCACCAATCCGAAAACTGACCCTAAAGAAATAAGATGCTCAAAACATAGCTGGTAAATCTGTTTTTAGTCACTTTTTAACACACTGAATTCACAGCACAGAGTCATCAGAATTACTCTACTGATTTTATGATCAACATTTATTTACGTTAGGTAGAAGACCTATGTTTACGTTATACTTAATATATTTTTAGTCACTTTTTAACACACTAAATTGTGATCTGATCACACAGCATCACAGCACAGATGTATATAGGTCATCAGAATCACTCCACTGATTTTATGATCAACATTTATATTACGTTAGGTAGATGACCTATTGTTTACGTTAACATTTGTTTACGTTACTTAATCTATTTTTAGTCACTTTTTAACACACTAAACAGGGGGTTAATTGTCTAATTTCAAAATCTATCGCAATCGCTTTCAAGATGTGATACATTGATGATTCTTTTTGGCACAAATAAAAACTTACCAATAGAAATGCAGCAATGTGTCACATCCATCTGTCAAATGGAAGCGATTGCGATAGATTTTGAAAATTAGGCAATAAGTAGGCTGATCACACAGCATCACATATGTATAAAGGTCATCAAAATCACTACTGATTTTATGATTAACATTTATATTACGTTAGGAAGAAGACTTATTGTTTACATTATAATAATCATAATAATAATAAACGATAAGTTTCTAGCATTGCAACGGGTCAGCACCTGCGCGATCCGTAAATCTAAATTATCAGCTTGTAATGCAATCAAACAGTGACATAGGTTTACGTTACATCTCGTGTGCTTATTTGCTGAAAAGAAAAATGTACTTATTAGGTTGGTACTCGTCTACTTTTCACTATTTTTGAAAATCAGTTGAAACTACTTTTCATGAAATTTTGCATACACGTTGTCAGGGGCAGGGGCACAGAAAAGGACATAGGGTACCTTTCATTGAGAAAAAGTACTGTTCTCGAGGGATAGAGAAGTCGCTGTTCACGCAAACGAAGTCGCGGGTGGCCGCTAGTAAATACAAATAAGTTTTGGGAATCCAAGAATGCCCATTTTTCTTTCCACGAATATAAGATCCAATCTTAAGGTGTCTCTAATAAAACTTCCAACGACTTTTTTTTCATTGAGTACACATCTACAGGTTTTTTAATTGATAAGTATTATATTTTTTTCAGCGGCACTTCCCGGTTTCACGCTCATAGTGGGCAACATCATCGTGCCCATCATAATGGGCAAGTTGGGCAGGAAGATCGCAAACCTGACCAGCATCATGATCCTAGGCCTCGGCTGGCTCTGCATCGTGTTCGCCACCAACGGGGCGTGGCTGCTGGTGGCTCGGGGCCTCCACGGCGTCGGCATGGGCATGATCGCTATCCTCGGCCCAGTCCTCGTAGGGGAGTACACCACACCTGCCAACAGAGGCGTCTTCCTCATGTCTCTATCAGTCTCCATTGCTATTGGAGTCTTCACCATCCACTCTATCGGCATATACCTCAGCTGGAAAACAGTTTCCTTTATTTGCGTTGGCATCATCGTCGTCGATTCACTCATCGTTTTATTTTCACCAGAGTCACCTAGTTGGTTAGCCCACCAAGGGAGGTACGACGAATGTAAGAAAATATTTCGTTGGCTCAGAGGCGACCTGGAAGAAGAAGAATTGGACAAGCTGATCAAATCAAACATGCTTGCGAGAAAAGCTCTTGAAGAGGAACGAAATAGTCAGGACACTTGGACTACAAAAACAAAGAAACAGTTCCATTTTTTCAGAGACACTATTAAAAAGAGAGTATTTTACTTGCCAATATTAATAATGTTTAATATTTATGGGCTTTGCCAATGGAGCGGTGTTAATGTATTTTGTTCATATGGCGTGGATCTGATAAACCTCACGCTTGGTGAGGGACATGACGTGACCCTGATTCTTTTACCTCTTGATTTCCAGCGAGCTGTGTCGACCGCTATCGGTTTAATAATTGTGAAGAAAATGGAAAGGAAGGCGTTGATGTATCTAAGCGTGGGGTTGAATTTGTTGGCTATGGGAACCACAGCTGTATACGTATATGCTAGGTGTCATGGTTTACTACCTTTTGACAGTACTTACATTGGGATAGCTTTGCTCCACATCCATATGTTCTCAATCGCCACTGGAGCAATGCCACTAGGCTTTATCCTAGCAGGAGAGTTGTTTCCTCTTCAATTCAAGAGCTTAGCTGGAGGTATCAGTGCTATTTGTTTCTCCCTCACTGTCTTCGTGTCAATCAAGACTGTACCGTTTCTGCTGAACAGCCTACAGTTGTATGGCACTTTTTTGCTATACGTCGGCTTACAAGTTTTTTGTCTTATAATAGCTGGGATTTATCTACCGGAAACAAAAGACAGGACTCTCCAAGATATAGAAGAAGACTTGAGAGGAAACAAGAAACCAGCAAAGGCCATCGAACAATACACGAGCAAGCCAGATTCGGTATAAATAATGGAATATACGATTTTTAATGAGAACAAATAAGTGAAGTGAAGACTGATTTAAACTTTTAAATGGTTCGAAAGTGATAATAGTTTGGTTGTGATTGTGATAGTTTAGAAATTTGTTCTACCGTTTTGTATATAAGTACGACGTAGTTACGTACTTTTGTTGTAGATGTTTTGTACTTAATGCTAAATTCTAAATTATGGGCATTTAATAAGTAGGTAGGCGGTGAAGTTAATGCGAATTAATTAAATAGTTCAAATGTAAATAGAAAACTATTGTTACCTAACACAAAGATATTTACTAGTAAAACTAAATTAATATTGATACATTGCATGAGAGTTTTATTTCCTATAGTTTCTATCCAAGTTAATCTTTAACTATATAAATAGTTTGGTTGAGTTAGGGTCAGGGTTATTATATTGAATTGTTGATTTTGAGACTTTATTCCCTACGTTTAGCCCTTTTTAACCGACTTCAAAAAAGGAGGAGGTTCTCAATTTGATTATATATTTTTTAGGGATTTTAGAATTAAAAAAAAGTTGTCCTCCATCCAGCCCCACCCGACATTAATAGACGTTTTTTTATTGAAATTGAAATGCGTATTGGTAATTTTAATATTATTTCTTGCTTTTTAGAGCTATTTGATTTTAAAGCTGTTTTTATTTTTAGGTTTTTGAAGGAGGTTTTTCTTTTTTAATCTTAGTTCAACTTTTTAACTTGATGATGTGTTTTGTACCTAGGTAGGTACACTGGTCTAGACTACCTAGCTTGTAAGTACATAATAGTTCCGTATAATAGTAGTCGTCAAGAAGATGATAAACAAAGAGTTAATAACTTATACAATAATAATTACTAAATAATATTAAATGACTTCATAAAAGTCTCGAAAAGACATTGTATGGAATGCATACAAATATACCTAGGTTGTTTAATCAGTTGGTTTAGGAAATGTCGTCAGCTCAGTAACTTCTGCAGCAAAATCGCGTAAATAAAATAGCGAGATAGTTAGCGTAGCGTAGCTTTATTTCATCACAGCTAGGGGGCGTTTAGATACTTTATCTTAGCGTTTCCATTAATCTCACTTATATTTTTACTAGCGGTCGCCAGCGGTTTTACCCGCGTGGTTCCCGTTCCCTTGGGAATATCTGGATAAAAAGTATTTTTTGTTTTAATCTAGGCTATCTAATATCTGTGTGCCAAATTTCAACCAAATCCGTTCAGTAGTTGTTACGTGATTGAGGAACAAACATCGAAACATCCAAACATCCAAACCCACAAACTTTCACATTTATAATATAAGTAGGAATAGGAAAATAGAAATTTCCTGTTAATAATCTTTTTGAAGTGAATTGACGAAAATACACTGCTGCCTTAGTGCCCTGCCCAGGTTTACAAATAGGTAATTCATAATCTTTGTTACAGTCAGTGGCACGAATCATGAAAATTTTTCGACGGAGTGGGGATAAGTTCGCGCATGTGCTTTTGTGAGCGACCAATAGCGCGCGCCTATCTCCCGCCGCCCGCGCCCCTCACCGCAACCCCACCCGATTTCATGATTTGTGCCAATGACTGTACCTCCTATTTTAATAGTAGAATATTGTACCTAATGTATAATTATATACATATGTTGTTAATATTATTTTAGTACCTACATATTTATGAAGTTTTTCCTTAAAGAGTGTATTTTTACATCTAGTGCCTATAGCGCCTACGAAACTTCTCCTGACAAAGCTTACGTTAGCCACCGAATTTAGAAATAGTGATAAATAGTGAAATAGAAATACCAAATGTAATTCTAAAGTGTCGCTTTAGAATAATTATACTAATCATATTCTCTGAGGCACCATTTCTTGGACACCATGCGCCGCGACACCATGCGCCGGGTTCTGGGGGAATTTTGCGGATCTCCTTTCAAAATGTTGATGCAATTGATTCTACAATAAATTATTAAAATTTCGATTAAAGCAATGAAACTAATAATAGAGAATTTTAAAATTTCTTCCAGCTTTCTTCAATATTTTTTAATTGACAGCTTTTAAGTTATCTTTTCGGTGGCGCAGTGGAGCTCGGTGGCGCAGTGGAGCTCGGTGGCGCAGTGGAGCTCGGTGGCGCAGTGGTTTAGCGCCTGGTCCAGTGATTGCGGAAGTTAATCAACGTTCGCAAGGGTCGGTCATGGGATGGTTGACCAAAAATTATTATCTTGAGCTCCTCCGTCCTTCGGAAGGCACGTTAAGCCGTTGGTACATAATTATGAAACCAATTTCGCTCAAGCTGAAACAGACGCTTCGTGCTCACTTGGTTGATTATAATAATGAATACTTCTAGCATAATATTATATAGGTACTTATTTTGGCAACGAGAGAATCGTACCGGCGACGACGAGCCTGTCATGTGCCGGGCGTTTGGAATGTGTTTACATATAGAACTTTTGATAAGTGACCATGCCGCCGCGTAGCGTTTCAATGAGCCGCTCTGTACATTTTGTTTATATTAACGTAATTACGTCCCGTGTGTTGGTTCTGATATTACTTCTTTGAATTTAGCTGAGTGTTGTAACTTGAATTCGCTTTGTGGAACTGGGAGAGCTGTTTTGTGTGATAGACGTTTTTGTGTGATAGACGTTTTTGTGTGAGAACTGAGAAGCAGTTGGACTAGAACCGTCGTAGCATGCCGTGCGTGCTCCGGTGCCCTGTTCAATGTATTACCTATTCAATGTGTTATTCTCGAGTATAAAGTTGTGTTAATATTGTGTGTTAAAGTAAATACTTAGTTGAAGTTAATTGAGTCTTATTATTTATAAAAAGTAACTCTTACACTTAGTCCAGTAAGTTGCATATTATCACAGATGATATTATTACGCGAAGTAACGAAACATTTCCATACATATTATACCTAAACCTAATTAATTAGGATACCCAAAACAAAACTATTCGTTAGCAGAAGTTTTTACTATTACATTACGTCTGCCTTCAAGGTCAATGTCGGGTTCAAAAACGGTTAATTATATTGCGTCCATTGGGCAAGTGGCGAGCGACGAAATGGTCGTGTCTGTTAATTGAATATATTTATTCATGTTTGTGTTGTGAATTAAAACTATGGAAAAATGGCACGACAATGGATAACACCAGTTATGAGACAGGTCAGTATTTTAATAGTTTTTTTATATTAGCTTAAGTATGAGGCAACAATTCTCTGTTATAAGTTGTACTTGCCTCATTAATTTGGGTTATTGTGATAAGTATGTAGATTGCAGATGTTCTTTTAACATCTGTTATAATAATACTGTAGAATGATGACAAAACAAGATACTTAAGGATTTTGTGTTTTAATAAGGTACAACTTTCTTTTATACTTAATGATAACTTGGTGATTGTGTTAAGTTAATTACTTTCAAATTGTGCAAGAATGACATCACTTAAAGAGGTAGGTATTGATGTAGCATTGCTTAGAAGTTCATTCTAGGCTTGCAAATCACAAGCAGCAAATTCAAATCTTCTCTAAATTTAATAATTGAATTCTTACTTCTTAACGTGTCGACTCGGTATATGTCTACGAACAAAGAACTATCATAGGTATATGTATAATTATATTTGTGAGGACCAGAACTCAGCCACTGATATCGCATTATCAGTGGCCTTGTAAAGATCCTCGCGTGTGCAGGTGTTGGGACACGCAGGGCATGACAGAAGATGTGCCATTGTCTGGGGAGAAATACCACACAGACATGCGCTCTCCGAGCTGTAGCCCCACCTGAGCATGTTCTCCCAGCTTCGGCCTACTTGAGTCCTGAGTCTGTTTAAGGACTTCCAAGTTGCCCAAGGTAGATAATGGCCAGGGGGGAGTTGTTCCGTTCCGAATTGAATTAGGAATCATAAATGATTATACCAAGAGCATCTCCTAGTGGGTAGTGTTCCATTCAATCAGATGAACCGATGAGCTGGCAAAGATTGTAAGATTCCGTTAGATGAGGGGAACCTACATTATACCTACCTAAGCTAGCACATCAGCAACAGAGGAATGCAGGAGCAGAATGATAAAGCACGTTTTGTAAAAGTTATTATAGGGACCCTCGTGGTCGAGCTTTTCATGGTGTTTCCATCTCTGAAGTCCCGGCTTCGCCAATTTAGGAAACGAACTTTTCATATTGTATCAAAGAATCGGCTTAATGCATTTGTTTTTGTTCAATTATCGAGGCAAATGCGTAAATTTTCCAGGGTTTTGTGGTGCTGGGTGTGTCCTTGAACATTGGCAGTTTCGGCACCGTGATGGGGTTCGCGGCCACCCTGCTGCCGCAGCTGTGGGCTCCGGGATCCAAGATCAAGTTGGACATCTCTTCCGCATCATGGATAGGTAGGTAGGTTGTAATTCTTATGCCAGTATCTATAAACCGCTCTCTACGTTGAGAGCTATCTTGAGATCATGCCTGAGATGCTGTTCCTATAAGAAGAGCGTATGATATCATGTATGATGATAAGATCATGGAAGTTAGCTCTCAACGTTACAACACACGGTTTATAAATAAGGGCCTTGTTAAGCAATAATTTGTATTAACACATAAAAATACAAATATAATAATAACTCCATTTAAGTAGTTAACATGCGAAAGATTGTTTTTACACGACTGCCCAAAGCAAAAAGAGTGTTATGTGTTCAGGGTTCATGTATGTTTGTGGGTATGTGAGTTTCTTTATTCCACCATAACTTCTAAATGCCTGAACTGATTTAGATAAATAGGGTATCGTTAGAATCCTTACAGCATTCTGAGTGACACTGGCTATATTTTTTTTAGTAAAAATCAATATGGCGACAGTACGACGCCATTTTCAACTGCGAAAAAAAAATTTTTTCTTCTATTATTACAATATGGGCATCGAAATAAAGGCCTTGATGAGCACATTCCAAAACTATATAATATGTCACTAAAATGTGTGAAATAAAAATAAATAAATTTAAAAAATATTTAAAACACGACTGCCCTGCCAAAAACGAACTAAAAAGTTAAACAACAAGTGTCATTGCAGTCGGGGGACCTCTTTTATCTAAATTGTTCCATAATAAGGTCCCCCGACTGCAATGACACTTGTTGTTTAACTTTTTAGTTCGTTTTTGGCAGGGCAGTCGTGTTTTAAATATTTTTTAAATTTATTTATTTTTTCTAATTTCGATGTCTTCAAATGCGTAGGTACTTATTTAATGCATTTACTAGCGACTAGCGAAAAAAAGCAATTGTATTCAATTGCTTATTAGTAAGTTTTTTTTTTGGTAGGTAAGTATATGATGTGAAATATCTAAAGATTAAGATAATTTATATAATAGAAAAAAATCCGGATCTCGTGCCTTTCCACGACCTTCTGGTACCTACATTGAAAATGAATTTATTAAATTTTATAAAAAATATATTCCTTTGATAGAGTAAGTACTTACAATACTTTGAAATCACAGCAAAGCCATGAACAACTTTTTTGTGATTCGTATGTATGAAATTCATATAAAAGTATTTCATTGTTATAAACATTGCTATTTTATTGAAAGGTAGTAGGTACTACTATAACCCAAAATATATTTCTAAGATTTGTTTTGAAACGCCAACACGCTTAGGGTTACCAGGACTAAAATTCAGAAATCCGGTTGCAAGAGGTTGAAAATCCTGATTTTAGGACAAAAATCCGGTCTTAGACTCAAATAAAAAAAAATGTAGGCCATTTAGTTTACATTAGGCACAACTTATATACTGGCAAGAGCATTAAATTTATATTTTTTTGTAAAATTTTACACAAGTGGGTGGTTCCTTATAAGAAAATTATGGGATTGTTTCAAGAAATCACTGATTAGTATCAGTATCGAATAAAATCCGGGCGGAGTCCGGTCAGAGCTCTTTAAATCCGGTCAAGACCGGATTTATCCGGTCAGATGGTAACCCTAAACACGCTACATATTGTAGCCCTCGTTGATACGCGTCTTTTGAGGCTTCAACCATTCATGTAGCCTTAAAACTTACGCCACCAAGGCGATGTCGCACTCTGAGTGAAAAGGGGTCTATACTGAAGCGATCGAAAAAACATTTTCAATGTTAAAGGTTAAGCTACAGCGCAAACCCTTAACCCGATTGTCTTTGTTTTAGGCGCAAATTGTAGCTGACTTAATTATTCAGAGGAAATTTTCTCAAAATTTTGATATCATTCTTCGACATATGGAGCGCCAAAATCAAAAAATCGGAAAAAATGAGATTTATTTCCACTATTTCAGCCATATTTTTTTATTTTTTTTATATTTTTGAATAATTCTTTTTGCACCTTGCAGCTATCATGAATACGCGTCTTTTGAGTCTTTTTTGAATATCATTATCTTCACAATCCTCTGAGATATAAGGGATCGCACTTTTTCGTGAAATCGGAGCCTATACTGGAGCGAACGAAAAGACATTTTCAATTTCAAATTACTAGAAAAAATCGACTCACCCGTCGTAGCACCTCAGACAGGATCCCGTGGTGCTACGGGTGAGTCAATTTTTTCTAGTATTTTTTCTATTATATAAATTATCTTAATTCATCAACGCCCGAGCGATTGCCGGCGACCGGATAACAATAGAAAATCTATTGTGTCTCGTTTTCAGGGCGTTGACGAGTTAATATAAAAAATAGCATTAGGAATGCCTAAAATCTAAACATTCAATAAATATAAGGATAATAAATGTTGAGACGAATCTAGATGTCGAAGATAGTCATATACTAGGTACGCCATTGTCTGCTGGTTAATCAACAAAATTATAAGTTGGCCAGTCAACGAAAAGGTCAAGAGCATGTCATTTTATGAGATAACATGACCAGGAATAGCTATTTCTAAACAGTGATTAGGTAACTACTATAACTGTAAAATTTACTGAGACATAAATTATTCTTTCAGCTTCGATCGTGGGCATATCCCTCGTCATCGGGAACTTGATCGTGCCCATCATCATGGGCAAGTTCGGAAGAAGATTGGCGAGTCTCTTCAGCTGCTTCATCATCCTCGTCAGCTGGCTTTGGATCGCTGTCGCGACTGACATCACCTCCTTGCTCATCGCGAGGTTCTTCCAAGGTTTCTCGTTGGGCATAAACCTTTCTCTTTCCCCCATCATGGTCGGCGAGATGACGAGCCCAAAACATCGTGGCATTTTCTCCTCACTCATGACAACTTCCGTAACAGCCAGCACACTTTCTGTCCACGTCATGGGATCCTACCTCACCTGGCAAACCACAGCTTTTGTCTGCGCGTTCATCAATTTAACTGGATTTGCCATATTGATATTCTCGCCAGAATCTCCCAGTTGGTTGGCAGATAAAGGAAGATTTGAAGATAGCAGAAAAGCTTTTCATTGGTTGAGAGGCTATGAAGACAATGAGGAATTAGAAAAAATGCTCGCCGCTCGAAGAGCGAGAGATAATGAAGTCAATATTAATAGGAATAACATTAGAAATAAAATAATGTATTTTGTAAACGCTTTCAAAAGAAAGGAGTTTTATAAGCCGGTTGTAATAATGATACATTTGTACACAGTATGTTTATGGACTGGTATGTGTTTTTTAATAGTGTTCATAGTAGATATTATAAAGTTACTCGCTGGTGATGGTGTTGATGTGGCCATGCATTTGACTATTATTGATGTACAAAGACTGATCTCAACATTATGCGCGTTGTATGCCATGAAAACTGTCAAAAGGAGGAAGATTTTATTTGCAACTGTCGGTGCCAACTTTGTGATTTTAGTTGTTATAGCTTTGTATTCTTGGGCTAAAGTTAAGGGACTACTTCCTTTTGATCACCCAGCTATTGGTTTAGTATTATTACATATTCACATGTGCACTGTTACAACCGGTGCTTTACCACTCCCGGTTGTGATATCAGGGGAATTATTTCCCCTTGAATTCAGGAGTTTGGCCGGTGGAATCAGTGCTACATCTTTTTCTATCAATTACTTTGTGACCAGTAAGACTGCCATGTTTATGCTAAATTCCATAGGAATTTATGGGACTTACTTACTATATGCAGCTGTGACGTTTTATTGTATGGTTGTAGTATGGATCCTTCTTCCTGAGACGAAAGATAGGACTTTGCAAGATATTGAGGAAGAGTTTAGAGGAAAACCAGTTTTGAAACTTGAAGACAAAGAATCATTGCAGGCGTTGAAAGCTGTTGAGGAAAATATAGAAATGATTGAGTATGATGTTTCATAACATCAGACTGTTTGGAATGAGGGTGAAGGTGGGTGGAACACTAGTGAAATGACAAGATCTTTACGAAAGCGACAAAATTTTAATCATTACTAGAAAAAAAAACTGATATTATGTGATGATATGGCTGAACGTGGAAGCGCACTACACCCGAAATTCTCAATCACTGGAGGAAGTTTACCAATCTCACCTATAAAAGTAAGATGGAAATTGTAAAATATTGTCATAGATAAGATCGTGAAAAAATATATAGCTCATATTGTGACTTTTTTCACTAGGTAGGTATACAATAGTTTGAAATAAGTTATCTACCTATTGATAATAACAATGAAATCATTTTCGTTAAAATGAATTTAAAAAAAAAATATAATGGATGATGCTTGATTGTTTGTGGAATTTTATTTGTGTTAGCTCTTACAGAAGACTCTTTAAGAAATGAAAATGAAATAAAAAAATATTCCTTTATTTCATTAAGCAATATTTTATTGTTAATAATATTAGTTACATGAATAATTTGCAAATGATAAAATAACAGACAAACTGAATTAAAAACTCCTTCTCTTGTGATGCACGTAGGTACTTATTATTAAATGCTCACCTCATAATAACATTTTAGGCTGGCCCTAGACCTACCGGTTTCATTTCTTTGCTTTGCTGTTCTACCTTGCTTAAAAAACCGCCGGCCAACCAGGGTAATTTTCAATCTATCGCATTTTGGGACTAGACCAAATTGGCAAGATATCCATTTGCTTGGTGTTATCAAATATCATCGCCTGGATTGCGAAGTAGGAAGCTTTTAGGAGATATGCCACCCTAAACATGGACTCCGTCCGATCGTTAAAAATAAATCAATCGCTTATTTATACAAGAAAACCTTATAAAGCTGAATATGGTAGATAGGGACCATAAAACTGAACAACTTTTACTATGGGACCAAATCTGAAATCGCGAAAAAAAAATGAGCTGTTTCATACATTTTGATAATTTCGTTATTAATTTTTGTATGAAACAGCAGTTTTTTTTAAACTAAAACTAAAACTTCGCATTGCAACCCAGACGACGATATTTGATAACACCAAACTAATGGCTATCTTGCCAATGTGGTCTGGTCAAAATATGCGATAGATTAAAAAAGAGCCTCTTGGCCGGCGGTCCATGGTAGAACAGCAAAGCAAAGAAATGAAACTGGTAGGTATGGGGCCAGCCTTAGAATTTGTTGGTTAGGCCGGGGCGGGGGGGCAGCGATTGCGAATTTGTTTTGGTGGATTTGCAGAAGTGGGTAATTGGAGGGAAACAACGACCTTCAAAGCCATCGCTCTTGTAGCCTCTACATATCGACAGAGGCATCAGCAGATGCATCTGGGGATGCGTCCTGCAATGTGGCAGATGGAGGTATAATTGCTAGTTTACCACCCACAAACGTCAAACAAACGACAAATACATCGGTGGACGGCATCTGCAGATGGAATTTGCTGATGCCCTGTACCTATGTGCCTTTGTCGATGTGTAGAAGAACAATAAAGATTGACTATTCTTTAGTTTCTATTAGTGGTATTCCTCCGGCTACCATGACGAGCCTCAAGCGATGACCAATTATGCTGCTAGCTGTCACGTCTGTGTCCTACATCTTGGCATGGACCACTTTGAAAACCGCAATTCTGACTACATGGAAAATTTCTCCCCAATTAGTCCTAACTAGTCCTACTTTTTCGGAATTAGTCCCAAAAAGGACTGAAAGATATAAGCGATTTAAATGGTCCATGCCAAAGCAAACCTTCATTTTGGCAGGGACAGGCTATATCTAGTGAACCACAACACCTAGCCAGGATCTGATTATTCAAAAAAAAAGTCCCTTTTTTATGGATCTCGCAACGCCTAGAATCAAAACGAAATGAAGCGCCGTTCAAAAAATATAAAGGAATGATTTGGTCCATGCCAAAATCAACCTACATCTTGGCGAGGACTTTTGAACCAGGTCACCTAGAGAAAATCTGCTTATTGGAAACGATTCGTGTAAATTAGTCCCAATTAGTCCCAAAGCCACAAAATTAGTCCCCCTTTGGTTTAGGAGATAATCAGAATTAAAATTTGGTTTTTATAGTACAGGAGCTAACTTCCTATTCAGTGACGATGTTTTGTAACTTGTTTTTTTTTGCGTATTTGTGTTAGAATAACGAAGTGTAATTTGTAACACAAAAGTATATCGTAAAGTAATACGTAACATTTATGCATTTTCGAAACTCAAATCTTAATTTTTAAGTCATAAAATAAAAATGTTTTCTTAGAGATATTTTGATCCTGGGGCTCCTGGACTATATCAAAATAATGTACAGTCGCGGACAAAATAATTTCAAAAGAAGTATAAAATGGTATTGAATTTTAAAATTATATTGCTTTCTTGCGAAATTATTCATATTTGGAGTGGAGTGATTTTCTTCCTTCAATGGGTTCACGTGAAACTTTGTACCTATACAGGGTTATTTGTAATTCATTTAAAACCTCTCTTGGGGTTGATCAGACCATCAAACTGAACAAACTTTCATTATGGATCCAACCTCAAAATCACGAAAAAAAACAGCTGTTTCATACATTACGATGGAGTACTTACGCATTGTACTTTTGCTCAGTTTGATGGTCTGATAAAGTTCGTTTAAAAGGCTGCAGCTTTCCTAAAGAGCCGCAAGATCGGATGCTTAATGTTTTACAATCTGAACACTGCGCATTACGGAACGGAATAGTTTTATGTAGGTACTTAATTAATTTTTACTGTACGCTTTTGTACGTGACTGTACTTATACAAAAAAACGGAATTTCTCCTAAACCAAAGGGGGACTAATTTTGTGGCTTTGGGACTAATTGGGACTAATTTATACGAATCGTTTCCAATAAGCAGATTTTCTCTGGGTGACCTGGTTCAAAAGTCCTCGCCAAGATGTAGGTTGATTTTGGCATGGACCAAATCATTCCTTTATATTTTTTGAACGGCGCTTCTTTTCGTTTTGATTCTAGGCGTTGCGAGATCCATAAAAAAGGGACTTTTTTTTTGAATAATCAGATCCTGGCTAGGTGTTGTGGTTCACTAGATATAGCCTGTCCCTGCCAAAATGAAGGTTTGCTTTGGCATGGACCATTTAAATCGCTTATATCTTTCAGTCCTTTTTGGGACTAATTCCGAAAAAGTAGGACTAGTTAGGACTAATTGGGGAGAAATTTTCCATGAAGTCAGAATTGCGGTTTTCAAAGTGGTCCATGCCAAGATGTAGGACACGTCACGTCTTTGTAGTTGTGGCATCTTGTACGACGTCACCACCGTTGTAGTCCGTAAGCCCGCGACAATAATTGCCTACGTCAATCCTACTTCCTACTTATCCTACTAATATTATTAATGTGAAAGTTTGTGGGTTTGGATGTTTAGATGTTTGGATGTTTGTTCCTCAATCACGCAAATGCTACTGAACGGATTTGGTTGGAATTTGGCACACAAATAGTAAATAGCCTAGATTAAAACATATCCTTTTTATCCCGATATTCCCACGGGAATGGAAACCACGCGGGTGAAACCACGGGTGGTCGCTAGTATGACATCACGATGAAATGCATGGCACACGGTCGGAAATGTTGTGCAGAGCGAGGATCAAAAGATTATTGCAAATAAAATTGGCTGGAAGCTTGAGAAAATCCTTCACTTCTGGTTAAAAATCACTTTTGAGGGACTTCCGGCCAGATATGGCTTGGCAGACTTATTTATTCTCAAACACACTATTATTAGAGAGAGTTTACATAAGTCTGTCAGTTCTGAAATGGCCGAAAGTACTTGGAAGGCGCCATAGTCATAGCCATATCTGGCCGGAAGTCCTTCAAAAATGTTTATTAACCGGAAGTGAAGGATATTCTCAAGCTTTCTGCCCATTTTATTTGCGATAATCTTCTGATCCTTGCTCAGCACAACACAGCTTTTCCAACCGTGTGCCATGCATTTCATCGTGATGTCATATGACGTAGGCAAAATTGTCGCGGGCTTACGGACTATTACAATAAATAAAATTTTGGCAATCAATATATTATATTATATCCCGTTTTATCTTGTAGATTGACGGTTGAATATGCCTACTGATATTCTCATACGCAGTGTAATAAAAATTTCAGTGTAGTCGATACGGTAAATCCGTGTTGATAAACGGCCTCATAATTTTGTTGATGATTTTATTAATCTTTAATGTGTTAATTAAATGTATTATATTATGAAGATTCGAGATGGGACGACAATGGATAACTCCAATCATGCGACAAGTAAGTCATTCAATATCAAAATATATTTTTGTGTTTGCTCGTAGTTAAACAAGTTCATGACGTAATGAATATAGGAGAAAATAATTCCATATTTCAAAAAACAACCGTAGTTTTTGTTGGTTAATTTTACAACGTGTTACAAAATAACCCCTAATGCCGATATTGGTAGATAGGATCCATCAAACTAAACAAATCAACCAACTCTGATATCGTGAAAAAAATGTACGAAACAGCAATTTTTTTTTCGCGATTTCTCAGTTAGTCCCTTAGTAAAAGTTGTTCAGTTTGATGGTCCCTATCTACAATATTAGGCATTAGGGGTTATTTTGTAACACATTGTATAGGTTAGCTATATTTCCTTGGGCAGGATCCCTTGAACGATTCAACTACAATCAAAACCACCCAAAACGTTGTAATTTTTTTCCGCGGAAAACGTTACCAACTTTTAATTCTTTCTCAGTGTCATTGAATGAATTTAAAGCAGGGATTGAAATACCGTTAAAAAAATATAACGATAAATAAAAAATAACGTTAAAAATACCGTTAAAACATTTTATCGGTAAATTTACCGGTAAAAATAACGTTAAAAATACCGTTAAAACATTTTATCGGTAAATTTACCGGTAAAAATAACGTTAAAAGTATTTTACCGGTAAAATTAGCGTTAAATTTAGCGTTAAACTTTACCGGTACATTATACCGGTAAAATTATCGCTAAAAAAATAACGTTATTAATTAGAATAACGTTAATTTTAAAGTTTAACGGTAAAAAAAGTAGAAAAATAACGTTAAAAATAACGTTATTTACTGAAATAACGTTAATTTCAATGTAACGTTATCTAAATTAACGTTATTTATTGACATAACGTTAATTTTAAAATTAACGCTAAAAAAAGTAAAAAATAACGTTATACTTAAAAATAACGTTATCATTCCCTGTTTAAAGTTCTTGGTTTGGTCCATAGCTCCATAGTTCATACCTCACACGATTACTACGAAAGTACGATTATTCCCAGGAGTCCCCTCTTCCTCTAACACTGTCCCCCGGGGTGACAACTGATATCAACCTCTTGAAATATTCCCATACATTTAGTATGGAGACTGGCCGACGACATGACCACGAACTGACAGTAACAGACGTTGCCAAACTTATGTTCACGGCTTGGAATTAAAGAAGGCTATGTTTGGTCATATTAAAATCTGACATTATTAATTATTTTCGTTATTTGACGCAATCGTAACGTTGCTTGGGCCAATTTGACGTGTTGTACTTAATAGATTAGTGATAATAAAACTATGGAAAATAATGTAATGTCATAGTTAGAATGATTGATGTAAACATTATTATTTGTTTGTAAGTTTATGTAATACTTAAATCATTATTTGTTGCTAAGTTTATTAAAATGATTTGATTTGATTACGTGATCCATGACGATCTGCTACCGTTTCCTGTTATTCGATTATTTTTGCCTAATTGTTATAAAAAGGAATTGATTTGATGTTGGTCTGCTACCGTTTCCTTTTATTCAATTGTCATTTTAAAATAGGTATAAAATAGATATCTTTATTATTAATTCAATGATAAATAATGTTAATTATATTATATTTTAATTGTCACAGGCTATTTATTTAATTAATGGTTATTTGTATAAAAGTATTGATTTGATTGTTTGGCGCCATATGGCAGACTTGTTTTCTGTAATGCTTACTCCTGATGGGTTGTTAAAATATTGGCGGGATATATCTTGCTCCTGCGGAGCGTAGCTTATTTTTAGTCACATTCTATTGTAGTGAGTCAAGTGAAAAGGTTGTGGAACAGAAAGTTAAGTATTATTCTAACATGTTTTATATCTACTGTTCACATTATTCCATTCAATTATCCATTATTTTCTGTGTTTAATGCTTGTGTTATTTATTTAATCTGGTCGATAGTTGTTGCATAATGAACGTTAGTGTTACGTTAATTGTGTTACTTATTTGATGTGGTTAATAGAATTGTTGCTTATTGAACGTTCATTTTTTGTTAAATGTGTTATATATCTAAGTTAATTTGGTTGATAGAATTGTTGCTTAATGAACGTTCCGATTATGTTAATTATTTAAGATAATACATTATTTGAACAATTGTTGAAGGACTTCTTACGTTTTATTAATAGTATTTCCCCTTAGTTTTCCTACATTCAGTTAGTCTATATTTAGTTAAATAGTCTACATTCAGTTAAATAGTCTACATTCAATTCAATAGTCTACATTTAATTCAATAGCTTACATTAATTGCACTTTAAACTAAAGAGATATAATAGACAATAGCTTAGTTTTTGATTATATATTGCTCTATCTTACAAAAGCTATCATCAGAAGTGGGATTGTCTCTGTCCATTTCAAAATATTAACACCGTTTCCTAATAATTTTCAAGGTGGATGCTGATGTGATCGGCCAGATGACTCCGCTCCGCTGCCGTTGTGAGGTCTTGATCCCGAAACCTGCATCGGCGGAGCTACAAGCTGCTGTCGCAACAATTTCGAGTTCCTTGCGTCGAAAGGAAAAAAAAAACATCCGGACTCGTTCCCTGGTGCAAAGGCCGGTAAGGCCCTCGGTGGCTGTGTTTTTTTTACGATAACTGTGATTTATACACACAACCTGCTAGTCAGTTAATTTAGTTTAGCGAATTATTGTCGTAAAATTAGTAGAAGATAAGTAATTGAAATAAAGTAAAGATATTTATTGAAAAAAGTAATATGTGATGGTATTTGTGGTACACATTTGTGGTTTCATTAGTAGCATATAGTAGGATAATGCATTTAAAATGAGGTGAACAAAATATTTGTTTATTTAAAATAGGTTCACAAGTAGGTGAGCAGATTTTACTAAGTATGTACAAAGGTTTTATGTATTATGTCCAAACTTTTTCAAGTGCATAGAAATTGGTGTTCGTTTGGGTTTAGCAAAAAAATTTTTTTTTTGCGGCATGGCTTATTACCTACGTCACTAGTACTATTATAAGTCTACACTACGAAATAACTTAATAATTTAATATTATTTGTGTATTTTGTTTAGTCATATTTCCATATTTTATGCATTATGGACGTTTTGGTTATCCTTCCCAAAGTAGTAATAAAATCATTTGACGAAAGCAGTCTTCTAACCTTTATCAAAGCATTAGTATCAAAGGTATTTAGCATTTTCATTAATTGTTTTCTTTAATTAAATTATCTATTTGAAAGTGTGTGAAAATAAAATCGGTCTAATAAGCCATTTTCTTTATACTCTTCGAGTATTTTAATGAGAGTAAGCATATTAAACACAACAATCTGAGCATGCTCCTTGTTCAAAATTTGTTTTTGTTCTGATTCAAAAATATGCTCAACCAAGTAAACTTGGGTTCGCTCGCCCAATGGTCGGAATTATAACGTTATTATTACTGATAATTCAAATTATATTTTTTTTATTATTGCTGGTTACTAAACTATTACTAGCTATTTAGGCATTATACCTCTAATCATACTTATGAAAGGTTAGATTTATTGTCCTCGTTACAAGGTCTCCCGCTTAGGGTTTGCGAACCGATGACCTAGCTTCTATGAAATTGACGTGGTTGTAACAGCCTAGACTAAATTAATCATTTTGAGTTGAGTTGAGTAGAGTTGAGTTGTTGTCTTTTTCTAGTTTAAGACCACGCAGTTCACGAAATCTACTCTTTTGCTATCTCTGTACAATATGGTGGATTTGCACTATAGCTTTATTTTGCCAGAAATTTGTCAAAATTTAGTACATTTTAATTGATTTCTGAAATACTGGACCATAAAAAAAAGATACCCGGTATAGCAAAAAGTTATCCTTTTTGTATAAAACATCATTATCATTGTCGTTGAAAATTACAAAATCTGACAAATGGAACTTTATTTCCTATGATGATATTTACGATTTATTTTAGAATTACCGAGCCATTTTTCAATATTCTGTTCGTTTATTGTTTTATGATTCTTTTTTTAGTAGACAGTATTTTTTTTGTGTAGTGGAATTCTAAATAATGTCCTCACACTGAAAACTAAAATATATAAATTTTCGTCAGATCGTAAACTCGTCTAGCCTTACTTGCTATTGTGCTACTACTATACATAGGTACAGACAGATAGTAGTAGGTACTACTATCTATTATCTATCAACTACTATAATTACTTCTACTTCTACTATTTATAAACTATCCCAATAAGTTTATATCTATCAACTGATTAGTATTTTTTATTTTAATATTTACGTTTTAGTGAGTCTTACAGAAGGCTTAATATTTTCAGTCAAATGTTTTTGAGTTATTTAGTTTTCGTTTTTCTTGAGATCTATATTATTATAGTTTTAATTGTTCACTTTCGAACTAGTCTACAAGAGACGTATTAAGATACTTTTGGTGACTGTTACCACTTGAAAGAAGAACGGCGTGATACTTAGAGCAACGCCGGCCAACATCGGCTTCGTCCCGAACACAATTTTTATTAAAACACAAGGCAGTTGTACTATTATCTATTCTGTGACAAGGCTGATATAATGTATATTCAATTAGGTATTAGTGTTATTACCTATGCTATGTTACATTTTCATGTTATTGAATAATGTAAAAAGTTATCGAGTACAAATTTCTTTGACAACTTTCTTTGCGGTTGTGTAAAAAGCTGTGGTCATAACCAACAATCTTAAATATTCATATTCTATGGTCATATCGTATAAATATTCATAACTATGTTGTTAGATAAACTAAAAGCTTAGTTTCTATATACCTAGTTGGTTACTAAGTTCTGTAACTATGGAAAACATGAATAATACTAAATTTACAAATAATGCTACAATGAATTATATACCAAATGAAAGCACAAATATTTAAGATTATCATGTATTAAAATTATTCGAAATGACCGCCTCTGGCAAGAATACACGCCTTTAGACGACGAGGCCAGTCATCGATGGCAGCACGAACTACCACCATATCCAATTCTGCGACTGCCTTGAGAATAGCGCGCTTAAGAGAGTCGAGATTCATGTGGGGCTTAGCACATGCTTTCTCCTCAATAAGTTGCCATATGGCATAATCCAGAGGATTTAAGTCTGGGCTGGAGGATGACCATTCTTCCTGCGCGATAAAATCAATTTTGTTAGCCCGAAACCATGCTTGTGTAGATTTTGCTTTGTGCGCAGGGGCAGAGTCCTGCTGGAAGACCCATGGCTGGTTTTGAAATAAAGTGTGGCTTAAGGGTTTGACAACAGGTTCCAGAACGGTATCTTGATAGACTCTAGCGCCAGTTTTCACACCTTTTTCACAGAAATGAACCTTACTTAGCCCTGAATAGGACACCCCCAGCCAAATCATCACTGATGAGGGGTGGTGACCTCGTTGGACCCTCGGAGCAATCATGCTGGCTTCTTTACTATTCTTAGCGTATACTCTATCATTTTGACGGTTAAAATTTTCTTCGACTGTGAAGATTTTTTCATCAGTAAACAAGATTTTTCGATGGCCGTTTTGTGCGTACTGCTTTAGTAGAGCGCGACTTCGTGCTAACCTCATAGCCTTCAATCGTGCGTTTAGCAGATGGCCCTTTCGTCTACGGTAAGCGTGAAGCCCAAGGTCATCATTGATAATTTTTTTAAGGGAACTTCTCTTCACAGTCATCTGTATTGCCAATAACTTTTGCTTCCGGACGGGATTTCTCGTGATTCTCGCCTTCACTGCCTTGATCACAGCTGGTGTCCGAACGGTGCGTGGTCTTCCTGATCTTTTTCGGTCATCGACGGTCAAGGTATTACTGTACCTATGGATAGTGCGATAAATAAATTGCTTGTTGATTTTCAACTTTTGTAGCAACTTGAAAATCATATTCGGTGGCTGCCCACATTTGTGCAGAGCAATCACAGCGACACGATTCTCCTTCAACCCCCATTCCATGGTGAAATAAACAAAATATGATATACGTGTGGTATGGAATTATAGCTTATAAAACTGTCAATAATATGTCATTTTTATTTTTTCTTTTCATTTGTTTTAATGGCCAGTAATCGATAAAGAAACTCAGTAACAGAACTTTTGACCAACCTGTGTATATACGAGATTCTGATAGAATTTATACTTTTGGAATTAAATATACTATCAGATGCCTTGACTTCAAATCCTTTTTGGAATCCTTTTTGGTATTGATGTAGGCATTGACGTTGCTATTGATGTTGGTATTGGTGTTGGTATTGATGTTGGTATTGATGTTGGTATTGATGTTGGTACTGATGTTGGTATTGATGTTGGTATTGATGTTGGTATTGATGTTGGTATTGATGTTGGTATTGATGTTGGTATTGATGTTGGTATTGATGTTGGTATTGATGTTGGTATTGATGCTGGTATTGATGTTGGTATTGATGCTGGTATTGATGCTGGTATTGATGCTGGTATTGATGCTGGTATTGATGCTGGTATTGATGCTGGTATTGATGCTGGTATTGATGCTGGTATCGATGCTGGTATCGATGCTGGTATTGATGCTGATATTCATGCTGATATTGATGCTGGTATCGATGCTGGTATCGATGCTGGTATTGATTCTGGTATTGATGCTGGTATTGAAGCTGGTATTGATGATAATGCTAATGATTCATGATAATGATAATGCTTATTTATTCGCAAACTGATGAAGCCACATGATATCCAACCACATATTTGTTTAATAGAATTCTTTTCTAATCATATCATACATTGATTGATTTTAATTGTAGACATTAGTAATAAGTATAGTGGTTTAGTGCTTTGACTGTTTTTGGGCTACTATTTTTGCCCAGTCCAAGTTTTGACCATATGAATAAATTTATTTATTATTTGACTTTGTTGTTGTGGCTGATGGCCATCAATAGGCAGTGGTTTTGAAAATAATATAGTTATATAACTGTTTCAAGTCAGATTGGCCGAACGGTTTGTGTAAAGTGCAAAAAACCACTGTTAAAAAATCCACTGAATTTAATACCTTTGTGATTGCTGATAACAATAGAACCAAATTATACCCTTACTTGTATTCAAGTCTGACGTGAACTCCACTTTTTAATAATAATTTAAAACGCTGCTAAGCCACATGCTTGGTATCGAATCATCTCACTGGCAGCGGGTGAATGTGATCGGTATGTCTATGTATGATTTGGCAGTTGTGTTTATTCCATTTAGTATAAATAAATAAAAATAAAATAAAAATAAAAATTAAAATAATTTATTTTCAGACCAAAGATCCATAGTTTGTTAGTAACAATAATATTTGAAACGCTGTTAAGCCACATGCTTGGTACCAGAATCATCTCACTGGCAGCGGGTGAATGTGATCGGTATGTCTATGTATGATTTGGCGATGAATGTTATAGGTATACCAGGTACACGATATTCGCTGGTCGGCCTTATGCTTGGTACTGGTTGATCTCACTGGCAGCGAGTGAATGTGATCAGTATGTCTATGTATTTGGCAATCGTGGCCTCGGTACATGGTATTCGCTGGTCGGTCAGATGCTTGATGTCAGTTATTCTCACCAGCAGCGGGTGAATGTTATTGGCATGTCTAGGTGTCTGGCAATACCTACCTATAAGTTATGTTGATATTAAGAAATTGGTATTCGCTGGTCGGTCAGATGCTTGGTGTCAGTTATTCTCACCAGCAGCGGGTGAATGTTATTGGCATGTCTAGGTGTCTGGCAATACCTACTAAAAAGTTGTTGTTATAAAAATGGAATAAAAAGTTTATTAATTAATAAAAAAGAAAGGTGGAGTAAACGTATTATTATATTAATAAAAGAAAGTGTCTCACGGATTCCGGTTAAATTCCTGTTAAGTTTGTTGACAACTAAATTAATTTCTTTAATTTCCTTAATTCTTAGATTCAAAGTGTTGAAAATATTATTAACTGAAAGTGGCGGAAACTCGTGATATTTATCAAAGTACTAAATTACTCATTATGAAACAATGTTCAAAATATACTTAAAAATGGGTATGTATTGCAATAATGTTATGAAGAATAAAATAAACATTGTATTTTTTTCTTTTCTATATTTTTATGTACACACGACAGCACGTCAGGTTATACAATTAAGCTGCGAAAACAGCTTTTATTATAGGGCATAAAAGCGGCCTCAAGGGCAACATGTATAGTCTGAGGTGCCGTTGTGTGTACTTCGAGGACGAAGTACTGTCAGTATGGCCGTAATAGATTAGTGATAATAAAACTATGGAAAATAATGTAATGTCATAGTTAGAATGATTGATGTAAACATTATTATTTGTTTGTAAGTTTATGTAATACTTAAATCATTATTTGTTGCTAAGTTTATTAAAATGATTTGATTTGATTACGTGATCCATGACGATCTGCTACCGTTTCCTGTTATTCGATTATTTTTGCCTAATTGTTATAAAAAGGAATTGATTTGATGTTGGTCTGCTACCGTTTCCTTTTATTCAATTGTCATTTTAAAATAGGTATAAAATAGATATCTTTATTATTAATTCAATGATAAATAATGTTAATTATATTATATTTTAATTGTCACAGGCTATTTATTTAATTAATGGTTATTTGTATAAAAGTATTGATTTGATCGTTTGGCGCCATATGGCAGACTTGTTTTCTGTAATGCTTACTCCTGATGGGTTGTTAAAATATTGGCGGGATATATCTTGCTCCTGCGGAGCGTAGCTTATTTTTAGTCACATTCTATTGTAGTGAGTCAAGTGAAAAGGTTGTGGAACAGAAAGTTAAGTATTATTCTAACATGTTTTATATCTACTGTTCACATTATTCCATTCAATTATCCATTATTTTCTGTGTTTAATGCTTGTGTTATTTATTTAATCTGGTCGATAGTTGTTGCATAATGAACGTTAGTGTTACGTTAATTGTGTTACTTATTTGATGTGGTTAATAGAATTGTTGCTTATTGAACGTTCATTTTTTGTTAAATGTGTTATATATCTAAGTTAATTTGGTTGATAGAATTGTTGCTTAATGAACGTTCCGATTATGTTAATTATTTAAGATAATAAATTATTTGAACAATTGTTGAAGGACTTCTTACGTTTTATTAATAGTATTTCCCCTTAGTTTTCCTACATTCAGTTAGTCTATATTTAGTTAAATAGTCTACATTCAGTTAAATAGTCTACATTCAATTCAATAGTCTACATTTAATTCAATAGCTTACATTAATTGCACTTTAAACTAAAGAGATATAATAGACAATAGCTTAGTTTTTGATTATATATTGCTCTATCTTACAAAAGCTATCAATATTCTAAGCAAAAATAAAGATAATATTTTCTTAATTGCAAACAGAAAATGAATATTATGAATTGGTTTTTAAACTTAGCAATTGCATTTAATTTACTGACTTTTAGCGTGGTCCAAGTTAGCTACATTATTATTTATTACCACGTGTGTTTGTGTAGGTTTGTTAATACCCGACTGCAAGAGGGTTATAACTATTTTTCGCGCGTATCTTGTGTGTTTGTGTGTAATATTCTTTATTACCTCATATCTTTCAAACGGCTGAACGGATTTCTATGATTAAGACATCGTTAGATTTGTCTTATCAGCCCAAGTGTTCTTAAGAAGGTAGCGTTATAAAAAAACTAACATGGCGGCTGTACGGTGCTATTATACGTAGTGGAAAAAAAATGTTTTTAGAATACTACAATATGGGTGTTAAATTAAAGGGCTTCTTATAAGGATTTCAAAAAGGTATATCATGACTGTAATATATAATAACTAAAAAGATATAAATAAAAAAATAATAAAAAAAAACCCGCCTGCTTAAAAAGACAAGTCGACTGAAAAGATGGAAACAAGATTAAATATTAAAGGTCGGAGGCATACAATTCAAATCATTCATAACGTCACTTTCTTTATGCATGCCTCCGACTGCATGTTATTATGTTGCCTTTAATATTTAATCTTGTTTCCATCTTTTCAGTTGACTTGTCTTTTTATGCAGGCGGGTTTTTTTTTCCTTTGTACTCGGCGTATATCATCAATTCAAACATAGATTTTCTCAAAATATTACTATTAGCTACTGCGAAAATAATAGAGACATTATTTATTACATCATTTATGTGATTATTTGCTATCTAAAGTATCTTATCGTTTTTTTTAATCTCGGCATTCGCGTTTTGAAGATTGATGTCATTGATTTACGTTCAAGATTACATAATATCTCTTTCATAAAGTCCTTAAGTAATAATGTGGAGAAAAATGCAAACATAAATACAACATAGGTACAATATTATTATCGTCGATTGTGCAGTTACGAAATACTTAAGTATTCGTAATCTTAGGTCTTTGGGCATATCTCCAGAAACGAAAATCGATGGAGAGGCTGGTAGCACAAGGTCACACAGAGAAGAAGAGACCGCGAGGCCGCTCTCCGGCTCTTTGGATCGACCTCATTAAGAAAACTACGCAGTTGCAGTACAGTGTTTTGGCAACGCCGAAAATCGGCAAAAATGGAGAGACATCGCACGTCGCACATTGGGGCCACTATATGGGATCGGCGATAGAATGGTCATTTTTAAAAAATTAGGGTCGTTGATTTTTTTTCTTGGTTTTGACTAGTTGAACGTATTATCTAATAGAAAATACACAGACAGAGTTACCCTGTGACTTGCATTGCATTGTTCTGATAGCTAGAAGTAGACACTCTCAATTAATTTTCATTAGTAACAACTGTTATAACTAATTCAATTAAAAAATTTAAAAAAACTTAATACTCAGAATTTCTGTACTGCGTTTTAGCCACATATGCAGTTTTTTTAATTTCTTTTTGTGTCATAATAAAAAAAGGGCATAAGAGCAATGAGTTAAGCATATCTGTAAGCTGTTTTGTTTAGTTCAGAGTATCTATATTACGAAACCGAAGCCAGAAGTGCTTAACTTTCTGCTCTTAATTTTTTTTTTCATTTTTGAAACTCTCATGTCCTTTTCGCCAGAGTAAACAAATTGTGTTTTCGGTGTTAAAATCAATATTATACTATTATTTTTGGCATTCATCTTAACTATTTAGTTATTATTTATAAGTTACAGACATGAGTGTGCAAAATTAAACTTGCCTTAGACAAACTTTAGTGAATATTATATTTAACTAGCAGCCGCCCGCGGTTTCACCCGCGTGGTTCCCGTTTCCGTAAGAATATCGTGACAAAAAGTATTCTATGTTTTAATCTAGGCTATCTACTATCTGTGTGCCAAATTTCAACCAAATCCGTTCTGTAGTTTTTGCGTGATTGAGGAACAAACATCCAAACCCACAAACTTTCACATTTATAATATTAGTAGGATAGGATAGCAGATAAAAATATTGATAAGAAATTTGAAAAACTTGAGTTATTGTTGATCGGGAAAACATACTGTGGTCTTAATCGTATACAAGACTAAGGTCTAATTTCTAAGGAAATGCTTTAAAAGCCTTTAAATTCAAATTTAAAAGTGGAATAAAGTGCTGTCGAGTTAAGGCTGATGGAAACAATTTCTTTCCCTAAACATTCAATACTTTGACAGACATTTACAATAGAATGATGATCTCTTCTGAATAGGGTTACCAGATCTAATAATGAGATATCCTGACCTTTTCCCTGACTTTTCAATAATTTTCCTGACATTTTGTACATCTACATTCTTCATTTAGTTGACGTTTGATATATTTTTTCTCACCAAAATGATTAACCAAATTAGTTATATGTTTTAAATTTTCATTAAGTACTTACACATTTTGGGATATCAAAAATCCCCGAAAACTACAGTTTTTCCCTGTTTTCCTGATAGAAGCCTTAAATTCCTGACATGTTAGGAAAATTCCTGTCATCTGCTTACCCTACTTCTGACCCTATTTTAACTAATATGTCACTTAAATTCAGAGAAATAAACAGAAAAGCATCTCACAAAGACGCTATTTCAATGTTTAAAATGCCAGAGCAAGCAGCAAGTCCAGAATATTCTGATACAGAATGATTTTTCACTACTTATTTTTAATGTGTATACGGATATTACCTACAATATAATACTATAGCATTTCAAGACAGTTATTAAGTCAGGTGTGGTCAGGTTGTCTTATTTATTCATTTTTAGGTAAATAATCAAAAAATCAACCAGAAAAACCAATAATAATAATTAATATCACCGATAGCCAATTTGGCCCCAATGTGCGTCGTGCGGCCACCCTGGTAGCGAGTGGCGACAGCGAACCGCAACCCTGTCCATCGTCGGCCACGACCACTTTGTCAAGAGTGCCCGACGAAGAAGACAATGTTATATATTAGCTTTCAAATAAATGACGAGAGATCATCCACACAACCATAATTTAACTGAACCATCACATCATTTCAACCACTAGTTATCTTGCTTTTTGTAGGTAGTTTAATAGGTTTATTTTAGTAATGCACGTTCATTACCCTATAATGGTTTAATTTAATTACAATAATTGGACAGAGACAGTCTATTAAACTATTGAGGAAAAAATAATGACTTATTTCTTTCTTTTGTCTTTTCAGGGTTTTGTGGTGCTGGGAGTGTCCCTGAACATGAGCAGCCTCGGCTCTGTGATGGGGTTCACAGCCATCTTGCTCCCTCAGCTGAGGGCACCTGACTCGGGGATCAAGATAGATAGCTCCTCTGCGTCATGGATAGGTAATCATCTATAAATATTTTCCAAACACTTTGTAATTTCTACGATTTTATGTAGAGGAAGTTGGTATCTATCTATGATATATTTTGTGATCTGACTTCGGTCAAATCGATTTTCAATGATATTTTCTGCTAAAACGCTTGTCAGACTAAGTATTCAATTTCAAACAGGCAACTGTTATGTTTCAGCATCTATTGTGGGCATCTCCCTTCTGATCGGAAACTTCCTGGTGCCAACCATCATGGGAAAGTTCGGGAGGAGATTCGCCAGCCTCATGAGCGGATTCATCATCCTCGCATCCTGGCTGTGGATCTCCGTCGCCAGTGACGTCACCTCCATCCTCATCGCCCGATTCTTTCAAGGGTTCTCTTTAGGGATCAATCTATCTCTTAACCCCATCATGGTGGGAGAGTTGACGAGTCCACGAAACCGTGGCATCTTTTCTACTCTCGTGGCTACTTCCATCACTGTTGGCACTCTTTTTGTTCACATCATAGGCTCATACCTCACTTGGCAAACGACAGCTTTATCTTGTGCGTTCATAAACTTCACAAGTTTCACCATATTGCTGTTGTCTCCAGAATCTCCAAGTTGGTTAGCAGATAAAGGCAGATTTGAAGATAGCAAAAAAGCGTATCATTGGTTAAGAGGCTACGAAGATGATGATGAACTGGAAAGTATGCTAGAAGCTCGTAAAGCGAGAGATATCAAAAATGTAGACAATGAAAGCGAGACTAATAACAAAATAGGATATTTTATCAGTATATTCAAAAGAAAAGAATTTTATAAGCCAGTCATTATAATGGTTCATTTGTACACAATACATTTATGGACTGGTATGTGCTTTTTAATCGTGTATACAGTGGATATTATAAAGTTACTCGTTGGAAATGATGTTGATGTGGCGATGCATTTGACTATTCTTGACGTTCAAAGAACAATTGTAACATTTTTCTTGCTGTATGTAGTAAAAATTGTTAGAAGAAGAAAGATTTTGTTTTCAACCGTCGGTGCTAATTTTTTTATATTGGTTGTTATAGCTTTGTATTCCTTTGCTAAAGTTAATGGAGTACTTCCTTTCGATCATCCTGCTATAGGTCTTGTATTATTACACCTCCACATGTGTGCTCTTACAACGGGTGCTTTGCCTCTTCCTGTTATGATATCAGGAGAATTATTTCCTCTTGAATTCAGGAGTTTGGCCGGTGGGATCAGTTCTTTATCGTTCTCTGTGAACTACTTTGTGACCAGTAAGACTGCTATGTTCTTGCTAAGTGTCATAGGTATCCATGGAACGTATTTGTTGTATGCAGCAGTGACTTTTTATTGTTTGGTGGTGGTGTGGGTCCTCCTTCCTGAGACGAAGGATAGGACTCTCCAGGATATTGAAGATGAGTTTAGCGGAAAGTTAGAGCAGAATAACCTACACTCTGAATATGAAAAAGAGCCGTTAAAAGTATGAAACTATGAGATATATCTTAGGCACTATGGTTAGTTGGTGCCTTTTAAGTACGCTTTGTTAAATATTTATCAATCATTTATGTCACTTGGAAAATTCTAATTTGGAGCAAATTGATCCATTTATAGGAAATAAAAACACCTTTCTAAAAAAAGTTAAATTGGTATTTGAGGTTAACTAGTATGGTACCTACGTAAAAACTTATTTATTTATTGTTCCACACAGGGTTTAGCTGGTGAGGTAATTTCTCTTTTCCTTTCTTTTTATATTTGTGAGATAGTGGTTGGTTTTTCCTTTCTTTTTTACTCTGTGTTATTATTACCTAGTTGTTTTCTTTTTTTTTTTGGGGATGTATAAACAGTTTACAGCTTTAAAAAAAAAAGGCGCAGTTGTAGTACTCACATAGTAAGTTAAGAGGTTATTATTATATTTTTTAATGTAGTCTAATAAACTTGTATGCTAAGTACGCACTATGATAGGTATATAAACATAAGCAAATTTGTGGATAACGTTTTTGGCCCAATCAATTTTTAGCAAATAGTTTTATCCTGTATTAGTTAAGAGTTGGCTGTTGTTATCCCTTGTATTATAAAAAAAAAAAAAATAAAAAAAAAATAAAAAAAAAAAAATTATGAGCATTGTTATTAATTTGTCATTTTAATGTTATTATTATTTTTTAATCGGAAAGTAATTATAAAATTTTAATCTAATTTGATATAAATCTGTGATATTATAAGTATGTACCTAGTTATTTAGTATTTTATTTTATTTGTGTTCGATTTATATTGCAATAAATGTGTTAAACTTTTATATATTTTTTTATTGGGCATCGCATATTAAATGCATTTTGTTTAGGCAAAAATAATAATAAAAAATAGTACATTGTTCACCGAGAGGAGAAAGAGACCGATTACCGTCGAGGGTGTCGTTTGAAGCCCGAGCCGCAGGCGAGGGTATTAAAACACCCGAGATCGGGAATCACACTTTCTTTCGAGTGATACATAGTGCTTTATACTACACCTACGAGGAAAATAAAAAACTAAATCTTTACTAATTGAAATTTATATTGAAACTAGCGGCCACCCGCGGTTTCACCCGCGTGGTTCCCGTTCCTGTGGGAATATCGGAATAAAAAGTATCGTATGTTTTATCTAGGCTATCTACTATCTGTGTGCCAAATTTCAACTTAATCAGTTCAGTAATTTTTGCGTGATTCAAACATCTAAACATCCAAACCCACAAACTTTCACATTTATAATATTAGTAGGATTGTTGCAGTTAGTGAAGCTTAATGTAACACTTTTTCCATTAATGTTTGTTTGAGATGTTTCCTTCAACTGCGGCGGAGTTAAAAAAATTTCATCATCACTATCACTACTTATCATTTTGATAGTTTTATTTTACTTTCTAAGAAAACTGAATCCTCAAACAACACACAAATTGAAAATGGCGTCTGCAATTTTCACATGTTCTTTTTTCAAATTGTTTATCCTGCCGCCGCAGGGTCGCACTGCCAGCCCGACACCATCCGACACGCAGCTAGTGGCCAGTGTCATTTTGCGAACTTGGAGATAAAAACTCACTGTAAAAACTTTTTGGCTTTTGATATTTAGGTTACCGGCACATAGTCTTACCCAAAATTAAAAAAGAAAAACCACGTAAGAAATGGATTTTCATACACTTTTCTCTCCCGCTCATATGCGTTTTCTCCCCGCATATTTGTTCGATATGCAATGACGTACTTTCTACCGTAAATTTGATAAAGTATCAAGGTACTTTCCGAGCAGGTGTAGTATAAAAATACTTGCTTAGCTCTTGAATCACTACAAGTTAGTGAGAAACATCCCACTAGTTACATCTGGGGGTAATTTCATAAGTTCTGTTTCTCGAAAGATCACTTTTTTTATGCACAACGGGGTAGTGCTTGGCCTTTACCTCACTTGATGTTAAGTGACGCTAAGGCCGAAGGTGGAAGCGCACTACACCCGGAATCCTCATCACTGAGGAACTAGCTATCCTACCTCTTACTGCTGGAACACAAAATTTTTTAAATTGTTGTTATGGCGTCAGACTTAGGTAAGAATATAGTGGTAGCTAGCCAGCCGGACTTGAAATAAGCCCTACCCAAATATCCAAATACATATTGTACCCCCACTGGGAATTGAACCCGGGACCCATGCGTCTTATATAGGTGGGCGAACCACTAGACCTCAGAGGCGGTTAAACTTTATTCAATAAGCTAACTTATAGACATACTTTCTTATTCCCCAAGTCCTTTATAGCAGGGGCGCCCATACTTTTACTCTTAAGGAAGTAAAACTTTGCAACAATTTATGACTAAGAGATCGACATTTTGACCAATGTTGAAAAAAAAATGCGTAAGTAAAACTACATTGGGTGCAAAGCAGCCGTACTCAACCTTTTTTTTTAGTGGGCCACAAACACGCTTCGATCTTGAAGCGCGGGCCGCAAAACATTTTGAGGTGTAAAAAAAAACAATTCAAAATTGGCGATGTGTTTATTGAAAAAAGAAAAGGTGGTCACAATAAAGCCAACTATACAATACATGATTTTGTAACCTTTATAATTTAGTTATGATGAAGCGTCATGCAATGTAGACGGACGTATTTTAAGATTCGGCGCCCTGGGCTAATAAGGCATGCCGCCCCTAGGGTTACATGCGGGAGGAAGAGGATGCCTGTCTACACTAAAAAAAATGCCACGCAGCGCGATTTTTAATCATTTTTATTCAAAAACCCTGTCATTTTATCAATCTTCAGTAAAAAAATTGGCCACGCAGCGCGATTTTTTGTCAGTTCTATCCACTAATCTTGTAATTTTGTCTTAAGTATTATGAAATCGGCCGCGCAGCGCGATTTTTGTCAGTTCTATCCATTAATCTTGTAATTTTGCCTGACTATAAGTAATAAAAATATCGGCCACATAGCGCGATTTTTTGTGAGTTCCATGCAGTAATCTTGTAATTTTTCCTGACTATGAGTACTGTAACGGTTCAAAACTGAACATGCTATTTTATCTCAAATATTTTTCGAATTTTGTTACATATTGAGCATAATATTATTTAACTATCGAACAAGTTATTATAATAAAGAGTAGTTCAGGTTTTGAGTTAGCAATAATGTCGGAAGTTCTTTTAATCTTTCACGGTGCTAAAATTCAAATATTAGTCTTTGTGTAGGTAACGACGCTAATAGGCTTAAAATTTATTTATATTTATTATTGTTTATTTATCAAACTTTATTAGAGCCTCTCGAATATCATTATAATAGTTTATTTTAGAAGATTACTTAAAAAAGGATTGAATTCGGTGTTAATTATTTCTGTAAGTTGTCAGTAGTGTCACACCACGTGATGTGTTTTAGCTAAAGAACGAAATTAAATATAGTAAGTAGGTCATTCCAGTGGATCAATCGATGAGAAATCGATCGCCAGATGGTAACTGAGGGTCGCAAGGCAAGTCCCATATCCTTAGCCAAATCGTAGTTGTAAATTTAAATTTTGTTTTAGGAAATATTAGACATTAGTTAGATTTGGGGGATAAATGCAAGTTTAGTTGGCTTGGAGAATTTTATAGCGGATCTAGTACATTTCGTTAATCGTAGGCGGTATTTGCTTAAATTAAGGTATATTTTGTTATACCATGCGTTTGCTTCATGACACAGTTAAATTGGAGATTTGAAATTAAAATGGAAGTTTAATTTGATTTTATAATATGGTTTGATGTTCAGAGATAATACAGAGAGAAGGAAAAGAAATGAAACAAAATGTTTTATTCATGGCGGAGTTTAGTTGACAGTTTAGTGGTAAATTGAAGACTCGAATTGTGGAATAAAAGGGAGATAATTAATTAATAGAAATATTGTAAGGATGAATCTAGAAATATTATTAAAAAACATAAACAATAGTTATTGAAGGTGTAATAAAAAAGTATCTCATGGGAAAATATGGATGGAGCCTAATAAAGTTTGTCTTGTCGTTGGGTGTTGTACGAAGAAATATTGATATGAAGTTTCTTCGAAAGCGGGATTTTATGCTGCAGGTTTATAACTCAAATGAGGGTAGATATTTAGAAAATGTAAAAGTAGTCGGATGAGTATTGCCAGTTAGGGTTTTTAAAGTACCAACATTGTGATGCTAAATTGATTGGGAATTTTAGGTTTAATTGTACCGAATATTTAATGGAAAATGTTGTAAATTGTAATACGTATTTTAGCAAATTGATTCTAGAGGTTATGATATTTTGGGGAAGGCGAGATAAAAAGATTGAAAAGTTGGATTCTAATTGTAGCATATGGGAGGTTCAATTTGTTGCGACTATAAAATTCGTATTAATCAGAGTTTTATGATATTACAATAATTTCATATGATTCTGGATAAATATTCTGAATATTATTCAAAGTTGTTACTTTTGTTAGAAATGATGTAAGGGGGAAAACTTGTTGATTTATTTATGATTGAAACGTTGTTTCATACAATTGTATGAATTGCTTAAATCAAATGTAGATGAAATGTCAGTATAGAGAAATATTTAGGTAATAGATTAATTTTAATTTGGTTACAAATTGAGCGTCATTGTGCGCTTGAGTATAAAGAATCTTGAAGATAGGAGGTTATTAGTTAGTTGAATTGTACGTTGGAATTATTGATTAGTATAGGGATTCATTTTGTAAGATTAGCAACTTAAATATTATATTTACAAGTTGAGTAAGACAAAACTGAATTCTCCCCATTTTTGAAGGAGAAGGGAAAATTTTAGGAATATTTTATGTAAAGTAGGGAGATGAAGGTAGGTAAAAAAGATGCTTAGGTCGTGTGGGGTGAGTTTCCTGCAGTGAGTGAATGGTTTTGGGGGGTTATAAAAGACGTGGTTCGAGGGAAATCGCTCTCTTTACTTTCCTCGTCGTCAACGTAGCATCAAGTGAAACCTCGGTAGAAGCCGTCGATACCCTCTTTGTAAGAAAGCTTCGAACAAGTAGTATTTTTATAACGCAAGAAAACAGCAAGAAGTCAGGAAGAAAGTGTTTAATTGAGGTTTTGACGTATAGGTCCGCAACCGGGTGCGAGTCTCTTGCATATACGCTTTAATTAGGGCTTATATGGTATAAGTAAGCTTGAAATTAAAGTAGGTAGATTTTGTTTGCGAATTTTCATAAAGTAAAGTAAATTTTCCATTAAATCTAAGAATTTTCCGAATCAAATTTGTTTGAAATTTATATAAGCAGTTGGGGAACGATAAATGGGGTTTGATTTTGAATAAATACCATTAGTTTTGTGTCTCTAAGGGGCGTTCGGTCAATCCTCAAGGGGTTAGGTAAAATAGTCTGGTATGTGGCGTATCAGACGGGCATCAAAATTTCTAGATTGCCTAGCTAGTCACATAAGTGTACCGAATGTGTCCCATCTCTAGCAATCCGACGGTCCGAAAGGAGTTGAGAATCTAATTCCGTGCTAGCGTTGGTGTCCCGAGGATTCGGTATACTTATTCCGCTGTAGGTGCCTATTTGTTCCCTCCCAATCAAATATGGCCACGTCCAAGCTGTTAGGAGAGATTTAGGCGAGTCATGCTTGCTCACGCTTTACAGATTCAGGGCTTCGGTGATGAGGTAAGCATCACAAATATTGCATAGGAAATCTAAATTTAGTCGCTGGTAGGCAGGTAAACTCATTAGGTTTATAAGTTTCATTGTTAGGCGCGTAGGAACAGTAGGTTAGGTTTGCATCTCAAGACGGGAGGGAAACTTGGATGCTGGTAAAAGATTGGACGTTCTCAAGAAGGTCGAGCTGTCAGCAAGGTAACAGCAGGAACGTTAGATAAGCTAGGAACTCTTATATAGGCGAAGGAGAGGTAGGTCACTTCGTGGTGTATCAGATTTAGGTAGGCCGCAATTAGGTTGGTGTATGACAAAATGGCTGTCGAAGCGAAACGTAGGCAGGCGGTGTCGAGAATGGTATCAACAAGATGGCTGCCGCAGGTCATTCAGTGGTACTTAGGAACTTAACTAGGAAGTGATGAGGTAGGATGATTTAGGAACGGAATCTAGGAAGCGCAGAGGTGTTAAATATAGTGAACGAAAGGTTATGTGAAACTACTGGGTAGGATCCGAAGGGAAAGTATCAATCTTCCATAGTAGGCGCCTTAACAGAGATCTATTAAGGCTATGACTCAGTGTTGTGAATAATTACTACGATGTGCTCAATTGAGTATACTTTGCAAGCTTCAGCAAGTACCCACAAGTTGACCGATCCGAAGGGAAAGTATCAATCTTCCATAGTAGGCGCCTTAACAGAGATCTATTAAGGCTATGACTCAGTGTTGTGAATAATTACTACGATGTGCTCAATTGAGTAGACTTTGCAAGCTTCAGTAAGTACCTACAATTTGATTTACTATTAATTAGAGCTAGACAAATTCTTCTGTTAACATTGGATAATGATTTAATAGTGAAAGTTGAATCATAAATAACGAATAGTTATTCATCTTTGAATTGGATTGGTTAAATTGAGCCTGGTTTTCAAATGGTCGATTACAGTTAAGATAATCTGTTTTGGTGATTGTGGGAGGAGTACTGAAACAAGATCTGGGTGTATGGAATAAGCCCGTGTTACCATTAAACTAATGTTGAATCACAGTTTATGGAACACTAGATCATAGCTTTGAGTAAACCTTTCAAATTAACAGAATGAAGGTTATGACTAACAGTGAGATAATACTTTGAAAAGTATCTACCTACTATGAAAATATTATATTATTTAGTGAATACATTAAATTCACAAATAATAAGTTCAACATATTATCTGAGTTCAAATATTTCAACTAGGTTCAACCAACTCAATTTGAGGATGATAGAAATATAATTTTATTTACAATTGAAATCAAATATCTACTCAACATTTAATTGAAATATCGCCTCTAACTTTAAATGAAATGAACTGAAGTCAATTCGGTTTATGGTTGTATATTTATAATTTAGCCGAGATTAAAGTATGGAAAATCCGTCATAGAACTTTATTACCTTGTTTAGTATTGTCTTTCCTTCAGAATATGAGAACTATCAGTGTCCCAAGTAAATGGATAGTAATGTTGTGTCCATCTGTTATAATGTTAAACAGTCATACTAGAATTATTTATTAAAGAAAAAAAAATTGTAATTCAGCCATCACAATGGGGATGGAAACTGAGGAACTAATGGCGCCACAAGCGGTTGTACCAAAACATTTGATTGGTTGTTTCAAATATCAAATGTCATTTGTGGCATATTTTAACCAATCAAAGTATTGATAGCGGTTAAACCGCCGCTGGCGCCATCTGCGATTAGCTTTGCGTTGCCAACCCCATTGAAGGAGAATTCTTCATTGTGAAAACTGATAGTTCGCTTGGGAGCATTTTGCTCCGTCCTCTTTTGTTGAAACAGACTGACAAAGACCAAATACCTTAATATAATAATATTTACTAAGTAAATTTGTCATGAAAAAATATGGCTGAGCCAGAAGAGAGTTGTCCACGTCTGGTGTCGAGACTCATTGTATGAAGCGGGGTGGGGCTCGTACCTTAGCTGGCAAACGCACAATTGTAAATTTACTATTTGTTCAGTAACTTAAGAAAGCAAAAGAATTCTTATTTAATAGCGTTGAAAGTTTTATCATACTTTGATCTCAGGCGACTATAACTTGTTAACTTACCTCAAATTATCTCTCTTATCTTAATGAACTAAGTTGACAATAGATAATTTACATTATTTAGAATAACGTCATACATGGCAAATAAACTGACACTTGGCAGCGGAAGAGAATTATCCAAATTTAACCTTTCTCTATAACCCGACTTACTTCTTTTTACCTCGTAGTCTACTATAGTAGAACATACCCTCTTTTACCTTATAACAATACCATTTAACTCATAAATTCACCTTGATCATTTTCTATCAACGTAGGTTTATTTCGCTCATACTTACTTCATCGGCGGAACGTAGTTGGGAACGCTTTCCTCTCTATTTATAGTATTCCCATTTATTGACACTAAAGAACTATGGGGTTTCCCTTGGTAGTATGACAAATATTAAGAATTAATTTGAAATTAAAGTGAACTTACTTAGGAAAAATACAGACTTAATTTCTATTTCCCTGGTTATATCAATAGAGCAATAACTTTCATTTAGTGTTATTTTCGTTTAGGAATAAATGTAAGTAATTGCAGGAATAATTGAGACCTAGTAATAAAAGCGAATACTTCTATTGGAAAATGAAAATCAATACTAATCACACTTTTAAAAGAATTTGGGTACACTACTTTTCACATCCAGGGTTCCTCCACTAGACATTCACAGGTCCTCTCAGATCACACAAAGCTTGTTAGTAAGGTTCGTTGTAGGTTAGTTAAGGTTGAATAAAGTAAACTTAGTAAATTGTATTTTGGAGGTTATTTAATTCAGTAAAATTAGGTTCCAATAGTTTAGTTATAATCAACGGTAAGTAGTAAGCGGATCTTGATCGTCCTCCTGTCCTGTAGGTTATTAGGTTTCCACATAGGTTTTAGTCTCTTTCATAGGCCGTGATCATTAGATCCTCTTGTCAATAGGCGGAAGGTCACAGTACCTACTTATTAAAAATATCGGCCGCGCAGCGAGATATTTAGGCAGTTTTATCTACTAATCTCACTAATCATGTAACATCATTCACGGAAAATGAACATTCTGCACTGCAGTTCGTCAATAAATAATTGGTATTAACTAATTATGAAATGCGCCCTAAAGCTAAGCCCGAAAGCGGCTGACGCTATTTATTGTAAAAAAACAGTAACCCTACTCACGAATAAAAATACTACTTATCTTGTAATCTTGGCTGTCTATTATAAAAAACAGCCGCGCAGCGCTATTTTTTGTCAGTTTTATCCACTAATCTTGTTGTCTTACTTCTCTATAATAAAAATGTTTTAAAGCGGTCGCGCAGTACGAAGAAATTGTTAAAAAATTGTTGTGATTTAAATTAAAAGTAATTTAAATTGTTGTAAAAAAAATGTAACCCTTCTCACGAATAATTACAAAAGGCGTCCCGCAGCCTGGCGCCCTGGGCTTTGGCCCCCTTGGACCTTAGGGTAAATACGTCCCTGTGTAGACCAAATTTTGAAAGAGCTAACTTTGAAATAACTAACAATAACTTTTAAAACTTAGTCAAAGTTTTAAAATTCCAAGTGGGTCAATCACAAAGGCCCGCGGGCCGCAGGTTGAGTATGGCTGGTGCAAAGTGTCAAATCTGTTATCCTTGGCGATTGACCTTAAAACCTTTTGCGATCGACCGGTCGATCGCTATCGACCGTATGGGCACCTCTGCTTTATAGGGTCTTTCGATAAACCGAATCTTTTAGCTTTATATAGCTCCTTAGGTATTTACTCTCTTTCGAAATCTGTGAAATATACTTATTAAAACGTTTCTGGCTAATTTTCACCGATTCAGCTGGTTAGCTTACCTGACGGAAATAAGTAACATGGACAAATTCTATCCCATTGATTTTAACCAAAAGATAGTGTTATCTGAAACTTGTGAAACCGGCCGATAGTCTCATTGTCTAAAATTTAGGTAGTAGGAAAATTTAGACAAGAAAAAAGAAAAAGACTTCAACTGACAAAAATAAATTTTCTTTACAATTTAATATTTAACATACAAGCAATTTTTTTTCAATTAGGGTATGTACAATGTGAAAACCGTTTCTTCAGAACATTAAACCGACCAGCACCAGCTACTTACCGCCTTTCTGGATTTCTCTTCGGTCGTTCTAAATTCTAAATTTCGGTGACATACTGTAAAACAAAATTGTACTTATATTCAATTGACAGTAAAAACAACTATAACGGGAATAACGTGTTTGATTTCGAGCCTTATCCACAACAAGGACCAAGTGAAACGGCGAAAAAAACTGCTGTTTCATACAAAAATATAACGAAAATATCAAAATATATGAAACAACTGATTTCAAAGTTGGTTCCATAGTAAAAGTTGTTCAGTTTGATGGTCCGAAGAAACAGATTTCATATTTTGGGTTGTCCTACAGAACAAAGTAGTTTTTTTTTAATTCTGTGGGTACCAGTTTTGGACAATTAGTAGGTTTTAAAACTAGGTAGGTATTGTTTGAACCGTCAAAACTATTGCTTAACTGCGGTTAGTAATATTTTTCAAATAGATCTGAGTGTAACCAGGCGTTGCACATTAATCTTTTTAACTGGAGGGCGGGAACAAAGTTATGTCATCGTGTGATGCCTCATTGACTGCCGCGTTAAAAACCAAGGTCACATGTTACTGAGGGTGACAAATTAACATGCAACCCGTAAAGGAAACCTAGTAAGTAATAAAGCTCATAGGTATCACCACAGCTTTACTTTGAATGATTGACTATCAAGCCTATCAAGCCATGCATGGTACCTTAGTTAGAGCATGGTACCGACGGCGACACAGATTGACGGCGGCAGAAATATGACTGTTTCAGCCAGCGACTTCTGCGACCAGATAGGCTTTTTAGGAAAAAAAATCACGATAGTAGTTGTCATTTGCTGGCGGGTCGAAAACGGGGTACTCAAATACTGTGGTACTGGACTGACTTATTCCATAGGTACTCGTAGATAATGGTGGCAAGATAATAAAGGACACCAGTCGATTTTCATACAGACGAGGTAACTTTGAAGCTTTGGTTCTCCGCCCAGGATTGACCTAGCTATGATCTGATGATGGCCATCCAGGGAGTGAATGGAGGAGATTCAGATCGCTATATTTACCTGAGCTGATCAATTCTAAGAGATTGGGTGGCTAAACCAGAATATGGCAGATAGGGACCATCAAACTGAATAAATTTAACTATGGGACCAGCTATGAAATTGCGAAAAAAATATCAGCTATTTCATACAAAAATGAATAAAGAAAATATGAAAATGCATGCATCAGATGATTTTTTTTTCGCGATTTCAGAGTTGGTCCCATAGTAAAAATTGATCAGTTTGATGGTTTCTATCATACCATATTCTGGATTACAAGTGGTATAAACTCATGAATACGTTGTTTCCTTGTAGGCATTCAGCCTTTTAAGACATAGAAGCGAGCTGATTCTAAATAGCATGTTTACATGGTGATTTTAACATTTTATGGTGTTTAATTACTTCTGTTTTTGGAAATCATGTTTGTTTTGTATGTAAATTGTAAGTATTTTCTGTAAATAGGTACGCATCATTTTAGTGCAGTTGATGCAAACCTTATTATAACCGAATATGTAGATCCTCTGGGGACGCATTTTTGAATCATTCGAAATGAATCATAAATTCATGCACGAAAGCAAAACGTATACGAAATCAATTTCGATTGTTCACAATTTTACGTATTTTTACACGACTGCCCAAAGCAAAAAGAGTGTTATGTGTTCAGGGTTAATGTATGTTTGGGGGTATGTGAGTTTCTTTATTCCACCATAACTTCTAAATGCCTGAACTGATTTGGATAAATGGGGTATCGTTAGAATCCTTACAGCATTCCGAGTGACACTGGCTATATTTTTTTTAGAAAAAATCAATATGGCGACTGTACGACGCCATTTTCAAATGTGAAAAAAATATTTTTTTCTTCTATTATTACAATATGGGCATCAAATGAAAGGCCTTGATGAGCACATTCCAAAACTATATAATATGTCACTAAAATGTGTGAAATAAAATTAAATAAATTAAAAAATATTAAAAACACGACTGCCCCGCCAAAAAACGAACTAAAAAGTTAAACAACAAGTGTCATTGCAGTCGGGGGACCTCTTCGATCAAAAATTGTTCCATAATAAGGTCCCCCGACTGCAATGACACTTGTTGTTTAACTTTTTAGTTCGTTTTTTGGCGGGGCAGTCGTGTTTTTAATATTTTTTAATTTATTTAATTTTTAAAACAATAGAAATGAGTGTTGCCCTAAAACTCGAATCTTATAACATTTTTCATTTCATGCAGAAAACATAAAAACCGGAAAGCCATAACTCGTTGATTTTAAAAACCGGTATTGAGTTACGTTAACGGAACGTAAATTAAGAAGTTATAATGTCAATGTCTGTCAGTCATTTGATTTTGATATTTCTCTCTCTCTCACGTCATTTCTACTGGTAGAATATCGAAAACGAGTGGGTCGGTCGGACGGACCTTTCGTTGCAAATTCACGAGTATGAATATTCAAAAATAGCGATTTTAGGGATTCGCATACGAATCTTGCGATTTCATACACGATTTGGAATTCTAATGATTCAAAAATAGGGCCCCTGAGCTCAAACGTGTAAAAAATATTCGCCTTTAAAATTAAAAGCAAGGTTTAAAAATAATTATGTATGTTACGGCTAATACCCGAAGTGCGGCTACACCTAGTTTTAGGTGGCTAAAACTAGTGTAGCCGGTGGCTGTTGGTTAAACCTAATAAGAATAGTCAATTTGCTCGTAATTAGTTCTAGGTGCAGCCGGCGAAAACTAGGTCTAGCCTTCTTTGTGCTTCTACTAAGGGGGGGTAATTTATGGGGTGTTAAGAAAGTTATTTCTGTTGCCTGAAAAAAGACCTATATTCGGGACCTGCAGGAGTAAAGCAGATCGGTTACACTTAGTTTTGTAATGAGGAGCAGGAAACACCCAAGCACCTCTTATGTGACTGTGGACCTCTAATCCACAGGCATAGCATCCATCTGGGACGACACATAATCGACCCGGAGGAAATAAAAACTCTTAAAACCAGGAAGATTCTAGACTTCTTGGAAGCCGTTGGGCTCAAAGAGTTATTATAACTAGGTGGCGAGTCACAATAGATCTTTTAGGTCGCAGTGACTACAGCTTCATCTTGAGCTGCATAGCCCCTAACACTCAAATAATAATAATACACTTAGTTTTAACCAACAGCTATCGGATACACCTATTTATAGCCGGCTAAACTAGGGTTAGTCGCACTTCGGGTATTGGCCGTAACATGTAGGTATAAAAAACTAGGGAACTAAACAAAGAATTTGAGCAATGGCAAAGAATCTTTATCTTTGAACTAAAATAAAAAATAGGGTTTCCAAAAGCTCTAGGTATCTAAAAATTGCTAAAAAAGATTTAAAGCCAGCAACAACAATATAATACCAATTATTATTTAACGCTGACCTTCGTTAAATTGTATAACTGTGGTATAACGTCGTTAAACGAGTTAGAATTATTTCATTAGTGTGTTATCGTACATTATCCGGAATGCCGTCATGCGGTCTTGATGACAGAAACATTGGATTCAGTCGATTTTTCAATCAATGAGCTTATAAAATAACGTTTGAAAAGACGACGGTACTGTCAGCAGAAAAAATAAAAAATAATTGGTTTTAACTTTTGTGTAGCAGATTTCAAAAAATTGATATATTTTTTTAATTTGGCTTACGTTGGAAAATACATTTTTTTAATGTTTTTTTTTTCGAATTTTGTTATTTATTTTTTACCACAGAAAACATTCATAACTAGGAAATCAATAACATACCGTACATATTATCGCTTTAAGATTATAAATAGCGACATGAAATCATATCGTCTTTACCGAGTTGCTTCAACATTCAAATTTGCGTCCAACGCATAAATATTGCCACCAAACCGTGCGCTTTAACAATCAACTTTCAAGCCAAGATACGTCAAACGCAGGCAACCTCCAAACCGTGCGCTTTCACGTTCAACTTTCTGCCATTACCTACAAATTTGACGTTTTTTTGAAAAGATATAGGGCCTGCGAATACCGTTGTTGAAAGTGCACGATCAGCGTGTGCTATTGAATGCCTTAAGGCATGCATCGGATGAAAGTGAAAGAGCACGGGAAAGCGATCGTATGACACCTTATCATACATATCACACTTGGTGGGTAATATAGATTTTTTCTCTCGACACTAAAGCTAATTAAGCTAAGATATGGCCCATGCCATGGCCCACCCACCAAGTGTGATATAGGTGTCATACGATCGCTTTCCCGTTCTTCATATGGCATAGAAATAAGTTTAAACATTTTTTTCTGAAAAAAATATTTTTCCCACAGACTACCCACCTATTTTCAAAAATTCACTAGCAGAAAAGTCTTTAATTTTTTTTTAAATGTAGTTTTTTTTTGAGACAGTACCGCAATAAAATTGCTTCTGAAGTCATGGAGTCGTATTGCGAATAAAAAATAGAATCTCTTCATTGTTTTAAGAACAAGAAATGAATCGATTGCGCTCTACTTTATTTATTTTTGTCATTTTTAATTAAAAGTTATTTTAACATCGCGGGTGGCATACATAATTGAAAAACAATAAACATAGGTAACCTATTGTTGTAGTTTTAAAAAACCGGCCAAGTGCGAGTCGGACTCGCGCACGAAGCGTTCCCTACCAAAAAACGGCAAAAAAAATCACGTTTGTTGTATGGGAGCCCCCCTTAAGGCTTTAACATGCCTCAATCCGAGCGGGTCGATCCGTGATGGTGTGAAATCGAACGTAACTCTACTCACTTTGGGTTCAAATCAGTGCGCGTTCCAACGCGGCGGTTACGTTGAGAACTAGCGCCGAATTCGCAATTTTCACAGGTTTTTATTAAATTTCTTCGCTTTCAAGTAAGTTAAAAAAAATCTGTTCAATTAAGATTGAAGGTATTAACATCGCCGATTTTTATGTGTTGGTTTTAACATTAACAAATGTTCTGTTTCCGAGAAATTTTGCAAATAGGACCAGAAACAGGGTCCACGGAATATTTTTTTACATCAAAGGTGGTAACATTTTTACAAATGCTTTCAATTAAATCTATTGTGTATTATTCCAAGTACATTATACATTTTTTCCATGATAGCTTCACGCGCGTTATCTTTCAATAATTTGAATTGAATATTTGGATTTGACCCTTCTTAGCGCCTTAAGTATTTATTTTATTCGCTTTTTTATTAATTTTTGTTGTAGTGACAATAGTAATGCATCATTAGTAAAAATGTCAACTGTCTACCTGTTGTCTTTAGTAATATAAAGCAAAAAACGACAAAAAAATCACGTTTGTTGTATGGGAGCCCCCCTTAAATATTTATTTTATTTAATTTTTAGTTATTTGTTGATATAGCGGCAACAGAAATACATCATCTGTGAAAATTTCTACTGTCTAGCTATCACGGTTCATGAGATACATCCTGGTGACAGACAGACAGACGGACAGCGGAGGCTTAGTAATAGGGTCCCGTTTTTACCCTTTGGGTACGGAACCCTAAAAAATCATGGTATTAATTTTAGTTTAATGTTAAACTGCTTAAACTTAAAAAAACCGTATGCTGTGCTGCAGGAAAATGTGTTAAAAGAACCCGCATCGAGGGTTCCAATTATTTTTTATGAGTGATTTATAAGTACAAGTCAATTTTTGTTTTTTTCTCTATATTTGAGAAGGTAACGAAATTAGCCCCATTGGTTTTTTCTATTCAAAGTCGAGATTTGTAACATAAATTGCTATATCTTTTTAGAGACCTTACAAGAGTTAGAAACTTGTTTTTTTTTCAACTTTAAGGTAACGTAGAAGTTAGTCATCTGTCATCATCTGCCATTTTAATGTCCCTCTACTGGGGCACAGGCATTCCTTATTGTTAGTTAAGAAGGATTTGCCATAAAGCTCTCGGGCCGAATGTGGATTGGTGGAAATTAACGCCTACAAAATACAATCGAGACCAACGACGCACGGAGCTTTCCGAAACACAGAAGAGGTTTTTTGTAAGCCGACGAAAATGCATTTTCGCAAGCCATGACCGCCCACTGCTTATGGTTTAAATGACAAAAAAAAATTTTTTCTAAAAGTTTTTTATCACAGTGACTCCAAACCTTTACTGAATTAGCATACCCTCTCCACACATCTCCTAGTCCGTATAGCTAGGAGTGTCTTCACGGCTCACTGACACCAGTCGCCAGTGAATACCCGCGCAGCTCTAGCGAGCCCCTCAGTCGGTATACCATGTCCTTAGCTGAAGGCGCATCGGATAACGACCAAAGGATTGACAGAGAGATCGAGCGACCTGAGGAAAATAACGGCAAGAATAAAAACGATAAGGGCAGGGGGCAGGTATGTAAACTTTTTAATTTTTCACTTAAAAAAAGATATGTGGACGCTTATTTGTTTCAAAAAGTTTTTGAACTGGTGAATAACTCTTTGGTTATGCTTTAAAAAGTTCTTAAGTTACAACAAATCTTTAGTGTTTTGTTTTTAATTTGTAAACTTCGTGGTGTGACAGTGTAAAGTCTGAAAAAGGTCTATCTACTTTTAAAAATTAACTTAACTCTGAAAAAGCTCTAAGTACTAACTGAAAAGTAAACTTCTGCGTGGATTATTCATAGTTCAAAAAAGTAGTTTACTAAAATTTCAACAGTTACAAGCTAGCTAGATCACTAAATATAGAGACATGTGAAAATTAAAGTTCAATATGGCAGTATGCAAATGATAACGCACAGTGAATATATAATATAATACGTTGATTCATAATATTTTTATGAAATGAAGTCGCCTGACTTTGAAAATTTTAAAAACGTCTTCAAGTACTTAGTTTAAATATACTTACATAATATTTATTTCATTTATGATTATATTAAAATACTAGTGGCTCTGTAGCACTATAGACCATAAGTTTTTTTTTTTCTTATGTATAGACCTCTTGATTGTTGACATTTTGGAACATTTTTCGTAATGGTTGATATGTAATTTTCGCCATATTATCTCTGCATTTTGAAAAAACAAATCGAAGAAACTGAATCGACAAAAAAAACTATATAATTATAGAAACTGCTCACAAAATTTCACGAGAATCTGTTGAGAAATGTGACCTGTAGAGAAGAACAGACGGACAGCCAGACATACGAAAGCATTTTTGCCCAAGCTGAATCGGAGACGCTTCGCACGCTCCTCACATTCGCTCGGGAAATTATTTTAAAACGTAATTGTAGTAAGGTAATAGTATATTTTCACACGTTACATTAATAAATTATAGTCACATTCTTTCTTATTGATATACTTAAAAACTATTTGATATACTTAAAATATCAAAATGAATGGTAATCATTATTCGTATGCACCCTTTTTTTTATAAAGATATCAACGTCTAGCATTTTTTAATAAATTATACAAAAACGGTAATAAATGTCACATAATTTCTTCACATAAGATTTAATTAGCGATTTAGACAACATCTAGTCGCAAATCAGTTATTTATTTAAAACTTTCGTCTAAGAACAATGTAAAATGCTAGCAATCCATAGTTACTATGGATTCATTTTTTTGGAAAGTTACAAAATAAATCGCTATTAAAATAGCCCAAACAAGAACTAAGAGCATTGATTTGACGCGTTTAGTTCAAAAAACTGTGCTTTATCATTAGAATCAGTTTTGTGAAACGCCTTACAGAATTCATAACTGTTACTTGAGTTTCGTCTGTGAATTGTTCAAAAATATAAGTGAAACAGAGATAAAAATTTAAAACGTGAGATGTGGAGGATCTCGATGGCGCAGTGGTTTAGCACCTGGCCCAGCGATTGCGGAGGTTGAGCAAGTTTCGCAAGGGTCGGTCATGGGATGGGTGACCAAAAATTTATTATCTCGAGCTTCTCCGTTCTTCGTCGCTCGTTAAGCCGTTGGTCCTGGGTGCATTTGCAGTCGTTAACACCGACCAATCCGCATTGGGCCCGCGTGGCGTGCATGGTGGGTTATGGCCCGTCCTCCTTATCCACCCATAAGGAAGGCCTGTGCCCCAGCAGTGGGGACATCAAAAATGGCTGATGGTCAATAAAATGTGACTACTCGTAAGGTATACAATTACAAACAAAAAATAATCATCTAAATTGGTTCATTAACAAAGAAGTTATGCCAGAAAATCCGTAAAAACTCGTGCGGTGGCAAGCTAAATAATTGATATTTATCAGGATTATGAAAAAACTACTAGCCAGTTCTCTGTAATTTTTTAACGGGACCACACTTGAACTATGTTCAATCAGGTATTTTTTTTTTAAATTGGTTAACAATTACTGGTGAAGTTATGGTAAAGCGTACATAAAAAACCCGGCCAAGTGCGAGTCAGACTCGCGCACGAAGGGTTCCGTACGATAAACTGAAAAAAAAACACATTTGTTGTATGGGAGCCCCCCTTAAATATTTACTTATTTTATTCAGTTTTTAGTAATTGTTGTTATAGCGGCAATAGAAATACATCATCTGTGAAAATTTCAACTGTCTACCTGTTGTCGTTATTAATATAAAGCAAAAAACGGCAAAAAAAAATACGTTTGTTGTATGGGAGCCCCCCTTAAATATTTACTTAATTATATTTTTAGTATTTTTTGTTAAATAGCGGCAACAGAAATACATCATCTGTAAAAAATTCAACTGTCTAGCTATCACGGTTCATGAGACAGCCTGGTGACAGACAGACAGACAGACAGACGGACAGCGGAGGCTTAGTAATAGGGTCCCGTTTTTACCCTTTGGGTACGGAACCCTAAAAACCGTTAACTTGATAACCTCCCCTTTTGTAAGTCGGCTAAAATCAATATGTGTCATTTATGTGTCGTTAACGTCACGGTTTTAAACTAAATCGCATTATTATTATAACATTGACATTTATTGAATACTGTATAAATCTGTCACAGTATAATGTGATTAACTCTCTAACTAAAGTTCGTGGAATAATGTCAACAATGTTTAGAGCTTGTGAAGTTTTTATTGACCAAGAAGCGTCTCTGTTTCAGTTTGGGCAAAAAGCTTTCGTATGTTCGTCCGGCTGTCCGTTTGTTCTCCTCTACAGGTTGCATTTCTCAACCGATTCTCGTGAAATTTTGTGAGCAGGTTCGATAATCATTATAGTTTTTTGGTCCAGTTAGTTTTTAGATTTTTAGGAGATAGATTTCTCTAAAGAAAGGTCTACAGCAAATAGAGCCCTTATTAACTACTTTTTTGAGTTTTCTTTACCCTAGCATGAATATGCGGTTTCGAAATTGATTTCTCAAAAGATTTCCACCTCAATTAAACGATTTTTTTCATAGAAACCTTGTAGTTGTATAAAAAAGGCCGGAATTTAAATTCTTGGGTCCAAGCTAAACCTTAATAGAGATTTATTTATTAGGAACCAACATCGAGGATTAAATAATCCAAATGTGAAATGCGCACTAAAATCCAGGTTTTGATAACTTCCTGTTAACTTTAAAGAAATAAATTACTTAAAAGCTTTCAAATAAGTACTTACTTAATATTTGGAAATTGAAAATACTCGTAGTTATCTCGATATACCTATCAGACTTCTTTTCAATGATATCAATAAGAAAACAATCGCCTCAGTTCGATCTAATTTACAAGATAATTGAGATCTTACGACCCAGTATGTCCAAAACAGTGGCGCAATCAAACCGAACCTTGGACCGCGAGATGTATTAACCAATTAGTCGGCAGTGCCAATTTGTGCCATACATGGTGTTATGGCATGGGAAAACGATACTTTGGCCATTATTGTGTCCACCTACTATAATGTGGAGGCGTAACTAATACTATAAAACGAATCGGTTAGGTACTTGGAAAATGATACCGATGGAAAACAACGAAATTGAACAATATACACATAGGTATACGTTTTTTTAAATCTCTAGGTAGGTACCTCTAAAATATTCGCCTACATTTTTTATTTTACATAGATTTCAAAAGATTTTTTTTTATTTTGTTGCCTTCGGATCCCAAACATCTGGCGAGGTTGGCTCCTCTGTTATTTTTTTCCATTGAAGAAAAATTACTTAGGTTCTACATGGTTAATTTTTAAGTACCTACATCTGAAAAGTAATGGATCTCTTTTCTTAACTAATCAAGTTAATCAAGTACGTGCAGTAAAAATGTTAATATTCCATAATTAAGTAGTCAAGATATTGAGTTTTGTTTGTGTCCCCAAATTTTACTAATTTATAGATTTGGAGCTCATTCATAAGACTTAAAAGCGAGTTACGAAAAGAAACTATCTATAATGTAACTTTGAATGCGTACGCGTCTTGCTATCTTTGTGAATTTGCCGATTAAACCAGCTTTTTTCGATATTTTCAGACTGTATTTTTTAACTTTTAACTGCACATCATATTTAGTAAACTGGTCTGATATCCACATTTTATTTTAAGATTAATTAAAAATCAACGGTGCATTTCAATCCCTATGTAATTTCATAACTTTATCCAAAAAAAGGTTGCTCTGTGGACGTCATAGGAAGTTCAGTAAATAATAATGATCTCACTATTTGCTAAGATATTTTATGCTGTTTTACTGTCTATTAAATTATTAAAATAAGATATTTGAAAGTAAAATATATATTTTCTGTAATTTATTTAGATACAAAGTTTAGAATAGAGATTTTGCTATGAGTAAACAATAGGAAAATCACTTGACAACTTACAATTTACACTTTACAATTTTCAAAGATGTTGTAAGGTTTGTTTCTTTACCTATATTTATCAGAAACTTTATTCTCTTCTCAAGCTTACGCGCTCACTAGACATTAAATAGAAGACTTTTTAACAGCACGGTTTTATTGAAAGTACTTTGGTAATTAGTTGGTATTTGGTTTGATTTTTGATTTTCCCGACGTTTCCGCACCTTTGCAGCTGCCTGCAGGAAACTTATTTTTAAACTTACAGCTTAAAAAATAAGTTTAAGTCCTTTTTTTTAACTACACTAATAAGGAAGTAATTTCAATTTATTTTATTATACTGTTTTACGCCTCCGCTCCGTATTACAGGCACCATTGATATTCATGCTTATTTCCAAGTAGTTTTATTGCAGCTCTAATCTATATTAGGATTCCGATATTTGTTGGAATACATTTCAAGTGAAACTTTGTTTTTTTTAAGTTAATATAAAATTACAAACCTATCAATAAATTCTTCAGAAGAATACAATCCTTTCAATTTTATTGACAGCTACAATAAAAATATGGGTGTGTGTAAGTTTTTGTAAACAGGAAGCGATAATAAAGAACAATGCCACAATCAAGAGGACCAGGGGCGAAGACGATGCGCGCTCCTTGCGCACTGAAGCGTGCGCACGCGCAAGTTTCATGCTATTGTATTCATATTAGTTTGTACGGCTGTAATGGATTACAAGCCAATGTTATGGAGCATTGAAAAATATAATTTGTTATATTTTCATGGATTTTTTTCACCGTGCTAGTTCTCGGCTCTTCTACTATGTCAAAAAATAAACCATTGATTTAAGAAATTATTTATAGACAGATCAGAAAACAAACGAATATTTAATTAGTGGCTTCGTGAGCTGTAGGCCTTGCGTTAAAAAGAAGCTCAAATTGTATGTTGTTTAAAAATAATCTAAAAGATGTTGCCACCTCTTTTTCCCCACACTGCTCACGAGCTTTTCAAAGCACATAGTAGGTACCTACGTCACAGAATATATACTCTAACGCCCTACGTGCTGTTTGGTGTGGAAACTGAATTCACAGACAGGTGTTATTATTATTATTCTAACGCATAGGCAAGAATAAAAAAGGCAAACCTACAATAATGTTACGTTTCTGATTCCGATTAAGTCGGTAAAAAATTACACAAACAATAAATATACTTACTTATTATAAAATAAACTATATAGAATATTCGTGGCGCTAAAACTCAGAAATGAGTCCTGTTACGATCAGTAGGAGCTATTATGGTATGCTGGTGGCAGCCCTCTATCCCCATTCATGAAGAAGATACCCGTTTTTACCTGAAGGGCGTGCTTTTGGATATAATTATAAGGTCTGGAAGTTTCGCCCTCTAGAACAGTCCAGAAGTCATTCATTCAAACATTCGGAAGTATTCGAGAGTATTCCAGAACATCAAGATCAAGATTCTATGTTCTGGAATAGTCTGTAACGTACGGGAACAATTTCAAAGATTATCCTTTTGTTCTTTTATTTCAACTTACACAACCAATATCAACAATCTCATATTATGCTTAATAGAATGCATAGATTTCTTTTTACTTCTTATTTATTATTTTTACCTTTATTTTATTATTCTACTGTTTTTCTATAAGTTTTTAAAATAACAGTTCGTTAACTTATCAAACTCCCACTTCTCCGCCAGATGTCAGATTCTTACATGTGGAAGGAGCAGATACACACTCTGATGAAGGGCGGAGAGAGCGAGTCCGACATATCGGACTCCGAGCACTTCCTCACCAAGGGCGCCTTCCTCATCACGCCCTCCCACGGCCTCAGCATGGAGAAGGCCTCCGCCATCTGCGAGAAGATGGAGTTCAAAGGCTGCTTCTCACTTACCAAGACCGCTACCGGAATCCTATTCAAGTTCTCGAACGTCGATGACTACCAGCAGGTGTTTAAGAAAGGCTTCCACAAAGTTACAGGCTCCAGGTTTTACAGGAAGGTTAGTTAAATCACATATCTCATAAAAAGGTCTTAAAATTCTCAACGCCCTCCCATGGCCTCAGCATGGAGAAGGCCTCCGCCATGTGTTTAAGAAAGACAAAGTTATCCAGGCTCCAGGTTTTACAGGAAGGTTAGTTTTTTCAACAGATTAAATACCATTATCTCTGAAAGGTCCTAAAATCCTCAATAAGGACGTTTTCCTCCTCCCTCCCTCCCATGGCCTCAGCATGGAGAAGGCCTCCACCATCTGCGAGAAGATGGAATTTTAAAGGCTGCTTCTAACACACCAAGACCTGTTGAAGTTCTCGAACGTCGACGACTACCAGATGGTGTTTAAGAAAGGCTTCCACAATGTTACAGGCTCCAGGTTTTACAGGAAGGTTAGTTTTTTCAACAGGATAAATCACATATCTCTTGAATGGTCTTAAAATTCTGAACGTTTTCGCATAACCTATGCATGCATGGATTCTCCATGCAAAGGTTATGCGAGGGCGTTGAGGCCATGACCTTAGCATGGAGAAGGCCTCTATCATCTGCGAGAAGATGGAGTTCAAAGGCTGCTTCTCACTCATCAAGACCACGACCGGAATCCTGTTCTAGGTCTCAAATGTTGATAACTACTAGGTGGTTTTTAAAAAAGGCTTCCACAAAGTTACAGGCTCCATGTTTTACAGGAAGGTTAGTTTTTTCAACAGAACAAATACCATTGTCTCTGAAAGGTCCTAAAATCCTTAGTAAGGGTGTTTTCCTCCTCACTCCCTCCCATGGCCTCAGCATGGAGAAGGCCTCCGCCATCTGCGAGAAGATAGAGTTCAAATTGACTCGATATTCTTATGTAAATACTAAATACCACATTATTTAAATGATATTTTGGCTCTGTAAGCATTACAATGGAAGTCGGGTGTGATTTGAGGTATGCTTCCTTATTTTGGTATTCTCATACGCTGATAATAATAAGCTTATTTTTTATTATGTTATAAATAACTGTTAAAACATAAAAAATAATATTTTGTTCTTTAAACTTTTTTTACTGAACTGCTTGCTCTGACTAACTAAATCTTTGTTTCAGCTTCCTTGTACATAATTTTATTGTTATTTTAGATTTACACTAACTAAAACAGCCTCTCTCTTCGCCCTTCTTCAGACTTTATTATTATGTTATACCTACTATATATTATTGTGTATTAGTCATAATTAATTAAACCTAGTTTATTCTACTAATTGAAAACTGAAAACTTACTTCCTATGTTAATTACTTAATTATTAACAAATTTAAAAAAATATAATTAAGTACATTTGACATTTCGGTCCTTGCTGCAGTATTCTTGAAGTAAGGTTAACTAACTCAAATTACAAGGGGTTATGGTAATATTTAAAACATATTAAATCCGCAGTTGAAGTACCTATCATGTAATAATAATATAATAAGTTTATCTTGAACCGAATGGGTTCGAATCTTCTCTAACCTTGCAACAGAGCGACCGCCGCACCAGTTGCTCTGTCGTGTGGGTCGTGAGACTCGTGAGGCTTGGACCAAGCCCTGAGAAATTAGCAGTTAGAATAATCCCGTAAACCCCATAATCCCGCATTCCAGATCGCGATCCCATGCCGTCCCCAGAAGACGTTCACGGTGTATGTGTATGACATCCCCGACGAGGTGCCTGAGGAGGACGTCCGCCACGCCCTCTACAAGTTCGGATCCGTCGTGGAAGTAGTGCGCCTGCACTTCACCGGATCGCCGCGAGAGGGTAACACTGGTATTTATCCACTTACGCGACATTCGTCACTTTAATTAGAAAATTAGAGTAAAACCAAATTAAATGCGTGGCTGTGACCGACTGCATAGTGATTAATATCGTAACAAAAACGTTGGAGACAGATATTGAGATAAGACCCTACCCAAAAAAATTACCCCTCCCCCCCCCCCCCACACGGTACCAAATTTCGAACATACGGAAGGTAGTCAGATCCCCTTTTATCAACTATTAAAGAGCTGATGATCTTCAAACGGCTGAACAGATTTACACGGTACCAAACTTTGAATCGATCGGACATGAGGAAGTTATTCAGATTCCCTCATCAACTAGAAAAGAGCTGATGATCTTCAAACGGCTGAACAGATTTTCATGAAACATGGCTAAGAACACTCGGGATAAAATTATCTATGACACAGATAAACTAATCGAAAATCGGATCATCCTTTTAAGAGCTACGATACCGCAAACAGACACAGATACACAAACATGTTAAACTTATAACAACCCTCTCTTTTTGCCACGGGGGTTAATAAGCCAAACTCCAAAATTAGGTGTCGTAGAATTGTCAATTCTATACAATACAACAATGTCTGTGATTTACATAAACTTGCGACGTGCAACTTGATCGTTTAATTGATAATTTTTAAGTTTTAAGTTAGCAAACGAATAGAAAAGTGGCCATTTGAGTAGGGGGGCTGGTTCTTCTTGTTAGTTAAAAAAGTCTGGAACATGGTAGGAAAATTATAGAGGATTTAAAAGTTCTTAATTATTAAGTTTATTTGAATAAAGCAATTTTGACTTTGATTTTGACTTTAGAATTTATCTGATTGTCCATTCCAGGAACCTCAACCCCCAAGCCGTTAGACAAGACTCCCCCCCGCGCCCTCACCACCATCGACGGCGAGCTGATGAGCAGCATGATCCCGAAGGAAGCCAACAGTGTCATCCGCGTGACCCTCGCCAACATCGAGGAGGCTAACATCCTTCTGCAGAACGGCCTGGACTTCTACGGGGCCACGTACTTTCCGACAGAGCTGGCTACTCCAGCTCAGGCTGCGAAACTCATCAAGCCGAGTAGGTGTGTGTTTATTATAAGAAGGGCACAAGGCTAGAATGATGAGCGTCCATTCTTTAGGCGCTTTCTTGACCGAAAGTGGCGTCTCGCGGTGAATTTTGTTTAATATTGTAATTGTAATACACAATTTTACTAAAACTTTTCGTTAAATTTTTAGGGCCCATACCATAGTCTAGTATTTTTAGACGATATCATTACATTCCCTATAAATTTATCACTGCTAGAAATACATAGCAAAACTGCTAAAAGTAGCCGTTTTTGACACATTTACTGCGAGGGAATGTAGTAATGTAACTTGATACCTTCTAAAAATACTAGACTATGAGCCCTAAAAATTTCATGAAAAGTTTTAATAAAATCCTTTCCTATTAACAAGTTATTAAATAAAAACCTCTGAGGGCGCCACTTTCGGTCAAACGCCTTAAGGTTTTTCAGATTAGTTGAATTGAAAATGTTGAAAATTGAAAATCTCAGCGTTTTAGCAGTGCAATACGTTTGTGTTTTCTTCAAAAACTTGTGACTCTAATCTTTTAAGCATTTGGTTCTTTGACAAAAAGATGAAGGTCGTGGAATACTACCATAGACAAAAAAAACAAAGTTTTTGGACCCTCATCATTCTAGCCTTTTATGATTTTCATCCCAGTTTGGTTGAAATATCACTGATTTATTATAATATGTATACTGCTCAAAAGAAATTAAGAGCCATTAAAATGGTTTTCCATAAAAACGAAATAATTTCTGAAAGATTTTTTTTACATAAATTCAGTCTGATTTTATTTGAATTTGATATTGTTCGAAAGCTGTAAGTAATAGTCAACTTACCGAATTGACTGTAATTTTTCCTATTCGCCGTGTGTCAGTTAGAATAAAAAGAAAATGGAGTTCCATACAAAAAAAACGCGAGAAAAATCTCGCAAAAAAAATGTAAAAAACATTTTTCAGGCGTTTTCAACACGGCTTATAGGAGAAATTATACAGCAAATTCGATTACAAAAATACCATTCAGAATATAAAACTTTTGAATGGAAAATCATTATGGTGGCCCCTATTTCTTTTTGACCAGTATATATATTATGTTGTATTGTAATGCGCAATCATCGGTTTGAGCTTTATCTTTTCCTTTTATTGCAACATATTTTTTACCAGGCGTTAACCAAGAATATCATTTTTGAAGTTTCCGAATATAGCGTACTCCAAAGAATATTATTAATGAAACCAACTTATCAATGAATTCGTCATCTTCCAGGGTCACGGGTGGAACAGTATCAGCTCGAGTGCGCGACCTTCTACCAGTCTTTGACCAGCAAGGCTTCACCAAGTTTGCTCCCCCCTCGTCGCGCCTTGTCAAGCCAAGGGCCAAGTGACCGCGCCTCCTGGCTCAGGACCCCAAGACGCTAAGCTTCAAGACATGGTCTTAACCAAAACCAACACTAATACCTTGAAATACATTATACTCTCCCTTGAAACCCTCGACGTATCAAGGTCATTTCTGAGCAATTAACAAATTCAACCTATTTACTGTATCTAAATCTAGTTATGTTTTTGTTTTGTACCATTCTGCATTTACTTTGAGTTCTGTAGTTTGTACTAATGTGCCATTTAAGTCGATAGAAGAGATAATTTAATACTGTTGTTACCAATAAATTAATGCTATTATTTACTTGTTTTTATTACTTCCGGAATTCGGTTATCATGAACCACAGTAAACAGATTACTTAATTGTGGAATCTGAACTTTAATTCTCAATAAATTGATCTGAAGTATTACATAACAATATTGAAGGTCAAATGAAACGAGCAGCTAGTATCACAATAATACGATTTTTATTCAGTCATCACTGACAATAATGAGTATCACAGATTAACATATTTATCGCTTAGCGAATAAAATATACAATAAAAGAATAGTTTTATTTCTGGCACTTAAAACTAGGCTTGGGATGCACTGGGTTTTCCATTCCTGAATCTCTCTTCGATCTCCTGCAAACTTTTCCCTTTCGTTTCAGGTAAAACAAAGAATAACATACCAGTGCCTACTAGTGATATGATTCCATAAATGAGGAATGTGACCATTTCTCCTAAATGCGTCATCATTCCCGGTGCAGTCTTCACTACAGCAAAAAATGCAACAAATGTGGTCGCCGAACTGATTCCTGATCCGAGACCTCTCACTCTTGTCGGGAACACCTCCCCACACATTATCCATGGTATAGGAACTAAACCAATCGAGATAGCGCAAATATACATCATCAAGCAACTCAAAGGCAGCCATGACATATTTTCAGGCTTAAAGTACAAGAACATTGATAAACCAACCATCGAAATCGCTGTCCATATACCACTTATGAAAGTCAAAGGCCTTCGCCCGTACATCTTGCAAATTACACACGCCACAACTGACATTACAACTCTTACTAAATCTATAATCAGCATTGCCACATAGTGGTTGAACCCTTTCCCAACCGCCTTCTCCACAATTTCGATGGAGTAAAATGCAACTGCATTAACGCCTGAGAACTGGCAAGTTATAAAGAACAGTATCATGATGAAAAGAGGTTTTAACAACTCCGGACTCTTCAGTTTAATCATTTTCTCCTTAAAACTCATTACTGGTTCGGAATCTGCAGCCTTTTGATTTTCAATTATGCCCTTCAATTCAGCCTTTGCTTCATCACCGTAGCCTCTTAACCAGTAGTAAGATCGTATGCCTTCTGTTTCCTCTCCTTTAGATATCAGCCATGTCGGACTTTCTGGGACTACCGTGAGTAAAAGTATAGATAGGATTGGAAATAGGCAGGAAATAGTTGCAGTCCATTGCCAGGTCATGAACGTGCCCATTAAATGGGCGACAAAAATGCCTATTGCTATAGCCAGAGATATGGCAGCTAGGAAGAACCCTCGGTATTTGGGTTCGGATGTTTCTCCAATATAAACTGGTCCTAGGGGGCCTAGTAAGCCCACGCAGAGGCCGGTGAAGAATCTTCCAAGCAGCATGAGGCCGAGGTTGCTGGCGCAGCTGATGAGGATCCAGCCCAGCAGGAATGGGGCGCAAATGATGAAGTGTGATGTCTTTCTTCCGAATTTTTCCATCAGCCAGCCGGCTATGAGGCACCCAGGGGCCATCGGGAGGGCGGCCATTGCAGCTGGAATTAGATATAAACACTAAATTAGCCTCTTTTTAAGAGTTTATTTTTTTTCCTCTGTAAGCGTCAGTAATCATTGTTAAGTTGTCTTTAACAAAAGAACTGAGTAAGGTTCATAATAAGAGGTCTTATTCTGCACACTAGCGCCACCATTGATACGAGAATCATAGTGAAAGTGGCCACTTTTCGCAATAAAAGTCCATTAAACTAAACGACATCATCATCATCACTTACTATGGGTAGCTTTAGTATGTCATGCTCACTTCAAACATTTCTGCGGTGGTGTCGTGTGAGGCGGGTCGTTACGTTCCCTCAAATATGGTTGAGCGAAGCGATGGCTGGTTCATGCGTCATGCTCGTGAACGGGTGCTGCCAGTGGGAATGGGTCTGCTTCTGTCTGCTTGTATTAAGGGCGTCGTATAACTCGTATATAAAAGATCTGTTTTATATTGTCTGTATGTATGGCACTTCTTACTCAAAAAATATAATTCTTAATAGCTTACCTTGTTTTGATTTATTTAATTGCAATATTTTTACTTTCTATAGTCAGTAGTTTAGTGAAAGACCTATGAAAAGCTTTTGGATATAAATTTTCAATTCGATGCCTTAACATAGGTAGTCTTAGTATGTCATGCTCTCTTTAATCATTTCTGCGGTGGTGTCGTATGAGGCGGGTCGTTACGTTCCCTCAAATATGGTTGAGCGAAGAGATGGCTGGTTCATGCGTCATGTTCGGGAACTGGTGCTGCCAGTGGGAATGGGTCTGCTTCTGACTACCTATCTTAATGCATATTGAATTGTATGTTTTTCTTTTATTTTTATCCTAGACTGAATAACAAGTTCAAACTTTGAATTTAGCTTAAAATCTGTAAATTGATTAAGAAATTTGAAACTCATTAAGAAATGAGCTAATTCAATAATGTTATTTATTTGTTAATCTTTGTTAATATAAAGTCTGGAAACGATATACATATTTGTAAATATCGTTCCATCTGATTGATAAAGCTGACAAGTTTTTTGCGCCCATTTTTCTTGTCAGTTAAAAGACGTCATAATGGGTGGTAGGGTAAAAGAATTGACGATTTAAAAATGCTTATTATGTGAGCTTATTTAAATAAAATATATTTCACTTTCACTTTCACTTTCACTTTCACTATCATATCAGCCGCACGACACCCACTGCTGGGTATAGGCCTCCCCTAAGGATCTCCACGACGATCGGTCCTGCGCTGCTTGCATCCACTGGCTTCCCGCGACCTTTACAAGATCGTCGGTCCACCTTGTCGGGAGCCTACCCGCGGAGCGTCGGTCGTCCGGTGCGCGGTCGCCATTCCAGAACCTTTCCGCCCCAACGGCCATCGGTTCTTCTCGCTATGTGTCCCACCCATTGCCACTTCAGCTGAGCAATCCTTCTAGCGATGTCAGTTACTTTAGTTCTCCTGCGGATCTCTTCGTTTCTGATTCGATCACGCAGGGAAACGCCGAGCATGGCTCTCTCCATTGCACGCTGGGTGACCTTGAGCCTATCCTTATGAGACCCATAGTTAGCGACCGACAACTGAACGACAACTAAACGACAGGCTAGAAAATATTCTTAAAGTAATAAAAACTACCACAAAGCTTGTTCGGAGTGCACTACAGAGAGATAATTCACAATTCGTCTTTATTTAAGCACGTCATAATGATTATCGCTTCAATGGCGGCGTTAGTGTGCAGATTGCACCCTCTTAAGTTGTTTAATTATGCATTAGTGAAATACTAACCAATCCAAGATTTGGTGCTTTCATTCATGATGATGGGGCTGCCCGGAAGTTCCAGTTGTGGCAGCAGGATGGCTGAGTAGCCGGAGGTGAGGCCAGCGGCGAATGTGAGCAGGATGGACGCTGATGCTGCGAGACTCTGGAATCAAAAAAATGTACGAAATAAGGTGATGGAAGAAGGTAGATGAAGATTAAAGTCCGTAAACTTCTGAAATGTTACGACAATATGCATAAGTCAACGATTTTGATAAATTTGAGCTTGATCGCTTGATCGATTGATGGAACAGGATAATAAAAAATAATAATGTATAATTTTAGTTTTATCACACGATGAAATCAGGGAAAAATAACGACTTTTTTTTACTTTCGCATATAATTAACTTAACAGTCTGATAGAATATCGAATAAGAAATATTTTTTTGTTAGACACATATGTACTTAAACGCAAAATTTAGGGAAATAATTGAAAATAATTGAAAATTCTTGGCTAACTCCATAGTAAATGCGCGCCTGAAACGTGACATGTGGCGTCATAATTATATCATGTCCGTTTTGTATGGAGCGTTTTCGGCGGTTGCTGCTGCGTAAAAAAAACGCAAGAAAAAAGTTGTAATATTACAGTTGATTTTCTCACGCATTATACTTATGATTTTGATTAAAAAAATGTTTGATGCATGTTCCCTATTACGATAAAAAAATATGCGAAAGTTACTGTACGCAGTCTATTTTTATGAAAAAAAATACGGCTTGTATTCTAAACCGAACGAAAGTGTTCCTAGCAAACTGGATCTAATTTTACAGTAGTTGTCGTGCTAAATGCCACCGCTTTGAAAACTTGAAAACTAAGAGGATTTCTGTCAAAGTTTTTAATTAATTATATCTCACCTGTCTCCATACTGGAGAAAATCTTGAAACAATCTTAGTATCGGTAATAAGTACAGCCTCTTTGTCTTTTTCAGTGAGCACCAATCCTGTGTTAGAACTGGAAATCTTAAGGTTCTGTAAGTAATGCGAAGTTTTGCTTTCCTGTGCGTCATTTTTGGATTCGTCCTTATCTTCTTTTTTGGCAGTTTCATTATTACTATTTCTTTGAATATTTTCACTTACTATGTTACTATTATTATCTTTTGATTTGTCTTCTATTTTAGTTTGTTTAGATACATCTTCTTCTTTGTCATTTTCTTCTGTGCGAACTTCTAAAGTATCTGTAGTATTTACACTTGCTGTTTCCGTTGTATCCTTTGCTTGATTATCTGGTGTGTCAGCTGCCATATCTTATCTGTAACAATACACGTTTTATTATCATTAAAATAGAGATTCAAGTCCCTGTTATTGACATTGAGATTTTATCAACTCAAATCAGAATTTATCTCAATATTTGGATGTAGGTATCTTTGCAAGGTAAGTTTATTGCTATCAGATAGAAAAAATACTACGGTACTATTTGGTAGTAATACGTGCTTCAATTAAGTGTTCCATATTAGTAAAAGTATTTTACGTCAGTTTCCTATGAAATACAAGGTTTTCCACGATCTCCCAATGAGACAAATAAAAAAAATAAACGATATATTCGTCATTCATTTAAAATTGTTAGTTCAATTATTGGTTAGAAGGCAGAGTTATCTTTGTTTTAACATTTTGTTATTGTTAATGTTATGATAACAATCTTCAGAGTACGTCACCTTTTTGTTACACAATTGTGTTGGCATTGATAAGGTACAGATTGTGAGTAACGTGATGCAGTAACAATGTTGAATAAACATAGGTGCCTTATTTAGGTGTCAACGCATTGTTTAAACATAATATTCTGATTTTGGTTCGGTTGTGATAAGGAGCGCAAAGTTTTTAGGTTAACCATCGCAGTGTGTCTGTCTGACTGAGCTAGTTCAAAATGACATGCTCGGAATTAACTAGTTTTGTGTTCTACGCAGTTCACTGAAATGAACTAATAGTTCAGTATGTAGGTATATAGATCTTATAAAGTTGCTAACATTTGACTTAAGTAAGAAGTAGTGAAAGTCAAATATTTATCTATGGGTTCACTATAATTACTTACTTACTTATGGACAAATACATTGTTCCCTGGAAAGCTGGTGAAAATAATTTGTATTATAAAACATTTGCAAGTGTCTTCCTTCGGGTCCTAGTTTTTTTAAATTGTATTTTTGTTCAAAGAAAAACCGAAAACTACCTAGATATTTTAGGTCAAATTAAGAGACTGATAATTTACGATCGAAGACGATATGATTACAAACAGACGAAACCGTATGTTTGTAATCAGTAGGAATATTAATTTAATGAAGAGCAAACTGCAATTTATTATTGTTTACTTCATAAATCAAGATAAGTACTTAAGCACTGCAAATTATGATAAACTATTATGAATATTGAACGTTTATGTTTTATCTTAGGTAATAATATTCTGTCATGACTTCTCATATTGATTGGGTTTATCTTTAATCATGTGATTTGAATTTTATCTTTAACTTAATTTAGTTAATTGGTTTAGTAATAATAATAAGTTTATTAACAACAAAGCTTTACCATTTCATATAACATGTTATTATTAAACTATACATCTTAGTAACTATTATCAATAATAGGTAAAATATAAATAATAATAAAACTTTTTACTGTGCTTAATATGATAGTTTGTGCACTAAAAATACAGTATAGACAAGGGTATTAAAATTTAGTATAGAAACTTATTTTTTTACAAAAATATTTTTATAATGATTAATAAAAAAAAAAAAACTCAGTTCTTCATACAAAAAATAATCCTTTTTTTGTATATTATCAAAATATTGCCTTTCTTGTTTACTTTTTTTATAATAATAATAATTATAAAGTTTCCCTTACTCCTGCGCATAAAAAAGCAAACGTATTTGTTCCGTGATTAGGTGTTAATAAGTTAGTGCCATGTGTTTGAATACATTAAGAATTTTCCACCAATAATTACTGATGCTGCGCACGCGCACGCGAATCAATTGTCCTACCCTTTGAGCCTTGGACTAATTATGTGTTGCGACATGGGTCAGAACAGAATACGAACACACCTTTATTTTCTTTGTTTTGCATTGAAAAAACTGTTACAAACTTCTTCATGATGGCTGCTTGGAAATAATTGCTTGGATAGTCAAAGTTAAGTTATTTTTATTTAAATAGCACTTTTGAATCGTCTACCTATATTTTCCTACCACCCGTTCCAGAGTTTTTTAACTGACAAGAAGAACGGGCGCAAGAAACTTATCAGCTTTTTCAGGAATATTAGGTGATATAAGGCCGTATGTTGTGTAATACCACAGTACATATATAAGTAAAAACTTATATATGTACTGTGGTAATACTTACTTCTTTGTCACTGTGTTCTTTCTTTGTTTGTTATTATTTGTTTTAATGTGCATTATTATTCAAAATTTACATAACAAGACTTTCCTGTGTATTGTGAAAACTTTGTACTAGTAAAACATTTTAAAGTTTCTTTTGAGCGCTGGTTTGAAGACCACTTGGTGCAGTGGCAGTGATCCTGCTTATTGAGCCAAAGGTTCCGGGTTTGATTCCTGGCAGTGGTAGGGGCTTATGTTAAATGACGCGTGTATTTATGGCTTATTGAATACATGGCTAAAGAATTAAAGCACTTCACTTTTAGGAGCTGCTATTATGTAATTGCTTTTGAATGATATAAAAAAACTAATTAGGTACCTATTTATTACTAAAAAAATAATTCAGATTCTAATACAAGCCTCATGCATGTCTGTAAAAACTAACTGCAAGAAATTTTCAAGGTTTCCATTGTCCTGAAGTTTTTGCACAGTTCGACGATCGTTATTATATTTATAATTAATATTTATCATTATTGCTTAACAAAATTTAAATGAATGCAACGACAGCAAAAAATCCTACTCGCTTACTAATATTATATATATACAGGTGTCTCCAAACTTTGCCACACGGAGGGAAAGTACATACTTTAAATATTGAAGGTAGGAAATTTTACTGAAAGACAACTTCATTTCAATTTTAAAAATAATTGGAACTGCATTCAAAGATTTTTTTAAGATCGCCTGCCTTTACCAGGAATCGAACTAAAATAAACAAAAGGAAGACAAAGAAATTTAATATTAAAATTTTAAGTTTTTCTTATTGTATGTATTTGTATGGTATCGTATGCGATTTAAAAAAAAAACTTAGATTGCTCCAATTACTTTTAAAAACAAAATGAAGTCTTCTTTGAGTAAAATTTCCTATCTTCAATATTTAAGGTACTTTCCCTCCATGTGGCAAAGTTTTGTTACCCTGTAGCACAGATAATATAATACTATACTAGTATAAAATGCGGAAGTTTGTGTGTGTGTGTGTGTGTTTGTTAGGTCTAAACGCCTGAAGGGCTCGACGGATCTGGCACACACAGAGATTTATGGATACTTTTTATCCTGGTCAAGGGTTCCCACGGATATGGATTCTAATAATCAACACTATTTTGTCACCGGAGCATTTTGATTTTTTACCAACTTTGGAGTTATAGAAAATCATAGTAAAAAATCGTCAAATCGCGCCAAAATATCGCGTAGGTAGTAGTTTTATTTTGTTTTGTTTTTGCTCTGTATAAGCTCAAAAGTAAAATTCATTCTCAATTAGCAAGAAGCTTATACCCACAATGGAGATTACACGCCTAGTATCATAGTGAAGATTGAAAAAAGACTCTTCAGTGACGTCACGGCGTATTGCTATCTCTTTCTATTCGTTTTACAATACGTTTTCGTTTCTCACGAACGAACGAACGACGAACAGCGAACACGTATTGTAACACTAAAGAAAGAGGTTGCAATAAGCCGTCACGTCACTCAAGGACATTTTTTCTATCTTCACTATGACACTGGCCGTGCAATCTCCATTGGAGGGAGGTATAAGCTTCTTGTCAATCAGAATACCCAATTTGTATTTTTCAAATGTGACTTTTTGAAAAATATCAAATAGAATAGAACAAGCAAGAAATAACTGATTACAAATTAAAATAGATGGTAAAGATGATTGTTTATCTAAGCCTTCGGACCACCTATGACATAATCATTGAATTAATAATGACTACTTGAAACATGTAGGTCAAGTTATTTCACTTAGTAACAATAATGCGAGTATTATAACTATCGGGTAATCACGGTCAAGTAAACTGATTTGTATAATAATTATTAAATCAATATACATGGCATACAAAGCAACAATATGATTATAGGTACACTGTAGAATTTATTTAGTTCTAATTCGATTTAAAAAAAATATAACTAACTTTGTTAATCTGCAAAGTGATCTAAAACAGAAAATTCGAAAGTTTGTAGAAGAAAATATTTATTTAGAACCACTTAACGAACAAAAATTATTTTTGTTGCTGTGAAAAAGCAACCCAAAATCGTAATTTTTGTTATTTACAGAAGTTTGTCTTTCAAATCAATTGATAAAAATGCATTAAAACTAAGTAGGTATATAATCTCAGGATCACTTTAATGTTTTAAAAGGCACTTATAAAACTTGAGAGGTATGTCCATCAGGCATTTTTAATGTCCCCACTGCTGGGGCATAAGCCTTCCTTATTGGTGGATAAGGAGTACGAGCCATAACCCAACACGTGGGCCCAATGCGGATTGGTGGGTGTTAACGACTGCAAATGCAGCCGGGACTAACGGCTTAACGTGCCTTCCGAAGCATGCAGGAGCTCGAGATTGTAAATTTTTGGTCACCCATCCCATGACCGACCCTTGCGAACGTTGCTTAACCTCCGCAATCGCTGGGCCAGGCGCTAAACCACTGCGCCAACGATCTCCTCCTTGAGATGTATAATTACCTATTTTGTGTTAATTTGCTCTTTATTCGAAATTCACGTGTTTCAATGAGACTTAATTAATAGTATTAAATAATAACTTTGTAATTACGAAAATCTATCGGTAGCAATCGGCAGTTAATACCCATCTTAAGATAACCGTTTTTGACCCACTTCTAAGAGTAATTACCATAAACATTATTTAGCAAATATTTAATTACTTAATTAACGTCTAGACGGAAATGTTATCTTTACAATGACATGATATTTTTGTAACTTTTAATCATTTAAGGCGACTATAACCCACTGGTGGCGCCCTCATCTTAATTAAATTTATTACTCGCTACTAAGTACATGATATATTAAAAATTCATATGCACAGTTTTAAGTTAAGGTTTTATAGTCAATTTAAAACTACAACCTCAGAAAATCTAGTTCGTTGGTAGTAGTAGGCAAAAGAGCAAAAAGTATGTTAACGCACTATATTTTACTGAGGTTATTATTTGTAAATCCTTACTATCTATACATATAATAAAACAGAAGATTCTAAATGTTTGTGCGCAAATAACTCAAAAACCACTGAACAGATTTTGATGGGATTTTGACAATTTGGTAGCATAGGGTCCAACTTGAAACCTAAGCTATGTTTCATCCAATTCGGGTGGGTAGAACCTGGGAAACAGCTTGAACTCTCTGTAGTACTATTTTTCATACACTAAGGGGATCATTTAAACTGGTCGTCTTATTGTTAAATCGCGGGCAAAAGGGATACCTACATTGCATACATGCATTTACAAAAATAGCAGTAACTACATAATTTAGCAACTAACGGCCGTCTGCAACTTTGTCCGCATGGACTTTGGTTCAGATCCCAAGAGCTTTTATTGCAATATTTTTTTGGCGATAAGTACCTAGTTTACTTAAGTTCTTCCTTTCTTAAAGTAAACAACACTCTTTTGCACTAAACTTAAGAATCATCTAAGTATTTTTTAAGTACAACTCTACTAAGATAATTAGGCGCACGACAGCTACATGACAGCTAAGTTCATGACACTATTTTAATTTGGTCGAGTTGTATTAGGAAATGCATTTTACTTTTTAAGTTAAGGCGGTTGTATGACCACGTATGACCGAGAGTGAGGCCCTCAGAGGTTTTTATTTAATAAGTTATTAATAGAAAAAGATTTTAATAATGTTTAACGTGCAGTTTTTAGGGCCCATGGTCTAATATTTTTAGAAGGTATCACTACATATATTTTTAGTTGTTTCTCTAACTGTTTTGTCTCGAATAAATGTTTTTTCTTTCTTTCTTTCTTTACTTGCTCTCGTAGTCATTCGTAGTAGACAGCAAATGTGTCAAAAAATTTAGCAGTTTTGCTATCTACTTCTAGCAGTGACTTCGAGGGAATGTTACGATACCGACTAAAAATATTAGACTGTGGGCCCTAAAAAAGTCACGTAAAACATTAACAAAATGGTGTATTAGAATTATAATATTAAATAAAATTCAGCACGGCGCCACTTTCGCTCAGGGTGCCAAGTCACCTTAAGTGCAAACGGGTGAAAAATGTCATACATGGTTGGTGTGACATATTGGTCCAAGTGTTTATTCTACTTGTTGAAATCGTCTGTACTTTCCCTGTCTGAAAATCTGGAAACTATTTCTCAATAATCAAAACACACTTTAAGATAATCTTGTCACTTTTCAACTGATAGTTGTCACTTCAATTTTTTTGAAGATAGTATGTAGTTACATCATTTTATTTGCGTAGTGAAAATGGCCTTCAATCCATCGAATTGGGTTATGTTAAGAATCATTTAAATCAGTTCATAAACAAAGAATTTATGCCTGAAAAACTCGTGCGATAGTAAGCTAAATAAATGATATTTTTCAGTATTATTTGAAAACTAGAACTCTGTAATTTTTTATGGGACCACACACGAACTTAGTTCTAGAATTATATAAATCGGTTAAAAACTGGTGAAGTTTTGGTAAGACATACATAAAAACTAACAGACCGTCGACTCGATAACCTCCTCCTTTTTTGAAGTCGGCTAAAAATGATTAAAGTTGGGAAAATAATTTCATTACATGCGTAATTGTTCTTCACTTTTTTATTTATCATTGCAACGAAACAATATTCTCACTTCTATACGAAAAAGTGGTTCTTAATAGTCATATTAAAAAAAAAACTGCTTAAATTTTTGAGATTTTAGCATTCACAATGCATTTTTATGGTTCCGTACCCAAAGGGTAAAAAAGACTCCACTGTCCGTTTGTCTGTCACCAGGCTGTATCTCATGAACCGTGATACCTAGACAGTTGAAATTTTCACAGTTGATGTATTTCTGTTGCCGCTTTAACAACAAATACTAAAAACAGAATAAAACAATATTTGAGAGGGGCTCCCATACAACAAACGTGTTTTCTTGCCGTTTTTCAGTACGGAACTCTTCGTGCGTGAGTCCGACTCGCACTTGGCCGGTTTTTTTTGTTGAGTACCTATTAGAATTGGTCAAGTATTTGAATTGGTTCCAAATCTATTAAGAGAACACTTTTTACGTATTTATATTTTAACTACTTACATACTATTATTTTAACTACTTACTTTTATATCCGAATTATAATTAAACTTTTTCTAAGCATTTTCTCAGGACTCTTCTAATAATTAAATGTACGTTGTTGCGATTTATTCAAATATTAGAAATACTAATGAAAAATATGCTCTTTTATGGAAAAAAAACAAATAAAGGCTAGTCTATAATAGCAACAGCTAAATATTGCAACGAATAATATACCGTTAAGTATTTAAGAAGAATCAGTTAAATCTAAACTTTATGTTTTGAACCATAAGGCGTCATAATCTAGGCAACTGTTAGGTTATATTTAAGCCCTAGAATAGATGTGAGCTAACCGGACTTGACTGCCTTGAAATGTAACTTACAAGTAGTTAAGTTTAACTTAGCATTCTTGACGTACCAGTTTATTTTAACTTGAGTTTGTTAAACAATACGAATGCAGTTAAGTTGCAGTTAAGCTGCGGGAGTTATTTTGTAATCTGTTGCTTGCCTATTATTTTATAATCTTGAAATTATTTATTAATAACTACTTTAAAAGTGGCGGTTTTTTGACAAAGGTGTGCCTTAGCTGGTAGGCAGGATTTTTTAACTTTATCTCTGCGCGCCTACATCTTAAGTACTTTATAAATAATTTCTTATTATTTTTGTCAATACATATAAGATTCATTGTAACTAAACGAAATAGGAAAATCTTTAAGATGTTTTTTTTTCTGTGCTAAATTGAAACAGAAAATTTTGACTTTTCTGGTTTCTAACAAACCGAAAAGCAAGTGACGCGGTTTGAGACATTTCTATATAAAAAAAGACTTACTCAGATACTTAAATTCTTCTTAAAAAACTCAACACAATATTCCCCCAGATCCAGACCCTTCCCGACACTATTCTTAACTGATTTGCGGTCCCAAACCAGTTAACCACCACTTATATACCACATCATAATCCTAGGCCCAGACAGTGCAAAACACTTGATCCAGATGGTATACTAATTGATCAAAGAACCGCTTCAGGCAAAGCGGTTAAGGTCAAATAGCGCGCGTAATTTAGGACTGGTGACTGTAGAAATTAATTAAAACGATCCCGAATCTACCAAGGTTATAATTCTGAACAGCAAATCTGCACAAGTGGAAGTAGAATTTGATCCTGGAATGTCCAATATTTTAGGTCTTAACCTTATGAATGGACGTTGAGAATTTTACAGAAGTTGCATTTTCCATATCTAATAATAGGTCTTCACCTATGAAATTGCCGTATTGCAGTACAGACTTTTTCAAACAAAAAAAAGTTTTGATTGGCTAAATTCAAATTAATTTTGTTTTAAAAATATGACATTCTATTTACAAAATCAGTCTTTTGTTTATTGATTAGCGTTGTATTTTCATTACATTTCAACATTTTTCCTCATAATGGATACTTCGAAATTTCGTGTAATTATGGAATATGAGTTCCGTCGTGGCACCAACGCGGCACAAACGACACGTAACATCAACGACGTTTACGGAGAGAACTGTACAAACGAACGTACAACCCGTTATTGGTTTGCTCGGTTCCGTTCTGGGAATTTTGACTTGAAAAATGAACCTCGTGGTCGTCCGGAAACTTTGGTCAACAATGATGAATTAAAGGCGATTGTGGAAGCAGATGAATCGCAATCTACAGCTGAGCTGGCAGCAGCTTTTGATGTTAGCATCAAAACAATATTGGTCCATTTGCGACAGATTGGCAAGATAAAAAAGCTTGATAGATGGGTGCCCCACTGCTACTTCACGACAACGCGCGACCCCATACTGCACAACAGACCGTCTTTAAGCTGCATGAGTTTGGGTTTGGAAGCTCTCCCTCATCCGCCATACTTACCAGATTTTGCGCCTACCGACTATTACTTTTTCCAAAATTTGGACAACTTTTTAGCGGGAACAAAATTCAATTCCCGAGAGGCAGTACAAAACGCCTTTGAAGAGTTTGTTGTCTCCCGTCCAGCTGATTTTTTCAAGAAGGGCATCCATAAACTGCCACAGCGTTGGCAAAGATGCATTGATTGCAGGGGTGATTACTTTGAATAAAAGAAATAAATAAGTTCGAAAAAAAAATACTTTAACTTTTTCAAACAAAATGGCAATTTCATAGGTAAAGACCTAATAATATATTTTCTTAATTTATTTAACACCTATGAACGCTATGTTTAAAAACTTTTATCTACACTCACAACGTAATGTTCCAAATATGAATTCAAAAAAGGTAATATAAATACGTACTTTATTTTCGTGGATAGGTAAAATTAAAAAATAAACTCATTACGATGCAGTCAACTGCATCATAAAATAACTTTTTTTCTCATTACGATACAGGGCAAATCCAAAAAGAAGGCAGTGCCGTAACATTAAAAAAAAACAACGAATATTTTCCCACATATTTTTCATGATTAAAATGTACTCTATGGTAATCGATGACTTTAGTGCGATTAGTTTGTTGAAATGCACTGATCAATTTGTTTTTCTAATGGAATGCGCGCCAAGCTTTTCCGATAAAGTTTTGATTTCAATTTTTACATTTTGTTATACTTACTGAATTTTGTAGGTTTTTTTTTATTCTTGCTTTAAAATGTGAAAAAAAATTAACTCTGCCCGATATTTTAGTTTAGATGCAGCTAAGGAATTGACTTATTACAAGGTAGGTACCTAGCTAATACAAACAAAGTCTCTCTCTCTTTTCTAACGTTGATCTTTTATTTAGTAGGTTCAATCCCAAATGTATGAGTGTAGATAAAGTACTGTATGAAACTGCACATAACTAGGTATTAAAACACGAGTGTGATACTATTAAAAACCTCGCCTACGGCTCGGTTTTTAAACACACACTCGTGTTTTAATACCCCTCTTTATGTGTCAGTTTCATAAACTACTATTATGCACTAAAGTTTTTAAACATTAATATGTATAATGAATGCCTTAGGTTGAGCGAAGAAAATAAGATTTTGCAAGTTAAAACAAATAAGTGGTTATTTCTGCTAACAAAAAGAAGGGTAATTTTTTATCGATATACTATCAAGTAATGAAAACTTATTTTAAATCATAGAAATGACGAGCATCTTTATTTGTGAGAAAAAAATCGCCAACTTCATAGGTCCTAGGCCTAAAAATAAATTCAGTGGCATTGAATAGATTGAAAATGATAAATAAAATATTATTAACTTCCAAAATAAATTAGAAGATAGATTCACGTACACTTTTTATCCGTAATTATTAATTTTTTATCTAACACTGCGCCCCAGTGGAATGTCCCTATTTACTGGGACACCTTCTGTCCACTAAAAGATCCATTGATTAATATTTTTCCACTTTTATATCCATTAAAATCCATTATGAAGTTTTCTATCGGTTCTTTATGGATGGATAAGGATCTCGATATAACAATTTTTTCGTGACCCGATTATTGACCTTAGCGAAAATTCCTCAAAAATGATTTTAAATCAATTGTCTTTTTTATCTGAAATTCATAATTATGAAAAGACCGTGCCCATATCATATTATAAACGATATTTTCTCTTCAATGTCGATGTGGGTAATAATTGCTTGATTAGCATACAACTCACTGATAATAGTTATAATTAATGGCCTTATGTGATGGGGGTGTAATTATGAATAACTAGCTTCTGCCCGCGGCTTCGTCCGCATGGACAGTCGAAAAAGCCCAAGGGATCGAACCTTAGACCACGTGCGTCAAATTTCATTCTGTTTAACCGCTGAGTAACAAACATTGAAATATACAAACTTTCACATTTATAATATTTTTAGGATTACATTTACATAAGACAATACTGTAGCACCTACTTCAACATAAATAAATAAATGTAATGACGTAATTGCTAAACTTATTTTATTATACAAAAAAGCAACATAATATAAGGTTCCTACTTTATGATCAGAAAAAAACTATTGCTTAAGATTTCAGGAACAATGACGATGACGATTCGACTCAATACTGAAAAAGTTAGTTTTTCTACGTTGCTCTACCGAGTTCTAAAAATATACATTAAAATGGTGGTTTTTATCGAGCAATTTGATGTCAATACTTTTTTGCTATGAAAGTGAATGACCGAGCAATTTTTTTGCTATAATCTTTAGGAAATAGGTAATTACAATTGAATCGTAAATTCGTAAGTAAGTAGTTTTAATAACAAACAATTAAATAATGATTCACGCAGACCTAATTTGGTTAATTAAGGGCTATTAGACCTTTATAGTAGGGGGAATGCTTTTACGCATCCCGAAGGTATGTGGGACTCACTAAGGCCCTACCCCCCTAAACCTCCTACTAAGACCCGCACCAACACGCAAGACCAACGGGACCGTGATGTCACGCACCGTGTGGTCTTGGTGTTTTGCACCCCATCGGGCCCATCTCTTGGGGGTCATCATCATCATATTTGATAGCCACTGCTGGGTTTGGCCACCCCCAAGTATTTGGTTACAGGCCTCCTTCTTGGGGTATGACCGGCCAATAGCCATCCCCCTCACGAAAACTAGGGGAAATAATGTGGGCATAACGCCTCCTTCTTCCCCCCAGTCCCCCGGACTCGCTCTGAGATCTCCTTTTGCGAGATGACGTCCTCCCAAAAGGAGACCACCACCGCCTGCCACAACCTGTTACTTCCCAGCATGACGTTTGCAACGCTGGGAAGCGAGAGAGAGTGTGCCCTGCCCTGCGGTAAATAAGTGACACTAATTTTTAGTCTCACTAACTGGACACACGTGTGTCCAGTCTCTTGGGTCCAGTTGGTGAATAACCCAAGAGAACATACCCATTGACCATTTTTGACTGACCATGAACCATGTGGCCCATGTAGTATATGCCAAAGCAAGACCCCCTCTAGTCTCTGCTCCTCTAGTTTTCACGTTAATTCATAGTTCATGGTTTTAAATCATTTTTTACAGAAAGTTAAAATAAATCGCTCTTAAGGGCTATTAGACCTAATTACTGAATGTTATATAACAATAATTAAGTTAAAGAATGAAAAGCCTTTTTAGTTACCTACAAGTATAGTTGTTACTAATTTTCTAATAATTACGAACAACTTTTCGCACTATTTATAAAAGTTTTTCGCGATTTCCCTCATAATAGTTCCATAATAATAATGTATAGGTTTCCATAATAAAAATAATAGTTCCATAATAATAGTTAATAAAGTTTTTCAATACGACAATAAATAGCCTAAAACGGATTCTTCATGCAAGTAACCTTTCCACGCAGGTCTTAAATAGAATGTCTAAAAAATAATAACAACTCTAGATTAGAATTCTCTAGTGAAACTTGTTATTCAATACTAATAAAGAAATACGATAGCCATTTTAGCATTGACTTTGAACTCCTGAGTTCAATATCATGATCTTTAATAGCTCAGTTGACGGTCGAATGATCGTTTAGATTTAGAAATTTATTGATAAGGTTAGTAGAGTTTCTTATCTACAACGCTGGAAGAAATTTTTATAGTAAAAATTATTGAAATTATTGTCAATTTTATCGTTTTTAATTTATGACTAATAAACAAAATGACAATTGTATCAAACCTTTTTTTGAATTTTCGTTATATTTCTACTTACTTGTAAATAAAAATTCAGCCTTTTTTTACATATTCCCCTTTTTTTTGCTCAATCATATATTTTCCGTATTCGAATATGGGAACTGCAGCCGTCCATCAAAACTGGCCACTTTTGTTTTAATACCGTTTTAAAATTAAAAGAAAAATTTAAAGTATTAAAGACCATATAAATATTAGAAACCCGCGTGGTTCCCGTTCCCGTTGGAATATCGAGATGAAAAGATCCTATGTTTTAATCTAGGCTATTTACTATCTGTGTGCCAAATTTCAACCAAATCCGTTTAGTAGTTTTTGCGTGATTGAGGAACAAACATCCAAACCCACAAACTTTCACATTTATGATACTAGTGGCCGCCCGCGGTTTCATCCGCGTGGTTCCCGTTCCCGTGGGAATATCGGGATAAAAAGTATTCTATGTTTTAATCCAGGCTATCTACTATCTGTGTGTCAAATTTCAACCAATTCCGTTCAGAAGTATTTGCGTGATTGAGGAACAAACATCCAAACATCTTAACATCCAAACATCCAAACCCACAATTTTTCACATTTATAATTAGTAGGATTAGTAAGATTTAAAAAAAGAAAGCAGTTGTTTCCTTTCTTAATAATATTGACGGTTTGTAAGAGAAAATAAATGTATTGGCGGCGCTGGTTGACCACTACATGCCCAAGTCCTGAGGGTCTAAAAAAATTTTTGCTTTTACAAAAAAACTCGTTTAAAATACTTTTTGAAATTAAGTACCTAGCCTAGAATGCCAATCGGTCGAAAAGAAAATACCTATATTTTTCATAAACATTAATCAATTATAGGTATTCGGTTTTTTGTACCATCAAGTTTAATCATTTTGTTTTCACTTGAAACTTCCGGTAACTTAGTCAATTAGGAATTCGGTTTTTTCGTTTATAATTATCACCACTCCACTAGTGTATATTTTCTTTGACCCCATCCAAGTTTATTACCAAGTGCCCAACCTTCGCAAGGTTGAGAAACTTTTTTCACACCATTAAGTTTAATCAATTTGTATAACTTGAAACTTGAAAGTACCTTCCGGTAACTTGATCGCTAGGTCGATGACTCGTTGACAAGAAATTATATGTTGGATCTTGACTCACTTTTTATACTTGACAAACTTGAAAAACTAGATATCGAGCCACCGATTATACTTACAATTAAGTAACACATTTTTGTTGGTAATTATTGAGAAAAATAATCCTGTTTACAGGCACGTATCCAGACTTTTAATTCGTGGGGGGGACAACTGTATCCCGCAAACCGGAGAGTGCCTTGCCCGCTAAATTTGAATTTAGTCCTGTACTGTGTGTTCTGGATTTCGGGGGGGGATAAATCCCAACTATCCCCCCCCACCCCTTGGATACGTGCCTGCATGTTTATTAAAAAAAATACTATCTATACTGTTGCCATGCAATTTAATTATAAATGCATAAGTTTGGTGCTAAACAAATTGCTATTTTGTTTTAAAATGTATAACATTTTGATGTCACTTACTCACTCGCAAATAAAATAAAATAAATTTTTGCTGTAAGTAATTCTAATAAGTAAAAGTTAATGCAAATCATGCTTTATATTCAAAGCAGTTGTTTTTGAATAAGGTAAGTAGCTATAATGTTTTTCATGAAGTGACTTTTTGCCATTTTAGAGTTGATTTCCACAGTGAAAGTATTATTTTCAGTTTTGAATTCTTACAGGTACTTTCTAACCCATTAGTACATGAGGAGTACATTAGTACACAGTATGAGGTTGCCAGAGGGCCTATTACAAAAAAGAATCACGATAATCGGACGACATTCGTTGATCGATTACTTGATTTTGAACTTACATAGCGAGTGGGACGAACATCGTACGCTTCCGCTCGAGAAAAATAATGCGCATAAAATATGTACCTACTCGTTAGAGTAATTATCTATGGAACATCTAATTACTCTTTTTAGGGCACTGTACAAATGTCTCTTATAAAATTACGCTATAGATTTTTTTTACGATGACGATGCTGACCCGTGTAAATACCACTTAAAGATTATGGATTTTATTAATTTCAGTTTCATGGCAGTAATTTTATTTTAAACTAAGCCACAACGGAGAGAAATTAGCTAAGTATTTTGAACACATTCAAAATAAATAAAAAATGTTAAGATCAAATATAAGTGGCATTTAAATTATTAGTTATACAGGGTGAAATTTTAATCATTTGGTTCCCGCCGTGGGGTGGTTCCACTCATGATTACAAGCAACTTTCCTACTCGCAAAAAAAATCATTTACGAGTAGGAAAGTTGGCCCCATAGTAAAAGTTGCTTGTAATCATGAGTGGAACCACCCCACGGCGGGAACCAAATGATTAAAATTTCAGCGAGTATATTATGATCTAAAAAAGGCTTGTCTAATATTTCAGTCTAAGAGCGGCAGTTGTTATCTGGTTTTGATAAGTTCTTTTTGATTTTATAGCTTTAAAATAAGCGTGACACTAATAAAATTAACGACTCAAGTGTAACAATTATTATGTAGTCAACTATAATACTTAGTCGTAGTAGTTATAACTAAACTTAATCAAGATTTTCGAGAATATCCAGGAAAACTCAGATTTATTAAACGCTTAATCTAACTAAACGATGTGTTTTGTTCATAAAAAATGATTAGACAATTAAAAAATACGAATAGTGAGTAAGTACCTAACTAGTTAGTTAGGATGATTCATGCGATAAGTCAAAAATTAACAAAATAATTAAATTAAGTAAATGTTGAAAACGCTTTGTAGGGAAAGTGATGGTTGTCATAACTACGCGTTCATATCATAGTTTTACATTAACCTTTTTAGGGTTCCGTACCCAAAGGGTAAAAAGGGGACCCTATTACTAAGACTCCGCTGTCCGTCTATCTGTCTGTCACTAGGCTGCATCTCATAAACCGATATACGAGGGTGGATTGATAAGTCCATGACTTTTTAATTAAAAATTAAAATTAAATTAAAATCATTTATTCTCAGATATCATATAGATCCAGAGTTGTTAGTAAAACAATTATGGAAAAAATACTTAAGTACTATGTTAGTATAATGAAGAAAGACTTTTTTTTCGGAATATTTTGTTTTATTTCTGTACATAATCTTATTGTAGCTTTGCGTATTCAGTCCAACGAAGTTCCTACCTCTTTAACCCATTATTTTTTTCTTTCATCGTCTGAAAACTGGTAACTGAAATAAGGCCCATTTCAGACATCGCCTTTTGGCTTGTTGAAAATCTTTGCCCGCCAAGACATTTATCAACACATTTATTCATGTTTGGTAGGAGAAAATATCTCACTGGGGTTGAATCTAGAGAATAGGAAGGATTCGCATCTTCATTTGATGAGTTTTGATGTCATGAGTGCCGCCGAGAGGGTCGACAGGGTCATTAAGAAAAGTTAGAACTCGCTTGAGCTTTTTGTTTCCAAAAGTAAAAATCTTTTGCCGAATTTGAAAAAAATGTAGTGTAAAGATGCCTTAAGGAGATTCTTTTTAAGACACAAAAATAAATAAGTAATGAAAAAAAGTATTTCTTCTTTTCAAAGTCATGGACTTATCAAACCACCCTCGTAGCTAGACAGTTGAAATTTTCACAGATGATGTATTTCTGTTGCCGCTATAACAACAAATACTAAAAAATTAATAAAATAAATATTTGAGTAGAGCTCCCATACAATAAACGTGATTTTTTTGCTGTTTTTTGGTACGAAACCCTTGCGCGCGAGTCCGACTCGCACTTGGCTGGTTTTTTTTTATTCGTGTGTTACGCCCCCGGTGTGAGACGCCCCCGTGGTGGAAGCACCCGATTTTCAATTATTATAACAGCCGATTTCGGCGTGATAAAAGTCATTTGTAATTTGTACCAGATACCGTCGACGAAAAACTGTTTTCGAACTAAAATAAGTAATTAAATTTCATTCTGAAATTTTATCACCTATCAATCGGCATGTGATGGGTTATGTTATGAATAGAGACCGGATATATGCAACATAAAAGCCCAAAATATGCATGCAAATATACAAGAAAAATTGCTAAAATATGCACGAAAATCCATAAAAAGGGCCAAAATATGCAACATTAAAAATAATAAAGAGATGTTTATTTAGGTTTTTTATTCTTAAAAGGTATTATACTCAACGATAACAATCGTATTTGCGAAATATCAATTACAAAATTTATTTGACATTGAAATTTACCTTTAAAAATGTATTCGACTAAGTACTGTTCCAAATGTTCTGAAGGCAAATTGTGTATATGATCGCTTAATATATTTTTGTAAGCGGAAAGGACCGTTCCACGTCTACTAGGCATGCACTGAGGTGACGAGGCAAAATTTAAATTTGAGTGCCATTGTTTGGACATGTTAGACATTTGAACTATGAACAAGATCGAGCGTAAATATGCATGATTTCCAATTTTTTTGCCAAAATATGCAACTACCACTGGAATGGGGTTAAATATGCAAATGCATATGCAATATGCACTCCTCCTTATCTAACCACAAGGAAGGCCTGTGCCCCAGCAGTGGGGACATTAATGAAATTGCTGATGTTTGATTCATCCAACCAAAAGTATGGCCTTAAAACAAAACACAAATAATAAATAATCGCATCAAGTAGTAATTTTAAATCTTGAAAATGTGCAAATTAAACTAAGACTCATCTTATACTGTAATAAGCTAAGAATTTCCAGTTCATTCCAGGAATAGCTGGAATATTGTGTCTCATTTTTTCCTAAAAATGATAACATAATAACCGATAATTTTATGAACTTAAGTACATCTTTTGTACGAAATAGCCTAAAATATGTTAACGGTCTTACAGATTTAGATTGTTAAAAAAGTATCTTAAACAAAGAAAGACCAGCATTAGGATGGGTGACCAATGAATGACTCATTAAATCATTGAAATGTGTAGTTAGTAGTATGATTTAAATGATTGAGTTTAAACGTAGAACAATAAATTTATTGAAATCAATTATAAGAATTAATAAGAATGAGTATTGTAAAATCAAAAGCTTTTAAAACTGTTGTTGTTAAACGACGGACATCAGCCCCCCCCCCCCCCCCTCTCCCCTACTCAAATGGCCAACGTTCTATGCGTTTGATCGCTACGTTTAAAATTAAAGCTTTAAAATAAGCAGTAAACTATAAAATTACGTGCCGTAAGCTTGTCAATTCCATACAATAAGTCAAAATCTGTGATTTACATAAGTTTGCGAGATGTGATTTAATCGTGTGTTGCTCATTTTTAAGCTTTAATAGTAAGCGTAGCGTTCAAACGAATAGAATGTCTGCCAGAAGGGGGGCAGTGGTTTTTCAACCTTTTTTCGATTTCTCCCGTCGTTATCTCTGGAACTTGCCCATGGAATACCATGGACAAAACGAGTTTCACAAGTCAGCATTAAGAAATAGGAAATTTAAAACAACGTGCCTACAAAATTAAATAACACGATGTGAATGACATCAATTTCTGTCAAATAAAAACAAATTACGTAATTTACCGTAAGCTTTTAGCCGTTAACTGAACTAACAAGTAATTAATTGAGTTTGGATCAAAACAAAAAATTAAAAGACTCACATATTTATTTTTAGGTAAATAATTCTTACTTATGTTTTTTCCTGTTTAAAATAATTAATTTTATTTAATAGTTTTCGAGTAAGTATTTTTTAATACTAAAAATAGGTTCATATAAATTTATAGCACAATTTCTTTAGTAATACCTAATTGTTTTAAATTTCCATTGTAATTGACGTTAGTAGAATAAACTATGTCGGGATGTACACCTGTTTTTTCTAATAATTTCCTGAGTAAATAAAAATATATGCTAGCTCACCTTATATGGAAATTGTAAATTTCTTCACTCGCCCAAATTAAATGTAGATACTTAATTTGTATCTAAATAAAATAAAATAGAAGCAATTTTTTCACGTGTCTCACTATTGCACTGCGTATCCGTAGTAAGTGAAAAGCACCGTTCGCACGACTAGTGTTGGGGCGCACAATCACAGTACTGATATACGCATATCGATGGCTGCGCACGCGACCCGTGGTGTGCGTCAACTTCATTAGTGATGTGTCCATGTGGAGATAGAATATCGATAAGTTTATTAGGACAAGGTGCGTAATGTGTGTTTTTTAATTACCTACTCGACTGCGTACGTAAGCATCATTTCGTAGGAGATTGGTGGTCCGCCATCTGACGGAATACGCAATGAACTTTATCAACGTCATACAAAATTCTAACGCGCTCACGATAAAAAAATTCGAACTAAGCATGAACGGTTGTCGAAAAAATAACGCGCCTAAAAGCATTCGATAGAGTTATTTTGTATGGGAAATTTGTACAGCACCATCTTTGCCCAAAAAGCAAAATGAAATTTTCCATAGACAATTCGTCGCCTACGCCGCAAAGGGGCAAACCTCATTTTATAAAATTATACAGGAGAGCAAAAAAACGTTTTTTTTTTGCCGGATTGCGTTCTTATTTTAGCCGTATTTCAAAGAAAAACTATTATAATGATAAAAATCAAATGTAAGGGTACACTATGGACACATAGCTACTAAGTTAATATGGCTATGACATTTTACAATGCTGTGTTTGCCAAGGGAAAACCGGGAAAAAATATACGCCTTTTTGTCACGCCTCTTTTCCGTAAAGACAATCCGTTTATGTACTACTTATATAATAGTTACGCCTCATGCATATCGATAAGAAAAGGTTGTTGTAATGAAACAAACTACTAAATACAATCAAATATTTATTTAAAATAGGTAGGTAATTAAATGAAATCACATAGCTCGCGCTCGCGCTTTGCAATAAACAAAAAACTAGTGGCTGTCAATCACAGCATTACTTTTATGAAATTATTATTAATGAAATTGGATATACATAATCTCTTGTCAATCTTGTCATGTTCATGTCATGTTCATGAAGGAACATCAAGACGGCGGCGGTAGCAATTTCGGACGAACCGCATCTTCTTTCTGTTTCTGGCCAAGTAAAACAATTACAGTCACGATTTGCTATATTATTGTAGACCGAAAGACATCAGACGACGCCGACATCAGAGCTTTTAATACCCGGACTATTGCTAAAACCATCCAAGACAATAGGGGTCCAAACGTGTTCAAAAAGAAGCTGAACAGAAACAAAATGGAAATAAACAAGCTCGCGAATAGTGCCGGAAACATTGTGACGGATCGGGACCATATTATACAAATTGTTGAGGAGTTTTTCGGGAACTTATACGCGTCCAAAGCATCAGAACCGGACTCAACAGAAGCGTCGGACCCTAGAGCAGTACCTGTGGAGCGCTGTGAGGAGAGTGATCTACCTCTGGTCACCTCAGACGAAGTGCAGTACGCTCTAGGCAAAATGCAACGTGGGAAAGCATCTGGAGAAGACGGGGTCCATGTTGAGATGCTTCAGGCAGGCGGAGAGCCTCTTTTAAATCTTCTTGTAAAACTCTTCAACACCGTTCTTTCCCAGGCGGTTACACCAGGTTTCTGGAAGAAGGCTATGGTCGCGATCCTTCACAAAAAGGGAGACAAATCAAAATTGACTAACTACCGCCCCATCAGCCTCCTTCTCAGGTCTATAAACTGTTCGCCAAGGTCCTGTGCCACCGTCTGACTACCACCCTCGACTAATACCAACCTGTCGAACAAGCTGGCTTCCGGAGTAGATACTCGACAATGAACCACATCCATGCAATCAAGCAGCTGATGGATAAGTGCAAAGAGTACGAGCGGCCCTTGTGTTTCGCCTTCGTCGACTGTGAAAAGGCATTCGACAGTGTCGAACACTGGGCAGTATTCCACTCTCTCCATCGCTGCGGTAGTAACAAGCGATATGTGGATATCCTCCGGGAGCTGTACGGGTCCGCGACAATGCAGGTGCGCATGCACATAAACACCAACTCCGTGTCTATAGACCGGGGTGTCCACCAAGGGGACAATCTCTCGCCCAAACTTTTCACTAACGTTCTTGAAGACATAATGAAGACGTTGGATTGGAGCGAGAGTGGAGTCAACATTAACGGGAAGCGCATGTTGCATCTTAGATTCGCGGATGACCTCATTCTCGTCGCCGAACGCGTCGACGATCTCCAGCATATGCTCGCAGAACTGCATGAAGCTTCCCTGAGGGTCGGTCTCAAGATGAACGTGTCCAAGACCAAGATCATGACGAATCGCTCTACACGAATACCAGATATAACCGTTGGTAATGACACCATACAGGTGGTCAGCGATTACGTCTATCTTGGACATCGTTTGTCCTTTGATCGAGAAGCGCAGGTGAAGGAGATCGAAAGACGCATCGGATTAGGGTGAGCTGCCTTCGGTAAACTCGAGGACGTCTTTAAGTCTAAACTCCCACAGTGCCTTAAGACCAAGGTGTACAACCAATGTGTCTTGCCTATCCTCACCTACGGTGCTGAAACTTGGATGCTCACAAAGCAGAATATGCACAAAATTAAGGTAGCACAAAGAGCAATGGAGCGTTCTATGTTAGGTATCTCTCTTATTGACCGTATACCAAACGTCGAAATTCGACAAAAAAACAAAGGTCGAAGACGTGGGTAGGCGGATAACGAGGTTAAAGTGGAGATGGGCAGGACACTTGGCTAGACGGGATGACGAACGGTGGACCAAGACAGTTACAGAGTGGTGGCCAAGAGGAGCAACAAGGCCAGTGGGCAGACCACCGGCCCGATAGTCAGACGATATCGTCAAGTTGACGGGATCTCACTGGATGAGGCTGGCACAGAACCGTAAAGAATGGTGCTGTAGAGAAGAGGTCTATACCCAGCAGTGGGTTGATGTGGACTGAATATGATGAGACCGAAAGCCGTCGTTTATAAAATATTGCTCCTTCTTTTGTAATCGGTAAGAACATTACTTGTTGCAAATCAAAAGATGCACATACAAGTTGGGGTTCTTTGGCAGAAGCTTCTTGTTTGTCTGTGTTTTTGAGTTGGCGAACAGATTGCTTTTCTTTAATATGCTTCTCGTACTTGTCTTTTAACTTTAATTTCATTTCGGGTGATTCACTGTGGTAAACAGCACAAAGGCGAAAGGGCGAAATTGATTTAGAGATGTCGCCGCTAGAAGGCGAACTTCGAGTTTCGTCTTTTCGTGAAACTTTGCTAGAAGTGATTTTGAGATACGCCATCAATCTATTTTCTTTTTTATTTGTGTTAGAGCTTCGTCCTTTTGTGACGACATAGTGCGTGAAGAATGGAGCATTTCTGTATACTTAACTCAATTTTGACCGTTTGTATGACGTTCGCCTCTTTGCGGCGTTGGCGACGAATTACTCCATCGAGTACTATTACGTGCGTTTTTTCTCGATAGATGTTCGTGCTAAGGGTGTACAGAACAATTTTTAACAATATTATTAATATTGTTAGTAAGTGTAATATTATCTACATGTATCCAATGAATAATTATGATCTAAACCGGAAAAAGGAGGACTTCAGTACTGGAACAGCTTTTGTATCAAGCAAAAAATAAAACAATAATTTGATACAAATGCATGGTTATTCATTAATTAGTTAGTTTAGATAGTTAACGTTTCGATTCCAGCCGGAAAATTGTTCTTGTTCAAATTACAAACTATTCATCGATATTTTTTAACTTGTCGAGATTTTCCCATCACTATGGGGCACTTCCATGTATCCTCCAATGAGAATATTATAATCACATACAATACCTATATAATATATCGCCCTGGGTGTCGTCAGCCGTCGCTCAACTTTCCCTGACCTTTGATCGATATATCAAACGCGCGGTTTGTCTGTCTGTCTTGTTGTAAAACAATGTGTAACGAGTTTACCAGTTTGGTTTTCATTAGTAGACATTTAAAAAATATGTTTGGAATTCCAATTAATAAAATTGTTTATAAAACTAAAGGTATTTGTAAATCTCTGTTTGTATTTGTAAATCTAGGTGTTTTATTTGTATTGGCGATCTTTTTGCACTACCTAATTTGAAATAAAACATTTTTTAAGCATCATTATAAATAAAACACTTTTTAGGGATCATCAGAAATAAAACACTTTTTACGGATCATTAGAAATAAAACACTTTTTACGGATCATTAGAAATAAAATACTTTTTACGGATTACAGCGTGTATATTATTAATTCAGATGTTATGTTAGAATTATTTAGATTAGATTCGAAGTTCTGAGCGGATAATATAATAAAAATTATGATCAGCCTTTTTACTCTAGTCCTGCCGTGACACAGTCCCTGGAAAGGTGTCAAAACGTCGGAAATTCAAAAAACCAATAAATCAAAACTAGATAATTCTAAAAAACACCTGCCCCCCTACTCAAATAGCTAATTTTCTATACGTTCGCTTACTTAATGCTTAAAAATAAGCAATTAGACGATCAAGTCATACGTCGCAAGTTTATGTAAATCACAGACATTGTTGTATTGAACTGACGACACGTTATTTTAGATTTTATGTTATTGTTATTAATTTTTATTTTTTAAGTTAGCGAACAAATGGAAAATTGAAGAGTAGGGGAGCTGAATAAATAATATACGCACTGTAATCAGTAAATAGTAGTTTATGAAACTGACACATAAAGAGGGGTATTAAAACACGAGTGTGTGTTTAATAGTATCACACGAGTGTTTTAATACCTAGTTATGTGCAGTTTCATACACTACTTTATCTACACTCATACATTTGGGATTGAACCTACTAAATAAAAGATCAACGTTAGAAAAGAGAGAGAGAGAGAGACTTTGTTTGTATTAGCTAGGTACCTACCTTGTAATAAGTCATTTCCTTAGCTGCATCTAAAATATCGGGCAGAGTATTTTTTTTCATATTTTAAAGCAAGAATAAAAAAACCTACAAAATTCAGTAAGTATAACAAAATGTAAAAATTGAAATTAAAACTTTATTTGAAAGGCTTTAGAAATGGCGCGCATTCCATTAGAAAAAAAATGAGATGAGTGCATTCCAATAAACTAATCGCACTTAGTCATCGATTACCATAGAGTGCATTTTAATCATGGAAAATATGTGGGAAAATATCGTTGTTTTTTTTTAATGTTACGGCACTGCCTTCTTTTTGGATTTGCCCTGTATCGTAATGAGAAAAAAAGTTATTTTATGATGCAGTTGACTGCATCGTAATGAGTTTATTTTTTAATTTTACCTATCCACGAAAATAAAGTACGTATTTATATTATCTTTTTTGAATTCATATTTGGAACATTACGTTGTGAGTGTAGATAAAATAGTTTTATTTCTAATGAATTGTTACGTATATACGTTTGACGAATAATGACGCATTTTTATTTAAGTTAATTTTGTTAAGTTCTAAAATGCTCGTTATTATAAAAACACTTAACAGTTTTTTACTTGTTTCATTCAGATCATAAAACAATAGGTTTTTATTCATAAAACTAGTCTAGAATCTATAAATATTAAAACATTTTATTCCCAGACTCATAATATATTATTTAACTACAAGTCAATTAAGAATAATAAATCCGTTTGATTTCCGGGTTTGATTTTTGCTGTTAAATTAATTAAGTCATAGTTTTTTTGTTAAATTATTTTTATTCACATATAAACTGTTTGAATTGAGTCAATCAACTTCATCTTTATAACTATGAACTGTATATTGTTTTTATAGATTGCTTCTTAGAAACGATCACAGTGTCGAATGGATAAAAAATCTTTTTTGTTACTTACTCACGTAAATGGATTTTATGAGTAATCAAGGTACGTCTACTTCTTAACAAAGTCCCTTCGCACGATTTCGTAGCTAAATTTCGTAGTCGGCTTTGATACGGGAAAAAAAATCCTTTTCGAAGCTGGCTTTAAATGAGAATAAAATAGGTAGTTCCGTTTCAAAGCCGGTTACGAAACGGGAATAAAACACTCCTCTACCATGACTTTCTTTTACGTTTACGGTATAGTAAACGTAAAACAATTTGTATGAGACTCTGTACAGCACCTCCAGCAGTAGCGGAACTAAAATCCGTACCATGAGTTGAAGGCTAAAAATTTACTTTACCACATTCGTTTCAGTAGTTGTTAACGTACCTACCTACTGAGGGCTTAGTGCGAGTTGATGTCTTCACTTTTCGCTATCGAAAACTATCGTTTTCTCTCTTTCACTGGCATTGACTATGAGCAGTATATCTGATAGTTTTCGATAGTGAAAAGTGAAATCATCACCTCGCACTCGAAGTTGGCTTCTTACTGGGAGTAAAACAATCCCATTTCGTAGCCAGCTACGAAACCGGACTGTTTTATTCCCATTTGAAAGGCAGCTTTGAAGTGGGACAAACAGTGGTTACTTAAAGAAGTTTTTGTTCTGTTGTATTGCCCATAATCAAAGCCAACTCCAACTACGAAATCTGGCTACTAAAGGTCCGAAGGGAACAAAGTTAAATAAAGTTATAGCTGCCTAAGGCAGCCATTACATGGTCATGCAACTTGCAAGCGTCAGTCAAATTCCATCAGTCATGAATTACGTTTGACTGTTTGACTGATGGAAAGAACAAATCACATCATGCAACCATCAGTCACTACATTACACGGTAGGTTAATCGTCAGTCACAGCCCGTGACTGTGGTTAAACTGACAGCAAAACCTACCGTGTAATGGGTGCCATAGGTACAACACTATATCTTACTTTTTCTCTTCCTGGGATCTGTTAAAGGGATATTTTTGATTGAAGGTTACAAGTGAAGAAATTAAGAAAGTATATTTCTGAAGAAAAGGCGTGCACAGAGTATTGTTAGCACGGAAAGCAGAAAAAAAACGCGCGTAAAATTATTCGATATTGTAATATTGTATGGGAAATTTGTACAGCACCATCTACCGCCTAAAAGCGGAATAAAATTCTATTGAGTAGAAATGGGCAGACGATTTTCTGAAAACGATGAACTTTGAACTAAGTAATCCTTAAGTTAAATATTATACGAAAAACCAGCTCTTTAGGTAGGTAGGCAATAAATAGCATTTTGAATGCATAAAAATAAAAGTAATTATGATCCATGTAAAGGAAGGATTAGAGGACAACGCAACGTAACTTGAAATAAGTTTTCTCTTCGCTCAAGTGGAGGCAAGTTAACGAGGTGAAAGTTTAAGTTAAGTAAGTATAAGTAATTAAAAATCGTAAACATCATTTTAGAGGCGTAATTTGAAATGTACCCTTAGTACGAACACCTATCGAGAAAAAACTCGCGTAGTCACAGAACAAAGAAAATTTTTCTATTTTCCGTGCGCGTAATACTTAGTACTCGATAGAGTAAAAAATTATCTTTGGAAAAATTAATTTCGCTTTTCGGTGATAGATGGCGCTGTAAAAATTTCCAATACAAAATTACTCTATCGACGCGCGTTATTTTTCGATAGTTCGTGCTACGGATAGGTACTGATTATGTTTTTATGACAGAATTTTCTGGAATGTTACTTTATGTTTCGTACTATCCTGGCCAATTGATAATGCACTTGGCGGCCATGTTTTTAACCTCAAAGTAAAAAAATAAAAATTATTGTAAAATTTTTGTGTACCCGGACCCTATTTTATTGAAAATAAAAAGTAATTAAATAATTAAGATTTTATATTACTTATTATACTTATTATTACTTATTATTTTATTTTTCTCATTTCATTTTTAGTTGCGGATGACGTTAATATGACAAGGTTCCTGCACATGAGCAATTGGCGGAGATAATATTTTATATATTTTTATTATCAATAACTTGGGCCTTTATAAACCAATGTAGGTAACATTTATTTGCTTAAAGTTAATTATTATACTGAAGGTCTGTTTCATAGGTTTCAGTTAAGTCCCAGTCAACTAAATAATTTTTGAATAAATTATTAAAATAAATAGTTCGACAGACAAAACCATATGATATTCCTAACTTCATAACATAACGAATTTAGAAAAACTTCAACGAAAAGCGAATGAAAACATTAAAACACCAGTTTTAAATCCAGTGCTGATTACACTCCAAACATTTTTCGACAACAGTATGCTTCTAAAGCAATGTATATTAAACAAAACATTTTCATACTTAAAAAATATTATTTATTGTAAGACCACGTGGTATTGGACACCAGCGAACTCTTATCTTTTGAAACACATAGCGACCGAATAAATTATTAAAAAAATCAACACGCACTTATCTCACTTGACAGACATATTTATATTTGCATCATGCTGTTTTTTTAACTTCAAGATTATTTTCTATTGTATTATGTTTATCTGCCTTTAGTGCCTTTCCGAAATTAGTTCTGTCACCTTTTATCACAGTACTCTGTTTATTTTAATATTAGATCTACTATTTGATCTTTGAATTTTAATCAAGCAAATTTTTTATAGGTCCACAGCAAATATGCAGTATCTTTGACGTCACTATAGTGACGCAAAACCTTTTTTACCTATCCAAACAAGTGGTTAGTAAATTGTACCTTTTTGATGTATAAACAATAAGTAGTCCTATTTTTCAGGTAATTATTGGCATCTACTTAAGGTTAAACATTAGCACGTGACTCGCTACTGTAGGTACATAACGTGGTTTCCCAGGATTTTAGCTTAAATACAATATATTTTAACGTGTTCTGATAACTAACGGCAATAATTGTTCATTATAAACCATTCAAAGCAAAATTATCTCATTAAATGTAATATGTTTGTAGTATTTGCCGAATACAACTTTGTGTGTACAAATAAGTGAATAAGTACACATTGCATTTAATTAGCATCATTAATACAAGCGTATCTCATTAATATTTCAATTCAAAAAGTAACACTTTAAAGCAATCATAAATGCTAGGTTTTATGGTTTTGCGGCCCACTGATTCTACGATTAATATGCATTGGGCCCAGAAAGATTTTGAGTGATAATCAAAAGGGATTTTGCCTGGAAATAATTTGAATTGAGTTGATTTTTTCCAGCTAGTAGGTAGGTAGAGTTCCTATACCGACGACTATTGGACTAAAGACTGAATTTGAAGTAATTAAATCCAATTCCTAATAAACTAAAGAATTTCTCAATTTAAAACTACTATATGAACTTAACTGAATATTTTTGAGTTATTTGAGCCTCAGATCAAATAAAAAAGAAAGATGGAGCGTTGCGAACAATGAAGTGAGGCCGGTTTTTGATGGTACATGTGTGCGTACAAGGGGGCGGGCGGGGGCCGGGCGGCAGGGTTTTATATGGAAAGCCACGGCGTAGTTTCGCTACACGTGTGTGCGTGAACTGTGTATGTACACAGCCATGGCGTAGTTTTACTGGCCTCACCGCTTCGTTCGGAAGACTCCGTCTTACTTTTTTTATTTGGTCTGAGATTTGAGCTATGAAAAATTTACCGACAAATAGGTATATTGTACCCAAACTTGTATCTTTTAAATTGCGTGAATCACTATATAAGGTAAAATCGAAATATCTGGCATTCCAACTAATCTATCTTTGGACTTAATGTTCTAATCATGTAAATAAGGAAGTTTAACTACACCGAATTAATTTATTCACTAAAGGTTAGTCGGTTACTAACACTTGCACTCTGCTTTACATGACTACTATTAATGTTTCGATAACAATTCATAGTATAGGGGAAAGAAAACAGAGACTAAGGCTGGCCCCAGACCTACCGGTTCCGTTTCTTTGCTTTGCTGTGCTACCTTGCTTGAAAGACCGCCGGCCAACCAGGGTAATTTTCAATCTATCGCATTTTGGGACTAGACCAAATTGGCAAGATAGCCATTAGCTTGGTTTTATCAAATATCATCGCCTGGATTGCAAAGTAGGAAGCTCTTAGGAGATATGCCACCCTGAACATGGACTCCGATCGTTAAAAATAACTCGATCGCTTATTTATACAAGATGTTTGGTAAAGCCTTATAAAACTGAATATGGTAGATAGGGACCATAATAAAACTGAACAACTTTTACTATGGGACCAAATCTGAAATCGCGAAAAAAATTAACTGTTTCATACATTTTGATAATTTCGTTATTATTTTTTGTATAAAACAGCAGTTTTTTTAAAAAACGAAAACTAAAACTTCTCATCGCACCCCAGACGACGATATTTGATAACACCAAACTAATGGCTATCTTGCCAATGTGGTCAGGTCAAAATATGCGATAGATTGAAAATGAGCCTCTTGGCCGGCGGTCCATGGTAGAACAGCAAAGCAAAGAAACGGAACCGGTAGGTCTGGGGCCAGCCTAAAAAAGTAAGGTTAATAATTTGATAAGGAGTAGCACAAACAGCTGTCGAAAAAAATTACGCGCGCAAAATTTTCGATGGAGTAATTTTGTATGGAAAATTTGAATGGCGCCATCTACTATCGAAAGGCGAAATTATTTTTTCCATAGATACAAACTTACTCGATACGAGTAGTTTTACGCGCGTTTTTTCCTCGATAGCTGTTCGTGCTAAGGATACTGATGACAATAAAGTAATTATGAGGTTATTTATCTTAAAAAACTATATGCTTACAAAATGCTTATCACTTAGAAATATTGAAAAACCTACCACAAAATTCGAGACATTCTTAGTCGCCCCCTTAGCGTTGCCACTCCGGATGGCAACTGGGCATTTTACTTAAAAATCCGAGTCGCCACCCCTAGATATGTTGGCATAAAAATACTCTCAAACCATATTTTTCCATTTGTTGGTAGGAATCACATGGGCAGAGTTTGTTTGTAGAGTTGAAAGTACTTAAAAACTTTTGTTTTATTAAAAAAGTTTAATAACATTGAACATATACTCATCCACAAACTGTAAAATATTTGTTTTTTGCCGGTCGGTACATAAAAATATAATACATATTTCGAAAAGTGGGATTGAATTCTTCAATTTAAAACCAGTTCTGTCTCTGTACGCAAACTTTCTTCAAAGTAGGTCAAATATGCCCAATGACCTTTCTTTGTCTCTGTTCCGTAAATAGCTCCAAGAAAACAAACATAGTTGAGGACAAGTCGGTATATAGCAATTCATCCATTGGCGTCCAGAGGTCGCTACCGGTCAGAAGCTGATAACCCTCTGATGTCTATCTGTTTGGGTTCAATTCAACACTCATTAAGATCGGGGTTAGTCATGCAGGCAGGTGAAGTCAAAGTAACTTTGATAATAGGAACAGGTACCACATGTATGTATGATGTGCTATCGGCACATCAAGTAACACGTTGAACTGCGAACAGCTTTTATTAACGGTTAAAAGGTCTCATCTCAAGGTCAACATTGTATAGTCTGAGGTGTATATGACATCTCATCTGTAAATGTTTTGTTCATTAAGCTTTGTGGAAGAAAATAAATATTTTAACACATTTTATTAGGTTGCTTTCTTGGTTGTCTGTCCACAAAGGATATCATCCATTTTGGTCCAAATGTGAAAGTGCCGGCCAAAAAGCAAAAGTGCTTTATTCTGATAGATTTTGTCCACCTAAGCATTTCTTATTGCACCGCTATACTCGATTTTAAATAAGTTCTTCCGTGATCATGGCGCATGCAACTGCGCCGAAATATCGGAGTCTCAAAAATAAACAGGTACATGGTGTAAATCCCGACATAGTTTATTCTATCAAGTTCAAAAAGTCTGCTTTTTCATACATTTTGGCACAAATGTAAAAAAGTCGGCCCAAAAGCAAATTTTGATAGATTTTGTCCGCCTAAGCCTATTATGGCACCGAAGGTGTAGCACCGCTGCACTTGAATTTGAGTTCAAAAAGTCTGTCTTTTCATACATTTCGACACAAATGTGAAGCGGTGCTACATCTTCAGTGCCATAATAAAAAATGCTTAGATGGACAAAGACCAAGATCATGACGAATCGCTCTACACGAATACCAGATATAACCGTTGGTAATGACACCATACAGGTGGTCAGCGATTACATCTATCTTGGACATCGTTTGTCCTTTGATCGAGAAGCGCAGGTGAAGGAGATCGAAAGACGCATCGGATTAGGGTGGGCTGCCTTCGGTAAACTCGAGGACGTCTTCAAATCAAAACTCCCACAGTGCCTTAAGACCAAGGTGTACAACCAATGTGTCTTGCCTATCCTCACCTACGGTGCTGAAACTTTGACGCTCACTAAGCAGAATATGCACAAAATTAAGGTAGCACAAAGAGCAATGGAGCGTTCTATGTTAGGTATCTCTCTTGTTGACCGTATACCAAACGTCGAAATTCGACAAAAAACGAAGGTCGAAGACGTGGGTAGGCGGATAACGAGGTTAAGGTGGAGATGGGCAGGACACTTAGCTAGACGGGATGACGGACGGTGGACCAAGGCAGTTACAGAGTGGTGGCCAAGAGGAGCAACAAGGCCAGTGGGCAGACCACCGGCCCGATGGTCAGACGATATCGTCAAGTTGACGGGATCTCACTGGATGAGGCTGGCACAGGACCGTGAGGAATGGCGCTATAGAGAAGAGGCCTATACCCAGCAGTGGGTTGATGTGGGCTGAATATGATGATGATGATGATGAGATGGACAAAATCTATCAGAATAAAGCACTTTTGTCTTTTGGCCGGCACTTTCATATTTGGACCAAAATTAAACGTGGATGATATCCTTTAGCAAACGATCTTATACTATCTTCCCGATGAGCTAGAGACTTGAAACTTTGAACATAGGTCAGAACTGGAACGCAATGCAATATTATGGTGTCATTGAGCTGATCTGATGATGGAGCCGGAAGAAGGCCACAGGAACTCTATGATGAAGCCATACAACCCCATCGAGTTTGGGCTCGTTGGAATCGTCTTGACCAGTACTCCGATAGAAGATGGTGTATAGTTGTAGCTCGTTGACTAAAATGCAGAAAATAAAAATTTACAGTTTTTTTTTTTATTAAAACACTTTTTAAACGAACTAAAAAGTATAAAATAATATTTACAGAAGTTTAAAATCGAAAGGTGGAGCGCATTTTGTAAGATTAATTCATCAATATTATTATCTTTTGCGTGCGCCCCACATTTTTAGGTTTAAAACTTATAAGTATTTAATTTATATAAAACTTTACGGGAGATATTATTTTATAGGTACATTTTAGTTCGTTCTTAAAAACGTTTTTTTTATAAAAACATCATTTCATTTTCATTGCATAAACGTGGTTAAATTACATTGACAAACGTTCATCGTCTTTTCCATTTCTTTCTTACTCACAGTTTGTTTTAAGCACAGCTAAGTTGACTCTCTACAACTTAATTAAATTACTTCAAAATTCTAATTGTATGATCAGTTTTTAGTATGTGTAAATCCCGACATAGTTTATCCTATTTGTCACTTTGTATGGATTTCTATGGCGTATGCTTTATTGTATAATGAAATTATACATATAAAAATCGACAGTAATTTTTATGGGAAATTTGTACAGCGCCATCTATCGCCAAAAAGCAAAATTAAATTTTCCATAGATAATTTCTTTATCGATTTTCTCTCGATAGACGTTCGTGCTAGGGGTACACACTCTAGATCAAGTAAATAGGTACTCGCTTTGCTATAATTAATTATATCAATGTACCTATATACTCGTAAATATAAAACATGTTTCCTGACTAAGTTTTGTTAAAGAATATCAAACGCCATATTTCCGACCAAAGTTCCAAAGATTGAATACAAAAAACATCCAATAAAAAAGTTCTGTTTTGATCTCCTATTTATAGACTCATAAAACTGTGATATAACTAATAAAATATTTTAAAATAATAAATCCATTATTAACACTAAAATGGCGTAAGAAAAAGCAAAAAATGTATAGTAATAAGGAAATATTGCCGGCTGATGATTGGTCAGACAAAAAAAAATAATTAGAACTATAAACTCAGTATCGACCAGTCCGTTAGTTCGGTGAACGTGTAGACAAGGCAGTTTTCCGTAACAATTATGAATGAAGGACACAACACTTTTGTTTACTTTCTAAGGACAGTAATTTTGTTTATTTTATTTAATGTATGACTTCCTTGTTTATGGTTCAGCAACTTTATTTGTAGGGTTCCGTACCTAAAGGGTAAAAACGGGACTCTATTACTAAGACTCCGCTGTCCGTCTGTCTGTCTGTCACCAGGCTGTATCTCAAGAACCGTGATAGCTAGACAGCTGAAATTTTCACAGCTAATGATGTATTTCTGTTGCCACTGTAACAACAAATACTAAAAAATAGAATAAAATGAATATTAAACACGGGCTCTCATACAACAAACGTGTTTTTTTTGCCTTTTTTTGGTACGGAACCCTTCGTGCTCGAGTCCGACTCGCACTTGGCCGGTTTTTTTATTCGCGGCAGAAAACAAATAAAAGGTTTTTCTTTGTCACCCGTAGCACGAACATCTATCGAGAATAAAAACGCGCGTGTAAAATCGATCGAGCAGTTTTGAATAGAAAATTTGTAAATCGCCACAGACGGCGAAAAGAAACGCTAATTGTCTATGGAAAATTTAATTTCACTTTTCGGTGGTAGATGGAGCTATACTTTTCCATACAAAATCACTCAATTGATTTTTATAACGTGCATTTTTTTCTTGATAATATCTTGTGTTCGTGATACGGGTACTGTAACTGTACCCTTAGCACGAATAGCTGTCGAGAAAAAAAAACGCGCGTAAAAGTACTCAATAGAGTATTATTATCTATGGAAAATTTAATTTCGCTTTTCGACGATAGATGGCGCTGTACAAATTTCCTATACAAAATTACTCTATCTAATGTTTTAAGCGCGATTTATTCTGAGGTCTCGTGTTCAATCCCTGACTCGGTTAATTTAGAAAAAAATTTTTTTTTTTTGTATTGTGATCATTTTAATGTTGCCATAAAAACCGCAGTCATACTGACTTACCACTTATAACTGTGTCATTCAGTTATCCACGACCTAACATAACAATTTTCTAAAAATATCTATCTGTGACTAACCTATTATTTTTTGCATAAAAAACAACATAATCATTGGCAAAAAAAACACGATTGTTGCCATAAAGTCTAGTATAATTAAGGAAATATTCCACTAGTCTAAATGTCAGCATTAATAAAATAAAACAACATACTTAGACCTCTCTAACATAAATGCATTTGTCGTAAAAACGAACATAAAAACTGCATAATTCAGTGGATTCTTTAAATAGAATCTGCATCGAGCCCTTGAACTAGCTCCGTTCAATGCCCCTATATGTTTTCTACTAGCCAATTTATATTCGTTTAACGATAACTTTTAATTACTAGTGACTCTGTAAAGCTATAGACCTCGCGTTTCTGACATTTTACCATTGAAAATGGTTATCAGATGCAAATCGCCTGAGACGTATTTTTGGCCATATCTCCGAGGATTTTGGGAGGATCGAGATGGAATAATAGTACCAAAAGTTAAGGAATTTATCGAATTTTGCAATTTCGGGTTTTTGGGGGGTTTGTTTACTAAATTGTAAATATTTCGGAAAAAACCGACTTATAAATTTTTTAACATTTTTCGAAAAGGCTGAATGTCGAAATGTTCAAAAATCTTCCCTATATCTCCGCCATTTTGAAAAAAAACCTAAATTGATAACAAAATGTATATTAATTATAGAACCTGCTTACAAAACATCACGAGAATCGGTTGAGAAATGCGACCTACAGGAGAATAGACGGACAGCTGGAAAGTCGGACAGTGGGACAGAAATACGAAACCATTTTTGTCCTAGCTGAAACGGAGACGTGTCGCTGGCGCCTCGCGCTCGCTCGGCCAAGTTAGTTTGTTACCTTTTTAACCGACTTCAAAAACTTTGAAAAGGAGGAGGTTATCTATTCGTCGCGTATATTTTTTTTTATATGTGTACATACATATAAAAAAAATATATACGCGACGACCGATTACTCGAAGACGGCTGAACCGATTGAAATGATTCAAACGTTATAACATGAGGTTTGTTCCCAAGTTAGTCCCATTTTCTGAAATTTTGAAATCGGTTCAGTAGTTTTCAAGTAATCTTGAAAATACTGTCGTTTTCGTTACCATTTTTATATGAATTGAGAACGATCTTCAACCATTACTTTTTGTTTATGAACCGATTTAGACAATTCTTTTTTTGTTTGAAAGAATATACCTTAAGAATGATACCATATTAATTTCATTGGTATTAGACTTTGGATTTTGAAGATACACGAGGGAACTCCTCAAAATCAAATAGGAACTGTACAGTGATTGAAATATTGGTAGGTTTGTTATTGTCAAGGACGTTCTGGACTAGAGTTGAACTGCGAAGACCCATCGGAACACCTGTGGACATTGAGTTACTCGGGGTATACCATTGAAAAATGTGAAACATTATACTTAACGTTTTATTTTATAAAATCATCGTATACATACCTACCACAAAAAAGTTTAAAATAAAAAGCTTTTTAAAAAAAGTAAAACCTCCTTCAAAAACCTTAAAAAAACAGCTCTATAAAAAGCAAGAAATAATCTTCAAATCGATTAATTAAAACACGTCTATTGAAGTCGGGTGGGGCTTTAAGAATATAAACATCACAATAAGTAAAAAAAAATACTTCCAGCTCCACCCGACTTCAATAGACGTGTTTTAATTAATCGATTTGAACATTATTTCTTGCTTTTTATAGAGCTGTTTAAAGGTTTTTGAAGGAGGTTTTACTTTTTTTAAAAAGCTTTTTACGTCTTAATTACTCAATCAATCGACATATACTATCCCCGTCAATTGGTAATGCGCTGGAACCTTGTCAAATTAACATACACATCATCGTCATGCGCAACTGAAAATGACAAAAAACAGTAAAATTATAATAGGTAATATAATATATTAATTATTGAATTCTTAATTTCAATAAGATAGGGTCTAGGTATATGAGAAAATTACAATTGTTTTTCGTTTTTGAGGTTAAAATCATGGCCGCCAGGCGCATTACCAATTGACGCGGATAGTACAACGGAATTTTATTAATGACTAAACCAGAATATGGTAGATTGGGACCATCAAACTGATCAATTTTCGTACATTTTCGTATTTTCGTTATTAATTTTTCTATGGAACAGCAGATTCTTTTTTCGCGATTTAATAGTTGGTCCCATAGTAGGTAAGTAATAAAGAAATAAAGTGGTCATTTCTGCTAACAAAAATGTTTAGAAAACTATAATAATGTTCTATTTTTTACTATTGATAAGTACCTACTATTCTTGTCAATTGGTAATGCGCCTGGCTGCCATGATTTTAACCTCAAAAACAAAAAACAATTGTATTTTTTTTATATACCTAGGCCCTTTTTTATTGAAAATAATAATTCAACAATGAATATATTAGATTACCTATTAGAATTTTCTTGTTTCATTACATTTTTTGTTGCGGATCACGTCGACGTGGATGTTAACGTGACAAGGTTCCTGCGCATTACCAATTGACGGGGATAATATTTGTCTATTCGATGTAATACCAAAGCGATTGATGCAAGTATATTTTTAATCATCGAAGTGACGAGCTTCTCTATTCGTGAGATAAAAACGCCAATTTCATAGGGCCCCTCCTATGAAATTGTTGTTTTATCTCACTAATAGAGAATGGCCCAATACTGTTTGATCAAAGATAATCTAAAACTATTTTTGTATAAAATTGTATTAGCACGATTCTTGATAATATCAATGAAACATGTTTAATGAAATCCATTATTTGTCTAAGTTGCTTTACACTTAATGTCTACTGTTCCGGATTTTTTCTATAAAAAATAGTTAAATAGCCAGATCCTTGATTAAAACTAGCATATCTTGTAAATTACTTAAGGCTAAGTTATATACTTATTTTACGTAAAATTGTTACTTTTTAGTTACACAACAAAGGAAGAATGATATGATTAAGTCACCCACACACTTACCTATCAACTTCTGAGGTTTTACAATTATTTTAACTTAAAAAAATGAAGATTAAAGCTCTACAATCTCTACATTACAATAATTAGTACACACAGTAATATTTTTACAGAAACAACTGTCACATATTTTCGATAATCCATTACAACAAGCAACATGACAACAGTACCCCTAGCACGAACAGCTATCGAAAAAAATAACGCGCGTAAAATCATTCGATAGTGCAATTTTGTATGAAAAATTAGTACAGCGCCATCTACCGCCGAATAGCGAAATTAAATTTTCCATAGAAAATTCTCTATCGAGTAATTTTACGCGCGTTATTTTTCTCGATAGCTGTTCGTGCTAAGGGTCCAGATAATTATTAAAATAATTCAGCGAACGACACCACCCCATTAACGTTTAACCAAAAACTTTCCTAAACAAACTTTTTAGTTAAACTAGTTATAAAATTGGTTAAACCAGATCTTCGTTCATTCAAAAAGGCCTTGTAGAAGATTAAATTCCTCAATGAAGCACCTTTTTTATACTGAAGAAAAACGCATTTACGCGTCCCCCCCACAGGTGAGTGGGAAGGGGGTAGCACCTACCAAGAAGTAACTTTATCAGATAGCTACTCTGGATAAATACATTTTTATAAAAGTCAATAAAAGCGTACATGTTAAGCTTGTATTGTCACTTGTAAATAAAATGTTACCAAAAATAATTTTAGCAAATCAAAATAGCTGCATTTAAGTTAATCGAACCAGGAAGTGAGTTGATTAAACGTTTTTTCATTAATAAATACAAAAAAACGATCTGTACCGTCACAGTAATATTGTCAGGGGCTTTGACTTTGACATTGGCCTTGGTTTTACACCTAGGTTAAAGTGGTTAAAGCAGAGCCGGTTTTTAAATTATACAGAATCTTACTCAATAAGTACTTAAGTGACTAGAGATTTTTAATGGAAAATGCGAAATCGTTCGCGAGGACTGCTGTGGACAGTTTTTTAGGGTTCCGTACCCAAAGAGTAAAAACGGGACCCTATTACTAAGACTTCGATTTCATCCTGTAGATGAGAAATTGAGTAATTATGTTTGTGTGTTTGTTACGATTTCGTTCGATCATCATGTGTGTACGTACGTACACGTTGTCAGAGGTACAGAAAAGACCATATTCATCCAGAATAAAAAGTACTGTTTTCCCGAGAGAAAGAAAAAACCGGCCAAGTGCGAGTCGGACTCGCGCAAGAAGGGTTCCGTACCAAAAAACGGCAAAAAACACGTTTGTTGTATGGGAGCCCCCCTTAAATATTAATTGTATTCTGTTTTTAGTATTTGTTGTTACAGCGGCAACAGAAATACATCATTTGTGAAAATTTCAACTGTCTAGCTATCACGGTTCATGAGATACAGCCTGGTGACAGACAGACAGACAGACGGACAGACAGACAGACAGACGGACAGCGAAGTCATTGGCAATCTTTTAAATAAGAATCTAACCGCGATATCGATAATGAGGTGACGTTCGATTTTACAGGCGATTGTCGATAAAAAGCTCTAGACGACAGTCGCCTAGCAAGTCACCCGGAAAATCGACCCGTGCAAACGTCCCCATGATCAATTTACCGGGCGACAATAGGGAATATGCATCAATTTTTTTTAATCTTAATCTAAAGTATAATGAGTGAGAAAATTAACTGTAATATTAAAACTTTTCTCTTGCGTTTTTTTCTCGTGATATAGTTAATTGAAGTTAGCGCGCAGCTGCACCCGCCGAAAACGCTCCATACAAAACGGTGACGTCACACATCACGTTTCAGGTGTGTTTCGGCGCGTTTAATATGGAGTTAGCCAATAATCTTCAATTATCTCCCTAAATTTTGCGTTTAAGTACATATGTGTCTTACAAAATATTATTTCTTATTCGATATTCTATCTGACTGTAAAGTGCATTATATCCGAAAATGAAAAAAAAATATCGTTAATTTCCCCTGATTTCATCGTGTGATAAAACTAAAATAAAACAATTTTTTTTATTTTTTTCCTGTTCCATCATGTTTTTATAAGTGTCCGCAGCGATCAAGCTCAATTTCATCAAAATCGGTGACTTATGCATATTCCCTATTATCAATTTAGCGGTTACATTAATAGTAAATTATTACAAAAAAAATCGGACTAAAATCATTAAAACGGACTAAAAAGTAAAAAATAAATTCTTCTGTAAATATTTATAACCCTACAGAAACTTTAAACCTTAAAACGTGGGGCGCATTTTGTAAAATTTATCATCCATATTGTCTTTAGCATGCGCCCCACGTTTTTAGGTTTACAATTTCTATTGGTTAGGGTTATAAATATTTACAGAAGAATTTATTTTTTACTTTTTAGTCCGTTTTAATGTTTTTAGTCCGATTTTTTTTGTAATAATTTAGTCCGTTTTAAAACGTCAGATCAGCTCAATGATACCATAATATTGCATTGCCTTCCAGTTCTGACCTATGTTCAAAGTTTCAAGTCTAGCTCATCGGGAAGCTAGGATAAAATCGGTCGCAAACTTTGTGGAGAAACAAACACAAACAAACGAGAAAGCAACCTAATAAATGATTGCTAATGACTTCGATTTCAAACCGTATATTATTAAAATATACAGGGTGTTTGATAATAAGCCTCATAAAATAAAGCCGAATACGGTAGATAGAGTAGGTATCATGTGTACAACCCCGGAAAAATATTATAAAACCTGAAAACGACCACTCAAAAAAACCTTTTTATCATAAACTGCATGTGGCAACTCTAGACCGAAATTGTTGCCATTTCATTAATGATGTAAAAAGGTAGGTGATATATCTCTGTATTATGTTATTTCGAAATATTTCAATAATATGTTTACCATAAAACCAAGTTTTACTGTGACCCTGTCCTTGATAGTGCAAATATTGCGTATGGTTGTGTCACCCAAGGTCGTTACTTTCACGAACCAAGGTCAAGAGTAGACTGTCATAGATCACCACTTCCTGTCTTCTAAGAACTACATAATATCTACAAACTACTTATTGCTTTGCCGAATTGTTTTTCGTATAGGGAAATCAGTTATTTATAGTGGTTTTTTTGTTTCATTTATTGTTACAATACATTACACATAGCGAGAAGAACCGATGGCCGTTGGGGCGAAAAGGTTCTTGAATGGCGACTGCGCACCGGACGACGCTGCGTGGGTAGCACGCTAAGGTCGCGGGAAGCCGCTGGATGCGGGCAGCGCAGGACCGATCGTCGTGGAGATCCTTGGGGGAGCCCTATACCCAGCAGTGGGTCTCGAACGGCTGATATGATGAATTACCTAATAACGAAAAAGTCCACAAAAGCTATTTCGTTTAAATCCAAAGAGTACTAAGAAAATGGATTCTCTAAACTCTAAAGTACAAAAAATTCTTAGAATACCGTTAAACTAGTCACAATTTCGACATAACAAGTTTTCATGTACTTAACTACTTATTAAAACCTGTCAATAAACTTCCGAGAATGATAATCACGTCACTAACGACAAACAGACCAACTTGTATTCTATATCAAAAGAGTAGGGCTAGTAAATAAATAAATAAATAAATATTATACAACATCGATCCGACGACGCTCCGTGGGTAGGCCCCCGACAAGGTGGACCGACGTGAGGGTGAAGGTTGCGGGAGCCACTGGATGCGGGCAGCGCAGGACCGATCGTCGTGTAGGGTTGTTGAAAAAATATCGATATATCGATATTTTTTATACGATATATCGATATTTTTAGCCGATATATCGATACAAAATAACCAATATCGAAAATCGTATCAGAAACGATATATTTTTATTTATTTTACTATCATTACATCACTCTAAAGTTGCTAGAATCACAGAATAACTAATAGTACAAGTCTAGAATACAAAGCCATAGAATGCGTTTATTATTCCTATGGCGTTATGTTGGCAGTACCTACCGTCATTGTAATCTTATTGCGATGGAATAAGGTTCAAAATTGAATAAATTTACGGGATACCAACATAACGCCAGAGGTGATAACCGATGAAACGCACTCTAAAAGATTGGAATGGAAAAATGGAAAAACAACTTATCTGTACTTTTATCATAATTCATTATTGATATTTTTTTATAAAACCATATTGTACATGACTTGTACGTTTTTTGCTCTGCGTTGAATATCTGATAATAAAATATTCTTTTTTTTTTAGATTTTCATGCATTCGTTAGAGTAATGTATGTTGTTTTATAAACTCTATTGATATTATTGAGCTAGACTGAAATAAATACATTATTTTAAAACCGCAAATGTTCTTTGAAAATTCGACCGATATATCGATATATCGATATTTTTTTCGCGATATATCGAGGCCGATATTGATATTGTTATAAATATCGATGTATCGATATATCGATATTTTTTTCACTTTCGACATCCCTATCGTCGTGGAGACCCTTAGGGGAGGCCTATACCCACCAGTGGGTGTGGTGCGACTGATATGATGATGATAAGTTTTCATTTAACTCCTTCTAAAAACATGTCAGTAAACTTCAGAGATTCCGAGAATAATAGTCACGTCACCGGTCACCCGTAACAACAAACAGACCACATGTCGTATCGTATCACGTGATCTATATATAAGTTCGCATAATGCGTAAGCGCACTTATCAATAAAGGTCAAATTTTATCTCCCGTTTGTTCTGTAAGCAGATCACTGTAATCAATACAAGTTAGTTAAATTAAAATTAGGCGTAATTAATTATATTCTTTGTGTAGTGGTGAAAAGAAAACATTTATCATCATAATATCAGCCGCACGACATCCACTGGGTATGGGCCTCCCCCAAGGATCTCCATGACGTTCGGTCCTGCGCTGCCCGCATCCAGCGGCATCCTTCACCCTCACGTCGGTCCACCTTGTCGGGGGCCTACCCACGGAGCGTCGTCCGGTGCGCGTCGTCATTCAAGAATCTTTCCGTCTCAACGGCCATCGGTTCTTCTCGCTATGTGTCCTGCCTACTGCCACTTCAGCTGAGCAATCCTTCGAGCGATGTTGGTTACCTTTGTTCTCCTACGGATCTCCTCATTTCATGCCGAAAGAAATGAAATGAAAGGAAAACATTATTAGTCTATAAAATAAATCTTGACTTATTTTAGCTTTTGAACGTCGTATTATTATTTTTATTAACCTTACTTCAAGTAATTTTAACCTTATTAGAATATACTATATCGGGATTTTATTACATGTTTATAACTGTTTAGTACCTGCCTACTTTTTGTCTAATTTTCAAAATCTATCACTTTCATTAGACACATGGATGTGACACATTGTTGCATTTCTTTGGTAAGTTTTTGTTTGTGCCAAAAATAAGCATCATTGAATCACATCCCGAAACTTCGAGCAACAAAGGCTTCGTTTTTCAACAAAGGCTTCGTTTTTCACGAAGGGAGAAGCCTTAGCGATTAAACTCTATTCAAATTATTCTGGCATTTTTTGCGGGGGGGGGGGAAATGCACACAAGTGCAGTTCCGCATACCCACATACAAAAACAACACTGTAATGACGACACTCACACATAAAAAATTAAACAAAACAGCAAAAAATTGTGTACGGATGAGTCACACATCAAAATATGACACGTTTTTGACATAAAGGGCTGGGCTCAACTGTCGATGCAGCAATATCGATACGGAAAAAGGAATAAAGGTTACAAACACACCTCGTGAAAAAAAAACTCATCTCGGTTCTTCGTATAATACTTACGGCTATTTGCACTAAACTTAAGAATCGCATAATAGTCAGGAGGCAAATATTTAATAAGTCGTCTCCTTCACGATTTTCGTCGGACTCTCTTCTATATACCTAAAACTGGTATGTATGTGTTCCTTGTGCTCTACAAAACACGAAACTGACGGTTTTAAGAGGAGGAAGTGGGGACAGGCATAGCTATGACGTCACAAACATGGCGCCGACCGTAACAAGTTTTTCTTCATTTCTCGAGTTTTATTGCATCAATTTCGTTGTTTGATATGTCATTTGAAAGGTTATTTAATTGTCTATGATTGCTTTTTTGAAAGCTCGGTTCTTCGAGAAATGAAGAAAATCTTTGTGACGTCACAGCTATGCGTGTCCCCACTTCCTCCTCTTAAAACCGTCAGTTTCGTGTTCCATAGAGCACAAGGAACACATACATACCAGTTTTAGGTATATAGAAGAGAGTCCGACGAAAAATCTCAAAATGCTTCGACGCCACCTAACTATAAGTCTTTCCTAACTATAACTCGACCAAATTAAAACGGTGTCATGAACTTAGCTGTCATGCAGCTTTCATGCGCCTAATTATCTTGCTCGAGTTGTACTTTGGAAAAAACTAGGCGATTCTTAAGTTTAGTGCAAACGGCCGTTAGTCCCTCGAACTAAATTCCCTTTTTATTCACTTGTTGTATAATCTACTATTTCGACATTTATTTCGCGATATCTGTCTCGCTCACACCAGTGCAGAGCAAATCATGCAAAAATCTCGCAAATTAATTTGACGCAGAATCAGGGCCAGATTGACCAACACTTTATCGACAAACATTATTTAACGGTAACATCACTAAGTTGTCCATCGGCGAGAACTCGGATTTATCTAGCGACAGATCTGAAATTTGTACGGACGAGCCATGGACTAGCAGACCCGATGTCACTGAACAAATCTGACAACTAATCAAGAATTAAATATACGAATTTAATGTTTTAATGTAAACAAATAGCAATAATATGATACAAATTTACTTTCATGTGAAATGTAACACCATCTTTTTGTATACTTGATGTTCGAGACCTCTTTTAACAGCAAAAACCTCATCAAATCGACATTTTAAACAGAGCAGCGTTCACATGCGCGACTGGACTCGGTCTAGAAAGAAATCCGGGCGCAACTGGTTTTAATAATGCGTATGCCCATTTGGGCTTGTACTTCGGCAGAGGGGAACGCTTCGTATGGCTTCTCTTTCTGTAGAAGCCCGTCTTACTCTAAGTCCCGAAAGCGAATGCGATAGATTTTGAAATAAGACAATTCCTTCGATTTGAGACTCCAATATTTCGGCGCAGTTGCATGCGCCATGATCACGGAAGAACAGTTCTTCCGTGATTATGCGCATGCAACTGCAATAGATAGGTATGATAAAAACATATCGGGAAACATAATCTCTCTCATATTTTTTTTTCTTTAATTTCTTGCTTTGAATGCCTTAATTTGGCGATCGAAGAAAACAATCTACGCTATCAAAAGGTAGACGTTTTAAGACCATGGTTAGCGAAAATACATTTTCATAGCGAAGTACGATAACGCAATTTCACAAATTTTCGCAAGACCAATAATACACCATCGAAATAGTTAGAAAAATATCCATCAAAAAGATTCCACTTGCTTTGCAATTTTTGCAATCTGTGCGTGAACATTACGTAATAATTTTATCTTCTACTTAATTTAATGATTTATCGCTACGCCTCCAACGATGTTTACTATAGAATTTGTATAAAGATACAATTTAATTATAAACTACAATGTAAATATGAACAATTGTGTAGAGTTGTCCTCTAAATTCTTTATCAAGTTAGCAAATATTAGTTAAACTTACTGTCTGCGTTGGACATGTTAGACATTTCTTGTTTTGCAAGTTAATATTACAACAAGGCTATGTGTTCTATAATTATAGTAAAAATTTATATTAATTTTCATTTATAAGTAGGTAGTGAAAATATTTCTACTAGCCAAAATTCTCATTGATTGAGATACCTATATACAAAATCATAGCTAAATGGGTAGGATCTTAGAGCAAGACGGCCTTCTGTATCCGCGATGCTCGAAGGGTAGGATGAATCAAAATCTCTTTTTAAACCTCTTTGCTGATAAGTTTCTTGCGCCCATTCTTCTTGTCAGCTAAAAAAGTCTCCAATGGTAGGAAAATATAGATAAATTCAAAAGCACTTAATTTCAAAGTTTATTGAATAAAGTGTTTGTCAATTTCAATCTATCAAAGTCTCTTTAACACCATGGTGTCGCTGTCACCTGAAATCTGAAATCTTGGGTTTGACCCCCAGCTGGTTTAATTTAGAAAATGAATGAAAAATTTTCTTATCGAATGAGGATTAGTTAGTGGCCACCTCTGGTGTTAAAGTTTATCAAGCCGCCTGTAAGGCCTCCGACTTGGCTTAACGACTGTTATCACATAGCAATAGCTGGGACCGACAGTTTAACGTGTCCTCCGAAGCACGGAAGCGCTCAGTTGTAATGCCACATTAACGGTCACCCATCGGATACCATGATGGACTGAGCGTTGCTTAACAAACGTGATCGAGTACAGTCTGTTAAGTACCGCCATGAGCGCTTCAATATGAACAAGATTACATAAATTTGTATTTTGTTTGAAATTATAATTTGAAATAGTAAAGATACTGATTGTTTCGAATTTTCCTGAGTAAATTTTTGCGTTTTATTTTTATCAAGAAGCGATTCAGTAGGTAAACACTAGACAGTTGGTAACAATAAACGTAGGAAAGTTTCCAGTTTTCTTGGCATTTGTCTTGGCAATTAAATAGAGGGCTTAGGTACAGCGGAATGTTTGCCGTCTTTATATAGAAACCTGTTTGGTTTTAATGTTTGAGCGACCTCATCACTGATGAAGATCTTATTTTACTCTTCATTGCAAAATGGTTCTGAAAATAGTAACTGTAGTCATATTGGGAAATTTAATGTAAAGTATCCATTAACTTGGCGACCGCGCACCGGACGACGCTCCGTGGGTAGGCACCCGACAAGGTGGCCCGACGTGAGGGTGAAGGTTGCGGGAAGCCACTGGATGCGGGCAGCGCAGGACCGATCGTCATGGAGACCTTAGGGGAGGCCTATAACCAGCAGTGGGTGTCGTGCGGCTGATGATGACTCCATTAACTTAGTTCAAATTCGGAAAAATTAACCTTGAGGGGTTATGAGGTCAACTAACTTTCGGAACGTGAGTTCGTCTGTGTGGAATTTAATTTTTGTGAGATTTTTTTAAAAATCTTTCTAAGTCATGATTTCTACTTCATAATAGCTCTGCATATGCCAACTTTCAGCTCGATCCAGTGTGCAATAATGTTCAGTGACTGTCAGATCTTTCCTTATTGGAGAAAAATGCCTTCTTGTTTAGTTTGTGCTGTAACCGTGCCGTTTGTTGTTATTAATTTCCATTACGCAAACTCTTAGCTATATTTGTCATTATCACCATTGTCAAACATCACACGACGACGACCTTTTCTGACCGATTTGTGGGCGTTGTTTGATATTAGTTTTTGTAATACGTCATCATGAGATAAATATTTTATAGCAAAACTTACTTATTAAAAAAAATACATTTTCACTCCTCTTGCTCAAAAAGTCCGTCATTGTAAGGTACAAGAGTCAGGATAAAATAGCATAAATACCCCTAGGGGATAAAGTTTTTTCTTTTTTAATGTTTGTCTATTACCAATGAACCTACTAAAACGAAAAAGTCTTTATTCATAATTACGAATGAAAACTCGCTCGATTTTTGAAAATGGAACTAAAAGCAGCGATCTCTTCGGTGAAATCATAGACTTATTTATACTCTGTGACTTTTAGTTTAAAATGCGTGCATTGTGTTTCTTAGCTGCTATTATAAGTAGAAATTAAAAAAGGCACTGGCGCGAAATCTTTAGAATTTTTCTCTAATTCCAAACTGATTGAATTGTGTGACTGCAAGTAAGTAATAGAATAGAAATAATTTTAATCTTTTGCTGTCAATCACAAATTGCGTATTTAAATACTGTATGAAAAGTTTATGAAGTGGAGGATAGAAAAACGAGTGGATTCGTTTACGGAAGTATAAACTATAGGTATTTAATATTGGATTTTATTTTTTCGCAATCGTAGTGAAAAGTAGAGTGTAACACACGACGCTAAAACCCATTGTAACTCGGTTTCTATTTATTCCCTCGCTAAAGCTCGGGAATAAAACTACCTCGTATGCAATGGGTCATTTTAGCGTCTTGTATAACAATCTACTATATGTAGGTACTCCACAGATAATACAGGAAAAACGACACATCTCTCAGAATGTCGATATTAAAAATCTATATTTGCGCGTCACCTCGACCTCGCAGTTTTATTGTTCAATGGATTTTTGGCAAAACAACGTTAAATTACGTAAAGAATTGTGTCGTTTCGTCAGTTTCGTTGCGTCTATAAATAATCTAGAAAGAAAGATCATTCACAGACACAGTGGAAATGTAAACAGTAGGGTCATTGGTATTGCCTAATAGAGGTCGAGAAGTATTTTATTGAATTTGTTTTTATCAATTGTGTTATTAATCGACCGAGCGCGAAGCGTAGCTTCGTTTCAGCTTGTGCAAAAATGCTTTCATATGTCTGGCTGTCAATCTGTTCTCCTCTAGAGGTTGCATTTCTCAACGGATTCTCGAGAAATTTTGTAAGCAGATTCGATAATTTATTATAAAGATTTTATTGCAGATCCTATTTTCTGAATTTTTTCGAAAAAAAAACACGCCATTTCTTTAAAAATGTCACAAACGCGAAGTCAGCTTTATTTGGCTTGGCAAAGTTGGTAACTTGGATTTAAATTAAGTAACCTAAGTTTTTATGATATTACCACGGATGCACCACTAGTACATACAGTTCCAACACTGTCCTGGCAATGATTGCTGGTAGGCTCGACTGTCCTTACATCTGGCATTGTTCAAAAAGGCATGTCGCCAAGCCAATGCCGGACAGGAAGTACTGATAGCTTCTGTAAATATCGTCTTTCGGGTGTCTGTTTTATGTTAATGTTATTGCTTAAATTTAATTTTTTCTCGTTTACCTTTATATTATTTTTCAATGTGACATTACGGTTTTAATTTTTATTTTTATTTAATTAATTTTGACATGTTGATTTATTAATTTTGGTATTTGATGACATAATTTTGTTTGTAAATTTTTAACAATTCTTTATCCATAATTTTTAATTTGATTTATTTTAACATTTTGAATTGTATTATTTATTTATTATTTATTTTAAATTTTTGAATTAATACAATTTTATGTTATTATAATTTTATTTCTAATGAATTTGTAATTAAATAGGTACCTAGTAATTTTAATAATTGTATTGTAGAAAATTTGCCTGATTAAATGATAATTCATTCATTCACTAGTAAGAAAAGCCATAAGCGCTACCGCACACAGGCGACTTTTGTCTCCGCAACTATTTTGTCTCTCACATGATTTGTATGAAAAGTTGCCGACGACTCGCTTCGTGTGCGCGCTTCCATTTAAACCTGTGGACTTGAGACTAGAGATGTTACGAATGTAAAATTTTGTACATTCGCGAATGCGAATGCGAATATTTAGGATGCGAATGTGCGAATTCGAATGCGAATGCGAATGTTAAGACATCAAGTATTACAAAAACCATATGAATTAATAAATAAATATTTTTTATTACTAAAACGGGAAAAACATAGGTTTATACAAAATTATAATATACATACCTATAATTTATGACGACATCCATTAGTGAATTAAATTTGTAAAAACTTGCATGCTTTTAATGCACATGTGCACTCATATAGTATTGTAAGAGTCGAAGTTCAATAAAGTAAAATAAAAAAAACGCTATCGCAATCACTTTTCTTTCCCGGGGCACCAGGATACCATAATGAAAAACTGTCTAATTTTCACAAAATACTTTAAAACACAATGAATTATTTGTTTACCAAAAAGAGGAATTACAGTAGACTGGCAACTAAAAAAAAAACAATCAACAAACCAAGCAACAGTTTGGACCCTGTGGACCACATCAACAAGCAATCACAATACACAAACCACCTACCCGTGTGAAATAAACGCTTTCTACTGGTTGAATTAATGAAGTTATGCACACATTCGCATTCGCATAAAATTCGCATTGATTGATGCGAATACGAATGTCGATGCGAATGTTTAAATCAATGCAAACCATTCGCATATGCGAATGCGAATGCGAATATTCGTAACATCTCTACTTGAGACAGAGACAAAACAGTTGCTGGGCGACTAAGTTGCCTGTGTGCGATAGCGCTTAAAGTTACATTTACATACCTTAATTTTTGATTATACATATTCTATCAGCAGATATATTTAAGCAAAGACTTGCCGGTAAACGAAACCAAAAAGTGACCAATAAAATTTGATTTTTTGTGTAAAATCCTGCTCCTGATTTTTTTTGTTTCATTGATTTAAGGGAAACGTAAGTACTGAGTATTTGTTTTTGGGTAGGTGTACGTACTTATTCTTGTTTGTCACATACATTAATATGTAGCCAAAATAAAAACTATTTTATTAGCAAGTTTGACCTGCGAAAATAATAGCTATAGGTATCTATCATCTCCTTTAATAGATGTTAAATTGTTGTTGACGTAAATTCTAAGTTCACGTGATAGGTTTAGGCAATGTTATCTAATTAACATGTTATTGAAATCAGAGTTACGTCATTTTCAAGTGCAAGACTGTTATCTGTGATCGAAGGCTGTTATTTTTAGGGTTCCATACCAAAATGGTAAAAGGGAACCCTTATGTCGCGACGAACGCGAAGAAGTTTGAACTTGGCGCCAATGACACAACTGTCACTCCAATGACAGTACTACAGTAAGTGAAATTCTTTCTAACGAATAAATAAGTTTATAGTGATTCAAGATAGGAAGCCGGGCTGAATATAAGCTAAGTATTTAAACCTGACAAGACAATAATTACGACAATAAGTATTAACTGTGGAATGACAAATTTAACTTGATAAGACTAACTAACCTCAAATTATGATAACTGTTTGTGTGGCTTTAGAGAGATCTGATCAGGTCTGGGATGTGATCCATGGCGTAACTCTATTGCAATGGTTTATTAAAGTAAATGGGGAATGAGATACGCCATGGATGGAACGTCCCCGCGGGTGTTCCTCAAGTGGGTTGAACACAGAAAAAACACTACAACCATTTATATGCAGGAGAGTCAAAGATATTAAGCAAATCGATAATCTTATTACAAGATACGTCCCTTCAGAACACAACCCAGCAGATAAGGGCACAAGACCAACGAACACAAAGGACAACAATAAAAACTGGATTAAAGGACCGAACTTCTTAACAATGAATCCTACACACTGGCCATCACAGAAGACTATACCTGAAGTTACAAATATAAAATCGCTGGCTGTTATTTCTGGAGCTGGGGAGGGTCTCATCGAGAGAGAGGATGACACTATGAATGACGAGAATGATGATCTCGTTGAGAGAGTGGATGCCACCCTGAAAGACGAGAATGATACAATAGAAAAGGACCAAACAGCCCAGATAGAGAATAGAATGACAGAAATAAAACGATTACAAGAAGACCACTTCCCTGAAGAATGCAAAGGAAAAGAAACAAACCTCAGCAGAAACCTAAAGTTATTCAAGGACAGGGATGGAATACTAAGGTCCGAGGGGAGGATGCAATATGCGGATTGGACATATGACAAGAGATACCCCATACTGATTCCAAGAAACAGTGAATTCACTAGAAAACTTATCAAGGAAATACATGAGAAAAATAAACATGTTGGAGTTAACCACACGCTTAGTGCGATAAGGGAATATTACTGGATTCCACAAGGGAAAAAACAAGTGAAGAAAGTTATCAAATTATGCCCAAGGTGTATAAAACATGGAGGCGGGCCGTTTAAGTTACCTCCCACTCCAGCACTACCACCCGAAAGGGTAAATTACAGCGCACCATTTACGTTCACCGGGGTGGACCATTTAGGACCAATTCAAGTTGACACAGAGAACGGCCTACAAAAACGATGGATCTGCCTCTATACTTGTTTAGCAGTACGGGCCATACACCTAGAAGTTGTGAAAGATCTCTCATCAGATGAAGGACTCTTAGCCCTAAGAAGGATGGTAGCCACTAGGGGGATACCTCAACTAATAACCTCGGATAACGCCACAAACTTTCAACTAATGTCTGACATTTTAAGCAAACCATATTGCATCGAAAACAAAATCAAGTGGAAATTTATACCGCAACTGGCACCTTGGTTTGGCGGATTCTATGAACGCCTAGTCGCACTCGTTAAACACTGCATGAAAAGGAGTCTGAGTAAACATCTTATAAACGACAGTCAACTCCTCACCATCGTAAAGGAGATAGAAGCCGTACTTAACACCAGACCGCTCACCACGGTAGACTCAGAGATGGAACACATACTCAAACCCTCAGACTTCTTAACTATGGGGAGATGTATCACAGTAACCGAATCGTCAGACGGACCTGAAATTCAGGGAACAATTACCAAGAAGGAATTAATTAAAGGTTGGAAAAGGACAATAAAAATTGTAGAAGAATTTAAAAGCATGTTCGTAAACAAATACTTGCTCAGCCTCCGGGAACGATACGGAAACACGCCAAAGGAGCCAAGAATTAAATCACAACAAATTCCTCACATCAATCAAATCGTACAAATCAAAGAAGACAAGAACAGAGAAAGCTGGAAGGTAGGGAGGATTATATATCTTAGAAAAGACAATGACGGACACTGTCGTGTAGCAAAGGTAAAGGTAGGAAATTCAGAATACATTAGATCAATATCACAATTGTACCCTCTAGAAATTGAAGAAGAAGACGAAGTGAAAATCCCTTCTGAAACAATTAATAAAAAACCACAAATTCAAGAATCCCATGCTACAGAATCTGATGTAATACATTTGTACCCTCTGGAAATGGAAGAAGAACTCGAAACTAAAATCCCTTCTGAAACAACTAGCAAAAAACTACAAACTCAAGAGACCCATACTTCCGAGTCTGATGTAATACAAAGTTGTGAGAATGCTTACGATTTAGATGAAGACACAGAACAAACCGAACGGGAACTAGAACAAATACCAATAGACACAGATTCACCTGAGAGCGAAAGACCAAAGAGACACGCAGCGTCACGAGCCCTGGAAAAAATTAGGGAGTGGACGCGGAACCTCACGACATTACTTTAAGGCGCTAACATATGTCAAATCTCAATATTTGATCTCAAAATTATCCCGTGAACCCTGGGTTTGGTCTTGTTTGCAAAATTTCTTAGAACCGAACATTCGTTTATATAAAAACCAACGCATGTTAACGCCTTAAATTTCCTGGAGGGGGGAGTGTCGCGACGAACGCGAAGAAGTTTGAACTTGGCGCCAATGACACAACTGTCACTCCAATGACAGTACTACAGTAAGTGAAATTCTTTCTAACGAATAAATAAGTTTATAGTGATTCAAGATAGGAAGCCGGGCTGAATATAAGCTAAGTATTTAAACCTGACAAGACAATAATTACGACAATAAGTATTAACTGTGGAATGACAAATTTAACTTGATAAGACTAACTAACCTCAAATTATGATAACTGTTTGTGTGGCTTTAGAGAGATCTGATCAGGTCTGGGATGTGAATGTGATGTGTCAGGCTACAAATGACTGACTGAGCCTTTAATTATGTTGACGACCTCCATGAGTCGCATTGAGATCAGCTGGCCAGACTCGTACCTTGACTTCTTAAATACTTAGAATGCATCTATCAGTTGCATTATACCCTATTTATAATTACAGGAGGTTGATGTAACTAACTCAGAACAAATTCACAACGCTACACCTCAGGGCTGGAATTAAGAATACCGTTCATAACACATTAAGGCGAAGCATATAACCATTGACGAGGATAAGGAGAGGAATCCTCAACGGTGAGTTCGTTCATCATCCATATTACCCATACATCGTGATCGGAGAATCTTACACCCGTTCTTGATCACGACACCTTATGGTATGATTCGGTTTGTCTGTCTGTCACAGCTGGATATCTCGAGAACTACTAATGGTATCAACTTGAAATTTTGAATAGTTTAAGATGACGTTTGCCCAACTATTTGGCAAATAAGAAAGAAATATTTTTTTACAACAGGGACTGAAAAGGGGTCTTAAAAATTTGAAGTGGGGCTACTAGGGCATGTGGGGTATCATATGAAAGAACGCTATTTGCACATTTTTTTACATTTTTCTTTTTTTAGGCCGCATAGTTTTCGTCTTATGATGAAAAATAAAAAAAAAAAATAACGGGCGGCCCCTTATCTCCGAAGGTTGCAAATTGAAAAATCTGGAATAATTTTATGTAAATAATAGACATAGACATAGAAAAATTTTCGCTGCGCATTTCTATGGTAATAGTAGTTTGTGTAAAGATTAGGAAAAATAAAACGATAATAATCATTAGTTCCACTATCGGCCAAGAGATGGCGCTGACCTAAGACAGTAATAATAATTTTATTATTCTACTCTGCAGTGTATTTAATTTATTATGATGGTATGGAAACCCTCGGTGTGCGAGTCCGACTCACTCTTGACCTATTTTTTTTTCTTCGTTTAGTCCTACTAATAGAACTAAACAGTAGTTTTCGACCCATATTTCTTTGGCACTTACACAAATGACGGTCTATAAAAAAATTGCGGAGGAACAAATTAATGTGTGTCTGAACAACGAAGTTTGACTTGGAAAAACATTATTATTTTGGTTAAATTTGTTTGATCTATTAGTTAAGTCACATGGAATGGAAATATATATGAATAAGAAATAATAATACTGCGGATTTCGATACTCGGACGGAAGAGTCGTACTGTAATATTATTGACTACGTCACATTACAGCTGTTGGCAAATGACGTGAAATGTATAGGTGTGTCTCAAAACTGACGTAGCATTGAACATGAACCGGAGAAGACTGCATAAAAACATGAGGAGTCAATTTATCATTTTAATCTATACATATAATAAAACAGAAGATTCTAAATGTTTGTGCGCAAATAACTCAAATACCACTGAACGGATTTTGATGGATTTCTTACAGTTTGGTAGCATGGGGTTCAATTTAAAATTTAAGCTATGTTTCATCTAATTCGGGTTGGTAGAACCTGGGAAATAGCCTGAACTCTCCGTAGTACTAGCTTTCATACACTAAGGAGATCATTTATAGGTAAACTGGTCGCCCTATATCGCGGGCAAAAGGGATAATTACCTGGGGATTTTGCTATTGTCCACGTCAGGGTAAAGAAATTTCTCTACGCGGATGAAGTCGCGGGCGGCCGCTAGTTAAAATAATAAAACGCCGGAGTACAAAGTCACTAAAGCTAGGGTTTCCTAGGATAGCGGTGCTGTCATATTACGGCCGTAATATAGCGGCGTTGAATGTTGTCTATGTAAACAATGCGGCGACACCGTAACGTCAGAAACCGCGCCGTAAATTTTACATAGACAACGTTCTACGCCGCAAAATTACGGCCGTAATATGACGGCACCGTCATCCTAGGAAACCCTAGCTTCACGCTTTAAAACCGGGGTACTGAATGCTACCAATGAGGTGGTAGCATTCAGTACCCGGGCCTTAGCACGAACAGCCATCGAAAAAATAACGCACGTAAAAACATTGCAAGAAATTTTCGAGTAGGTTTGTACTCATGTTTATTATGTTGTCATGTCACTCTTTAACCATGCCTAGATTGTATCAAAATGTTGTAAACGTATTATATGTTGTTGCAAGGTCCGTTTTGGTTTGTTTCAATCTACAGTGTAGAACATACCGAGCTGACAACTGTTCCCATTGCATTTTTTTCACAAAACATCCATATTATTTAATAAAACTCACAATAAAATTCGATTTAACTAAACTCGTTTTGATTTTTAGTAGCTACTCGGCAATTCTATATTTATCGTCATTTTGTATACTGGCGCTAAATGCGTCGTTTTTTGCAGACATACTTTCAGTGGCGTTTTTGTTTGAAACTTTAATTTCTAAATAAAATGTCTGATGAATTTTTGGCGCCATTTTACGGAGCTAAAAATAGCTCTATCACTTTAATAATTCGCAAATATTAATTGTACCTATTCATCGTGATTAAAAAGTGTAGTTTTCGGAAAACTCGTAACTATGAAAGGTGTGAAATTGCTGAAAAAGTCCCTGCAAAAAAGAGTAATTTTCATTGATTCAAAAGAAGAGGAAAATTTTTGATTCTTGTGATATTGCCATACCTAGTGCATACTAAGCAAACGATACGAATGTAAACTGTATCGTACACACTAGCTTCTACCCGCGACATCGCCTACGAGAATTCTCTAGGTACATACCAGGAATTTCATTGAAAAATATAGCCTAAGTGTACTTTTCTATTGATGAAAGAAAGAAAACGGACTACCTACCTACAAACTATCAAACATTATCTGCTGGTTCTGTAAAAGAAAACTGAAATCATTTTCCCTGAAATCTTGTGGTCAAAGAAGGGTCAAAGCGATATTTTTAATACCTTGTGTAAACTTCATAGTGGCGCCCTCAACATAATCAAATTGAATATCGAAAATTGATTGAAGCTTCATGCTTCAAAGTTTATTTAAAAAAATAATCTCAGTAAAATATAATTCATTTTAGTAGTAGTAGGCAAAAGAGCAAAAAAATACTTAATTTAAGTTTTCTGCCCCTGTATTACAAACTCTTAAAACCTGCCAGTTTTCTGAATGGCTATCAGGCGTCTCTTTTATTTGCTATACAGCGAGAAAGAGATGTAACTATAGCAATTCATAAACCTGTCAAGTTTTAAGAGGTTGTGATGTTTTTGTTAAGTTTTATCTTTATTTGCTTAAATCTTCCTATTGGTATAATCAGTAAACAGTCAATTGCCTACTACTACTACAATGAACTATATTTTACTGAGGTTAGTGATTGTAAATTTACTACAGAACCTTAGCTTCATACTGTACATGTGAATTTTCGAAACATTATGTGCATAACGAGTAATAAAAGATGAGTCTAGGTACTTGAGAGATATACAGGCTGTTTGGTAAAAGCCTTGTAAAGCCGAATATGGTAGATAGAAACCATCAAACTGAACAACTTTTACTATGGAACCAACTCTGAAATCACGAAAAAAAATCTGTTCCATACATTTTGATATTTTCGTTATTATTTTTTGTATGAAACAGCAGATTTTTATTTTCGCGATTTCAGAGATGGTCATAGTAAGAGGTGTTCAGTTTGGGGAATATATAATTGCACTTTAAAAATAATGTATCACACTTTAAAATGCTTAGCTTCAAAATTTATTGAATGCACTTTAAAAATAATGGTTTCCACTATAAATATGCTAAGCTTTAAAATTAATACTTTGCACTATACAATTTAATTGTTTAGCTTTAAAATTAATACTTTGCACCATACAAATTAATTTTATAACATTAGCACTGGTAAACAGACGACTATGTGCGACGACGAGCGGGCGCATCGAGAGGGGAGCTGAGGAGGAGGTTAGGTTCCATTGCGACCAACAACGCTAGAACCGACTTGGTGAGACTTGCCATCTCATTAGTCTGACATGGTTTGACAGAAATTAAATGATTTCGAAGTTGGGACACACTTATAGTGCAAACCATTATTTTTGTAGTGATAATATTAATTTATAGATCTATTATTATTTTAAAGTGCAAACCATTATTTTTGTAGTGATAAGATTAAATTATAGGTCTATCATTATTTTAAAGTGCTGATGTACAATTTTATAGCTGTTTTCATCAAATTTAAAGTGCTATTAAATACATCCCGTTCAGTTTGATGGTTCTTTCTACCATATTCGGCTTTATAAAGCTTTTACCAAACACCTTGTAGTCGCCTAAGACTATAACTACATTCGATTAAACAGACATTATCACTATAGTAAACATTCAAAACTTTTACTGAATCTTTTATTGAATAGATTATTCAATTAATATTTAGAAAGATCAATATTTACCTTTCAATGCTCCGATACTTTCTCGTACAAAGTGTTTATCAATCACTCCATCACACATATCAAAACCACTACACAAAAAACACTACACAAAAGTGATTTTAAAGTCGCGGGCACTTTCTATAGTAAAAAAAGTAAACACCGTAGTCGATGGATCGTTTTGAAATGACCGGTCAGCCAGAGGGAACGGTGAAGGTATGCTAGTGATGTGACATCGGTCTGAAAAGTTATCGATAAAATGTTTCGTAATTTATTTATATTTATATCACGAATGTGATATTGCCTAATATTTTTAGATATTTACTAATTATGAACATTTTCATTAAAGTTATGTTGACAAGTCTATATTTTCTAAGACTAAGTTTATTTTATGGTTAAAAAATTTAAACCTACCTATTTCAAGAACAATCTGTACTTCATTATGCAAAATATAGAAAAATAACAAAGTTTTGTGATCTGAGAACTGGATTTGCACACCATCTAAAAATATGAAAAACTTCATTCATAAGCAATATTATTTCAAGGCCATCCTGACAATTTATAGAACTTGAATCTATTCTTAAATGATGTAAAGATATTTTAATGTATTGGCTTATTGTTATTTTATTATCACACGTATTTTCTCATTACGAATCGCTTATTTTATAACTACTTGATGCGTGATTTATTATTTTGATAAAAATATAAACTCTGCAAGTAAGTCACTATAAAATTATATAAATGTTTATTTTTGTATTTATAGAAACTAGTACTCTATCGTACTAATATTATAATACTAAATACTTCTTATAATATTATTAATGCGAATGTTTGTGTGTGTTCGTTACCACTTCACGGTAAAATGGCTGGAGGGATTTGAATGAAATGTGGCACACAGATAGTTTATAAGCTGGATTTAAAACATAGGATATTTTTTATCCTAGTAAAATGTCCGTAGAGTCTATGCGGACGAAGTCACAGGCAGCCTCTAGTGTCTGTTAAAATGTATCCCAATGTACGATCTAGTGATCAGTGTTATTATCAGTAGTAATCAGATCAGTAACAATAAGTCTACGAAATTATAAAGTGTATTTTCCATTTAGAATTTTGAAGAATGTCATTTTATTTATTTATTTATTTTATTTATTTATATAAAGACACTTGTAAGCTTACAGACTAAATCCAAAACACAAACAAGTAAATTACAAAAACAATATAGCAGCAAGAAATAGTAAATCAATTATAAAACAATGTCAAAAAAATCAGAATAAAGAAATTAAAAATAAAATAATTACAATTTCAATAATTTCATGACCAATAGAAATCAAAAACAATTTACTTACATATTAAAATAATTATATCTAGGCATGTCAAATTGAAATAAAGAAAAACTTAGTAAACACAAAATACAATTAATAATATGTCCAACAGTATAACTTATAATTAGTCCTAACCCGATTTATATGTCATTAACGATACTTTCAAATCGAGTCACAAGATGTGTCAAAGAATCTGCAAATATGTCAATATCATAGTGCTGTGTAAGTATGTCACCTATCAGTTTTAAAGCGTGGTTCGTTGGGGCGTGAGCTGTCCGTACAATGCGTGTAACCGGCCGGACCAGGAGACGATGATTTCGGCGCGGAGCTATAGCACCAGTCTCATCGCGCGGCATTCTCCCTGGTACTCTGAGTCCAACCCTATCTAATATTGGTGGACTGTCAACCTTATGATGTATTACAGATAAATAATGTCTAATCACTGCCATTATCCGCCTGAATTTAAGAGTTTCCAAATCTACCATACCTGAAACAAACATGGACGGATACAAATATGGATAATAACCATAGTTTTTCTTGTAAAGCCATCGAGCAAATTTACGTTGGATCCTCTCTATGAGTAGAATATATTTTTCTTCAAACGGATACCAAACAACTGCAGCATATTCCAGTCTGCTACGAACGTATGCGTTATATAATGTTTTTGCCACTCTTATATCGTCAAAGTCCGAGGCAGTTCTAATAACGAATCCTAATGTCTTATTAGCTAATTTGCACATTGTTGTCATATGTTTATGAAAGTCTAATTTAGTATCTAATATTAATCCTAAGTCACGTATGTCATTTACTCTAACCAATGGGGCGTCATATAATTTATAATCTACATTGATCAGGTTTCGTTTTAACGAAAATGTTATAACTTTACATTTACTCTCATTAAAAGGGAGATGGTTATCCTGACTCCATGTTGCAACAGCATCGATATCCTGTTGTAGAGCATGAGTATCACTTTCATTACCGATACCCAAACTTAACTTCAAGTCATCAGCGAACAAAAGACATTTTGCATATTTAACATTTTCCGGAAGATCGTTGACAAAGATCAAAAATAGCGTCGGCCCAAGAGTACTTCCCTGACTTACTCCAGACCTTGTAAAGTACTCGTTTGACTCGAAGCCATTCAATCTTACAAATTGCCGTCTGTTATGTAGATAGCTTGAAAAAAACTGAAGAAGCTTTGGTGTGAAGCCGAGTTTTGCCATTTTTTGCAACAGAATATCATTGTCTACTAAATCGAAAGCCTTCCTAAAATCAAAATAGACGGTGTCTACCTGTCGTCTGGCATCCATTTCTGAACACACATGATCAACGTGCGCCACTAGGTTTGTATTGGTAGAACGACCTTTACGGAACCCATGTTGACTATTATGAAGCTTATTATCAATTTGTCGACTAATGTACATATTAAGAATCGTTTCAAACAATTTCGCTATCACCGAAAGCACCGCAACAGGTCTAAAAGCAGAAATCTCCTTCCCTGTTTCTCCTTTTGGAATAGGTGTCACCCTAGATAATTTCCAACTTTCTGGATATTTGGCTTGCTCCAGACACAAATTAAATAAAAATAAAAGGGGTGTCCGAAGTGCCGATACGCAATCCTTCACTAGAAATCCGGGAATGCCATCTGGGCCACCAGCTGATCTTGGCTTAAGACGCCTTGCCGCTGATTTTAAGTCTACCTCGTCTATTGCTACTATAGAGACGATACTAGCATCGGCGCACGCGTTGGCTGCATGCGCAGCTTCCACAGCATTTAGTTGGGGCTCTTCATTCTGAAACACTGAACTAAAAAATTCAGCAAATGCATCAGCTGCAGCCGGACCTGTCACTTCACTACCAAATACGTATAAGTGTCTATATGCCGTCTCTCCCTCCTTTTTTCCTTTACAAAATCCCAGAATTTAATAGGATTGTCCATTATATTCCTTTGAATTAGGGTGAGGTGCTGTCGATACGCATTATCTATCAATATTTTGACTCTCCATCTGTAATACCGAAATAACTCCCGATTGAACTCTTTACCCTCTAACTTATATCGCATTAAATGGAAATACTTATTCTGAATATTATTAATTATTTCAGCTGTGTACCAATTTGGATAATTATATTTTTTATTATGTTTAACCTTCTTTTTAGTGGGTACAAATTGGCTAATAACGAGACCTAGCTTACTATAGAAAAGTTCAACAGCTGAATCAATATCCATAGTATTTAATAAATCAGACCAATCCAGATCCGCCAGTGATATGTAAAGTCCCTGCAAGTCCGCCTTATACCAATTCCAATCAGGACCAGTCTCGTATATATTCAAACGCTGAATGTTATACTTACTAAAACAAGGTCTGGCATTCCCAGAGTAACACAGGCTTAAGTCACTATCCAGTTGCGCGACTTTATAGTACCTAACAAGCAAATAATGATGGATTTTATCTGTCGCACTCATTACAAATTTATTATAGTACATTGTAATTCTGTTTTTTTCTCTCTCAGGAAACGAAACAGTCCAAGTTAAAGATGAATGATCGTAATTTTCAATATCAATAGCGGAGATGACGTAAGCCTATGTTACCCACGTAACTTTCTCTGTCTCGGAATGCACGTGGCGCAGTATTATTATTATTGTACCATAATGCTTCCTAGCAACAATGCACTAACTACTGTTTGGTTCTTAGCCAAAGTATTCAATGATATTTCCTTATTGTAGTCACTGCGTTACTTCTGAGTTCTGATTATGATTGATATAAAGATCTTACTACAGATGTAAAGTCACGTGCGCATAGAATCAATTAAAAAGTTTATTAACTTCAATTAAACTCTGGAACGATGTTTAAGTATAGAAACACGTGTTGTGTTGTGTCGCCGTCGCAAGGGCAAGGGTGACGAATCAGGTCACTTGGCGACACGCCAGGCGTGCGGTCTATCACAAAAAGTAGTTTCTAGACATTTCAGGTTAGTGACGTCTCACGTTCTTAACAGTCTATCGATATTTTAGCATTTCAGGACCAAATATTTCGAACTTCTTAATTCGAAATATTTGGTCCTGAAATTCTAAGAGAGTTTTTGACATTTGTAATAAGTACTTTCTATAGGTACTTATGATGTGTTATTTACCAAGTACCTACCTAGAGTTAGGTAATTTAAGATTTCTGTAGTTATTGTTGTTTAGATTTGTTTTAAAGGTAAACTTACCTACTTGAAAAGTACTAAGTCATCGATAAAATCACTAAACAAAACAGACAATACATCACTAAAAGTCAATTGCGCAAGCGACGTTTACTTTCGCCCATTTTTTGCTGCGGTGTTGCAGTTGTCTGTATTCGGAATATAAGCATAATCTGTGGTTGCTAATCTCGAATGAGAACGCGACCTACTTCGTCACCTGAATTTAAAAACAAAACATATTTTAGTTTTCGTATTTCTTAATCTCAGATTGTCATCTCTTTATTAGAGAAGTTGAGAGATAAATAATTGTGAAGATTACTCAAACTAATTACTTATTATTGCAATGCTTTTATTTAGACTTAGAATGTTAGAATATAAGGCCCGCCACATACAGTACCTACCCTTAGCACGAACAGCTATCGAGAAAAAAAAACGCGCGTAAAATTACTCATTAGAGAATTCTCTATGGAAATTTTAATTTCGCTATTTGGCGGTAGATGGCGCTGCACTAATTTTTCATACAAAATTGCACTATCGAATGATTTTACGCACGTTATTTTTTTCGATAGCTGTTCGTGCTAAGGGTACAGATCTGTAACTCCTAGCATGATCTATCGAGAAAATAAAGGCGCGTAAAAGTACCTACTCGATAGAGTAGGTAATTCTCTATGGGAAATTTTATTTCGCTTTTCGGCGGTAGATTGCGCTGTACGAATTTTTTATACAAAATCACCCTATAGAATTTTTTACGCGCGTTTTTTTCGATAGCTTTACTGATTCAGAATTCCGAAACGGAATATCGTCAAAATGCCGTCTGTTTGTGGCCGGCCTAAGACTGGTCACGTACAAACGGAATTTATTCGGAATCCAAAACGGAATCATTTCGAACGCAGCAAATCCATATAAATCTATGGACCTACCATTTTTCCGTTGAATTTTGAATGGAAAAATACCGCATGTGTGTGGTAGGTCCATTGATTTGTATGGATTAGCTACGTTCGGAATGATTCCGTTATGGAATTCCGAATCAAAATTCCGTCTGTAGGTATGTGACCACTGACCAGTCTAAATAAGTACTACTAATTGTATGTAGAATTATATTATCTGTGGTAGTACGGTATGTACTACCAGACAGTCAACCTTTGCCATATTGTATTCAAAACATTTAAAAAAGTTACGCTATAAGTAACATTATGGCATACCGCACCCTGATTATCTAAAAAGAAACTATTTAGCGACCGGTTGCATTTGACATACATTGCCACTTTTCTTTGGTATGTTTTTTTAACCCAAAAAGAAGTAGCAATGGATCACGATCATCTGTGAACTGCAACCAGTCGCTAGGTGGTTTTTAATTAGATAATCAGCCCGCCGATGAAGTCTTTCCGAATCACCTTTCCGAAAACCGATTTGAGATCCTGGGAAATCACAAGTTTGTAATTTGAAAAAAGTCTTGGAATAAAAACAAATAGGTAACATCAAAAAATAAAAAAAATAAAAATATAAACGTCAATAAAAAAAATAGATATTTATAGTTTTTTTTAGGTTCACCGGTGATTGCTTACAAGATATAATTAACATTAAAAACTTAATAGCAAGGTACATTTAACTTTTACTAAATGTAACAATCTTTGAAGGCGAACAACACATGCAAAGAAAAAGAAAACTTACAGCTGTTTTTTAATAAAGCTAGTTATATTATAAGCTGCCTCAACTTCAAGAAGGGGAAAATCATGCTTAAAAAGTTAAACAAAATTCAAGTATTCGAAAGTGTATGCCGCCATCAACTGATACAAAGATTCAAATGAAAACATTAACATTATTTTTAATAACTTCTATAAATTGACGACGTCTTCTGATTTACAAACAATTTAATAAAATATGAGTAAATTATTATTTTTCCTAAATTACCCACATGACATTAAAAAACATCTATTGAAATTGATACTTCAGTTGCCTTTGCTTATATATTTATTTGTTTTAACAAATTTGTTTTAAAAAACCCCATCAAAAAGACATTGCCTATTTTTATATGGAAGTTGAACCAAGTGCTGCCTAGAATGCTGACATAGTGCATTTTGTTTCTCAGATCATGACTAATTTGTAATCCAAAGCGCATAAAAATCTAACCCAGGAGTCCATAGAAAAACAGACTTTTGGTCAGATCGAGCGTTGTCAGAATTTTGTTTTGAATATTTTTGTTGCTGACCTTACTACAACATCAAAAATACAATTATTATTACAATTACAATTGAACGCACAATAACTGTTTAATAGTTGATTGTGTTCATTTGTAGCTTTTAAGTTCATTTATTCCAATAAAAACATTCAAAACAAAGGTCTGATTTTTATGTGCTTTGGATTACAGATTCGTGATGGACTGAGGAACAAAATGCACTATGTGAGAATTCTAGGCAGCACTTGGTCCAAACCTAGGCAATGTCTTTTATTTAAATAGCATTCACCGTTATATACTTACTTACTCAGTAACTCACACATCGTTTTAGGTAAAATCTAGGTCTAGACTTAGACTCTGGCCTCCAAAATGAACTGGAAATAGTGGCCTCTTATCTGTGTCAGGCAAACCTGTTCATGAATATAGGCAGCCTTTATGTAACACTTAGCACAAGTGCTATAAAGTTGTCCTATGGGTATAGCAAGTAGATTGATAGAAACAAAACCGCATCAAAATCGATCCATTAGCAATTAGTTTGGAAGTTACCTATACGTTGCCTCAGACCAGGGAGTGATAACGTTATTTTTAAATGTAACGTTATTTCTTACTTTTTTTACCGTTAATTTTAACATTAACGTTATGTCAATAAATAACGTTAATTTAGATAACTTTACACTGAAATTAACGTTATTTCAGTAAATAACGTTGATTTTGATGTTATTTCTTACTTTTTTTACCGTTAAACTTTAAAATTAACGTTATTTCAATTAATAACGTAATTTTTTAGCGATAATTTTACCGTTACTATTGTACCGGTAAAGTTCGCTATATTTAACACTAATTTTTCCGGTAAAATATTTTTAACGTTATTTTTACCGGTAAATTTACGGATAAAATGTTTTATCGTAATTTTTAACGTAATTTTTAAGGGTATTTCAATCCCTGCCTCAGACAGACAAACACACACACACACGTCAAACTTATAACAGCCCTTTATTTGCGTAGGTGTTAAAAAATATGATTAAGTAAAAGGTTAATTTAAAGTACCTACTCGACAGGTTTTTGAGGATTTATTTAGCTTTCTTTTCTATTCGCAAAATCTGTTTTGCTTTTTCATGATATGAATCTCATATGCGTGGCAGGCACTAGCGGATCCAGGGGGGGGGGGGCTAAGGGGCTCAAGCCCCCCCCAAAATCATTTGGGTCCACCCAACAAATCTGTTGATTATACCTTGGTAAAGCCTGCCCTCACCTACGTTAAGCCCCCCCCAAACCAAAGTCCTGGATCCGCCACTGGTGGCAGGCGAGTAAGTACCTACGTATTTCATGATTTCGAAAGACAAACAACGTCAAGGGAATACAACGTGTTACAAAAAAAACCCCTAATGCCGAATATGGTAAATAGGGACCATCAAACTGAACAACTTTTACTATGGAACCAAGTCAAAATCGCGAAAAAAATCAGCTGTTTCAGACATTTTGATGTTTTCGAATTTTTTTTCCTGATTCAGAGTTGGTCCCATAGTAAAAGTTGTTCAGTTTGATGGTCCCTATTTACCATATTCGGCATTAGGGGTATTTTTGTCACACGTTGTATAGTGATATACTAAAAATACTAGACCATAGGCCCTAAAAAATCCACGTAAAGTTTTAAAAACTGTGCAATTATTAGAATTAAATAAATTTCATTGAGTAGCCACTTTAGACTGGTCGAAAATCCTAAATATCCGCTTCCTTTACCGTTTCAACGGCATTTTGTGAGCCATTTGGGCAACATTACTTTTCCGATGTAAAAAAGCCTGCTGAATTCGATTCTGAATGTTGCCAAGCCGAATTTTAATTTTTTTTTTCAAGCGTGATTAGCTCTAGTGATTAGCTTTAATTTAAGAAAATATCTCCATATTCCTTTACAGAAAATCCTCAACAGAATCAAAACTATGAGGATTTGCCTTAGAAAAAAAAAACACTGGTAAATAGCCCAGTTATTTCACTAAAGAGTAATAAACTAGTTGAACATTTTTGTCTAGTAACGTGTTAGATTTGTTTTTTTAAAAAACTTTTTTTTCAAAAATCCTCTACTGAATTAAAACTATTAAAAATTTTGTTAGATAATTAAAACTATTAAAATTAAATAGAGTTCTAATAAGATAAAGCTCGTGTTACAAAAAAACCCCTAATGCCGAATATGGTAAATAGGGACCATCAAACTGAACAACTTTTACTATGGGACCAACTCTGAAATCGCGAAAAAATTCAGCTGATTTATACAAAAATTAATAACGAAAATATCAAATTCAATGCAGCTGATTTTTTTCACGATTTCAGAGTTGGTCCTTAGTAAAAGTTGATCAGTTTGATGGTCCCTTCCTATCCACCATATTCGACATTTGACTCAAATGTATAGTCCATCAGCCATTTTTGATGTCCCCACTGCTGGGGCACAGACCTTCCTTATGGGTGGTAAGGAGGATGGGCCATAACCCACCACGCGGGCCCAATGCGGATTGGTGGGTGTTAACGACTGCAAATGCAGCCGGGACCAACGGCTTAACGTGCCTTCCGAAGCACGGAGGAGCTCGAGAAAATAATTTTTGGTCACCCATCCCATGACCGACCCTTGCGAACGTTGCTTAACTTCCGCAATCGCTGGGCCAGGCGCTAAGTCACTGCGCCACCGAGCTCCTCAAACTCCTCAAATGTATAGAGATTGAGTCAAATGTCAAACGAAAATCAGTAGAAAAGAGAGCTCAATTTCGCGATTCAAGAATGGGGCCCATTTAGGGCTGCCATCCGTCCGGGTTTCCCCGGATTTGTCCTAGTTTGGAGGGCGTCCGGGGAGCGTCCGGGCGGGGTTCTGACTGTAGTCCGGGTAAAACCCGGACTATAATTAGAGTCCGGGTTTTGGATCAAACTCCGCTCATTAAGTACTCTAATCATTCAGCGCACGCGCTACCAGGCGCCTCACTTCACTACGCGTGGTGGCGCACCGCGTACCCCGCAAAAAATCGCGCTGCGCGGCCTATTTTTTTACTATAAATAAACACCGCGCACCCTGCAAAAACTCGCGGTGCGCGGCCCATTTTTTTACTATGAACAAGTACCACGCACTCCTCAAAAAATCGCGCTGCACGGCTCATTTTCTTTTACTGTAAAGTGTAAACAAACACCGCGCACCCCGCGAAAAATCGCGCTGCGCGGCCCATTTTCCCGCAAGAAAATTGATTACAAGGTTAGTGCATTCACTAACCCTATAACTGACTAAAACTAAAAATCGCGCTGCGCGGCAATCTTTTTTACGCGCCGCAGGCTATTTGGGCATTTATTTTGGCCCGCTACGGTTGCAAAACTACTAAACCTGGACCTTGGCCCTCCACAAAATTGTGTTGGACACCAGCTCTACATTATAACTAGTAAAACACACTATTTAATATGCGAAAAAAAGGCTTCAAATTCCATTTTCTTCAGTATTATTTTTCTTTTTTTTATGTATGTTTAAACCAAGCTAAAAGTGAATATAAAAAAATCAAATGTCCGGGGTCAAGGTTCCAAAGTCCGGGGTTTTTACGCTTCCGGTCCTGGACTGCAGGTTTTAGAGATGGCAGCCCTAGGCCCATTAGGTACCTAGGCTTATTTTGTAGCCCAATTCAATCTTCAGATGCATTTTTTACGAATTTTGATTGAGACTCCCAAAAAAGTTGTTTAAATTTTTATTTTTTAAACTGTCCAGCAAGTCGAATAAAAAAAATATTCTCGATTTTATCGAAATTTCTCAAAACTACCCATTTTCAAAATTCAACTGAACTTTGCAGTTTGCACATCCTATAATAACTAAGTAGATTTTGACCGACACCTACGGCCATAAGGAAGGCCCTTTTGCCTGAACAGCGGGCACATCATACCTGGTGAAGTGCTGATCATTATAATAAACAAACATTCATTTTCATTCAATTAATGATAAATAAATACAATACAATACAATACGATCTATTTTTTTTTATAATAAATAGCTGCACGACACATCTTTCGATGGGAAACAGCTTCAAAAAGTACTAATATTTTTCAATTATATTAATAATCGTAGGTTGAGTGCTATAAATGGATTATGTACATTTTGCTAACATCAAACCATAGCGCGATATAGAAACGTACACCGCCATCTAATGGCGTATCTTGTAAAGTATAGTTAACACGTCGTAAAAGGTAAGTAAAATTAAATAAAAATATTCGCCCGACATAGGAGGATTTATTGGCTTTTCTTTTTTGTTCTCAAAATCCGTTTTGCTCTTTTATGAATCTATGTGTGTAACTAACTATTTATTTTATAAAGTTTTATGTAATACTAACTATTACATAAAACTTTATAAAATAAACAGCTGCTCGACGCATCTTTCGATGGGAAACAGCTTCAAAAAATACTAGTATTTTTTCTAATATATTAATTATCGTAGTTCAAGTGTTTTAAATGGATTATGTACATTTTGCTAACATCAAACTATAGCGCGATATAGAAAAGAACAGCGCCATCTAAAGGCGTATCTTGTAAAGTTAACAGAAAAAATTTAATAAAAAATATTCGACCGACAGATTTATTAGCTTTTCTTTTCTATTCTCAAAATCCGTTTTGCTTTTTTATGAATCTGTGTGTGTATAAACTATTTTACACTGGCTCCCACTCGCGACTTTGTCCGCGTGGATATTTGGAAAAATATTCCCAAGGAACCTTTGACTGGGATACAAGTACTTATCTCATAGACATTACTAGCGTACTCATGTTTTAAATATAAACTACATATCTGTATACCAAATTTCATTCAAATCCGTTCGCCGTATTTGCGTAAATGAGTATAGCCAACCAAACTTTTACATTTTTAGTATACGGAACGGAACCGAATTACGGACTTTATTACAATTAGTACATCTAGGGTTGTTGAAAAAATATCGATACATCGATATATCGATATTTTTATTCGATATATCGATATTTTTTATTCGATATAAGTATCGATATTTTTAGCCGATATACACCGTCATTTTGTAGTCGTTTTAATTAACTTAAGGGTGTGTTGTACCAATGAAACTAAACATTTTTGCCCAAGAAACATGGGTCAAAAAACGACAAAAAAATTTGGTCCTCCCATACTAACTAGACAGCTAAAACATTGTATTTGTATGGGAAAGTCCAAAATTTTTGTCGTTTTTCGACCCATGTTTCTTTGGCAAAAATTATTATTTTCATTATTAGAGCACTCCCTTAAGTTAATTAAAACGACTACAAAATGACGGTGTATTTTGAACCGATATATCGATATATCGATACAAAATAACCAATATCGAAAATCGTATCAAAAACGATATATTTTTTATTTTTTTTACTATCATTACATCACTGTAAAGTTGCTAGAATACAAAGCTATACAATGCGTTTATTATTCCTATGGCGTTATGTTGGCAGTACCTTCATTGTAATCTTATTGCGATGGAATAAGGTTCAAAATTGAATAAAGTAACGGGATACCTACCAACATAACGCCAGAGGTAATAACCGATGAAACGCACTCTAAAAGATTGGAATTGAAAAATGGAAAACAACTTATCTGTACTTTCATCATAATTCATTATTGATATTTTTTTTATAAAAACATATTGTCTATGACTTGTACGTTTTTTGCACTGCGTTGAATATCTGATTTAATAAATATGCGCCTGATATTATAAATAATATTCGTTTTTTTTGAGATTTTCATACATTAGTTAGAGTAATGTATGTTGTTTTATAAATTCTATTGATATTACTGAGCTAGACTAAAATAAATACATTATTTCAAAACCGCAAATGTTCTCTGAAAATTCGACCGATATATCGATATTTTTTTCGCGATATATCGAGGCCGATATTGATATTTTTATAAATATCGATGTATCGATATTTTTTTTCACTTTCGACATCCCTAAGTACATCCATTCACGACTGATGTTTATTTTTTTCTACTTTAAAATAGCTGCTTATACATCTTTCAATGCAAAAACAGCTCCAAAAATATATTAAACCGTTGGTCCCGGCTTAACTACAAACTATAGTAGTATAGTATAAATACATTTCGCTTACATCTAATCATAGCGCGATAGAGAAACGTACAGCGCCATCTATTGGTGAGGTTACAAAACAAAGTTCAGAGTCGCAGATCGCAGTCAGTTTGCAGTCAGTATTTATTTTTCTTCAACTTGACCTGTCAATTTTATTGTCAAAATTGTTTTACTTATTTATTACTATTAAATAATATTGTATGTAGGTATAATGTTTTTTCAAAAGTAAGTAACGAAATGTTGTTAGGTGATTTTTTTATTTAAGTTAATAAATAATGATAATAAATGATCATGCTAACCTTTACAATGACTAGATTTCCTGAATATCGAAACAAAGAAATCTGGCTACCAAGACGAGCAAGCGAAGCTCAAGGGCACTACCTTACCTACCTTTTCTCAAAACTCAAAGGGTACCTAACCTACTTCCTGTCTTGTAGTCCTAGAAAGCTGAAATTTGGTAGGTATGTAAGCTAGTATTAGTACACAAACTGCAAAAAATTCACAGATTTTACAGTCCCCGCAAGAATCAGAGCATTGAAAATGAACACAAAAATTAACCAAAAACCAAAATTAAATCAAATGCAAAGTCCTATTATATTTTTAAAGTTACCGAGGTACCTAGTACCTATTTCTCTTTACGATTGTGACACTCGGCTCCGCCTCGTGTCACAAAAGCGCCCGCTGACTGCCTTGACGCAGCCGAAATATTATTAACCGATTTTCAAAATTCCAACGAATGCACTTCTCGTCTGCTTCTGCGTCTTTTAACACTATTACCATGACGATCAGTTAATAATCATAGAAGCTACATCACTTTTTATGTACGGAAACAGCCGTTTTTCTACAATTCCAAATCTAAAGGGACCACCTACAGGTCACAATTATTAACCTATTTTTAAAATTATTTCTCCATTTGGTAGCTTAACTAATACCCTAGGACCCTTTTTTTCATTTTTTCTTAAGTCGGTTCCAAAAAACCCGGAATTTTCGGATTTTACAAAATTCCAAAAAAAGTTACCAGTAGATTTTTAAAATTCAAACGTTTACATATGTCTCGATAAATTCCTCAACTTTTGGTACTATTTTCATCTCGATCCTCCCAAAATCCTCGGAGATATTGCCAAAAATACGTCTCAGGCGATTTGCATCTGATAACCATTTTCAATGGTAAAAAATATAAAACTTGGAACTTTTACCCCCCAACCCCTTAAACTAGGGTATGGAAGTTTGTATGAGACTTCCGCAAATGATGCTGGAGGTTTGAAAAAATTTGACATAATGAATCTGAAAAATCTTTAAATATTTAGTTGTTATTTTTAAGCCTTATTAAATCACTGTTAAAGCAATGGAAAAAGTAGTAATAAAAAAGATATTGTGTTTATTTCAAAACTACTTCTTTCATGGCGCAAATTTGCTCTAATTTGCTCTTTGCACTGTCACTTTCTGCGTCAAAGAGTTAATAAACATTGCTCAGGGTACTGTACCCTTAGCAAGAACAGCTATCGAGAAAAAAAACGCGCGTAAAATTACTCGAAAGAGATGGAAATTTTAGTTTCGCTATTCGGCGGTAGATGACGTTGTACAAATTTCCCATACAAAATTGCACTATCGAATGATTTTACGCGCGTTTTTTTCGATAGCTCGTGCTACGGGTGATTCTAGAGTAAAATACCTACTACTTTGATTAAGACGCTACAGACTTTCATTTTTGAGAATCGTGAGGCAAATGACATAGGCTCGATGGGACAATATCTTTTCCCATAGATAATTAATTTACCGAGTTCTTTTACGTGCGTTTTTTTCGATAGATGTTCGTGCTAAAAAAAACGCGCGTAAAAGTACTCGATAGAGTATTTATCTATGGAAAATTTAATTTGGCTATTCGGCGGTAGATGGTGCTGTAAAAATTTCCCATACAAAATTACACTATCGTATATTTTTCGTGCGTTATTTTTTTTTGATAGCAGTTCGTGCTAAGTTATAAAGGGTCTTATACCTAATAATCGAGAAACATAATATACCCATAATAGTACCTACATAAAAAAACATTTCGACAAACTGAAGATCATCTTGTGTCTTGTATAACATCAGTAGCAATCGACTTCAAAAAAGGAGGTTTTTTGAAGTCGATTGCTACTGATGTTATACAAGACTTATTTTTGTTTTAAAAATTGTTATATTATTTTATTACGTATTTTTATTAAACTGAATTTTAATTAAACATTAAACTATCCGAAAAAGTAACAACTTAGATGGAAGGTACTATTTGCTATAATAAAAAAAAAGCCATGAACAAAATATGGAAATCAATAAAAGATTTTTTGAATTTTATTTATTAATAAAAATACAGCAAAATTACCCATCAATTTGAAAGGTATCGATATTTGGAGATAAGGAAACTACACTGGCCTGCAAAACTAAGTACTACAGAGGTCTATTTTCATACAAACGAGGTAACTTTGAAGCATTGGTTCTCCGCCCAGGATTAAACGTGGTGTGATCTGATGATGGCCATCCAGGGAGTGAATGGAGAAGATGCAGATCCCCATACACACCCAATAGATCTGATCAGTGCATTCTAAGAGCTGTTTGGATATGTTTAAAAAAAGCAAGAAAATCATTAAAATGTATGGAAATGCTGTAACTGATAACTCTTAATCTTACAGCTCTTAGAATGCTGATCAGATATATTGGGTGTGTATGGGGATCTGAATCTTCTCCATTCACTCCCTGGATGGCCATCATCAGATCACACCCTGTTTAATCCTGGGCGGAGAACCAATGCTTCCATTCCAAGTTACCTCGTTTGTATGAAAATAGACCTCTGTAGTAGGTACTTAGTTTTGCAGGCCAGTGTATTTCGTCGCCTAATCGAGTTTTGTAGCAATCCGTAAGTCTGTCGGGTTTTTTTCTCGATAGATGTTGGTGCTAGCTATTTTAAATATTTTTACCAAGCCATTTAAAAACTACAAAATCCTTGAGTGACATAAGTAAGGTTACAATAATCTGACTAGGTACCAGATTTCCTATAGGAAGTGGAATTGTATGCGGACAAAAATTTATACGTACCCAACAAACATTTTGTACTATCTTTCGCAAAGCTCACTTGTTAGAGGCTGTAAAGTTTTAATATCACCTAACTCAGTTTTACCTCTGAATTCTTTTTCGATATCTTGCAACGTCCGATCTTTAGTCTCTGGTAAAAATATGACAAATATAATCAAACAGTATGCTACAACACCAGCATATAACATATAGGCGCCGTAAACACCTATCGTTCTGAACAAATATGGCGTACATTTCACTACAATACTACAATTAACAGAAAAAGAAATCATACTAATTCCCCCAGCCACACCTTTATGTTCTAAAGGAAATATCTCTCCAGCTATAATGTATGGCAAAGACAAAGTACAACTAGCTACAGTAAACATATGTATATGTATTAAGGCTACTCCTATAAATGGATGGTCGTATGGAAGCATATTTTGCGACTTACAATAAGTATACCCTGATATAACAATCATTATAAATATTCCTAAACCAGATATTGAAAACAACACCTCTCTTCTTTTAAACCTCCTTATAAATAATATGGCTGCTGCAGTGGATATCGTTCTTTGGACATCTAAGGCTAATACATGTGCAGAAATGTTGTTATCTTCACCAATTACATTTTCAAAAACAACGTTAGTGTAGGTAGCCAAAATATTGATACCTCCCCACATACTTAGAACATACATATGAATCATTATAAAAATCGGCATATATAATTCTCTTTTCTTAACATTACTCTTTATGTATAACAAATTGTCTCTCATTTTTGCTGAGAGAGTAGTTTTCTGAGATTTTGAATCGCTGAGCACTGCAGCTTCTAAAATTTCTTTCAATTCATCTTCTTCGCAATCCCCCCTTAACCACCTAAAGGCTTTCTTACATTCATCAAACCTCCCATGATGTGCCAACCATACAGGAGACTCCGGAGAAAATAAAGTTATAAGTAAACAGATTAAACTAACTATTAAGCAAATCACAGCATTCAAACTCCAACTAAAGTATGATCCTATAGCATGCGTTTGTATCACCCAAACAGCTGTTAATACCGAAAGAAACATCAAAAATGCCCCTCTATTTTTGGGGCTGGTATATTCTCCTATAAGAATTGGACCAAAGTTCAAAGCCATGCCTATGGAAATCCCTTGGAGGGACCGGGCGATGATGACGATCGGGATGTTGGCAGCAAAGATGAGGAGGATCCAGCCGATGATCAGGATTAAGATGCTGATGAGGTTGACCATCTTCCTCCCGAAGTTGGTCATCAAAGCAGGCGTCATGAAGTTTCCAATTAGGACCCACATAGGCGGTGTAGCAGCTGGAAGTAGAATAAGATATAAAAGAAACTGATAGAGTTAATATGCGAGAGCAAACTGACAAACACAATTCTTTATATACCATGTCAGGTGCTAACCTGTGACTTCAACATTACCTATATTAGGACGCAGCAGTAATTCGTTCGTAACAAGGAACTATTGTTACCTTTACGACAGAGCACCTTAGTAATATTAGAAAGATTTTTTGTGTGCTTTATATTTTTGGTATAAATTAGGGTGTTCACATCCTAATCCCATTTCAATGGGAGCTCTAAAATACGGAAAATGGACTTATGATTTCCGCTCATTAGTGGCATCCCATAACCCTTGCATTCTGATATATTTTTATTGTGAAGAAATAGGTAAATTGAATGTCTGGCAGAAATTTGTATCCCTATTACCGGGTAAACCTTTTGGAATTCATTATCAATTGTCTGTCACTGCAAAAACAGCACAGCGCTTCAAAATTGCACTGCAGGTATCCCGCTTTGCGCTCATTGAGTAGGTAAGAACAAATGTTACTCAACCTTAACAGGACTATTTGTACCCACCTATCCAGGATGCAGTGGAGTCTTCCACCACCATCCCTGATGAGGGATTCTTCAGCTGCGGCACCATTCCTGTGGTGAACGCCATAACAGCTGCTGAGCCGCTTATGTTTATTGATACTCCTGTCGTCACGAAGCACTGGAAAGGGTACGTTTTCAGCATTAAATTATGTTTTAACCGCTATTTTAACCCCCTCTGTGGTCTAGTGGTTCGCGCACCCATGTAAGGCGCAGGAGTCTCGGGTTAGATTCCCAGTGGGGGCACAATTTGTACTCGGTTTGGTTGGTAGTAGGGCTTATTTCAAGTACGTTTTGCTAGCTACCACCATCTACCTAAGTCTAATGCCATAACAACAATTTAAAAATTGTTGTGTTGCGGCAGTAAGAGCTAAGATAGCCAGTTCCTCGGTGATGAGTATTCCGGGTGTAGTGCGCTTCCAACTTCGGCCTTATCGTCACTTAATATCAGGATAAGTGAAGGCCAAGCATTATCCCGTAGTGCATAAAAAAAACAAAGGAAATTGCAATGTGGTGAGGAGCTCGTTGGCAACTTTCGCTAGTTCTAGATTATTATTTCGAGAACCTTCATGCTTCGAAAAGCACGTTCGTTGGTCCCGGCTGCATTTGCAGTCGTTAAAACCCAACAATCCGCATTAGGCCCCCGTGGTGGGTTATATTATACCTAGCCCATCATTCTTATTCAGCCATAAAAGAAGACCCTGTGTGAAAAATTGGGCCAATTCATACCTTAGTTTATTAATTGAGTACTCTCTTAAGTACTTTGTAGAACTGTGGGAAAATCGTCTTAAATAAATTTTACATATTGGTTCATGTAAAATTGTGGGTGGCCGCCGCATTATAACTGTGACTTTTGACGGTCATTATGTCTCATGTGTGAAGTGTCCGTAAAATTTACAATTTCACGTACTCCAAAATAAATCCTTTTATAATACGATGATGCATGATGATGTTTCTTCGTTATGTTTAGTGCCATTTAACGAAGAAAAGAAAATAAATATCACTATCGACGTCTGATCGAATCCGTCCAGTGATTTGAGCTGTGCGATGACGAATCAGTCAGTCACGCAGAATATGTATATTTTATAAGTTAATTACTGTATCTTAAGAATGTTTTAATAAATCATAATGAAGAATAGAGAAGAAATGTAAAAACAGTTACGACATAATCAATCATTTCGAACAAACGATTGAGGCAATAAATCAGGGGCCCTAAATTATAAAGTGACAATTTGTCAGCTCATAGTTACACGTTACACCGCAACGTAAACCAAATTGTCATGACAATCGTCTCATTATTAAATAGGTAGGTAGATAAAGTTGTCGATATTTGTATGAAAATAACGCAGGAACCTTCTTCTTTGCGGCTCAGTGTAATTTTTTTTAGAAATTTCCAATACACTTTTAAACTTTCGCGTTGCATTTTATCAGGTTAGAATTACAGGTATTAAAGGCGAAACTAAACATGTTTTTAAACAGTATAAGGGTATACGCATCACGTTCCATTTTTTAATTTCCATTACATATGATCAAAACTACTTTGCGCGAGCCGTAATGAGGGCGAATTTTGAAAATTCCTATTAAATCTATACCTACATATACAATTCTAAATTGATTGGTTGTTGGGATAGGCGTGGAGCCCTAACGGCTGAAGGTAGAGACACCATTTTTGGAGGGTAGATACCTTTCATGATGTAGATGAGCACTAAGAAAGGATTTTAGAAAATTCCCGTTATACAGGATGCTACAGGTTGTTCAAGTTTGTATGAAAATGTGTATAGGGTTAAAGGTAGAGACACCATTTTTGGAGGGTAGATACCTTTCATGGTGTAGGTAAGCACTAACAAAGGGTTTTGTAAAATTTTCGTTATACAGGGTGCTACAGGGTAGGTATTCCAGTTTGTATGGGAATTTGTATAGGGCTGAAGTTGAGGCACCATTTTTGGAGGGTAAATACTTTTCATGGTGTAGGTAAGCACTAAGAAAGGGTTTTGTGAAATTTCCGTTATTCAGGGTGCTACAGGGTGTTCCAGTTTGTATGGGAATTTGTATAGGGCTGAAGGTAGAAGCACCATTTTTGGAGGGTAGATTCCTTTTATAATGTACGTGAGCACTACGAAAAGGGTTTTTTTTGGAGGGTAAATACCTTTCATGGTGTAGTTGAGCACTAATAGTTGAAGAGCTATTGAAAATTACTGCAAGAGTTATCTCAAGGTTCTTCTCTCAATATGATAGAGTGTTTAGGGTGTACATGCGTCAGCACCTACTCCCAGCGCCAGGAAGTGGAACACCTGGCGTCAGCACGCTTCCAAACATGTAGCATTACGAAGGGCTCTACAAGAGTTATCTCAAGGATCAAATTTGGCAATATGGTAAAGAATAGCACAAAAAAAATAAGACGGCAGTCAGACCGCAGTGTCATGGAACATGCCGAGTCAGCACGCCTCGTAAGTTGTATGAATTTCGAGGTCGGTACAAGAGTTATCTCAAAGCTGAAAATTTGTATACTGCTTAATTATTATGCATAATTTATGAAAATAACAGTCTGACCACAGTGTCATGGAACATAGGCAGTCAGCAGTCGCTGAAAGGGTGGAGTCCAAATAAGCTGTTTGGAGCTACAACGTGTTACGAAACAGGATTACACAGATGAAACTTGGTAAGTAGATGTATTCTGTAAACCGCTCTACGATTTTTACACAAAAAATAAAAAATAAAAAAATTAAGGGGGGTTCCTCATACACGGAACTGAAACTGAATTTTTTTTTTATCAAACCTATACGTGCTTGATGTCTTTAGATAGCTCTTTAAAAATGACATTGAGGTTCCTAAAACAATTTTTGCTCATAGTCAAGCGTTTGAATGGTATACACTTCCAAAATAGTAAAATGTGTTTCCCCCCTCGAACTTTCAAAATAAGAAAGTGAAAAATCTTATAAAAAATATATGCTGTAGATCTTAAAAAACACTTTCAAGGAAAATTGGTTTAAATGAGATATAACAAGCAGTTTCAGAGATATAGCACATTTTCCAGAACCGCAAATATTACTTTGTCATTCATACAAACACTATGAAAAACAAAGTTATTTTTGAAAACGTAAAATGTTAGTGGTATTCACTATGGATGGTATTAGAGTATTAATATCACATTGAAAATTTCTTAAAAATACCCGGGATATTACAAAATATTTCCCGACTCCGGGAACGATGTGTTTCCAGGGAATTTTCATTTATCGGGTCCCGGTAATGAAACCCTTATTTTATATTATTCAATAATAAATATACAACATGTTACAAAAAAAACCGGCCAAGTGCGTGTCGGACCACGCGCAAAAGGATTCTGTAGTTACCTTATACCATACCATAGTGAATACCACTAACATTTTACGTTTTCAAAAATAACTTTGTTTTTCATAGTGTTTGTATGAATGACAAAGTTATATTTGCGGTTTTGGAAAATGTGCTATATCTCTGAAACTGCTTGCTATATCTTGTTCAAACCAATTTTCGTTGAAAGTGTTTTTTAAGATATACAGCATATATTTTTTTAAGATTTTTCACTTTCTTATTTTTAAAGTTCGAGGGGGGAAAAACACATTTTACCATTTTGGAAGTGTATACCATACAAACGCTTGACTTTGAGCAAAAATTGTTTTAGGAACCTTAATGTAATTTTTAAAGAGCTATCTAAAGACACGTGTATGGGTTTGATGAAAAAAATTTTTTTCAGTTTCAGTTCCATGTGGGTCAATCAACTTTTGATTGTCCTGTGAGTTTTCCTGTCCACAAACATAAAAGTATATAATTCCTTGAAAATAAATATCAACTAACTTAAAAATTATGGTTTGGGTTAAATGAACTTTATTTATCATTTTGGTAATAGAAATAAATATGTTGTTTACATATTTGTTCGTATTTTAACGGTTGTCGAGAGAGATGTCGATATCCCCTTTATTTGCATGAAATTGATGAAATGTCCACTGGACAACCTATAGCATAATAGTGTGTTTTCTTGAAATAAAAAATAAAGAAAATAGTTTAGCTTATAAATACTTAAACTTAAGATTTAAAGTATCATTTTGGTAACAGAAATAAATATATTGTTTACATTTTTGTTCGTATTATATAGGTTGTCCAGTGGATATTTCTTTATGTTTGTGGACAGGACAACTCATAGGACAATTAAAAGTTGATTGACCCATGTATGAGGAACCCCCCTTATTTTTTTTATTTTTTGTGTAAAAATCGTAGAGCGGTCTACAGAATACATCTACTTACCAAGTTTCAACTGTGTAATCCTGTTTCGTAGCACGTTGTAGCTCCAAACAGCTTATTTGGACTCCACCCTTTCAGCGACTGCTGACTGCCTATGTTCCATGACACTGTGGTCTGACTGTTATTTTCATAAATTATGCATAATAATTAAGCAGTATACAAATTTTCAGCCTTGAGATAACTCTTGTACCGACCTCGAAATTCATACAACTTACGAGGCGTGCTAACTCGGCATGTTCCATGACACTGCGATCTGACTGCCGTCTTATTTTTAGAGCCCTTCGAAATGCTACATGTTTGGAAGCGTGCTGACGCCAGGTGGGAACACCTGGCGTCAGCACGCGAAAGTGGAAACTTCCTGGCGCTGGGAGTAGGTGCTGACGCATGTACACCCTAAACACTCTATCATATTAAGAGGAGGACCTTGAGATAACTCTTGCAGTAATTTTCAATAGCTCTCTAACTATAAGAAAGGGTTTTGGAAAATTCCACATGTCCGTACCTACATGAATTTTTATGAAAAAATTTAAATGTGTGAAATGAGGTCTACAGATAAATACCTAGTTATATTGGCAATCCGTGACTTTCAAAATAAATGCAAAACTATCTTAATCACGCAAACGAAGTCGCGGGCAAAAGCTAGTTATTGATATAAGTATATGCAATACATTAGACAAATACCTCATTATTCCTAAAAGAATAAACAATGACTTTGTAAATACCAGTAAAAAAACATGTCAAAGTGTACCAATTTGAGCATTTTTTAATATTTTGTTTCTCTGTGATTAAAAACATTTTCTTTTTATTTTTCTATAGGGCACTCCTTGACAATACAAACAATAAGTGAAAAAATAAATATAAGTCGTTTTCTTATTTGTTAACAGCTGAAACGTTTGTAAAAAATACCTCTGACAAGCAAATTTGAAATTCCACTTGAACAGATTGTCTTCATTTTAAAATACCTAATAATTTATTGTGCTTTTTTTTCTCTATATGGCACTAATTTAAGAATTTTGCTTCCTAAAATGGTAATGCTTTCATCTTTAGATAAATTCTTTGGAAAAACACTAATTTGTTTGAAATGCGTTACTCTGATAACTATCACTAACTTTCTTACCTGTTTCATAAATGGCGATACTTTGATCCATCGTGACATTTTAATTTTTTACGACCAACGTTTTTCTACAATGACTGTAATTCCCATAAAGTTAATATACCTGTCGGGTAATTCCATACTTTAAACATGATTTACTGAATAGAAAACACAAATCGTAGCACACAACATTTTAACATTTTATGCAGAATTAATATCGAAGTAATTAAGTTTTCTTAAGTAAAATGTCTAATCTACTCTGTTTCTAAATATCGACTGACTGACGGCTATTTTGAATACCTAAGATGTAGTTTTAACAATTGGTAGAAATGGCGTGACTAAATTAGTTTTTTCATTCATGAATGACAATACCTATGCAAAATGTTATGTTTATCTATTCAATCCATTTTAAGACTGAAACTGGAAGTATGTACCTATTAGTTTAAAACTTTCTATAGGTAGTATCACATAGTTCCACAGTATATTATGATAGCACCATACCTTTCTAACTGTACTCAAGCAGAGATTTGAGTTTGACTTTGATTCTATACTACAAGCCTAAGTGATCTGCCCCCTGATTTTGTAACATTGTTTCAATCAACTCTGATAGAAATCGCAGTTTTTCAAACAGTAAAGAAGCTCCATGGAAACGTTCGAATTTGACGGCTGACGTCACTCTAAGAGCTCTAAGCAAAGTTCGCAGGACTTTGGTCAGGGTTGTGACATCGCGTCGCAGTTGTTTCCATAGCATTCGCGCGTAGCATTCCACGAGACGCCCGGAGAATGCCAGTCCTAGCGATCCGACGGAGTGTAATGACAAAAGGGCCTACGTGACGTTAGTTCCTCTACTGTTTTGAAAAAACTAATCCCACCAAAAACATTTTCATGTTAATTTTGCTGCCGAGGCTCGCACTGTCAAAAAGTTATCATACCTCATGTAGAGCCAAGCTTCTAACTCTACGAGCCCTAACTCCATACGGCCAAGCCACATATTTTGACTGAGGTGTAGAGTTTTTGAAGTTAAGGCTTGTACTTAACTTCAAAAACTCTACACCTCAGTCAAAATATGTGGCTTGGCCGTTGGAAATAGTACATTACATCCGAGAACGGGAAGCTAGCGATTGCATTGTCGAGGATGGTTTGGAGCCCGAGCCGCAGGCGAGGGCTTTAATCATTCGAGGCAATGCAAGTAGCTTCCAGTACAAGGTTTGTATAATACTTTACTCACGAAATGCGAGGAAATACAATTTTCTTTGTAAAAATGTGATATTTAAATTGGTACGCGTGGCCAATGTTTACTGACCGGTCATGCAACCATAAAGTTTCATAAAAAGAATGCTAGCTGATAAGGTCAACCGATTTGAATTTCACTCAGTGCGGGAAGTAAGTATTGAATTTCATTTCCGCACTGAATTTCAAATTAAGAATGTGATGAACCAGACCCCCACGAAAATGTTGAACGCCCCGCATTCTTTTTACCATTGAAAATGGTTATCAGATGCAAATCGCCTGAGACGTATTTTTGGCCATATCTCCGAGGATTTTGGGAGGATCGAAATAAAATAGTACCAAAAGTTGAGAAATTTATCGAGACACGTGTGAACGTTTGAATTTTGAAAATCTACTGGTAACTTTTTTTGAAATTTTGCGAAATATCAAAAATTCCGGGTTATTTGGGGGAAGTTTGTTTACTAAATTGTAAATATTTCGGAAAAAAACAGACTTAAGAAAAAATAAAAAAAAGGGTCCTAGGGTATTAGTTTAGCTATCAAATGGCAAAATAATTTTGAAAATCGGTTTATAATTGTGACCTGTTGGTGGTCCCTTTAGATTTGGAATTGTAGAAAAACGGCTGTTTCCGTACATAAAAAGTGATGTTGGTTCTATGATTATGATCGTCATGGTAATAGTGTTAAAAGATGCAGAAGCAGACGAGAAGTGCATTTGTTGGAGTTTTAAAAATTGGTTAATATTATTTCGGCTGCGTCGAGGCAGTCAGCGGTAGCTTTTGTGACACGAGGCGGAGCCGAGTGTCACAATCGTAAAAATAAATAGATACTACCTAGGTAGCTTTAAAAATATAATAGAACTTTGCATTTGATTTGATTTTGGTTTTTTGTAAATTTTTGTGTTCATTTTCGATGCTCCGATTCTTGCGGGGACTGTAAAATCTGTGAATTTTTTCAAATGGAATGATAACATTTCAGAGTATAAGTGAGTAAAATATTTTTTCACAATTCCGAAAAAAATATTTACTTATTTATTATTTTAATGTATTATATTTTTTCCGTCCGATGCACCGTTTTTGAGTTAGATGCAAAAACCTGGAAAAAGTGCGAAGATTTCGCGGTTTTTTGACTCCCAAAAGTTATGCACACCTCCTGGAACGGTGCAAACTCGGATTACACATATTTAGGACTAAGGCTAGTAATAGTACATTACATCCGAGAACGGGAAGCTAGCGATTGCATTGTCGAGGATGGTTTGAAGCCCGAGCCGCAGGCGAGGGCTTTAATCATTCGAGGCAATGCAAGTAGCTTCCAGTACAAGGTTTGTATAAATACTTTACTCACGAAATGCGAGGAAATACAATTTTCTTTGTAAAAATGTGATATTTAAATAGGTTCGCGTGGCCACGTTTACTGACCGGTCATGCAACCATAAAGTTTCATAAAAAGAATGCTAGCTGATAAGTTCTACCGATTTGAATTTGGAACACTTACTTCCCGCACTCAGTGCGGGAAGTAAGTATTGAATTTCATTTCCGCACTGAATTTCAAATTTAGAATGTGATGAACCAGACCCCCACGGAAATGTTGAACGCCCCGCATTCTTTTTTCAAATGGAATGATAACATTTCAGAGCATAAGTGAGTAAAACTATTTCCAGCTTACTGGGAATTAATTCCTCGAAAAATTATATTAAATTAATTAAATATTTAAGGTATGTAGTTACATAAAATCTGTATAGTGACAAAATATATAAATAAAATCATTATGTTCAATTAGTGGTCCACCTAAGTCCTGGAACCAGCTCAGGGGGGGTTATGACCCCCCCTCTGGATCCGCCCTTGTCTTGGCGGGGGCACTGCCGTGCCCCCAGATATATATACTGCGGTAGTACCTACCCGTAGCACGAACAGCTATCGAAAAAAATAACGCGCGTAAAATCATTCGATAGTGTAATTTTGTATGAAAAATTTTTACAGCGCCATCTACCGCCGAATAGCGAAATTATAATTTCCATAGATAATTCTCTATCGAGTAATTTTACGCGCATTTTTTTTCTCGATAGCTGGATATGGTCTGCGGTATTGTCTAGGAATGGATACCCGTTTGGTTCGGTCTGTACCCTTAGCACGAAGTACGAACAGCTATCGAAAAAAAAAAACGCGCGTAAAATCATTCGATAGTGCAATTTTGTATGAAAAATTAGTACAGCACCATCTACCGCCGAATAGCGAAATTAAATTTTCCATAGAGAATTCTGTATCGAGTAATTTTACGCGCGTTATTTTTCTCGATAGCTGTTCGTGCTAAGGGTACTGATCATCATCATCAGTTCAGGCGCACGGCACAACGACACGTTTAACATAATGTTGTGTTTCACAAAAAAAAGTTGGCCAAATTAGTTTGACCACCACGAACGTCTTCTCCAAGTATAAATAAAATACAAATTAGAATTAAATAATAATTTAATTTACTTACGTAAGTTTAATAGATTTTCCTACTTACCTACAATACAGTAATTATTACAATAACATAATGTCACCGAATTGAGTATCAAAAATAATTTATTCCTAACTTGGTACAGGGTGTTTATCAATAGCCTTATAAAGCCGAATATGGTAGATAGGGTACTATACAATACAACACCGGAAAATTATAAACCCAGAAAACCAACACTTTTTTGAAAAATATATTTTTGTCTTTTTATGATAAACTGCATGGTGGCAACCCTTGACCGACATTGTGTTTTGCTAAAGCCCATATTGATTATAGAATACAATAGTTTATTTGCGGCTAGGGTTGTCGTTTTGCTTTTCCCATACACATAAAAAAAGCAAAATTGTTCAGTCATGTGGCGGTTTTCAGAGTTTAGGTGGCGGTTGTAAGTATGGTACCCTTTTTACCATTTCTATTACCAAACGGTATGTATAATTAGATACCTAATATTCGGTTTTCCCTTTGCTTAATAACAACAAAAATATAAATAGGTACCTAGTTTGTCAATATTTCTTGTCAAAAATAGATAGCTAATATATAGCACAGTTGTAAAACTGTGGTAATATAATATAAATATCTGTACAATTTCAGTACAGACTTAGCTTAGTTAAACCTAACCTTAAAGTCTAATTATTAATTCACTGAGGTAAACAGACAAATTCTAATGTCAAAATAATGTTGCCTTTTTATTGTACTAGCGCTGCGTTTCGTTCATTCAGGCGGGACACTCACAGTCAGTAGCGTTCATGGTTACAACTAGGATTTTTTTTTAAACAAGTCTTAAACGTTCATTGTTATACAGACGTAAACGTCAGACTACCTTCCAGTGAATTAATAATTAGCCTTTAGTTAAACCACAATTGTTCCAATCGGGCTATTAGTTTCTCATACATTTCCAACTTACTGAAAATACACCAAAGCATTTGACAGTCAGCTTGTACGATCTTAAGACACAATAAACCAACGTCAGCTGATCAGCTCTTCTCTGTCAGCAAATAATGACCTAGGTAGTAGGTATAGTAAGTCACATTATAATTAATTAATTACATTGGAATAAATACAGTATTTATTTACAATAATAAGCATGAAGACATAATATCTGATTTCTTCATGTCTTAACAAAATAAGTTATGTTTTTCACGTGGATGCCATTATATGATGTGAATCGAGTATTTACATTAAATAACAGGTGCACTGCACCTCCTATCCGTATTATACATTTTCATCGACGTAAGCGACTGCACTGACTTCATCTCTTCAGGAGATAAAGGTCTACCTCTAAACTCATCTTCAATGTCTTGCAAAGTCCTGTCTTTAGTCTCCGGAAGGAAGATCCCCGCCACGATCAAGCAGTAGCCGACCACAACCGCGTACAGCAGGTAGGCGCCAGGAAGACCCACGGTCCTCAACAGGAGAGGGAGAGTTTTGACTGTGATGAAGAGATTTGTAGAGAGGAAGAGGACGCTGATACCTCCCGCCAGACTCCTGTACTCGAGCGGGAACAGCTCTCCAGCTATGATGAAGGGCAGGGGCACGGTCCCCGTCGCTATGGAGAACATGTGGACGTGGATCAAGAATATTCCTATGAACGGGTGATCGAACGGCAACATACCTTCAGTTTTACAATAAACGTATGCCGCAGTCGCAATAAAAGCAAACATATTTATCCCAACAGTCGCGAACAACATCGTTCTTCTTTTTATCTTCTTTATCACATAGACTGCGACGGCGTTAGATATGATCCTTTGTGTGTCTAAAGTGATGATCATAATGGCGATATTGGCCTCAGTTCCGATCACATTTTCAAACACATCTCTCGTGTAAGCTGCTAAAATGTTAGCCCCTGCCCATTGCCCCAACGTGTAAATATGGACCATGATAAAAATAGGCTTATAAAACTCCTTCTTTTTCATTGTACTCATAAAGTAAGCGATATTGGTTCTACATTTCTTAACGAGAGAGTGGGACACATTCGCTTCAATCTTTGACTCGTTGACAATAGTGCTTGCTTCAATCATTTCCTTCAGTTCTCTTTCTTCGCCATCTCCTCGCAACCAACGGAAAACTTTTTTACTATCATCGTATCGTCCCTGATCAGCCAACCAACTGGGTGATTCTGGCGAGTATATCACAATAATTAAGTCTACAAACGCTATGAAACAGCAAACCAATGCCGTCCATTGCCAAGTCAAATATGACCCTAAGGTGTGAACAATAAGGACTCCTGTAGCTATGGTTAGAGATATCACAGTTAAGAATGCCCCTCTGTTATTGGGACTGGTGTATTCTCCGATGAGCACAGGTCCTAAGGTAGCACTCATGCCCATGGAGACTCCTTGGAGAAATCTGGCCACGAGGAGCGTGGCTACGCTGTTGGCAGTCAGAACACAGATCCAGCCGATGATCAGGGGTGTGATGCTGGCCAAATTAGCAGTTCTTCTGCCGTACTTCGCCATTAGAGTGGGTGCTATGAAGTTACCAGCAACTAGAGCAAATCCCAGGATTGAAGCTGGAAAAAGAAAAAGTCAACTTAGAGACTGAGGTAGGTTGGCTCTTTATAATGTTAAACATGAGTATGTTTATCCTCATTGTATCCCTATTGCTTTTGCTTTGAAACAAGCTCATTCATTATAATTAGGTTAGATCTACCTATTTGAAAACATAAAACTGAAATTGCATTACATAGCATCGTCTAAGTAATATTTAATCGCATTTTCAGGTCTGATGCTATCGTTTTTAGTATTTCGTACCAAAATGGTAAAAAGGAACCGTCGTCGGTGCGCGAGTCCGACTCGCTCTTGACCTGTTTTTATTCAGTGCCTAATAGTTATAGTCCACGTCAAAAAATGATTGCGAAAAGCACTTTAGGAGGTTTTATGCAGACACTATAGGCCGACGGGCGGCGAACGCCTGCCGCCCTCACCTCTCACGACCCCCGTTGTCGTCTCCCCTCGCACCTCTGTGCCCCGCGGGCGAAGACTCACTTAAACGGTCGGCCTATAACGACGCTATTGGAAAAAATCATAGTGCTTAAATAAAGACAAAATTTGTGAATTGTGTTCTTTCTTCTAGTGCACTCCGAAGAAGCCTTGTCATTTAGTTTAATGCAGGTGTTTTGCTAAAAGTGGCCACTTTAAAAAAAACTCCATTAAACTAAAGGAAATGCTAGAAAATATTGATTATTTAAGCGATAAAATTACCACAAAGCTTCTTCGGAGTGCACTATAAGAACACATTTCACAATTTCGTCTCTATTTATGGACTATGATTTTTTCCCATGGCAGCGCTAGTGTGCTAAATAAACCCTCTTAAGGGTCAACAATTCCACCTATCCCAAAATTGAGGACGATCAGCAAATCATATATATAAATAGATACCACTCACCGATCCATGATCCCGAGGAGTCATCGATGGGTATGAGGGACCCCGGCAGCCGCAGCTGTGGCAGCAAGATGGCTGCGAACCCCATCACCAGGCCATGGCCTCCCAGGTTCAGGCACACTCCGGCCGATACGAAACACTGGAATCAACGTCAAGAATAACATTAATTAACACTGGCGAATATGGTGGCTTTCGGGACGGTCGGACGGACGTAGCTTCTTTGAAATTCATACGTCTTTGTAACAGTAACCTTAGCACGAACCTGAGGGCCTAGTGCGAGTTGATGTTTTCACATTCCACTATCGAAAACTATCGGATATGCTGCTCCTAGTCAATGCGAGTGAAAGAGATAAAGGAAGTTTTCGATAGCGAAAAGTGAAAACATCAACTCGCACTAGCGCGCGTAAAACATTCGATAAAGTAATTTTGTATGAGAAATTTGTACAGCGCCATCTACCGTCGAGAAGCGAAATGGAATTTTCCATAGAGAATTACTATATCGAGTACTTTACGCTTGTTTTTTTCGATAGATGTTCGTCTCAGTACCCGTAGCACGAACAGCTTTCGAAAAAAATAACGCGCGTAAAATCATTCGATAGTGCAGCTTTGTATGAAAAATCAGTACAGCGCCATCTACCGCCAAATAGCGAAATTAAATTTTACTATCGACTAATTTTACGCGCGTTATTTTTCTCGATAGCTGTTCGTGCTAAGGGTACTGATCTACTCCATTACCTTGAGTATATTAATTATACCAAAACAGCAAAAATATTTGAGAAAATTAAAGATTTTTCATTATCAGTTATGTCTTAAAGTACCTACCTATGCCTTTTTCTGCAGGGACACCCCTGACAACATTACCTAAGCAAAATTTAATGATCATCGAAAGCGTGACAAAGTCGCTCTTTTTTATATTAAAAAATAAATAAAAATATGATGACCAGCGATGGCTAATCGTGCCTAAAAAGACAAAGGCGTCGGATTCGAAGCTTTGAAAATAGGTCATTTTGAGAATAAGTATTTCTGCGAATGAGTCCAAAGGAGAATAGGGCATTTAACGAATAGGGCATTTTGAGAGAGGCATATCGCGAATAAGGCAATATGCGACTGCAGGGCATTTTGCGAATAGGTCCTTTTGCTACTAAGCGGTATTTTCGTGTGATAAACACATTCGTTGTCTATCCCTAAGTAGCATTATGGAAATGATAATTTTATAAAGTTGCACGTTTTGTAAGGTGTCCTTTTGAAATCAAGATAAATAATAATCAAGGACACTGCCATATAAACAAATATAAGTGTCACGATTTATCTTGTCCACGATTGCCACGTGATACAAAATTCATTCGTAATTGATACGATATCAGTTGCAAAATCTCTTCCTATCAATCTACCTAGAATATTTTTAAAACAATCTTTTCCATTTTCTTCAGATGTTTTATCATCATACTGTGATCACACAGAACACAATTACTATGCCAAAAATCGTCTATATAACCCACCAGTAGCACGAACACAACTATCGAGAAAAAAACGTGCTTAAAAACATCTTGTACAGCGCCATCAACCGCCGAAAAGCAAAATTATATTTTACATTACTCTATCGATTACTTTTACGCGCGTACTTTTTCTCGATAGATCTTCGTGCTAGGTTTCAGTATCCCTAGCACGAATATCTACCGAGAAAAATCGCTACAAATATTAAAATGGGTACCTCACAGTGATTTTAGAAAGAATCAGAATACTTATCATCAAAAAGCGTTCGCGTAGGTTTATATTTATGGCGTAAATAATAGCGGAAACGTTTTGAATTCTACATCAAAATACCTACACTTTGACATACTCTGAAGTTGTTCTAATTATTTTTATTCAAGAAAGATTACGTGATAATAATAATGATGAAAAAACAAAGAAAAACATCGAAAAAGTGCAGAAGTGAAGTTATTTTCCTCACTTTTTACATGTAAAGAAAAAGATAGAGACAAATATTTCAGCGTAGGTAACCGAGCCTTATTCTCCTTAAATCATTAATATTTTTGGGAAAGCAAGCAGAGTTAATTTTCACATCCCCTCTCTTCATATTCCTGCAATAAATGTAGTCAAACAAAAAATCTCCTTATCTAATTGTCATTTCAACGGTTTCCTATGATTAAATCAACTCAACGTTGTAATAATGTAATAGTATTATTATTAGCTACATTCAATTCTGACCTTGCAGATAGAATTCCCTCAAGAATGTAACATATAAGGAGTGGTAGCTCAATCAATTAGCTGGACAAACAACGCCAAGGGGACGTCATTATTAATTGCCTTAGAACATATAAACATATAGTATGTTAGTGTCGCGAGCATTCCTAGTGATGTAACTTCTCTGTAACTTTTTATATTGTCACGAAAAAATATTATGGTGGTGCATCTGGTCTTACAATCTAGCAAATACATATACTCATCAACTTTGTCTAGGGATATAGGTGTTATTTTCATACAAACGAGGTAACTTTGAAGCCTTGGTTTTCTGCCAGGGATGTACCGTGCTGTAATCTGATGATGGCCATCGAAGGAGTTAATGGTGGCGATTCAGATTGCTCTACACACCCAACTGAGCTGATAAGCATTCTAAAGATTACTGGGTCAGAGTTCTCAGTTTCAAGATTTCCATACATTTTCATAATATTGTCGCGGTTTTTTTAAGGGCGCTGGTCAGATCAGTTGGGTGTGTAAAGCTATCTGAATCTCCTCCATTCACTCCCTGGATAGCCATCATCAGATCACAGCACGGTACATCCCTGGCAGGAAACCAAGGCTTCAAAGTTATCTCGTTTGTATGAAAATAACACCTGTATCCCTAGACAAAGTTGATGTGTGTATAAGGATAAATCAATAGCCAACATGGTTTTTGAAATCACATTATGTAATATTATTTTATCCTATGTAACTATTGTATTGTAGATATTAATGTGTTGTAATGATTAGCCTACTTGTAATATTTAAATACTCTATTGTAAGTTTAATCGAAAAGTTGATTAATTTTATAGCAATGCTTCTTATACTTAAAATTAGTTAATGTATAAGGAAGTACGTACCTAACTTATAAATTTTTATTTTGGTAAGTACCTAGGTACTTAGTTATTGCAATCAAAACTGTTGTAAAAAAACAAAGCTTCTTTTTTGGTTGCTTGTATTTGAATGAGAGTTAATTAAATATTGGACAAAAGTAATGAAACTAACGTCTGTCTGGCTGAAGAGTCATTGTACATTTTAATGATTTGAAATTAAAAAAAATGGCTTCATGGAAATTGAACTGACTACTTACGTGCTTGTTGGCCAAACCGCCTAGCCAAAGTAAAGTTAGGTAGGTTGTAAATAAATGGGTACCTACTTAAACAAATAAATTATATTCGAATAACTAAAAACCATCAATAAGTACCTATAATAGTAACAGAAATGATGGTAATTTCAGAACCTACGGTTTTGACGCAGATCGTCATTTTCGCAAATGGTCATTGCGAAAAATTTTGTCACTTTCGCAGAATGTCATTTTCGCAACTGGTCACTTTCATAAAACGTCACTTTCGCAGAATGTCATTAATATTTCTTTAATTCTCAAAGTAATGAGTTGGAGAAAAAATTGTGAATGACAATCTGCGAAAGTTACGTTTTGCGAAAGTGACCTTTTGGGAAAGTTACCAGTTGCGAAAATGACATTCTGAGGGCCTAGTGCGAGTTGATGTTTTCACTTGTCGCTATCGAAAACTATCGTTTTCTCTCTTTCACTCGCATTGACTATGAGCAGTAGGTATATCCGATAGTTTTCGATAGTGAAATGTGAAAACATCAACTCGCACTACGCCCTCCGATAGTTTTCGATAGTGAAAAGTGAAAACATCAACTCGCACTAAGCCCTCTGCGAAAGAGACCAAATTTTTCGCGATGACCATTTGCGAAAATGACGATTTGCGTCAAAACCAAACTTAAGAAAATTCGATAGAGTAATTTTGTATGGAAAATTTGTAAAGCGTCATAGACCGCAGAAAAGCGAAATGATTTTTTCCATAGAGAATTACTCGATAGATGTTCGTGCTAGAGGTACAGGGTGGGTACAGGATTACTCGAAAACTACTGAATCGATTTCCAAATTTAAAAAAGTAGGACCAACTTGGGAGTAACCTGATTTAGTAACGTCTGAATCATTTCAATCGGTCCAGTAGTCTTTGAATAATCGGCGGACATACATAAAAAAAACAAACATAAGACGAACAGAGAACCTCCTCCATTTTGTAGTCGGTTAAAAATGTTTTGAAGTTTGCTATAGTAAGATGTGTGGGATTGACATAATTAAGTTTTTGCCACCATACATTTTAACATGTCAAATCCATAAATTTTTTGAGAGCGACAATCACTATGGTATTTATATTATAGGTATTCCCGATTTCGGGAAAAAGTTGGAAGCTCGAAATCAACAAAAAACCTGAATCGATTAGCAAGAGTAAATAAACTGTCTGAATGCAATCTTTCGTGACAAAATTAAAGGAAATCATACAAATTCTAATAAGAAAACGATCGTAACGAACTTGTAGGTATGATTTCCTTAACTGAAAGATAACAAAGTCATAACTATACCCTTTGACGCAATCCCGATCACAAATGCACATTTATCGGTGTGCTAAAGTGGCTGATAAGTAAACAGAATTACCTGTAATCATGAATATCATTTGTTGTCAAGATAAACATGCTATATAGATATTGATTGATATGTAAGTTATACAGCTCTAGGTGATATAACAAGCGAGTTTTACGACAAAATTGAATGAAAACAAACATCGATTATTAGGGTTTAGTTTTTATATTTCATGATTACGATTGGAATAAGAAAAATAATTGATGAAATTACTGTCTTTATTAATTCTCTACGGAATGTCTTTGTTTAACCGACTTCAAAAAAAGGAGGAGGTTAATATTATTGTAGTTCAAAGGGCAGGGCCGGATTTAAGAACTATGGACCCCTAGGCTCATTCTGTGGTGCGGGCCCCCCGTCTAGTAGTAAAGCGCAGTTCTAGAGCGGTGTCAACGCACACAGGGCAGGAACGGATCCTAGATTTAAATTTGGGAGAGCGGGGGGGAGGGTTTTCAAAGAAATGCTTGTCTATAGTTTAAAAAAACGGCCACGCAGCAAGATTTTAATCAGTTTTATAACTAATCTAGTAATTTTGCCTATCTATTGTAAAAAATGGCCGCGCAGCGCAATTTTTTGTCAGTTTAAGCCACCAATCTTATAATCATGCCTATCTTTAGTAAAAAAAGACCGCGCAGCGCGATTTTTAGTCAGTTTCATCCACTAATCTTGTAATCTTGCCTATCGATTGTAAAAATTATATTATATTCTTGCCTGTCTCAAGTGAAAAAACGGCCGCGCAGCGCGATTTTCAGTCAATTTCATCTACTGTTTTGTAATCTGTGATTTCATCCGCGTAATTAAAAAATGCAAAAAAACCATGCGGTGCGGGCCCCTAGGCTGCAGCCTATGTAGCCTATGCTTAAATCCGGCAGTGTCAAAGGGTGTAAACAAACGGTTTATTGGCATTTTTATTTTATTACTTTTAAGTATTACTACATTTAAAACCTACAAAATAATGCAGCAATTAATTTAATTATTTTTATGTAGGTACCTATTACCTATAATTTCGGGTACAGAATACATAAAAGTACCTAGATACCTGCCTAATTGAGTAAAACAAAATGCTTATTATCATCACACCAAACATTATGCCCCAGCCAGGCTTCGAACCTTGGCGCGTCCAATACCTATTCGCTAAATGGTTCTATTGATTTATTTATTTATAAAGCGCATGTTACACATACCTATAAGTATTCTTAATGATTAGTTCGCTATCATAATTTATATCTTTAATGGAGGTAGCCACTTGTCTTGATCAAAGCGGAAACGCTAGACCGGAGGAAGGTAAAGGTAACGCTTATGAATTATGAAAACTTAAGATATTTTTAGATCAGCTGAAGGTTTTTGTTGTATAAAATTACTAAGTCACTTTTATTTATTGAATGTCTATAAAAAACAGATACGGCCCCCTCAGATTCTTATCTGCACTCCCACGATGTTATATATTTAGGTAAACCATAAACTTATTAATACTAGAATAAATAAGTCAATGTGTTAAACTTAAATATTTATTTTAGTCCAAGTAACTTTGGCAAACTTTAGTTTATGTTATTAATTATGTTATTTATTGACTTTACGTAGATACACGTAGTTTTTTCCGGTATTTAAACGTGACTAAAAATGTTACAAAATCTGGACTATTTTTGTGTGCGTGTTGTTTTACGGTAGGTATATCTGAATCCTATCTAATTTTATCTGCCTAATTAGATAGGTATGTTCATTTCATTTGCTTTTTTATCCAATGAGAGTTACACATTTAATTATCTATGGTTACGCTCACGAGCTAAAAATCTTAAAGTAAGTTTTAATTTTGTAATCAATACAAAAAACATCATAGTCAAAAGTTGAGATTTTTAAACCGCGTAAGAACCACAAACAAGCGACATTAATAAATTAAAAAATTACCTGTTTCTTGAACGGTGTTATCCATCCTCCAGTCTTATCCATAGTGAAAACCAATTTAAAAAAAAACCTAACACAGAACCACGTAACTACCACAAGCTATCCACCCGTGGACATAGCACCGCTCCTCACGTAAAACTAACAATAAAATCTTCGATCCGAGAAACCCATGATTACATAACTTGTCACTTCACTTCACTACACACGTGAATGTATTTCATAATTTTTTTGCACTAAAAAGTGTAAATCGCAAGTTTAAAACACTTTTTTTAATTCTTTTCTTAACAATAATTTTCACTTAAAGTTTTTTTTTATTGAACGAAAGATTTTCAAAACAACACTGTATTCAAATCAATGTAAATTTTCTCAATGATTATTTAACACTAAAATAGACTACTTAAAACAGTTACAAATTGTAAGATAACTGCACTATAAACACGTCTATGGAATGTAGTTTGTTGCCAAAATAACCTCACGTGGTGAATGCCATGTGACGGAGTTTTGGCAACGTAAATATTACGTAGGTACGTTAATTCATAACGTTAGTAAGCAGCAAAGTAGTTTTATGAATATTATCACATTCATTAAGTAATCAGATTAGTGTGATTAGCGAAAACTTAGGACGAGTGCACACTTTGACTTTTTAATAGCGAAAATATGCTACGCCGAATTTTGCCAATGAGATTAACATTATTTTATTTAATAATTATTATTAGTGATTTAGTTAGAAACAGAATTTTTCAGCAGCGTTACGAATTACGATACTATTGAATTGATACACAATAAAACAAACGAACGATCCCCTCCCAAGTGATATCTCTAGGACACAGGACTCGAGGGGTACCTACCTACAACAAAATCGCAGTTTTAAAAGTGAGATGCAGCGCATAGTGCCATCTCAACATAACCTTACCCCAGGGGTGGTTAACACCATAAAAATCGATTGTGTAAAAATAACAAAAAGCATTATATTGAATATTCCTCCTATTGGAGGAGGATATTGAGTTTTCATTGAAATATCTTTGTTGATTATTGTTCTAGAATTTTATAGCTTGAATTGGGTTTTAGAGATCGACAATTTGTTGAGTAACGCATTGAAATTGTCATAGATAAGTGGCTAAATAAATAATTTTTGTTTGTCGAAAATTGTGGAACGTTTTTTCTCATTATCTCCGTGAAATAAAGACGGTACACACCCAAGTTATCAGCGCAATTTGAAGGGTTTAATGAGGTAATAATGAATTTATGCTACATGCTAGCAAATAAATAGTTTTATTGAAGCCGTAATAAAAAGTGTTGACTAAAGATTAAACGCAACTAACGTGAACTAAAAAAAAGATGGCTTCGAAAGTTGGTGTTATTTTGTTCATTTTCGCTTGGCTTTCTGTTATCGAATTGGATTTTTATCTCGATAGATATTCGTGCTAGGGTAAGGGTACGGTCAGCAACAAATGTTGCTCACCACTTTAGCATTTTGTCATAGCAACTTTTTTGACAGAATGTCTCACAGTTTGCAACATTAATCAAAACAGTTGAAAAAAATATGGGTAAAAGCAAGTCTACTATACCCTTAGCACGAACAGGGCCTAGTGCGAGTTGATGTTTTCACTTTTCACTATCGAAAACTATCGGATATGCTGCTCATAGTCAATACGAGTGAAGGAGAGAAAACGATAGTTTTCGGTAGCGAAAAGTGAAAACATAAACTGGCACTACGCTCTCAGCTATCGAAAAAAAAAAAACGCTGCATCTCACTTTTAAAATTCGATGCAGTAATTTTGTTCGGGAATTTTAACAGCGCCATCTAGCGTCGAGAAGTGAAATAAATTTTTCATAGATAATTAGATACTCTATATTTAATTACTCTATCGAGAAAAAAACGCGCGTAAAATCAGTCGATGGAAAATATCATTTTGCTTTTCAGCGGCAGATGGGGCTGTACAAATTTTTCATACAAGATTACTCTATCGAATTTATTTGCGTGGGTTTATGGTTATGGTAGGTATGTGTCGTGCTACAGGTACTGAATAATGATACCTATGGCCGAATACTCAAACGCTACTACTTAACTTTGAGCGGCTCTCAAACAGAATGCTGTCTTTGTCATATCTTTGACATTTAATGCGACAGGATGACGTTTGAGAGCCCCTCAAAGTTAATTGGCGTTTGAGTATTCGGCCACTAGTCTACTGAAAAAAAATATGCGTAAGAGCAACTCTGAAGTACCTACTTGATACCGCCCCGTAGGTACTAGAGTAATCTAAGGTGTGCTAAGGTAACACTTATTCGAGGATTAACATTAAGCTAGCTTGTAACATCTACTTTGGTGATAGTCGGGGTGCGCATACGACGAATATTGTGTTCTGTGATAAAAATATAAATGTGTAATTAAAGTGTTTCAACATTGAGTTTTGAGTTTTTTAAAGTTATGGGAAAAGCAGGATTATGGATGACCCCTTTCAAAAAACAGGTAGGTACAATTAATTAAGCTTGTGAACTTATTTATTATGAAAAAAATTAAGTTTTCATTCAGTAAATTATTTACTCTAATAGGTAGCTTTCTAATAGGTTATTATATTTTATTTAACTAATGTTTTCGAAAATTCTATAGGGAATAGGTATAATTTTAAAAACTTTTTAATTGTTTACATCTATCTAACGACTGGTGTTAACGATAGCAAATGCAGCCGGGACCAACGGCTTAACGTGACTTCCGAAGCACGGAGGAGCTCGAGATAGTAAATATTTGGTCACCCATCCCATGACCGACCCTTGCGAACGTTGCTTAACCTCCGCAATTGCTGGGCCAGGCGCTAAAGTACTGCGCCACCGAGCATCTCATTTAAGAAATTGCTTACAAAGAAGTAGCTGGTATGTAGGTACACAACGGGTTTGATAATTTATTCAAAATTATCTGCCATTAACGGATTACTTATAAAAACATATAAAAAATGCTGGATAAAAACAATATAAATAATGAATCTAAACTTTTCATTTACTTATAAAGGGAAACTGAAAAATGTTAACGAATGCAGTCTACGCACTGAATATTTTTAATTTTATTCTGAGTTTTTTAAAATTAACGTGATAATATAAAATACAATTTTCTTATCTGAGTGTTGAAGGCTAAACAAATAAAATTCGTATTAATTTATTATTATGTTTTTATATTCGTCACGAAATATTTATGGCACTGTTTTATTGCTTTATTGCAGTTTAATATCAAATTATTACTTTAAAAGATAAGTAAATTAAATAACGAATATCAGGATGTTATGTAAGTAAGTACTTTACTTATTGACCCATTGATTTTAATTTTAGCAGTTTTGCTATTTACTTCTAGCAGTGACTACGAGGGAATGTAACGATACCGTCTAAAAATACTAGACTGGGGCTCTAAAAACATCACGTAAAACATTATTAAAATTGTGTATGAATTATAATATTAAATTAAATGAAAGCAGAATGCCACCTTAACAAACTTATTAAATAAAAACCTCTGAAGGCGCCACTTTCGGTGGTATAACCACCTTAATCCCTAGATGATCCGAGTCATACCTTCAGTTCAGACTAAAGTCCAGGTTAGGCCGACTCCAGCAAAGAACTGTAGGTAACATACATATTTATAATTTAATATTTATATAATTTAATTATTACATAATTATATTACACTACTTATATCTAATTTATATACAAAACACACTTAAAACTATCTTAAATTATTTAAATTACAATATACAAAATTATACTACCTGTCTATTTATAAATTATACATTATATCTAATACAAAATAATTATCACACACAATTATTATATAAACATACATTAATAAAATCAACCGATAATTTGTCGGACGATGTGGTACACTCACTAGTCGCGGTGCTATGGACACGCGCAAACTACGAGCCGTCCGACCGGTTTCGCAATACTTGCAGGCACAGCTGCGATGCGCCCGCGTCGCCAGTCGAGACCCGTACATGTCCGCGAAGCCCGTACTCTCGGCGCTCCGCCCGCTTGTATTTTCCCACGCTTTTGTAAACGCTTAACGCACTAAATATTATATCTGTTATCACTGTTATTCTTCTGTGCTGTGCTGTGTAAACTAAACGCTTTGCTTATTTCTATCTTTCAATCTTCGTTTCTTCCTTCTGACTTTTTGTATGTGCATTGTGTGTGCTTGGAACATTATACCGCTTCACGTAAGTTGGACATTTTTATTTGGAGTCATTCCTATTGCACACCCCATAACTGGTGACCCCGACGTGATAGTTATGGGGTGTGCAATAGGAATGACTCCAAATAAAAATGTCCAACTTACGTGAAGCGGTATAATGTTCCAAGCACACACAATGCACATACAAAAAGTCAGAAGGAAGAAACGAAGATTGAAAGATAGAAATAAGCAAAGCGTTTAGTTTACACAGCACAGCACAGCACAGAAGAATAACAGTGATAACAGATATAATATTTAGTGCGTTAAGCGTTTACAAAAGCGTGGGAAAATACAAGCGGGCGGAGCGCCGAGAGTACGGGCTTCGCGGACATGTACGGGTCTCGACTGGCGACGCGGGCGCATCGCAGCTGTGCCTGCAAGTATTGCGAAACCGGTCGGACGGCTCGTAGTTTGCGCGTGTCCATAGCACCGCGACTAGTGAGTGTACCACATCGTCCGACAAATTATCGGTTGATTTTATTAATGTATGTTTATATAATAATTGTGTGTGATAATTATTTTGTATTAGATATAATGTATAATTTATAAATAGATAGGTAGTATAATTTTGTATATTGTAATTTAAATAATTTAAGATAGTTTTAAGTGTGTTTTGTATATAAATTAGATATAAGTAGTGTAATATAATTATGTAATAATTAAATTATATAAATATTAAATTATAAATATGTATGTTACCTACAGAACTATAAAAGAAAATACAGAGTGAGTGTTAGTATCAATCAACCTAGCGACAACTTTTAGGGCATAGTCGACTCATGGTTCTGAGTCTCTTTGAAGTCGCAAAATTCATAAAACCGGCCAAGTGCGAGTCGGACTCGCGCTCGAAGGGTTCCGTACAAAAAACGGCAAAAAATCACGTTTGTTGTATGGGAGCACCCCTTAAATATTTCTTTTGTTACGTTTTTAGTATTTGTTGTTACAGCGGCATCAGAAATACATCATCTGTGAAAATTTCAACTGTCTAGCTATCAAGGTTCCTGAGATACAGCCTAGTGACAGACTGACAGACAGTCGGACAGACAGACAGACGGACAGCGGAGTCTTAGTAATAGGGTCCCGTTTTTACCCTTTGGGTACGGAACCCTAAAAAATGAGTCTTTCTTAGTTGCATAGAACCTAAATTTACAGAATAATAATTAAAATATCAAAATTTTATAAACCCGAAATGTACATCTGTTTACCCGCAATATTATCGAGTTGCTACGCGTACATTGCTTCTCAACGAAAAAATCTAAATCTCAACAGCTATACATTTGCGACAAGTGATTCCATAGAGAAAGTTGCTTATTTCTAAGGGTAGAATCATCCCTTAAAGTTTCGCTAGGGTGCTTCTAACACTCTGTATGTTCATCCGCAGTGTTTCGTGACGTCAGGCGTGTGTCTGAACGTGGGCGGGCACGGCGTGGTCATCGGGTTCGCGGCCATCTTGCTGCCACAGCTGCGGCTGCCAGGGTCCCTCATACCCATCGACGACTCCTCGGGATCATGGATCGGTGAGTACTACTGGTAAGAGAAAATTTTACAGCTTTTTGATACTTTTTTACCTACCTATTGACTGCTTCTAAGATTCCTAATGCCTGGTTGGCATACATAGCAGTAACTGTAGGTACAGTAACCAAGTCCAGCGCTGACTCGCTCGTGTAGACACTAGTTTCAACCCAGTCCAACCCCCGTATTACAACCTCTTAAAACCTGCCAGTTTTCTGAATGGCTATCAGTGCGTCTCTTTTATTTGCTATACAGCGAGAAAGAGATGTAACTATAGCAATTCATAAACCTGGCAAGTTTTAAGAGGTTGTAATACCCCCCAATGCTGACTTCTCGCTCGCAAGCCGCTGACTAGCCACCCGTTCTATTACCAGGCACAGTAGGTACGACTTACTGCCGATCCTATCTACATGTACCTACCCAGTTACTGGGGCCGAAAATTTTAAGTTACTCACTGGGTCCAGTCACCACCCCGTATAAACCAGCCCTCACCTCAAACGCAATATATAATAGTATGTACTAAACGTACAGAAGCATATAGGACAATCCAATAATAAGCTATTCTCGCTGCACGGCAATAAAGTACAATTTCAAATTACAGTGCTGCGAGCCTATTGATATAAGCGCCTCCGAAACGCTTCTCTCTTTTTGTCGCGTAGCTGTCTCAACCTAATATAATATAATACCTGTAATAATGAATACAGGGTGCTTGCACCAACATTGGACACTTCCACCAACATTGGTCTATTCCAAATCAAAAAATATATAGAGAAAAAACAAATATTTAATTTTAAATAAAGCAATACTATATACATAATGACTAATGTTCGTGCGTGCACCTTATAATGTTAGTTATGCATGCTTTCTTTTCTATTTTCATGTTTTGATTTATACAATGCTTAAAACTTGCGAACTCTCATGGGCACACAAACCCTAGTGGTTTTGCCAGTGAGTAAATGTATAATAGAATCTGTATGTAATATGTCTTAAACAATAAACAATAAAAAAAAAAAAAAAAACCAACACATGATATCCCTCGTGCGCTGGCTCGACTGAGTCAGCCACAAGCAGTAGGCTAATATAAAAGTTTAAGCGCGGAGTGAGACCCTCCTGCCTAATAGATTTGACTGCTCCTAACATTCCTTACCTCAGATTAATTTGAAGTTTTGTCTACAGCTTCAATCCTGGGATTCGCCCTAGTCGTCGGGAACTTCATAGCACCAACTCTGATGGCGAAGTACGGCAGAAGAAATGCCAACCTGGTCAGCATCATACCTATGATTGTCGGCTGGATCTGCGTTCTCACTGCTGACAGCGTGACCACGCTCCTCGTGGCCAGATTTCTTCAAGGAGTCTCCATGGGCATGAGCGCAACTATTGGTCCTGTGCTAATCGGAGAATACACCAGTCCCAGCAACAGAGGAGCTTTCTTAACTGTGATATCCCTTACTTTAGCCACAGGAGTCCTTATTGTTCACACCTTAGGATCGTTTTTAACTTGGCAATGGACTGCACTGGTTTGCTGTTTCATAGCGTTTATAAACTTGATAATTGTGATGTACTCACCGGAGTCACCCAGTTGGTTGGCTGATCATGGAAGATATGAAGAGAGTAAGCAAGTCTTCAGATGGTTGCGAGGTGATGGCGAAGAAGCAGAACTTAAAGAAATGATTGAAGCAAGCATCATTTTGAACGAGTCCAAATTTGAAGCAAATCTTTCCCAATCACTTGGGAAAAAAATTAAAGCCAACATCGCTTACTTTATGTCTACGGTCAAGAAGAAAGAGTTCTACAAGCCTATTTTTATCATGGTCCATATTTATACCTTGGGGCAATGGGCAGGGGCTAACATCATATCTTCTTACACGAAAGATATCTTTAAAAATATAACGGGAAGTGATTCTAATATGGCCCTTATGATCATCACTTTAGGTACTCAGAGAATTATATCTAACTCGGCAGCAGTGTATGTGATAAAGAAGATTAAAAGAAGAACGATGTTGTTCACAACGGTCGGGATAAACATATTCGCTTTTTTGGCTACTGCGGCATATGTTTATGCTAAAACTCATGGTATGTTGCCGTACGATCACCCGTTCATAGGAATATTCTTGATCCACGTCCACATGTTCTCCATAGCGACGGGGACCGTGCCCCTGCCCTTCATCATAGCTGGAGAGCTGTTCCCGCTTGAGTACAGGAGTCTGGCGGGAGGTATCAGCGTCCTCTTCCTCTCTACAAATCTCTTCATCACAGTCAAAACTCTCCCTCTCCTGTTGAGGACCGTGGGTCTTCCTGGGGCCTACCTGCTATACGCGTTTGTCGTCGGCTATTGTTTGATCGTGGCGGGGATCTTCCTTCCGGAGACTAAAGACAGGACTCTCCAGGACATTGAAGACGAGTTCAGAGGTAGACCTTTATCTCCTGAAGAAATTAAGTCTGTGCAGTCACTAACGTCTCTGAGACTTTACAAAGCCGATAGAAGATTTAGTTCTCCTGTGCTCTGATACAATTTACCCTTAGTTAATATCATAAAATAGCTAATAAAACCTACATAAGTAGTAATTTTTTAGCTGTAGCCTGTAACCAACGAACTAAGATCTAAGGAAGCCTAACTCCTAACAAATATTGCATAAAAAATGGCACCTTCACATATTCTGTAACACAAAAGGTCGCAAACTCAACAATGAACTAGTAAAAACATACCTTATTACAATGCACGCATAATCGGCATTAGATTGTATTCTAACGCATATGACGTTTTTTATTGGCTGGGGTTTGAACGCAGATCAAACATGATTGGATATTTGACTCGCCTTGTGTCACTCATTGGGCCGTTGTCGTGCCTTTGTCATTGAGGCGAGGACGGTGTAACGTAGAATGCAGTCAGTACACCTAACCTAGTACGGCGCGCTGGGCGGCATCATAAAATTGTTTTATGAAATTAGTACATTAATGTTTGTTTTATTATGTAGACGGACGACTTGGTAAAGACTGCTCGAATACGCTTGATGCAAGTCGCCTGTAACTAGTCGCTCTAAAAAACTAAAGGAGACCTATGTCAGCAGTGGACGTCTTTCGGCTGTGATGATTTTATTGTTATTTTATTTTATGAAAATTATAAAATGATGATGTTGATGAATGATGATCATATTATTTGTCACGAATTGGTAAGACATATGATTTCAAGAAGGACTAAAATTAGGCAAGCTATTGAAATAAAATAGGTATGCTTGATATAAGACAATGTATTCTGTAAAGATTTTTTTTTCATAACATGTAAGTACATATTATGTCGATAATTATCACATTTGCGCGAGCAACACCTTAATACGTCTTTTAGAGGTGTGACTGATAAAGAACAACAGTATTAATACGTCGCTTTACTATCCGCGTCAATTGGTAATGCGCCTGGCGGCCATGATTTTAACCTCAAAAACGAAAAACAATTGTAATTTTTTCATATACCTAGGCCCTTTCTTATTAAAAATAAGAATTCAATAATTAATTTATTATATTACCTATTAGAATTTTACTGTTTTTTGTCATTTGTAGTTGCGGATGATGTTGATGTGTATGTTAATTTGACAAGGTTCCAGCGCATTACCAATTGACGGGGATAGTATTTTTATTTTTTAATTGGCAATACAAAATTCTTATAGCGACACCTTTTTAACCGACTTCAAAAAAGGAGGAGGTTTTCAGTTTGTCGTAATGTATTTTTTATAGCAGCGTATTCCACCAAGTCAAAGTTTATTCTTGTCAAGATCTTTTTCAAATGCAGACTATTTTAACATGCTTATTGACCGGTGCGCAAACACCTAAACTAGCAATATGGGTGACGGTGGATTGGAAGAGGTGGACGAACTCCGTAGCCAGCGCGATCTCCAGATTTGACACCCCTTGATTTTTATTTGTGAGGTCATGTTTACAGTTGATGTTTAAAAACATTTGAGAGAGTGAATCCGTAATGCGTTTGCGAATAATAGCCACATTTGTACTAATTAAGTGGAATACAGGTGTGCTGCAAAGTGTTCGGGACAATCTAGTGCACCGTTGCTAGGCATATATTTCTATTGGTGGTGGAAATATGGAGTAGCATTTTCGCAGCAGATCTCACATTGGGGTTCCAGCAGAATGATCCGCGGATCAAACTCCATATTAAAAAGCTGTTTTCAGAGCTGCATAAAAATCATAGTTTCTGGAAATTGTCATTACTTTGTGTTCTGATCTGACGGTCTTGTTGACCTCATGACGTCACTACTTGTCGTGCCACTCTGCTGCCTTCGGTGTTACAATGTGAGTTCTTCATTTTTTATTTATTCTATTTTAACCTGGGATTTTTACTCGTTAATCAAAGAGGATTGCGTGAATAGAATCTTTATAGGTACCTACCTAATCATCCCTTCACGGATTGGACAGCGTTTTTGTTACACCCTATATAATAATAAAAAACAAGGAGATTACATCAGATTACTCGTTTGTATCGTATGTATTGCATATTGCAGGACGCGCCATTTTTAGCATTAAAAAATTTTGATTTAAATTTTCCTTTTTTTTGTTGTACTGAATTCCATGAGAGAGTTTTATTCTTGTTTAAAAATGTGTGATAGCAGTGAATGTGAAGATTTGACTCTGCCCCACAAAGCGACTGAACACTTGTTGCATATCAACGACCATATTTTGTATGTATACGCTCATAGATATTTCTAAAAAACGAAAAATATGTTACTTTCCTATGTTATGTTATGTCTGTTTAGTTTTGCTGCCTTCTTTTGGTCTTTTACACCACTTGACCACACATGACGTCATTTTAATCATTTTTCTAATTATTTTTTTGTGGTAACGCTAACGACTGTCGCCGAGCGCGTGGCAGACATTACTAAATCGTGCTTCACTAGTACTTTTTTAGCCCCGCCCACTCTGTGTTAGTTTGCGTGGTGCTATTTTTTGAGCGGAATTACACTTCCTTAGTATCTTAGTTCGTTGCCTGTAACTTATGCCCAGTTCAATACTGAATTATTCAGTTAGCTTTGCTTGATCGATAGATAGGAATCGATATCTAGGAATATTATCTTTTGGACATTGCCACTTGAAAATGATAAACTCTGTCTGCTAAGCGGTTTATTTCATGTTTCCATCTATCAGCTGATGTCGGCTTTCACCTGTTGCATGACGAGGTCGAGAGCAGTTTTGTATAAGTCGTAATATCAAAAATGACAACCTAATGTAAGCAAAACTTTTGTTTATCTACCAAATATAATTTTTTTAGATGAAGATATTGTCGGTATCATAAAGTTAATATTTACTTTATGGTCGGTATCGTCATCTTGATTCAAATCACGAAGGTTATGGAACAAGTGACGTTGTTGTTTCAATAAAATTACTCAAATAATTTCTGACACTTCAAAATCACGGAAGTCGGAGGTCTACCACACCCAAAAAATGTTAATCTCGAAGATGAAAAGAAAAAGTAAATGTCTAGCCCAAGAAGCTTATACCCACAATGGAGATTGCACGCCTAGTATCATAGTGAAGATTGAAAAAAGACTCTTTAGTGACGTCACGGCTTATTGCTATCTCTTTCTTTTCGTTTTACAATACGTTTTTGTTTCTCACGAACGAACGAACGACGAACAACGAACACGTATTGTAACAATAAAGAAAGAGGTTGCAATAAGCCGTCACGTCACTCAAGGACATTTTTTCTATCTTCACTATGACACTGGCCGTGCAATCTCCATTGGAGGGAGGTATAAGCTTCTTGATCTAGCCTCATAGCGAGTCTTTAAAATTAAAAATGTCGGTGATCTTTCATTGCCCTAAAAACTTGATAGTTTTAAAGTAATGGGTTGGTGTGAATAAAACACAGTGATAAGTGGATACGTCTAGAAAACTCTTTCTTCAGTCACAACAATGTACATTCACCATTAAATCATAATTTACAATAAATCTGTATACACTATCTTTCATACATTGGGGCGTCAGTTCATACATATTTTTCATTCTCTCTAAATTCATACAACTGTAGACACAAAAAAAGTTACGTAAATCTACGTAATTATACATTAATATCATTTCTCTTTAGCATTTGATCAAGATACAAGTCGCCAGCAACTTGAGCAGGGTTCGCGCCAAATTTTGACACCGTTTAAACCAATCAAAGCACGGTGTAAAGTTACACTGAGATTTGATTGGAGCGATTTTGTCGAAATGGCGTCAGGAAATAGTTCATTTCAACTTATCTATGAACCGACGTCCTTTACAATATAGTATTAATCTTTTTAAATATACAACGTGTTACAAAATAACCCCTAATGCCGAATATGGTAGATAGGAACCATCAAACTGAACAACTTTTACAATAGAACCAACTCTGAAATCGCGAAAAAATCCCCTTATTCCCACTAGTACACCCGGCTTGTTCACCCGTTGAACTAGTGCAACTTTTTTGTCTCAGTAGTTCACCTATCTATAAATCCTTTAACGGGTTGAACTACCGCGACTGTTCGCTCCCACTAGTACACCCGGCTAGTTCACCAGTTGAACTAGTGCAACTTTTTTGTCTCAGTAGTTCACTTATCTATAAATCCTTTAACGGGTTGAACTACCGCGACCGTTCGCTCCCACTAGTACACCCGGCTAGTTCACCCGTTGAACTAGTGCAACTTTTTGTCTCAGTAGTTCACCTATCTATAAATCCTTTAACGGGTTGAACTACCGCGACTGTTCGCTCCCACTAGTACACCCGGCTAGTTCACCCGTTGAACTAGTGCAACTTTTTTGTCTCAGTAGTTCACCTATCTATAAATCCTTTAACGGGTTGAACTACCGCGACTGTTCGCTCCCACTAGTACACCCGGCTAGTTCACCCGTTGAACTAGTGCAACTTTTTGTCTCAGTAGTTCACCTATCTATAAATCCTTTAACGGGTTGAACTACCGCGACCGTTCGCTCCCACTAGTACACCCGGCTAGTTTACCCGTTGAACTAGTGCAACTTTTTGTCTCAGTAGTTCACCTATCTATAAATCCTTTAACGGGTTGAACTACCGCGACTGTTCGCTCCCACTAGTACACCCGGCTAGTTCACCCGTTGAACTAGTGCAACTTTTTTGTCTCAGTAGTTCACCTATCTATAAATCCTTTAACGGGTTGAACTACCGCGACTGTTCGCTCCCACTAGTACACCCGGCTAGTTCACCCGTTGAACTAGTGCAACTTTTTTGTCTCAGTAGTTCACTTATCTATAAATCCTTTAACGGGTTGAACTACCGCGACCGTTCGCTCCCACTAGTACACCCGGCTAGTTCACCCGTTGAACTAGTGCAACTTTTTGTCTCAGTAGTTCACCTATCTATAAATCCTTTAACGGGTTGAACTACCGCGACTGTTCGCTCCCACTAGTACACCCGGCTAGTTCACCCGTTGAACTAGTGCAACTTTTTGTCTCAGTAGTTCACCTATCTATAAATCCTTTAACGGGTTGAACTACCGCGACTGTTCGCTCCCACTAGTACACCCGGCTAGTTCACCCGTTGAACTAGTGCAACTTTTTTGTCTCAGTAGTTCACCTATCTATAAATCCTTTAACGGGTTGAACTACCGCGACTGTTCGCTCCCACTAGTACACCCGGCTAGTTCACCCGTTGAACTAGTGCAACTTTTTTGTCTCAGTAGTTCACCTATCTATAAATCCTTTAACGGGTTGAACTACCGCGACTGTTCGCTCCCACTAGTACACCCGGCTAGTTCACCCGTTGAACTAGTGCAACTTTTTGTCTCAGTAGTTCACCTATCTATAAATCCTTTAACGGGTTGAACTACCGCGACTGTTCGCTCCCACTAGTACACCCGGCTAGTTCACCCGTTGAACTAGTGCAACTTTTTTGTCTCAGTAGTTCACCTATCTATAAATCCTTTAACGGGTTGAACTACCGCGACTGTTCGCTCCCACTAGTACACCCGGCTAGTTCACCCGTTGAACTAGTGCAACTTTTTGTCTCAGTAGTTCACCTATCTATAAATCCTTTAACGGGTTGAACTACCGCGACTGTTCGCTCCCACTAGTACACCCGGCTAGTTCACCCGTTGAACTAGTGCAACTTTTTTGTCTCAGTAGTTCACCTATCTATAAATCCTTTAACGGGTTGAACTACCGCGACTGTTCGCTCCCACTAGTACACCCGGCTAGTTCACCCGTTGAACTAGTGCAACTTTTTTGTCTCAGTAGTTCACCTATCTATAAATCCTTTAACGGGTTTAACTACCGCGACTGTTCGCTCCCACTAGTACACCCGGCTAGTTCACCCGTTGAACTATTGCAACTTTTTGTCTCAGTAGTTCACCTATCTATAAATCCTTTAACGGGTTGAACTACCGCGACTGTTCGCTCCCACTAGTACACCCGGCTAGTTCACCCGTTGAACTAGTGCAACTTTTTGTCTCAGTAGTTCACCTATCTATAAATCCTTTAACGGGTTGAACTACCGCGACTGTTCGCTCCCACTAGTACACCCGGCTAGTTCACCCGTTGAACTAGTGCAACTTTTTGTCTCAGTAGTTCACCTATCTATAAATCCTTTAACGGGTTGAACTACCGCGACTGTTCGCTCCCACTAGTACACCCGGCTAGTTCACCCGTTGAACTAGTGCAACTTTTTTGTCTCAGTAGTTCACCTATCTATAAATCCTTTAACGGGTTGAACTACCGCGACTGTTCGCTCCCACTAGTACACCCGGCTAGTTCACCCGTTGAACTAGTGCAACTTTTTGTCTCAGTAGTTCACCTATCTATAAATCCTTTAACGGGTTGAACTACCGCGACTGTTCGCTCCCACTAGTACACCCGGCTAGTTCACCCGTTGAACTAGTGCAACTTTTTTGTCTCAGTAGTTCACCTATCTATAAATCCTTTAACGGGTTGAACTACCGCGACTGTTCGCTCCCACTAGTACACCCGGCTAGTTCACCCGTTGAACTAGTGCAACTTTTTTGTCTCAGTAGTTCACTTATCTATAAATCCTTTAACGGGTTGAACTACCGCGACCGTTCGCTCCCACTAGTACACCCGGCTAGTTCACCCGTTGAACTAGTGCAACTTTTTGTCTCAGTAGTTCACCTATCTATAAATCCTTTAACGGGTTGAACTACCGCGACTGTTCGCTCCCACTAGTACACCCGGCTAGTTCACCCGTTGAACTAGTGCAACTTTTTGTCTCAGTAGTTCACCTATCTATAAATCCTTTAACGGGTTGAACTACCGCGACTGTTCGCTCCCACTAGTACACCCGGCTAGTTCACCCGTTGAACTAGTGCAACTTTTTTGTCTCAGTAGTTCACCTATCTATAAATCCTTTAACGGGTTGAACTACCGCGACTGTTCGCTCCCACTAGTACACCCGGCTAGTTCACCCGTTGAACTATTGCAACTTTTTGTCTCAGTAGTTCACCTATCTATAAATCCTTTAACGGGTTGAACTACCGCGACTGTTCGCTCCCACTAGTACACCCGGCTAGTTCACCCGTTGAACTAGTGCAACTTTTTGTCTCAGTAGTTCACCTATCTATAAATCCTTTAACGGGTTGAACTACCGCGACTGTTCGCTCCCACTAGTACACCCGGCTAGTTCACCCGTTGAACTAGTGCAACTTTTTTATCTCAGTAGTTCACCTTTCTATAAGAGTTGAACTACTGCTACTATGGTTGAACTCATTACGCTAAGGTAATAAAATAATGAGTGAGGGTGAACTACTGAGCCAAAAAAGTTGCACTAGTTCAACGGTTGAACTAGCCGGGTGTACTAGTGAGAACGAAGGAAAAAATCTGCTATTTCAAACAAAAATTAATTATCAAAATGTATAAAACAGCTGTTTTTTGTCGCCATTTCAGAGTTGGTCCCATAATAAAAGTTGTTCAGTTTGATGATCCCTATCTACCATATTCGGGATTAGGGGTTATTTTGTAACACGTTGTATTCTTAAGCAAAAAGGCGCTTGTTATTATATCTACGTGGTGCTAGATTTGAAAATTAATTAGTTGACATTTTGATGGTTCATTTATTTAAATACTTTCACCGCCATTGCTTACAAGTTTTTTCAATGAAAGAATGGCAACAATCATATACTAAGAGCTGGCCCCGGAAAAAGGTGGACAATCTTCAGAGCGACGAAATCCCTCTAGTTAGTTAGCTATACTATCATTATTAACAGATCTGGGCACCTGGCAGATTTTCAGTGGTGGGGGTGGGAGTGGTTGTGGCAAAGGGGCTGAAAAAGCGATCGAAGGTATACAATTTACAGAGCTCTGGATTTGGTGTGGTATAATAGCCAATCATGTATCTAAATAGAATATAACATTGCCAGGAATTTTGACTGGTGGAAAAGTACTTTACCACTTTTTCGCACACCTGCCAGGTGCCCGGATCTGTTAATAATGATAGTATGGCACACTAAGAAGAGGGATTTCGTCGCTCTGTATTTACAGAGGACCAAAGGTGGACCATTTGGTCCACCTTTTTCCGGGGCTAGCTCATAGTCCATCAGAATTTCAAACTCGATACTGAATTGTCGCATTTAGCTCTCAGTATAAAACGATTCTGCATTAAATGTAAATAAATACTCGGTGACATAATACGACAATATCTCTGCAAAAAAATCTATTCAAAATCATGTGCAAGAAAGATTTGCATTTTGCTTATATGGGCGTTCATATAAAAATTTATAACGAAAAAATCAAAATGTATGAAGCAGCTGAATTTTTTTCGCGAATCTGAGTTGGTTCGATAGTAAACGTTATTCAGTTTGATGGTCGGAAGAAACATTTTTTTCCATTCTAGGTTCATTCATAATCACCCTGCCCCCTTAGCCAAAGTAACATTTGCAAATTTTCGCTATCGCTTCGCTTCGAAACATGTATGGATTTGACGTTTTAAAATTCGATAGTTAACGAAACCTTATGTCAATCCCATACATGTATCGAAAGCGAAGCGATAACGAAGATTTGCACATGTTACTTTGGCTAGGTGGTCTGTACAAGCAAAGTTTCTTTCAGTGTTTCGAATATAATAAACTGAGGGCCTAGTGCGAGTTGATAATTATTTTTATCTACACTCACAACGTAATGTTCCAAATATGAATTCAAAAAAGGTAATATAAATACGTACTTTATTTTCGTGGATAGGTAAAATTAAAAAATAAACTCATTACGATGCAGTCAACTGCATCATAAAATAACTTTTTTTCTCATTACGATATAGGGCAAATCCAAAAAGAAGGCAGTGCCGTAACATTAAAAAAAAACAAGGAATATTTTCCCACATATTTTTCATGATTAAAATGTACTCTATGGTAATCGATGACTTTAGTGCGATTAGTTTGTTGAAATGCACTGATCAATTTGTTTTTCTGATGGAATGCGCGCCAAGCTTTTCCGATAAAGTTTTGATTTCAATTTTTACATTTTGTTATACTTACTGAATTTTGTAGGTTTTTTTTTATTCTTGCTTTAAAATGTGAAAAAAAATTAACTCTGCCCGATATTTTAGTTTAGATGCAGCTAAGGAATTGACTTATTACAAGGTAGGTACCTAGCTAATACAAACAAAGTCTCTCTCTCTTTTCTAACGTTGATCTTTTATTTAGTAGGTTCAATCCCAAATGTATGAGTGTAGATAAAGTAGTGTATGAAACTGCACATAACTAGGTATTAAAACACTCGTGTGATACTATTAAAAACCTCGCCTACGGCTCGGTTTTTAAACACACACTCGTGTTTTAATACCCCTCTTTATGTGTCAGTTTCATAAACTACTATTACTTGTCGCTATCGAAAACTATCGTTTTGTCTCTTTCACTCGCATTGACTATGAGCAGTATATCCGATAGTTTTCGATAGTGAAAAGTGAAAACATCAACTCGCACTAGGCCCTCTGCTTTCAATTGTTACAAAATTGATACATAAATACAATTGCCGCAAAAGAAACACATTTACACAAATATAATTACCATCTATTTGCAGACATTTGTACATACGGTGAGAACTAGAATAATTTCGTCATGTTCCACACTAAAATTCACCCTGTTTAGACATGAGACAAGTTGCGGAGACAGGTGCAAAATACTTAATGTTAGCGAAAACATTTATGCCTTTTTTTTGCCCCTTACACATTTTTCTGTGTCAAACAAAATTGTAAATCTATTTGTCAAAAACCATACAGTCAACAATTAGTATTGGTTATATATCTCTAACTGCCGGAACACAGCAATTTTTAAACTGTTGTTATAGCGTCAAGAATTAAAAAAAGATGGTAATAGACCAACCAAATCGGGTACAAATGTACCTCCCTCCTGTGAATCGAACCCGACCACAGAGGTTAAAAAGTCAGTATAATTTTCAAGTATTTATTTAACTACTATTGTTTTGTCAGGTGACTGGATAAAAATATATCTTAGTACATCGAAATAGAATATATTCTTTGATATTTTTTTTGTATAAACGTCACTCACACACATACCAACATAATCTGTATTTTGCATCCGTCTCAAACCACTATTACAGTCAGTGGCACGAATCATGAAATCGGGTGGGGATTGCGCGGAACGCGTATTTTGGGTATGCGTTGCGGTGGGGGCGCGGGCCGCGGGAGAGGGGCGCGCGCTATTGGTCGCTAACAAGAGCACATGCGCGAACTTATCCCCACTCCGTAGAAAATTTTTCATGATTCGTGCCACTGACTGTATAACAAAATTACACAATGTAATCTAAAAAAATATAACAAAAATCATAGCAAGAACAACATTCAACACATTTAACTTTTTTTAACTCTTAATTTTAAACTATTTACAATTTAATGCGTCGGTGGTAGTTAAATATAAAAGGAAAAAAAGATGGATAATATTTTTTTTGTCTTTTTTGATTTTATGAGTCAGTAAAAATACAGTCATCAAAATAATAATTGAAATATTGCGGACATAATTATGTCCGCATATATCTATATAAATGTTCATATATATCTGTCTATATTATAGACGAAGAAAGAAACTTCATTTCAATAAACTTGTAGGTCAAGAAAAAGTACTGATTTGTTTATTTATATACCTGAATTAATAATACATTAAAAAACTAACTACAACCAATTAACACTAATATTACATTACTCAGATCTTTTTGTAAAAAAACTGTGGTCATTTTACATGAAGACCAAAGAGAGTATTTTCTTTATTTTACTAGATAGAAGTAAAGAGTTGTGTATAAATTTTTATTATTTTTATTGCACATAGATTAAACAAAATTAATCTTTGATTGGAAATGTTACTTCAATATTTTTCAAATCACTTAAAATAATGAAAGGTATTAGATAGAATAGAATAAAAAAAATATATAACGTTTTCTTGGGACATCATGTAAAATAAGTAACAGTCGCAGCAAACCACTGAAACACTTATCATAGACTACTTTTTTCTGTGTCTATGGTACAGGGATTACTTATTCTAAGGGAGTTTCAAGTAGTTGAAATATCAAAAAGTGACAGTAAAAGGCGAAACCCACTTGATCCGTATGCGTGCACGTGCACGTTCTAAATTAGAACGTATTGTCTAATGCTTTTAAAACTTTTAATGCTTTTAGACCAGCAGCGGTCGTCAAAAAACGGCCCGAGGCTTGTAATCGTGCGACTCGCAGCAAAGCAAATAATTTAAATAGTCAATTATTAAAACATTTTACGATAACACTAACGAAGTTAAAATACAACAGATAACGACAACGCAAAAAGAATTCAACATGACTTGTCGTAACGGGGCGGGGTTTGTCAAATTTTATTACGTATTCTGTTCGTATTCGTATTTTTATGACATATTTATTAGTCGTGATTTGTCGATGACTACTCACTTAAATATAAAGTAAAAAATATGAATACGGACCGAATACACATAAGTGGACAAACGCCATTTAGCTTAGTGAGTCAAGGTTACCCACATTTTCCTATGTGGCACTTGGCCGAAAAAGTGTGACGACCGCTGTTTTAGACCATAAGCCGCACTACGGATACATGTACATGTAGTACACAAATACTGTGTAATGGGCTATTTACGCGGGTCAACATGTCAGGTGACTTTTTAGTCAACTACCGCTTTTTAACGACAATCACTTGTAAAATCCAATAGCTCATTAAAATTAGATTTGCGATTAGATTTTACTAAAGATCGTCGATAAAAAGCGCTAATCGACTAAAATCTACCAGCAAGTCGCCTGCAAAGTCGACTCGTGTCAATACTACGTATTTCGGTGTTGTTGACTAATACCGGTATTGAAATAGGGATGTCGAAAGTGAAAAAAAATATCGATATATCGATACATCGATATTTATAAAAATATCAATATCGGCCTCGATATATCGCGAAAAAAATATCGATATATCGATACATCGGTCCAATTTTTAAAGAACGTTTGCGGTTTTTAAATAACAATGTATTTATTTCAGTCTAGCTCAGTAATATCAGTAGATTATATCAGGCAACACACATTACTTTAATTTATGAAAATCTCAATAAAAACGAAGATAATTTATAAAATCTGACGCATATTTTTAGATAAAATAATTATTCAACGCAGCACAAAAAACATACCAGTCATTGACAATATATGTTTTAATATTAAAATAAATTATGAATTATGATTAAAGTACAGATAAGTTTTCCATTCCAAAAATATATCGTTTTTGATATGAATTTCGATATTGTTTTTTTATATATCGATTAGAAATATATCGGCTAAAAATATCGATATATCGAACAAAAAATATCGATATATCGATGTATCGATATTTTTTCAACAAGCCTATATTGAAATGTCAGTACCGGTATGAGCCTATACCGGAATACCGGTATTGGAAGCCCTTGTCAATACAACATAACGTGCACGTGCACATCTACGCGTACGCATCTTTATTTCATCTTTTTTTTCATCATCTTTACCTAACCGGTTTCAGCCTTTAGAATTGAAAAATTCTTCACGAAGATTTAATCTTAATGTCAAATTGATTCAGTCAAATAAATAAAACTAAACTTGGAAAATATTGTGATGAAAATAGTCAAGAATTGGTTAGATTTATTACAGTATTTTTAGTAGTCTGATACTACAAAAATGAAGACAATTATCAATTTAAAGCGTAATATAATAAAATAATTATATTAATTATCTTTCCATCGTTTACACTTCTTCAAAGAAACTGTAGTCGAACTTTTAATAAATATTGATAACTGTTGTGACAAATATAGTAACATGTACAACTGAAACGCTAAACTCATACCACAACACCCATTGGTCCGTGCTAACACATACATATATAAAATATACATCTAAAATATAAATCTAATCTAATCTAGGGCCACAGGAAAACATACTTGAACAAATACAATATTTACAACAAAACTGTTTATATTAGAATCTGTTCGAATATGTATTCCTATGTTTTTCAACATATACTATGTAATTTAATATATCATCTTGTGTATTTTAAGGATTTTACCGAGACGTTGCTTCGCCGTCTTCATACCCTTTTTCAGTCTTAGATCTGTGGAGTGACGGTCTATCATTTAATTATTTATAGTTCTACGGACAGCTTCTTTGACATGATAAGGACATATTTCACAGGTTGCAGTTTAAGATCCAAGTAACTTGGCACATCCAACTTCAGCCATTTTTAATGTCCCTAATGCTGGGGCACAAGCCTTCCTTTTGGGTGGAGGATGGGCCACCCACCACGCGGGCCCAATGTGGATTGGTGGGGGTTAACGACTGCTAATGCAGCCGGGATCAACGGCTTAACGTGCCTTCCGAAGCACGGAGATAGTAAATTTTTAAATATCTTCTCATTTAATAAAGTTATTGACTTTTTAAGAAGCAGTAACTGACTGCAAATTTTTAGACGAGACACCTGCATCAGTTAACCAAGATTTATGATGATTAGAAGATGGTAAGTAATTTTCGGATATTTTAAAAATTTTGTTATCCACATGTTTTTGCAAATAAACAATTTAAGAGCGTTTATACATCATACTAGCACCGCCATTGGAAAAATAAATCTTAAGAGCTTAAATAAAGACGATATTGTGAATTGTGTTTTTCTAGTGCACTCCGAAGAAGCTTTGTGGTACTTTTTATAGCTTAAACAATATTTTCTAGCCTGTCGTTTATTTATGGAGTTTAGGGACATTGTATTGTAAATGTTGCATTTCAGCGATTTTGTATACATGTGTGACGTATGAGTCATATGACTGAGAGAGTCGTGGCAGTTACTGCGCACTGGCCAACTCGCGTCAATGTGTCTAGTATTTGGGGAATTTTATATTAAATAAATTATGAAATAAAATACTTTTTAACGAATACTAGCGCGGTTTTATTGAAAGTACTTTGGTAATTAGTTGGTATTTGGTTTGATTTTTGACTTTCCCGACGTTTCGGCACCTTTGACCACGGCAGCTGCCGTGGTCACGGGGGACTGAAGCAACTCGTGAGCCTACCCTCAAGCAATGAATAGTATCCGTTAAAAAGTCTTTTATTTCATGTCTAGTGAGCGCGTAAGCTTGAGAAGTGAATAAATAAGTTAGTAATTTTCATTGGCAATTTCGTTTTTAATTGTAGCTCAGTAGTGGCAGTAACTCCCAGATAGTGTAGGACCTTCACACTAATAGATAGGGAGTTTTTAGAGTCAGAAAAGTAAAGTTAGTAACAGAGAGATTTTTTTTATTTTTTTTTACATTAGGAACACCATGTCGTACAGGAGTTTTTTTGCTATAAGTGTCGTCTTTATTTAAGCACTATGATTTTTTTCCAATGGCGGCGCTAGGTGCTGTATAAAATCTTAATTTAATTAGATTCGGTACTCACTCTTGTTATTTGGCGTATTCTGTACAGGCGGTGGCGGCCGCTTGCTCTTAGTTGCTATCACTGCCCGTTTGGCGTTCTGGAAGAAAAATCACGCGTGAGAAAATTATTAATTTTAAGGGGTACATCTAAAAATGTTCACTTTTTCATGTAATGCTTAAAGAAAAGATCCTAGAGATCTGATATTAAGATATATTATTTCTTTATATCTTTCTCCAGACACGTATAAAATCAGAAACACGATTCAGTGATGTTGGCTCGATTCGTTTTAATTTCGAAAATACAACATAACAAAGTCAATTACAATTCACCTTTACAATTTCACCTTTATTGCAATGAAACAAATGTTATAACGTCTTTTCTAAGAAAAATAAAAACCAAGAAGTTAGCCGATGCCTATTCTTTATCTAGAAGTACTGTACATTGTACTACATATTATAAAACAAAGTCCCTCGCCGTCTGTCTGTCTGTCTGTTCGCGATAAACTCAAAAACTACTGAACAGATTTTCATGAGGTTTTTACCGAATGATAAAGTGATTCCTGAGGAAGGTTCAGCTGTACAATAAGTTGAGGTTTTATGTAAATTGGTAGAAATATGTAGATAGTTGTTGAAGAGGTCGGCTAAAATTAAGCCGTCTGGAAGCTTGCATGGAAAACACTGCATAAACTTTTTGAGCTATATCAAAATAATGCATGTTCGAATTGTTTCTCTTTTATAGATCTACAAAAAAGTCCGCGATGGTATATATCTTTTACTATACCCATTATATTTTCTAAAAAATGGGTCACGTACAATGCGGTAGTTTGGAAAGCTATTTAAAAGGATACCGTATTAATTCTTATCGACTTTAATACGTTAGTTAGTTACCTTAAGCATTTTATGCACATTATTTTAACCTTTTACACCATACCATTTAAATAAATATCTTAGGAGTTGTAGCAAAATAATACGCGCGTGAAATTCAAGCGCGATTTTTACACCTATGACGGGACGGGACTCGAACTGGACGGAAACAGACTTTGGAGGTTACAACTGAAAGGTATTTGATTTCTTTTTGGGTATTGTTAGAAGGTCGCAGTTGGCAAAAAAATAAGGAACCGAAGCGAAGCGAGGGCGGGTCTAGAGATGGGCAGTGGACCCGATTTTGACCCGACTGCTGGGTTTAAACCCAGTTGATGCCCATAGACAATTTCGTTGAACTAAATAAAATCTTTGGAAATAAAGAGATGTTTCATCCTGTGAATATTTTTCTGTATTGATTTGACAAGAAATCGTTTCCATAGCAACGTCATACTTTGACATATCAATAGAAATAAAAAAACTGTAAAAAGATTCTATAACATATAATGTGTTTTTATTGGATTTAAACCGGGTCTTTGCCCATCTCTAGGCGGGTCGCTATACCTTGTTCGCCGAATAAAGCTAGTACGGAAAGGATGCGCTTACAAACGATTGGACGCAGATAAGAGGCTAAGACCATGTTCACAATGCGAGTCACAATTACTCCGTCGTAGCTCTCCGTACCGTTCAGACGTCTACCGCTTACATTGTTCGTTGCAATCATTGTTTTTACAAAATATTTTTTTATGTTCTAAACCTAATATTTTTTTATTATAATTTTAATTAATGTTATTATATTATTTTAACATCAAAGTAATGTTTAATAGACAATTTGACAACATTGAAAATATTCTACAAATTGTGGTCATCCTAACAGATAATGGCGTAAAAAACATATTCAACTATTAAATGGACTAAAATTAAGTCTATTAATTGATTAATTTCACCTAGAAAAATGCATTAATTTTTGTATTTTTTTCTGTGGCGAAAACGCTCTAAGATGACTGATGACGTCACTTGCCTGTAAATAAATATGGCTTCAGGCGTTTGACACGACCATAGACTTAGGATCCGCGATTGATGGCTGTCAAATGGCCAAGGATATTACAATGTTTACAGGCTTGTGACGTCAACAAGTCACGTGTCCAGCGCCATAGCGTTTTTCGCGCGGTTTTAAAATTTTAAACTTTAAAATTGTTTTTTTTAATGAAATACATTGATTTTTCCTGAAATATAAGTGTGGTGCGCCTATTACGTAATAAGGAATCATTTAAAATGGTTTTCCAAAATTAGTCAAATAGTCTATTGAAAAAATCCCAATCTAAAATTCCTTATTAATCACAGAATAAGAAAAAAGGTATTGACCTTGTATTAGCAGTATGAATACGATTTTATACCTGTCGCGGGCGCTCGTGGGCGGCGCTAGATCATTTGTTATCCTTATCGTTTGTATGCAAATGTGAGAAAGAGACAGCGCTTTGCTAGCTTGATTCAGCGAACAGGGTATCATCATTATATTAGTCGCACGACACCCACCGCTGGGTATAGGCCTCCCCTAAGGATCTTCACGACGATGGCGCTGCACGCACCCAGTGGCTTCCGGTAATCTTCCCCCTCACGTCGGTCCACCTTGTCGGAGGCCTACCCACGGAGCGTGGTCCGGTGCGCGGTCGCCATTCTAGAACCTTTCCGCTCCAACGGCCATCGGTTCTTCTCGCTATGTGTCCCGCCCATTGCCACTTCAGCCATAGTAGAATCAAATAAGGAGGGCCAACTCGAGCCGTGAGCAAGCGATAATAGCCTAAACACTGGCTGACTGGTAGGGCTGTCGCTTATAGTTTATTTAATCGTCAAAATGCATATGTATGCAATCTTTTTGTAAAACAATTTTCCCCTGTAGGGTAACCCCGGTCACTTACATGCGCGCTAAGGTTCGTACAATGTACGAACCTTAGCGCGCATGTGAAGGGCTGTCAGAAGTTCATTCGCAAACTCAGCTGATATGCAAATAGGTTCGCATATATTATGAGTGTGCGAACCCATATGCACTTCCTCCTACACTTGTTCACGAATGTATATTTTTACTTGCGATTTTGTGAACAATGGACGGTGAATATGATTTTAGTAGTGCTGTTGGACTGTTTTACGTGTGTTTATATGCTTACTATTGAGTGACCGGCATAAGGATCAGGGATCTATAATATAAAGTTTTTTAATTATTTTTTGTACATACCTACCTACCTACTTAAGTTAATTGCTTATACTTAAGATTTAGTTTGATTTATACAAATTTCTACTTAAGTAATTGGCGGTGGGGCATACTTAGTGATCTATTAATCAAACCACAAATTGGTATCTGGTCTGAAATTCGGAGCAGAACTAGGTACCTATTTCCTAAACACTTTCCGATAGTAATAATTAACACAAAATTATGTACGTTCACGTATGATATAGTAGGGTAGTAGATTAGATAGGTACTCACTGTTCTTGTTGGCTAGGTGATGCGAAGAAAGACAATTCCGGATCAGACAAACTGTTATTTAGACATCCATAAACACTGCAATATTTTCTACAGTTCATCTTCACGAATTTGTATTTAAAGGAGGTGAGTAGGTAGGTAGTGTTCATATACTGCGGAGCGTGCATGAGCGGCTGAGTGCGGGCGGTATTAAGTACGGCACAGCCACGACTGACGCACCTTTATCACCGTTAAATTGTGTCAGTGTGTGCGTGCGACGACGCATACGTACGGCTGCGCTCACATACAAAGCGCGTTCGGGCGTATACTGAGTAAGACGACTTACTTATTTGATTCTACTATGCTTCAGCTGAGCAATCCTTTGAGCGATGTCGGTTACATTAGTTCTCCTGCGGATCTCCTCATTTCTGAACAGGGAGTAGTGAAGTAATACGCACCAGGGGCGCAGGCGCAGGCGGGTCGGGCGGCGCCGGCGGCGCGGTGGCGGCGTGCTGCAGCGCGGCGCGCACGCACTCGCGCCGCACGCCGGGCCGCGCGGGGTGCCGGCTGCGCGGCGCCACGCGCCCCACGCGCGCGCGCGGCGACCAGCACTCGTCCCTGCGCGACACACGAACACGTTTAGGGTACAATCAGGGACCGGCACCCTGATTATCTAAAAAGAAACTATTTAGCGACCGGTTGTATTTGACATACATTGCCATATTATCATCTGTGAACTGCAACCAGTCGCTCGGTGGTTTTTAATGGGGAGGCGAAGGCAAAGTGAATTACAGATGGCGCTTCAGTCTTTGGACCGATTGTCAGTTTGAGCTTATATTGTCTTGACTGTGTATTACGTGGTTTTACTTTCTTAGATTATATTTTTTTAGGTTTTGCGGATAAACAATGTATTCTATGCTAACTTTAGCTCAGATAAAAGAATAATTACGGAAAAGAAAAGCCAAAACAACAGGCAAGAAAGTTTATAGCAACTTACAAAAAATTGCTAACAAGCATTACATTTCTTTAAATTTCATGTAAGATTACAAGTAATCTTTTTATTTCAGATTAGAAGCATATGATTTAAATTTTAACAAAGCAACTGAGTGTGAATTTCCGTGTTTATAGTTGCCTGATGATGCCTTCTGTGCAATAGTAATTTCAGGTTTCTGTACTGGAATTTCTGTACCATCCAAAATTACACGAACCGTTTTATCATATTTATTTTATTATTCTAAGTTTCTTGAATGACTCTGGCATATAAAATTCTATTAATTCTCTGTTTGGCCCCAATATTGGGCTTATTCCATATTTGATATACCTATCAAATTCATCCAAGTTATAAATATGTTAGAAACTGCTGAGGTTGAAATATTAAAGAACAAAGCTGTTATAATTCAAATGTTGTTTTATTTTGGCGAAGCTTCATCAAATTCATGAAACATTCCTTTTGATTTATAATGTTTCTCAGGCTCAGCAAAGGAGAAAATCGAGGGAAAAGCATCTTTTTTTTTATATTTTTTTGCCCAATATTTTTTTGTTACTGGGAAATCGATGAACTCCAATATTTTACAAGTTACATGCATAACAATGCGGCATTTTCTCAGTATAAAATTAAAAAGTGCAATACTCCAAGAGATTCCCATATGTTTTGACACTTTCTTTGAGGCGGCCGGGTACCAAAGACCAGACGCCACCTATCGGGATAAAATTGCGCTTTTCCTCCCCATTAGATAATCAGCCCGCTGAACCATTTCGATTTTGATCTACGATATCTTGTATTCTCATGATGCTATGATTATAAAGTTTGCATATCGAAAAGGGTTTCCCTATCAAAGAATCTATTTACTTTTTTTTTTAAATTATCATTCTCTAAATACTAAAAACCCAAACAAACAAAAGGGTTTTTAAGCGCTTAATGGGTACAATCAGGCCAGGAGCTCTATTTTTGATCCCTAAAGCCACGATTCTATCTATCTATATCAGCCTTTCGTTTATCCGTCTTCGGACATAGGCCTCCTCGAAAGCTTTCCACGATGTTCTATCTTGCCGCGATTACATATCCCGATTTAGCATCCTAGTTAGGAACCAATTTAGAGCTGCCACCCGTATAATAAATTCAATTTCAACAGTGAATTTGCACAAATAACGAAAAGGTCAACGTTGTGTTTTTTTTTATTTTCGATTCTCATCTCCAATTTTAAACAATGGTTACATTTCCGTTATAGTGTAAATTCTATTTTAAAATTAAACTTATTATATAATATTTTATTGTCAAGTACGGGTGGCTACCCGAAATTGGTTCCTAACTAGGATGCTAAATCAGGATATTTAATCGCGGCATTAGACTGGCGTCGAATGCTTGATTTCTACTGATTTTCGTTCGACATTTGACTTTTTTTTATGAAACTAATCAGTTCCAAGTACTGCAGTGTGTGTACTAATTAATATGTACTCACACACACTCATCTCTCCTCATAATATATAAGCGCATGCAGCGCACCAATAAACTGTTATTGATCGCAGTCAGTTACTTTTATTTCACGTCTCCTGGTCGCCTCCTTGCAGTACACTCACTCCTCCTGAGAACAGAATCTTCTAACCTCAGCGCCAACATGGCGATTTTCAAATCGGCACAAATAATTACTGTCATTTCATGACAAAAGCCTGTCCAGCGTACTTGTATAATGGACGTCAGTGATGTAATATCATTGGGTGCATTCCAGCAGACTAATCGCTGAGGCATCGATCGCCATAGAGCACATTTTAGCCATGGAAAGAAATAAAATTGAACACTAAACAAATTACCTTTCATGGTTAAAATGAATACTGTGGTAATCAATAACTAAGCGTTTGGTCTGCTGGAATGTACCCATTGAAAATTCGACTGTCAAAATAAATACAAACAAGCAAAACTTTTCGTTTTGAAGAAAATAATTACTGGTACTTCTTTGAAAACAACTTGAAAATTAATCTCGAGGAAAATTTGGTGTATATTACGTTCCGTTTTCGTTGCTATAGTTACAGGTTTTCTCTCAACTCTGCGTGGAACGGATAACATCCAACATTTCGTATTTTGTTGGCAGCACCAGAAACGAACGACTCAAAAATACTGAAAATCGGCGTCATGCGACTTAGAAAAAGAGTGTAACTTAAGTCGCATGCGACAACACAATGTCATACGAGCAATTCAAAAATAGAACCCCTAGCGCACACATGCACATGCATAATTACGTGGCAGGCCCGTTTAACCGGGCCAAAGTCAGAAGTCTTCCGCGCGCCGGCCTACTAAAGTAATAAATAAATGAAAACTCACTTCTCCCCTTTAGATTTGCTGTCAACCCTGTTTCTGGACGTCCGCCGCCGCCGCGATGACGTCCACTCCTCGTCTTCGTCGGAACTCATCTCTAAAGATGGGTACACTGCAGTAGAAAATGATAATACACCGTTATTTTGTAGTCGTTTTAATCCCTTAAGGGTCAGTAGTATGAAAACATGGTGTGGGAGGTTTATCTTTTTATTTAGAAAACGTAAAGTTAAAAACAAATTCATTCGACAAGCTAAAGAGATTCTCTAATTGCATATAAGCCTCACAGATGATAGTAAAAAAAATAACATAAAATCACCAAAAGCACTTGCGTAGGTTCATCTTTTTGGCATAAATAATAGCAGAAATGTAACTGCATCAAAATACGCTCTAATGTACTGTGAAGTTGCTTCAATTACTTTTATTCGAGAAAGATAATTGTGATAATGATAATGATGAAAAAAACAACAAAATACAGAAGTGAGGTTATTTTCCATTTTTTTTTACATGTAAAGAAAAAGAGAAAGACAAATATTCCAGCGTAACCGAGCCTGTGTATCTTCATACGATCGTTTTCCCATTCCCTTTCACTTTCATCTGACGCAATCAATAGCGCACGCTCACCGTGCACTTTCGCTTTAGCGCATGCCCTATCTTTTCAAAAAAACGTATGACATAAATTTAAAACGTGAAAGCACACTGGGGGCCAAGTCTGCTAATGTTTTCGTCAAAATCGTAGTTCAATGGTGATCTAATGGTAATGCTTTTTGACACAGTTCTTGTTTCTTAAACCCAAAATCAAGACACAATGTTTCCGTTTTGGGTTTAAGAAACACAATGTGTTTCAGTTTTGGGTTTAAGAAACAAGAACTGTGTCAAAAAGCATTACCATTCAAACACCATTGAACTACGATTTTGACGAAAACATTAGCAGACTTGACCTCCTGTTTGCAGGCAATTAAAGGTGGGGTTCCGAGACGGGCCGCAGACCGCAACCGCACGTTCCACTACGCTCCATATTGTTATGATTAAACGGCTCAATGTGAAGTGAGCGGAGAAGTGTCGCGACCGCATAGCTATGCGGTCGCGACACTTCTCCGCTCACTTCAAATTGAGCCGCTTTTCATAACCTTACGGTTCAATTTGGAGCGTAGCGGAACGTGTGGTTGCAGTCTGCAGCCCGTCTCGGAACCCCACCTTAAGAGCGAACAGTCGATTTACGACGAAACTTCAATCTTTTAGTGGTTTTGACCAGCTACTTTGCACTTATTGCAAGCTTATCAAATAAAGAAATTTACGATTATGTATAGATAAAGTCTTATAGCAGTGTACTGCAGAGGAAAATTACAGTGTTTATTTGTATATTTTTGTTAATAAATAATTTCCGGAAAGCCGAATTCCAAAAGTGATGGTCAGAGCTCTCTTTGAGATACAAAGTTATCATTATAATATGTGAATAACTTTTTTTATATATTTTCATTGGACAGCTTATATGGTCTATTAGTGCACCTCAGAAGAAAATTGTAGAAATTGTGTGTTTTAATAATTATACATTTAAAATAAAAACGGTTCATTATACGTTTTTAAATACAGCTTTTCTATGAGAAAAGGTCGAATTTATTATTTGAAACTACGTTTTATGTATCAATAAAGGGTTAAAAAGTAATATACAATTTTTATTTGATCAATTTACGAGGCTAGTTATTTAATACCATTTTTTAAAGATAACCTATATAATCACGCGCGCGAAGATCGACGAGTTAGTTCGCGCCGGGTCATCCCAACGGTAGGATGTATCGCTCGCTTCCCGCGCGCCGGGTTCGGTGACCGACCATCTCCATACGCCCGCCCGAGAAATGAGAAATGTACAGTGCAACTGGTGCAATTTGATACTTTTGTGACTGTAACTATTTCTCAGTTCCAATAATGTTTCTTTGATTTATAGTAATGTTGCTTTGAGTTATAGTAATATGTAGTACTGTAGCCCGCGGACATCTAAATCACCAAAAAGGTTACCGCTTGTCTTTGTGTTATTGTTATAGATTTTGCAATATTGTATACTAAAACCGAAGTCTTAAAGATCTTAACCCGCCGTAACCATAGACAGTGATAAATCTAAAATCTCCATTTATGTTAGTTATTTACTTTCGAGGTTACCGCATTGTTTCACAATTGTCATGGTAAACAGATTTGTTCAATTACTACACATATCAGTAAGACCAGCCGTCCTCAACCTTTTTTTTTGTGGGGCCACAAACACGTTTCGATCTTGAGGCGCGGGCCGCAAAAATATTTAGGTGTCAAAAAAACATATTGAAAAAAGAAAAGGTGGTCACAATAGAGCCAACTATACAATACATGATTTTGTTACCTTTATAATATTAGTTATGATGAAGAGTCATGCAATATAGACCAAATTTTGAAAGAGCTAACTTTGAAAGAACTAACAATAACTTTTAAAACTTAGTCAAAGTTTTAAAATTCCAAGTGGGCCAATCACAAAGGCCCGCGGGCCGCAGGTTGAGTATGGCTGAGTAAGACTATGGAAAGTCACCATACGCAAGACCAGTCTGGCCATTTTGATAATAATTTAAATTTTAGAGTTACCGTTTCAAATTTATACTAAAGATAATAGGCCCTCTGAACAAACCATAGACCAATTTTAAGACTGTTTCTGTGGCCGGTTTAGATTTTAAGACCCATTTGGTCCATAAACAAAAAATGCAAAAATTAAATAAAACGCATTTACTTAACTTTCTACTACAAAAATTCACAGATCTCGTGCTTTTCACGACCTTCTGGTACATTGAAAATGAATTTATTGAGTTTTATAAAAAATATATTCCTTTGTTTGAATTAGTACTTACAATACTTTAAAATCACAGCAAATTTTAAAGTGATTCGTGTGTATGAAATTCATATAAAAATATTTAATTGTTATAAACATAACTATTTTATTGAAAGGTATTAACTATAACCCAAAATTATATAAAAAAATCTAAGATTTATTTTCAACTACGTCAACTCAGTGACGCGACGCGCATCTAAGGAGCGCGCTTTCCGAAATTGCGCCAACACGCTACATATTGTAGCATTTGTAGCCCTCGTTGAAACGCGTCTTTTGATTTGAAGCTTCAACCATTCATGTAGCCTTAAAACTTACGACACCAAGGCGATGTCGCACTCTGAACGAAAATGGGGGCTATAATGAAGCGATCAAAAAAACATCAATGTTAAAGGTTAAGCTACAGGGCAAACCCTTAATCCGATCGTCTTTGTTTTAAGCTCAAATTGTAGCTGATTAAATTTTTCAGAGGAGATTTTCTCAAAATTTTGATATCATTCTTCGTTTCCAAAATATCGAACGCCAAATTAAAAAATCGGAAACAATGAGATTTTTTTCCACTATTTCGGCCATAATTTTTTTCGTTTTTTATTTTCTCGAATAATTCTTTTTGCACCTTAGCTCTAATTATAAATACGCGTCTTTTGAGTCTTTTTGAATATCATATCTTCACAACCTTCTGAGATTTATGGGGATCGCCCATTTTCCGTGAAATCGGAGCCTATACTGGAGCGAACGAAAAGACATTTTCCATGTCAAAAAATGAAGGTTAAATGGGTATTTCTCAAAATAATTGTACCGTAACGTGCATGTAAAACGCAGTTACACACACGTTTTGTTACGAACAAGTACAAAATGTTACGTTCATGTTGACATTTTAATATTTTTATGAAAAACAATGAGATAACAATTTTACAACATATTATCAAGTAGTATTCCTTCATTTAAGCAAAAAATAATCAAAATAATCAAAAATACATAATTTCGTTCTGAAAAACAGGTTACGCCGAGGTTTTTGACAGTTTTTGAAAAAAGAACCACAGTGCCATCAAACTTTACAAGAGAAAGCTGCTCAAGGTCGATCCTCAAAATGTAATGAGGACTATCAATAATGATGGTCTGGGTCTTGGCTGGGTTAACAGTAAGTCCAAATGATTCACTCCAGTCGCTAATAAGCGCAAGATCAGAATTGGTAGCCGCTATTGCACTTGAAAGTTCTGATAATGGTGCTTGAGTGTAGATCTGCAGATCATCAGCATAGAGGTGATGGGAACTTGAAAGTAATTTTTTTATTGAGTTAATAAAGATAGAGAAGAGTAATGGAGATGAGACGCCAACACCCTAAGGAACTCCGGCGTTGATGTCACACCATGCAGAGGAGGAATCTCCAAGGTGGATGCGTTGCCGTCGTCTTTTTTGGGAGAGGGATAACATTTGCATCTTTCCAAGATGTAGGAAAAACACCAGTTAAGATGGAAGTATTCAGGATTTTGCTGTAATATGAGTAGGATAGCTATTAAAGGATAAATAAAAAAATAGAAATAAGATTTTGAAAATTGAAAAACCTAGCAAGTACACCGGAAGAGCCTAAAAAACTATTTCAAAAACATAGCAAGTAACATGACAACTTTAAAAACCTAGCAAGGGACGTCCCTTGCTAGGTTTTCAAAGCTGTCATGCGAGTTATTGAGGATCAGATATATTTTTTTTATGATTAATCGTTTGAATTTACTAAATCGTAATGAATATGAATGATCCGGGGCCTCGGCCACCTACTCGTACCGTATAGACACACGCACACGTTATTTCATGAATTTCATTGCCTTTATGCACCCGTTTTTTTTAATCAAAAATGAAAATCGTTTCCTATCAATTATTTTTACTTAAACTTATTACTTATTTAGTTTGATGTAAAAAAGTTTTTTTATATCAAACTAAATAAGTTTTAAATGCGTAAGGCGTAAGCCGTAAATGCATTTTAGACGCATTTACGGCTTCGGTATTGTTCTTTTAACACTCTGGTAGTCTTTACTATTTATAATAATAGTTATTACTAACTAACAATAACCTACAACGTATTGACGATTTAGAAATGCTTATTGTGTGAGCTTATTTGAATAAAGAATTTTTCACTTTTATTTTCACTTTCATTTTCACAAACCCAACTAAACTATTATGTTGCCTCCGGCTTCGTAAAAATAAGTTACCGTGGGGGAAGCACATCCGAGTACCTCCAAAGCTCCTAGGTTTTCCCTCATGTTCTTTTTTGTAATCTTAAGCCAAACACATTTTTTTATGTGTTTACCCATACTTCCGGGTCGTTCCCGATGTTTTTCTTCCTAATCATTTCGCGTACTCCGTTCACATATGCATTTTATTTAATATGACAATTTGCAATGCCTATTGAAATAATGCATACTAAAAAATAAACTCAAAGTATCAACATTTTTGTTCACGCCCGAAGTCTACACTCGAACTAGCGCTTACGCACACAGACGCATTTGCATCTGTAGTTGTTATTCTCTTGCCTCTCCCGCGCAGAATTTGACTTGCCTTATTTTGACTGCGCGCTCTTAAGGGTTCATGATAGGACAACATGGTTTGCGCGGGCCATATTTTTATATAGAACACGTAAAGTTGAAGCCACAAAAATAAACATACGACAAGCTAAAGAGATTATCTAGTAGCTACAAGTATTAAATTGCGTATACTCACAGATGATTGTAAAAAATATCAGAATATCATCAAAAGCGCTTGTCGCGGGTCATATTTTTGGCGTAAATAATAGCGGAAACGTATTGAATTTTACATAAAAAGACACTTTAACGTACTGTGCAGTTGCTCCAATAACTTTTTTTCAAGAAAGATAATTGTGCTAAAGATAATGATAACAAAAAATATCGAAAAAGTGCAGAAGTGAGGTTATTTTCCATACTCTTTACACGTAAAAAAAAGACAGAGACAAATGTTTTCTCATAAGCGAGCCTTAATATTGCATACAAAGGTATGCAATATTCTCGCCTGCGTTAAAGAACGCAAGTTGAATTGAAAGCTGAAACTTGTTACTCATAACAACAGTATAAACTGCCATGTTCTAGCACAAGTTACACGTACAAGTAGTAACGATTTATAAGAGTTTACTAGAAACTATCAAAATGTTTACATTAAAATGTTACTACTGTTAAAATATAGAAAAATTATAATGTTTATGAGATGATGATGATGAAATACATCCAATCGATAACGTGATAGAATATGCACAAAAATTTATTGCTAGATAAGTAATACAGGCGAGCGACGGCTGGCCTAGAAACGGGTCATGCGCAGCGTTACGTCATTCAGTTTAGGTATATCAAAACACCTAACTTACAAAAGTGTGTACACAGACACAAAACGAGCTCAATTTATATTTTTAATTTAAGACTTAAGTTTTAGTAAATTTATTGGGTTTATAATTCTGTACATGTATGCTTTGTTAAGGAAGAGTGACTCCTTCTGGCACAGGTGCCTTGACACTTAAAAGAGGAAGCCTACCTTAAAATCTCTGTTAAACTATTTTGTTACAGAAATAATCATTTTTTAGGGTTCCGTACCCAAAGGGTAAAAACGGGACCCTATTACTAAGCCTCCGCTGTCCGTCCGTCTGTCAGTCTGTCACCAGGCTGTATCTAATGAACCGTGATAGCTAGACAGTTGAAATTTTTACAGATGATGTATTTTTGTTGCTGCTATAACAACAAATACTAAAAACTGAATAAAATAAATATTTAAGGGGGGCACCCATACAACAAACGTGTTTTTTTTTTCGTTTTTTGGTACGGAACCCTTCGTGCGCGAGTCCGACTCGCACTTGGCCGGTTTTTCATTTTTCATTTGTATCCTAATTTAATATTAGTAATCCTTACTAATATTATAAATGCGAAAGTCCGTTTGTTTGTTTGTTACGCCTTCACGTCCTAACTACTGAACTGATCATCATGAAATTTTGCATACACGTTATCAGGGGTACCGAGAAGGACATAGGGTACCTTTCATCCCGAAAAAAAGTATAGTTCCCGAGGGATAGCAAAAAACCTTTTCACGCAGACGAAGTCGCGGGCGGAAGCTAGTAATATTATAAATGCGAAAGTCCGTTTGTTTGTTTGTTTGTTACGCCTTCACGTCTTAACTACTGAACCGATCATCATGAAATTTTGCATACACATTCTCAGGGGTACAGAGAAGGACATAGGGTAACCGTTTTCATCTCGAAAAACAATATCGTTCCCTTGGGATAGAAAAAAACTTTCCACGCAAACGAAGTTGCGGGCGGCCGCTAGTTTTCAATAATCCGAACAACAAGTACTTCACAAGTACTGACCGTACTCCTCGTCGCGGTGCACCTCCTTGATGACGTCCTCTTCATCCGCCAACTCCTCGTCGGGGTCCACTGCGATGGACTTGCGTGCGCGCTTACTACTGCCCGGCGTGCTACCACTACTAATGGTAACAATATACACAAATTAACTTGGTCTAGGAGCTCGGTGGCGCAGTGGTTTAGCGCCTGGCCCAGCGATTGCGGAAGTTAAGCAACGTTCGCAAGGGTCGGTCATGGGATGGGTGACCAAAAATTTATTATCCCGAGCTCCTCCGTGCTTCGGAAGGCACGTTAAGCCGTTGGTCCCGGCTGCATTTGCAGTCGTAAACACCCACCAATCCGCACTGGGCCCGCGTGGTAGGTTATGGCCCATCCTCCTTACCACCCATAAGGAAGGCCTGTGCCCCAGTAGTGGGGACATCAAAAAAAGGCTGATGGACAACTTGGTCTAGGGATCAAGGTATATTTTTCATACAAACGAGGTAAGTTTAAAGCCTTGGTTTCCTGCCAGGAATGTACCGTGCTGTGACCTGATGATGGATATTGAAGGAGTGAATGGAGGAGATTCAGATCGCTATACACACCCATTTGATCTGATCTGAATTCTAAAAGATAGGACATGTTTAAAATACCGCAAAAATAGCATTAAAATGTATGAAAATCGTGAAACTAACAGTTTCACGAATTTTTATTATTCCTCTGATCCTCCTATTCCTCTTTTAGAATGCTGATCAGATCAGTTGGGTGTCTATAGCGATCTAAATCTCCTCCATTCATTCCCTGGATAGCCATCATCAGAGGGCTTAGTGGGAGTTGATGTTTTCACTTTTCACTATCGAAAACTATCGGATATGCTGCTCATAGTCAATGCGAATGAAAGAGAGAAAACGATAGTTTTCGATAGCGAAAAGTGAAAACATCAACTCGCTCTAGACCCTCTGGACACAGCACGGTACATTCCTGGCAGAGAACCAAGGCTTTAAAGTTACCTTGTTTGTAAGAAAAAAACATCTTGAACTCTAGACAAAGTTAATGAGTATACGGACAGTGATCCGTAGCAACTTCACTCAAGAATGTATAACATTAAGGTTCAAAATAATGAGTTTCGAACTGTATAGCGAATCACCCTTTTCCGATGGTACGGTTCGCCGAAATCACTCTTAGTCGACGGTTGGTTCCACGAATAAATCCATCGCCGATAGAACTATTCACCAAAAACACCGTTCATCGATGGTTGGTTCAGCTACAACACTTTTTACCGATCGCCGAAATACTTATGTAAATCCTTTCCTTACATATTATAAATGCGAAAGTCAGTTTATTTATTACGCCTTTACGTCTTAACTATTGAACCGACATCATGAAATTTTACATACACGTTGGAGGTCTCAAGTGGAACAAAAGTACCAGGACAGCATAACATCGCAGGAGATAATTGTTCTTACCCCCGAATCCAACGGCTCCTCCGTTAGTACATAAGTATTTCAGCGACCGGTAAAAGGTGTTGTAGCTGAACCGACCATCGATAAACGGTGTTTTCGGCGAATAGTTCTGTCAGTGATGGATTTATTCGTGGAATCAACTGTCGACTAAGAGTGATTTCGGCGAACCGTACCATCGGAAAAGGGTGATTTGCTATACTATAGTTTTGTATAGCTTGATGTGCCAAAATATAGAAAAAGATGACATTTACCTGTCTTGTGGCGAGCTAGTGGAGGCGTCGTTGGCCAGCCCGAAGGTAACCGGCGCGGAGTATCGCTCGCTTATGCTCAACATGCCCGCTACCGCTGCGTCTTCACTGTATACAATGATACGAGATTAGGATTAAATTTCTATTATAGAAATTAAACACTTTTTTATGGACTAGAACGCATATATTATTAACTAGCTTCCGTTCGCGACTTCGTCCGCGTGCATATTAGAGAAAATCCTTAGTGAGCCTTCAACCCGGATCCGACCAGCCGTTTCGCGCGATTAGGCGGGTCCCCACCAAGCGCGCTGCCTCGCGAGGCAAGACGTTTGCCGTGCGTGGCGGGCCTCGCACGAGGCTGCTCGCTTGGTGTAGACATGTGTAGACCCGCCTAATCACGTGAAAACGGCTGGTCGGATCCGGGTTGAAAGTTTCCTAAGGATTTTCTCTAATGTCCACGCGGACGAAGTCACGGGCGGAAGCTAGTTTATTACAATAATCAGAACTGGGTCCAGAGATATTAGTATCCCGTTCCCGTTTCTCTCCCTCTCTCTATGTTTGCCTATTTATTTTTAGACGTGCTACTACGAAGTTTAAAGTTGTAATGTCTATTTTATATTATTTTTCCATACAAAAGTTTTAACCCCATTTTCAACCCTTTAGGGGTTAAATCATGTCCACTGTGTTGGACTTCAAAATAAATGCCATTTTCGCAATCGTCATCCCAGAAAACCCCAATGACGACATCCATATCTATTTTTAGGTTTTTTTACCCTATTTCATTCCCATGGAGGTTGAAATACTACCAATAACAATATACGTTGCGTTAGATTTCCATCCATAAGCCTAAATTATAAATTTAGCGATTTTTACTTCTAAAATGAAGGATTTTCTATACACAACTCCATCCCCCTTTTTCACCCCCCCTCCCTTCTTAAAAAAAGCTGAAATACATATATTATATTAATTTTTAATCGTCAGCCTAAGCACAAAATTTGAAGATCCTAACTTCGAAACTGAGGGACTTTCATACAAACTTTGATCCCCTTTTTTACTCCCTTAGGGAGTGAATTTTGAAAAATCCTTTCTTAGTGCACCACATTTGGAGTCTCTAGACCCAGCGGTTTGGGCTGTGCGTTGATACGTGAGTCAACAAATAAGTATCTTCTTTTTTAAGATTAATGTGTTATTTTAGAATTATTAACTGATTCATGGAATAACTAGTTTATAGTCTATATGAATCTATAGAGGCTGATGTGTTTTCTTGAATTTTTTTTTTTTATTAATTTTATTTCTTTTATTGCTGCGTACTTGATATAGCTTAACCCTACAACTTACGTGGCATCTTCTAACGGTTCCCCCTCGGCTATGACGGAGGCCTGTATGAGCGACTCGATGCCGTTGGCGGGCGCGGGCCGCGCGGCCGGCTGTCGGTAGTTACTGCCATTGGTACCTACAAATTAATACATATTGACGGTTTTGGAACAAGTTATGCACTTGATTTTATTAGTAGCTGGATAAAAGACTTCTTTACACATTTCGATCGTAGTATGACAGTTTATTTATTTAGAAATTCAGCTTAGCAACGCGAGATATGTGCCTGCAAAGTTGGAAATAACAAATTTGACCCGAATATTTTACATTGTTGGTGAATATCGACTTAAATCTTATATTAGGTCTTTACCTATGAAATTGCCGATATTTTTCATTTGTATCACATACAGAGAAAATAATAACTTTTATGATTTAAAATATTTAATAATATCTTGATATTATATCGAATTATGACCATTATAATCAACTATCAGAAATATAAAGTCCTTATTTTAGCATTCTTATTATTAAAAAAATAAAAAGTCCTTATTTTAGCATTCTTATTATTAAAAAAATAAAAAGTCCTTATTTTAGCATTCTTATTATTAAAAAAATTAAAATAAATCTTGAAAGTGACTCTTATTTTCTGTGCAAAAAAAGGGTGACCGAATGGGTTGTAAATTAGCCAAAACTTATATTTTTCGCTTATGGTAAATGGAATAAGCTAGCATAGTGTTCAAACATTAGTAAAGTCCGTTCGCTCAGATAGTGTCGCCCTTTATAACCGACTTCAAAAATTTTTAACAGACTTCAAAAATTTGAAAAGGAGGAGGTTATCTATTCGTCGCGTATATTTTTTTTTTAATATGTATGTACACCGATTACTCGAAGACGGCTGAACCGATTGAAATGATTCAAACGTTATAACATGAGGTTTGTTTCCAAGTTGGTCCCATTTTTTTAAATTTTGAAATCGGTTCAGTAGTTTTCAAGTAATTTGGAAAATACTGTCGTTTTCGTTACCGTTTTAAATGAATTGAGACGGATTTTCAACCATTACTTTTTTGTTTATGAACCGATTTAGATGAATCTTTTTTTGTTTAAAAGAAGACACTTTAAGGATGATACTGTATTAATTTCATTGGTGTTGGACTATGGATTTTGAAGATACACGAGCGAACTCCTCAAAATCAAATTGGAACTGTACAGTGATTGAAATATTGGTAGGTTTATGACAATCAAAAACAAGTTAAGTACCTATCTATTGTCAAGGACGTTCTGGACTAGAGTTGAACTGCGAAGGCTCAACGGAACTCGTGGAAATTGAGTTACTCGGGGTACACCATTGAAAGATTTTAAACATTATAACGTTTTATTTTATAAAATCATCTCTTACATAGGTACCTACCACAAAAAAGTTTAAAATAAAAAAGCTTTTTAAAAAAAGCACAACCTCCTTCAAAAATCTTAAAAAACAGCTCTATAAAAAGCAAGAAATAATGTTCAAATCGATTACCTAATTAAAACACGTCTATTGAAGTCGGGTGGGGCTTTTAGAATACTTATAAACAATACAATAAGTAAAAAAATTACTTCCAGCTCCACCCGACTTCAATAGACGTGTTTTAATTAGGTAATCGATTTGAACATTATTTCTTGCTTTTTTTTATAGAGCTGTTTTTTAAGATTTTTGAAGGAGGTTGTGCTTTTTTTAAAAAGCTTTTATCTCGCCGCCTTTGCACGTGCCGCTTCTTGTCAAAGGATGCCGCCGCATAAACAAAGGATACCGCGTGCGGCGTACACCTGCAAGTGAATTTGGATTTTGGCAGTTTACATAGAAGTGCCGTAAACTGCCGTAGTGAAAGGTTGTGTTTGTTACCGGTATTCCTGTCTCTGAACACAAGTGCTTGTGGGTGTACCGACACTATCTAAGCGAATGGACTTTAAATAAAAGTTTTGTTACATGAATGTTCACGGTGCGGTTGTTAAATGACCAAGAAAAGGTTAGTATGAAAAATGCAACTTCTTGAAAATTCTCCATGCAAATCAGCAATTTCATAGGTTATCAAAAGTAATTGAACGTATTTATTAAACACTTTGATCGAAGATCAAACATATCCATTATGTTTAAGTAGCCTATACCTTCCGTAGTGGTAATAAAGTCGTTATTCCTACCTGTTTGTGCCCTGTAATGTTTGTGTTTCGTCTGTTTCCGCCGGCGCGGCGCGGGCGTGTCGTCTATGTACAAGTCGCCGTCCTCGTAGTCGTACGTGTTGGACACCCGGCGCCGGACCGGCCGCTCCGACCGCCGGACGGCTTTGGGTTCTTCTGTAGGCTGTCACATGAGAAATTATATCTGATTTACTGAGAATTTTTTTCTGTTAATGACGTCACATCTTTTTCGAAAACTAATTGACGTATTGAAATTAAAAATAATTAGATTGCTAATATAACAAAAATGTGAACATTATCTATTAGGTTAAGTTAGACTATTTTAATCAAGAATAAGTTTACAAAAGAAAAAATCCTGGGTGAAGATGTGTGCTAATGCTCTTCCCATATTTTGTGCTTCTACAAACAAAACTTCAGATGAAGATGGTACGATATGATGATGATAACAAACTCCCACTAGACAGGACTTTCCTGATAGCCCCTCCCCAGAAGAAAAGCCCTCTTCCTGCCCTCTCATCTCCTTCTTCAAAAATGTAGTGGTCAAGCCAAGTTATATTTGTGTTTAGGCGCGGGGGCGGGGTGGGGCGCGTACTCGCGTAGTGTGCGACGGCCGCGTCGTACGACGGCAGCCGCCCGCCTCCTGATACGATTCTATCACTGGATTACTTCTGTATGTCGCTCCCCGTTGATTGTGACAATATGACGGTGATAAAGATGATGACGGTGATGATGACTTACGTCCCGCCCGCCTGGTACAATCCTATTTCTTGGTTACTTCTGTATGTCGCTCCCTGATTGTGACGATATGACGATGATGGTGGTGATACTTACGTAGTGCGCGGGGGGCGGCGCGGGGGCGGGCGCGGGCGCGGGGTGCGGCGCGTAGTGCGCCACGGCCGCGTCGTACGACGGCAGGCGCCCGCCCGCCGGCGTCTGATACGGTTCTATTTCTGGACCGCTGCTGTATGACGCACTCTGCTGATTGTGACAAGAATAATATCTATTAAGGTCAAACCGCACTACAGACGGACCGACGCGGCCAAATATTATGTATATTAATTGCAATGATGCAAACCGCACTATAGCGGGGCGCAGCGCGGCGCGGTGCTGGAGACTTGGGTGCGAAAGATTATTTTGTCGCGCCGCGCCGCACCTCTGCCGCTAGTGCGGTATAGTTCGCGGCGCGGCGCGGCCGAATATTCTTCATAATCGAGCTTCAGTCTACAGAGGGTATTTGAAAATATATATTTCTACTGATATTTCAGTGTACAAATTTTAATCAATTTACAAAGTGATATTTTACGTAATCATTTCATAAACCATCATAATCATAACTGATCATAAATAAATCAGAAAAATATTGAAACACGACTGCCCCGCCAAAAACGAACTAAAACGTTACATAACAAGTGTCAATGCAGTCAGACCTCTGACTTTGTCCCGGTTAAACGGGCCCGCTACACGTTTAGGCGCAGAATGTCCAATTCGCAAAATGCCCAATTCGCAAAATGTCCAGTTCGCAAAAATGACCAATATTCCTGACTCGTTCTTATGAGAATAAAAAATGTCGGTAAAGAAAATGTTAAGTATTTTAATTCAAATAATATAATATCAACATGACAAATCCAAAAAAAATATTGCAGTCTTGTGATTATAATTTTAATCCCGATATTCCCACTCGTGCAAGGTTGGGGCGGGTCACTATCACTAGTCAAGAATATTGGAAATTTTTGCGAACTGGACGTTCTGCGAACATTTAGCAAATTGGACATTTTGCGAACTTGACAATTTGCGAATTGGACATTCTGCGCTTAAACGCCGCTACATACTTATAGCTTCATACATAAAGTGCAGAGTGCGTTTGGGCTGCTAGTGGTACATACCTGGGGGTGCACGGAGGGTTCGTACCGCTGGTAGTGCACGTAGTCGGGCTGGTAGTACTCGGGCTGGTACGACCCGGGCTTGGCCGCTTCTGAGTATTGGTAGTCCGGCTGGATATCTTCTGCCGAGTACATGCCTGAGAATAAAGGAGCAATGTTCAGCCAGTTATTTACGTGACGCGGTCTTTTTAATAAAATTGGGACCTTTCTCTTTAATGAAAAGGTGGTTTTGACCAGTTCAGTTCGTGATGTGGCTAATTTTACGAGAAAGACACGGCATATAACGGCGAAAAGTCTCTGACTAACCACAATATTATTTCGAAATTAGAGATGCTCAAAAGACCCGGTTTAAACCCGACTACTGGGTTAAAACTCACATTATATTTAGAAACTTATTAGTTTTCTTTTTCTTATTAGTGACTTGGTATGGAGACAATTTCTTGTTAAATCAGTACGCAAAATGTTCAAAGGACATATCTTAATTTTCTCTTTACGATACGCTTACGCTAAGGGTAAAATTTTGTGAACAGAGCCAGATAGGAGTCAAAATAAATGAATGTAGAATGTTCTAGAAACTTACCAGGTCCATATGTGATGTTCTGTTCTAGCCTCATAGTAGCGTGCAGGTTTTCATTAGTAAATAATATCTGTTCCTCGTGATAGTCTCCTGCGTCCTTCCGGGATATAGTCCACTGTTGCACTGGTTTTAGAGCTCGGTCGGACCGAATCAGGTGGGACTTTAAGATCGAATGCTCCATGTAGGGGGGAGGTTCTTCGCGTGACGACGAGGGGGAGTTGCTACAAAAAATAACATATTTATTGAGATAAGACGCTTTTACAAGAGAGTGGTTTATTTAAATAAATAGAACGCGCAGAAATGCAACAAACAACCTGTAGAAATAAGCACCTATCGAATAGGGCCACGTTGAGTAAGAAAAATCTATAATAGTTATTAATGTGCTCAGTTTAAACAACGATAGAACTTGTGTGTGAATTTTCGATTTATTATGTGCTTGGCGAGCAACAAATTTAATATAATAACTTTGATGGCACTACTAATCGCCTTAAGCCTTTTTTATTTTATTTTTTTATATTATACTAGCGACCCGCCCTCACTAGATTCGGTTCCTTCCTTTTTTTTCAAATGGTTATATTTACTCTGTGGTGATTGGTAAGAGATTGGTCTGCTGGAATGCACCTATTGAATGTGCGCGACTGTCACGCGGCATGACACTACCGCCATGTTGCGGAAATAAGTAGAACTGAACGAATTTAATTCTCTTTTGATTATTTTGAGAATTAATCTTTATTATTATTAAAATAAATTAATAATAATAAATATAGCGATTAACACAAATAACAATATTTGTGATTACCGCCATGGCGGATATTAAAGAACTTCAGACAATATGATAGACCCATGACCAAAATTACTTTTTATTATAATAACGTAATATTTCGACAAATAATATTCTTAAACCTTCCTCATGAATCACTCTATTTACTGGTGAAAACCGCATGAAAATCCGTGCAGTTTTTTTCGAATTTGTTGCGAACAAGACAGACAGACACGGTGGAGGACTTTGTTTTATAACATGTAGTGACAAGGCAGAAAACCAAATCCCCAACTTAAAGACTTGTAAAACAAGTGTATGAAAATATTACACGTTTATCAACTGTTTTTTTCCCTAACTAATATCCAATCAAATACTAACCTCATTTTAATCTTAAGTACAGTCTTCTTATCCTGCCGGTCCAAGTACCCGTTATCGTATATCTGCTCCTCGTAGTACGGGTACTTATCCGGTATCACCATATCCTTGCTGTCTGTGACATACTTGGCTTCTGGCACGTTGTTGTACTTTACGTCCTGCGTTATGTACCTGTTGAAAAACATCATCAACTAAATCTTTAACATAACTCCAATGCCCTGTTTATCAAAACTTACAAGTCTTGTAAGTACTTAAAAAAATGTTTAAAAACAAAAAGCCGACTTCAAAAAAAACCTGCCACTAAAAAGCAAGAAATAATATTCAAATCATTAGATACACATTATCATTGTTATAATAACGTCTATTGAAGTCGTTTAAAAATTAAATGGGACCATCTCGCAAGCAAACTCAATCGAACAAAAAAAGAATCATCAAAATCGGTCCATAGATGTCGGAGATACGCAATAAAAAAAGTATACAATACAATTGAGAACCTTCTCCTTTTGATGAAGTTGGTTAAAAAAGAAGCATTTTCCCTATGAAAATAATTGTTCCACAAATCTGTTTATCAAAACACGTTAAATTAATCGCTACAAGAGTTTTTGTTTATTTAACTCATATGTTTTCACCCTTATATTAGTCATTTCATTAATCAAAAAAAAAAAAACTTGTAAAAAAACTTACAACTTGTAAAAAACTCAATGGAAAATCCTGAGTATTTCTGAGGGTGTCCGGCGACTCTCCATTCCGTCTATCAATTTTTACAAGTGTCTTGCATAAATTATTTGCCAAAAGATATAATTTACATGATCTTGTAAAAGTTTTCATTTAAATTTTACTTGTAGCTTATAAGTTTTGATAAACAGGGCCCAGATAGGATTTTTAACGAAAAAAAAAGAGTCACTTTTAAGATACTCTTTTCAACGTTCACAAAAAAAAACTGAAATATTTTTATTGCTGATAATGGGCCGTTATGATCATAATTCGAAATAATAACATGTAAGCGAAGCATCTTTAACATCATAGAAGATATGAGAGACTCTGTGTGTGAGAAAAAATCGTCAATTTCATACTATTATTATTATATACCTGGCATCATTATAGACAACTTCTTTATTATCAATGTAGAACTTGTCTGCGTACACTTTATCCTCCACGAATTCTCCGTTCTGTGCCATATGCATGATCGGCTTTGGAAGTGTTAGTTTTAATGACTTTTTAGCATTTGACGGTTTCCTTGTATGGGATTTTGTAGGCGAAGTGGTTTTTATTTTGAAATCCTGTGAAAACAATAAAATTATCGATTAAAAGAAATTATTTAAAAATAAGTATTGATGCATCTTGTACAATACGAGTGTGAAATATTTAAGTAGATTTTTTTACTTACGAAAAACGAGTTAGGCAAATACAATGAGATTAAATTGACAATGTACAACTGAATTTACTGAAGTGACTAACTTCAGAGCGCTTGCGATGCAAAAAAAACGTATATTAATCGGTAAAATTTTGTCTTTTTCATATATTCCGGAGTGCGATTGCAGCAGATCACTGTCTATTGTCAATTTAATCGCATTGAAGAAAATGTGTAGGATTGAAACCAAATAATTATGCTTGACCATAATTATTAAAAAAATATAGTTTGAGCTCATTATTCTCGATATCAGCCATTTTAATGTCCTCACTGCTGGGCACAGGCCTTCCTAATAAGATGAAACCACGCGGGCCCAATGCGGATTGGTGGTGGTTAACGTCTGCAAACGCAGCCGGGACCAACGGCTTAACGTGACTTCCGAAGCACGGAAGAGCTCGAGATAATAAATTTTCGGTCACCCATCCCATGACCGACTCTTGCGATAGTTGCTTAACCTCCGCGATCGCAGGGTCAGGCGCCACTGAGCTCCTCTAATTCTCACCTTGTCTTTATTCGCAGCGCTGGCGGATCTTTTCTCCAACGTACGCAGTTCCTTACACAGTTCTCGAACAAGCTGCCCAGAGTTCAGGCATTTTGGCACGTTGTCGCGTTTCGCTGTATCCGTCTATGGAAACAAAAACAGATAGAGACAAGAAATCATATGAAAAGAAATAATTACTATAATAGTGTTTTACGAACGAGAAGATACCATTATAAAAATGAATATTGCAAAAAAATACTTAGCTAATTTATAAATCATTTTTGTCTCAAAATTAAAACATATGGTGCTTTTGTACCTAATAGAAGAAGTCAACACCTATTTTATTAACCAAATTTGTAAACGTAAATAAAAATTTAATTATTAATTTTATAACTTAACCTATATCTAAAGTATGTTGAAGAAAGAGGATGGTAAAGGAATGTAGGTGATGGAAGTAGAGGACCACAGAAAAGAATTGTGTGCGACATGATATAAATGTGACGGTAGGGAGAGAGTGAATGCAGAGATGACCGGTAACAGAATAGAATTAAAGAGAAGGTCATACTTCGCAGACCATAAATAAAGTGGAATGAAGGCAGGAAGATGATGATCTAAGGACTATGGACTTCTCAACCCAATAGGCCATGCCTTTGATGAAAATATCAAGTGTTGTGGGCAAAAATATGCCGCCTTCCACGAAGTGATTAACTTAAAAAAAAACTCAATAAACATTTACTTACGCTCTTCAACGCGTGCCATTCTTTGAGTGCGTTAGATAATATTTTGATGCCTCTAAGCAGTAGAGGAGCAAGTTGCGCGGGCGGCGTTGTGACGCAACTCTCATTTAATGTGAAGTCTTCGTCCTAAAATAAACGTATAATTGAAAAAAAACATTAGAATAAGAAGTTTAAAAAAAACTCCTTTAAACAGCATTATGTGAATCATGTCATGACCCAATCAAGTATAAGTATTAGTACGGGGACATTAGTAGGCGTTTCGTAGAAAAAAAAAGTAACAAAGCAAGACAAATATCTTGAAAACACCGAATAATTGCAAAAATATATCTCACTTATACATATTCTATTCAAATATTATGTTTACTTTACCTGCGTTTCTTCATTGTGTCTACGTAACATCGTGAGTAAATGTGCGCCCGCGTACCAATGCATAGCCTCGAATAAAGGATACCGGAACATTATGGGAGTTTCCACACGCCTCTCTATTTCGTAAATCCTATAAATAAAGATTTAAAAAGTAAAATTATGTTTATTGAATTGAACACAGTGCAGCTAAGATGTAATTGAAACTATACAAAGTAAAAAGATATGGTCTTAATGTGGAACCTTGTGGTACTCCTTTCCGTTTTATTCAGGATATCATAAACTTAATCTATATTTCCTAAAATACTTTCCTTTTCATGAGAAATGACTTTACATTTATTTTCTTGAGCCATCGTGACAGCTCTCAACGTTGAGAGCACTTTATAAATACGGGCCTAAGTATGATAGTATAATACCGACAGAGTCAAATGCTTTCCATGAAAGAACAATAAACAAGATTATGTATGTACAAAACTAATATTTTGCATTTCTAACTCGATTATACTTACTGCAACTGCATTTCAATGGCATATGAATGCAGAAGGTTCCCCCCGAAGACTAGCGAGTCGCAAGGCGTGAGTACTGCGTGGATCCAGCCACTGGGAATGAATAGCGTCTGCCCGGCTGATAACTCTGCAGTTCCGTACCATTCCACCTAGGGTGGACAAAATTACGGAACGATTAGACAATGATTACATGACGAGACAATGAAAGGTGACATCGGTGTCTCCGTGAAGCACGACATAACTAAATTGACAGGACTAAACTTAATTATCATTCTGTTCGTGTCTTTTCTATATAGAAATAAAAGGATGCAAACTTAAATTTAGTTCAGTCCTGTCAATTTAAGTCGTGCTGAATCGAATCGACATTTTGTCGAAAAAAGAAAAAATACGAACCACAAGAATAAATAAAAATGTAGATAAACAAGCAGCGTAAGTAAATCGTCATTAGTATTGGAGACAACTGTCAAAATTGCTTTTGCTGGCAAATAAAGAAATTTGACAGTTCATAATGACAGGTGTTCTAAATATTGCAAGAAAACCATAAAAAATAAAATAATGCCTACCGAAAAACTGGAAAGACATTTAGCAAGTATACAATAAAAAATACAAGAAAAAATATACAAGAAAAATAATCTGATTGAAGAAAATTTTACATACCATGTCACCAAAAAAGCGTTCATTTTGATTGTTGGACGCACTCCACTGTTGGTACAGCGCCAGGTTTGTCGCTGTTGGCGGCACCAGGTAGAATATCTGCAACAATGTATGAAGGTGAACACACTAAACTGCAGCTAGAATATTTTAGTTCAATGATTTTATTACAAGAAAGAACTCTTTGTAGGGAAATATAATCATGCATAAGCGCAAAGATTTGCCAAGTTTCGCGGCAATACAAGATTTGTTTTTTTTATTTATTTAACAACAGCTCATAAATTTATAATAAATATAAGTGGGTTGGTTGGTGGTGTGGTTTGAATCATAATTCATAGAATAAACTGACTGAGTGACTAATAAATCAACGCATAGTTCAAACCGCTAGGTCTAGAGATTCCAATTTTGGCACGTTGGTTCCTTATGAGGTCTAGGGGTACACTGAGAAAGAATTTTTCAAAATTCAGCCCCTAAGGGGGTGACACGGGTGTTCAAAGTTTGTATGGGGTTTAGTTAGAGTATTTTATTCGAATATTCACAGGAGTACTCCTAATCTCCTAACGATAAATGAGTTAACAAGTGTTTCAGGTTTTTTTTAGAATTCAACTCCTAAAAGGAGGAAGTTAAAGGTTCCCTAAATGTCCTGAAATTGACATTCGAGAAAATCAATTAACTTATAGTCAGTTATGACAATCAATTAACTTATACTCAGTTATGACTTATGATTATGACGCATTCCTAAGTGTAAAGGTGGCTATTCTACTTTGCAGGACACTACACAGCTAAGGGAAATTAATTATTGTAGTTTAAAACCTACCTTCCGTCCATCCACCACGTGGTAGGTACCATACGCTCGTACCACCGAAGTCTGCGTGTCTACTTCTGTACTCTAGTATGTCGGATGGAGATTGTTTACCCAATGATACCACTGCTAAACATTGAAAAAATTTTACCTACCTACAGTATCAGTGCAGAAAGACTGTTTAAGGCGAGGCTTCACGTAGTTTTTGTTGCTAGAAGAGCTGTGGTGGAATGGAGAGGTGAAAAGGAAGAAAGAGAAAAATGGACGGATTGTGTGCTGATTGATTTGAACGAGAAAGGGTTAAATGAAATAAATTATTAGGTACAGATGAAATTACTTACCTTTCGTCCATGCACCACGTGGTACCACACGCTGGTACCGCCGAAGTCTACGTGGAAGTCGGTATAGGCGGCGGCGGGGGACATGAGGCAGTACTTCTGCACGGCGGGGCGCGGCTTGCCGCCCGCCGCCGGCCACGCGCGCTCCGCCCAGTCCAGGCGCCGCACCGCGCCCGGCGGCTCCACGAGCGGCGCCATGCTACGACAATATCATACGAGTAAGCCTTCGATCAAGAATATCCTAGACCAGGGGCCGTACAGACAGGCTAACGAATCGATTATCGAAAAGTCTGCCGGGTTTCAAATTAAAACAGATAAATCGAGCCCCAATCGGGCCAAAATGGCGAACCCCAATTCATGATGTCACACCAACATCGATATCTTCCAAATTACGTCAAGAGAAAGTACAAGACGAAATTCCTTACTTTGATTTTTCTGTTTTAAGTTGAAACTCGGCAGACTTTTCGATAATCGATTCGTTAGCCGGTACGGCCCTAGGGGTGTCAAAGATACGGCCCGCAAGCCATCTCAATACGGCCCACGACCAGAATGTATCTTGTGATGATTTTAAATGGCATTTGATGCCACTGCGTATTGTAAGATAATAAAATAAGAGACTTCAGTCAGGTATCTGGATCCTCAAGCTCAATATAACTCCTTTTTATTATTATTACCTTTGTATGATATTTTTATAGGTACTTAAACTAAATAAATAAATATTTTAATTTTGAGTCTGGCCCGCCCCGCCAACTCACCCTAAATCTTTAAAATGGCCCTTTAGAAAAATCAGTTTGACACCCCTGTCCTAGACAACGCTTCACAGACTAAAAGCTACCAAAAAAAAATCACTCTCTCATAACAACATCAGCTTTTCATGTAATTTAAAAAAAAATAACAAAAATTTATATGGATGTCATATAATTTCGTAATTATTAGTTTTTTTTTTATATATTACTGGGTTTCATTGCAAGCTTAATGTGATGTTTTGTAAAGAAAAAATTCATTTCAGGATTCCGAATCCAAATTCCGTCTGTATGTGGCCAGTGCCAGTCTAATGGGGAGGAAAAGCGCAATTTTATCCCGATAGGTGGCGTCTGGTCTTTGGTACCCGGCTGCCTCAAAGAAAGTGTCAAAACATATGGGAATCTCTTGGAGTGTTGCACTTTTTAATTTTATACTGAGAAAATGCCGCATTTTTATGCATGTAACTTGTAAAATATTGGAGTTCATCGATTTCCCAGTAACAAAAAAAATATTGGGCAAAAAAATATCAAAAAAAAAAGATGCTTTTCCCTCGATTTACTCCTTTGCTGAGCCTGAGAAACATTATAAATCAAAAGGAATGTTTCATGAATTTGATGAAGCTTCACCAAAATAAAACAACATTTGATTTATAACAGCTTTGTTCTTTAATATTTCAACCTCAGCAGTTTCTAACATATTTATAGCTTGGATGAATTTGATAGGTATTTATTAAATATGGAATAAGCCCAATATTGGGGCCAAACAGAGAATTAATAGAAATTTATATGCCAGAGTCATTCAAGAAACTTAGAATAATAAAATAAATATGATAAAACGGTTCGTGTAATTTTGGACGGTACAGATATTTCCAGTACAGAAACCTGAAATTACTAGTGCACAGAAGGCATCATGAGGCAACTATAAACACGGAAATTCACACTCAGTTGCTTTGTTAAAATTTAAATCATATGCTTCTAATCTGAAATAAAAAGATTACTTGTAAATCTTACACGAAATTTAAAGAAATGTAATGCTTGTTAGCAATTTTTTGTAAGTTGCTATAAACTTTCTTGTCTGTTGTTTTGGCTTTTCTTTTCCGTAATTCTTCTTTTATCTGAGCTAAAGTTAGCATAGAATACATTGTTTGTCCGCAAAACCGAAAAAGATATAATCTAAGAAAGTAAAATCACGTAATACACAGTCAACACAATATAAGCTCAAACCGACAAATGTTCCAAAGACTGAAGCGCCATCTGTAATTCACTTTGCCTTCGCCTCCCCAATTGATGTACTTTTTATACATTAGATCCTTTTCAGATAATAATGAAAAGCATATCAAGAAATACACTCACTTTGTGTCTGTAAATTCTAGGCTTAGGACATTGAGGACTTTCTCATCCCGGTGCTCCGGAGGCGTCTCAAAGTAGTCCACAAAATCAGCCAGGGGCATTCGTAGCGTAGACTGCTTACGAACATCTATTACCTCCACCTACAACAAAAAAACCAATCAAACCAGGGGCCCTACTGCGCAATAGCAGGATAATTTGGCTGATTCACAAATGGTCCACCATTCGGCGCACTACTGCTAACTTGGCGCTAGTATAGATTTAGACCTGTCATTTTGTTGTTTGCAATGTGTTTGCTATCAATTTTCGGTTTAGTCGACAAATGCCAACTTCTACAAATGCCAACTTAGTTTAAAACGCCAGATTCTACAAATGTCCAATTCTACAAATGCCAACTTCTACAAATGCCAACATTCAGTTGTAATATTTTCAATCACTTTTTGATAAATATTTTTGCGTTTATATAGTGTATTTTCAATCAATTTTGGCTTTTTTTTTCCTTCGTAATAAAAACGTCTCCAAAGTACCAGGATCACATAAATATGGAGAAGGTAAATAAATAAATACATATAGAAAAATATGGAAACCCAAAAATATATATCAAAAAGTGATTGAAAATATTACAACCAAATGTAGGCATTTGTAGAAGTTGGCATTTGTAGAATTTGGCATTTGCAGAATTTGGCATTTGTAGAAGTGGGCATTTGTAGAATTGTACATTTGTAGAATCTGACGTTAAATTGGCATTTGTAGAATTTGGCATTTGTCGACTAAACCTTTTAGATATTATTGAAAAATGATTGGAAACAACCCATATGCACAATATAGGAAAGGTCTTCATCTACAGCAGCACCACCAAGCAAGATACATTTTTGTCATCCTACCAGTGTCGTTGGAATCGTTATGTTGGCTTCATTTGACAGATAGATGTGACACATTGCTACTTATTTTTGGCACAAATAAAAACTTTCCAAAGAAAAGTGGCAATGTGTCACATCTATTTGTCAAATGATCTATTTGCCGATAGCAACACCGACGACGTCACCCAATTGAAAACAATTTAATTGCTCTTTACATACAATAATTACTAAATTTTCTAAAGGTTGTCTTGGTTAAGCTACTTTTAAATGATTAGGTCATTAAACTTGCTAAAATTTTAGATTGCATTATTAAATAAGAATGCATTTTAGTCAAAGGGTTAAGGAAAACTATCAAAGAGGAGAGGAGCGGTTGTTTTTACTTTAAAAAACTAATGAAATGCCAGTTTATGTAATAAGATCTACTATTAATTTTTAAGGAGACCTTTACTGACTGGCCATCAGACCTGCATAAAATAAGTAAAGCCCAAATACAGTACGAGGCAAAAATCTTGAAATCGGATGAGGATTGCGCAGAACGCGTATTTTGGGCATACGTAGCAGCGAGACACGCGGGCGGCGGAAGAGGGGCGCGCGCTATTGGTTGCTCGCAAGTGTACATGAGCGAACTTATCCCCACTCCATCAGAAAGTGTCAAGATGTTTACAGTACGTACTGGGGCCGTACCGGCTAACGAATCGATTATCAATAAGTCTGCCAGGTTACAAATTAAAACAGATAGTTGGAGCCCCAATTGGGCCAAAATGGCGAACCCCAATTCATGATGTCACACGAACATCGATATCTTCCAAATTACGTCAACAGAAAGTACAAGACGAAATTCCTTACATTGATTTTTCTGTTTTAAGTTGAAACCCGGCAGACTTTTCGATAATCGATTCGTTAGCCGGTACGGCCCCTGAACTAAAAACAAAGAATGTCTGATGCTAAGGCTAGTATTATTATATTGATTTTTACCTCTAACTGTGCTCCACAGAATCTCAACACCGATCTAACAGTAAACGTTGCTGGATTAGGCATCTTCATATCCAACCCTTCTGTGGCATGGAAGATGATAGGTTTGTTAAATCCATCGTCTCTGACAAACTCTTCTGTGAAATGATGGCCTCTCATTCTCTGTAGTGCTGCAGGGGCTGGCCTTAGTGGACGGGCAGCTAAGGCTCGCACCCATGCTGGAGTACCCACTTGCGACGGCCGGGTTTCAGCACCCAGCTCATATCGATCAGCCCGGTGGTTGTTTGTGGGTATTTTTACTACAACAAATGCATAATGGTTCTCATTAAAAAAACTTGAATAGTAATAAAAATATAACACTTTTTGACAGTTACTAGCACTGTTTCACTGAAAGTACTTTGGTAATAATTAGTTGGCATTTGGTTTGATTTTTTATTTTCCCCAAGTTTCAGCACCTTTGCAGCTGCTATGTTCACGGGGGACTCAAGAAACCTGCAGTAGTGTCCCTTAAAAAGTGATTTATTTCATGTCTAGTAAGTGCGTAAGCTTGAGAGCTGAATATTAATGTTAAGTTCATATAAGTAAATTGAAATATTTATAAGAGACTTTGAACAACTGACTGTGCAAAACTAAATTAGTGAAACATTGATTAGAGTTATCTAGTAAAATTAGTTGAATTTGTTAATAGTCCACAAGTATTCAAATCAGTGATGAATTTGTTCAGAAGTAAAAAAAACTAATGACATAACTAGAGGTACTTCTTTTGAACGGTGAAGGTCAACAGTATATCAATGTGTCATCTCACAAAAAGCAGAGGACTAAAAATATTCAGCAAATAGTATAAAAATAACCAGTCATGTTTGAATGCATATGCTTTTAGATTAGTAGAAAACAGTTTATAAAACTTTCTTTGAAATAATATAAGTTACTTTGCTCTGACTCTAGAAAAAATTTATGTGTTTTTATCAATTTTTAGATATCAAGCTGGATAACTTTATTATTAATAAAGTAACACAAAAAATCACTTTGACAAATTTAGTTTAAACAAATAAAATGTTAGTAGGTACTTACACACTGACGGGCCATATGTTTGTGCACATTTTGGACAGTGATATTTATCTATATCATCCGAGTGATATATCTTTACATCTACACAGCTGAAAATAACATACAAGACCATTACTTGTTGAGTTCAAGCTTTCATTTACCTGTATGAAATATTTAACAAGATAATACAATACAGAATTTTATGTTGAACTTAGAGACTAACTAATCTACAGAATATGCTTTGTTAAAAGCTCAATCTATAACAAAATAAGGGTTAAGCAGGGTGTATGAGATTTAGAGCAGGTATTGTTTATTTAAACACAATGAAATGCACTCCATATAGCCAGGGTGTCCCATAGTGACCAACAATGTAAACAATTAGGAAACGACGCAAAATTACTTCAATTTTTATCTAAATTAAACACAGCACTTTGACCGGGTTCTTAATAGTTCTATTAGACGGTAATATCCGAAATAAAGACGAAAACTTCAACAAAACATTCGCACTCAGAATGATGGCCGAACAGCGAGGTACTGTCATACTTGTTCACAGCTTTTTTTAACACACGAAGAGGTTTTCACTTAATTATTTATACATATTCCACATTACCTGCCATGAAACCATTCACGACAACAATCACATTCTATCATAAATTGCCCAATATTATATGGTTGACCACACAAACAATAGGTTTCCTTCGATGACGCCATTTTAATGGCGAATAGACAATATTTTTCTTTTTTCTCTCCACGTCGTTTCGCACGGTTTTGGGTAGTCGTCATTTTGCATATCACCATAGACAAATTGTTTTTTTTTAATGTTGTCAGGCCATAGTGGATATAAGATTCTTGAATGCAACGTGTAGTTCTAGGTACATAGACTATCTGAGGAGCGTCTGTTCAAAAGGGGCTATATCCACTTCGGACGATTTCTGTTTTTTTTTTCGAATCGGTTTCAGAATCTAAGATCCCATCATGCGCTATGCTCTAGTTTGATCAAAACTGCCTATTTCTACTTTAAAATTGTCACCTTTTACAAAGGTTCTGCTCAAAAAGTGCTAAATGTTGTTGGTCGATACAGGTTGTGGAGCACTTTGAAAAATTCTTAGCAAAAAGAGCTATTTTCTATACAAAATTCGCTTAGGAAGAGAAATTTGGCTCAAAAATAGCTATTTCCTTGCCGCCGCAAAAGTATGAGTTTCTTTCAACGTCCCCGTTTATTTCAATCACCCTTTACAATCTGTGTGCGCTTCGTATGATAATTTACCACAAATTGTGTGTTTTGTACTTATGTTCACAAATTCATGGTTTTAGTCGGTTTTCTAATCTAATGTCCAGATCAAAAGGGGCTATTTTAAAAAAAATGGTCAAAGGGGGCTATTCCCATTTTATATTCTTTAATATTAAGCATATTAATAATTATAATAAAAGAAAAAGTTGCTATATTAAAAGGTTGTCTTCTCACGAGTTATTTTTGTTGGAAAAAATATAATGTCCCATACATTTTTATTGTGCAAGAGGTTTTTTTTGATTTACTGACAGTTTGTTTAGTGTGGATATAGCCCCTTTTGAACAGACGCTCCTCATCTAGTAAAAATTGTAATGTTTTTTACAATTCAATTATTAATTTGTACAAAATGACACTGATGTGCCTATCAAAACAAATTAACGCAATGTTCTCATCTCAGAACATTGTTCTGTATATAAAATGCCTTGATATTTTTTACTAGCAATGTTGTTTTTGAACAACAGTGCGAGTGCTGTTGTACTGTTGGCGTTAGCGATGAAAACTATCACCCTATGTATGCAGGCACATAAGTAGGCATTAAAGAAAGAACCATTTTAATTTCCAAACTAAAAAAGGTAAAACAGCCCTAACTCCTAATCTGTGGTTTTCACAGAAATAAGCATCCTACTCCGTGCTGCGACTGCCGCGTGAGCCGTGACAACGCAGTGCGTTGTCGCCGTATCCCGGGTTCAATCCCGGCTGTTTCAATTTATAGGTAAAACAAATTAAATATATACCTAGGTAGGTATATTTTTCTCTGTAAGGTATGGGTTTTTGTGGCAATGTCATTGTTTGTTTACTATTTTTAGAAGGAACTTAATAGGTACTTTGGAATCGGAGCAAGAAGGGTTATTATTGTCCATTCAACTATATCTACCTATGAACCGCTCATGGCGGAACTTGACAGAGTGACCGTAATCGATCACGTTTGTTAAGCAACGCTCAGTCCGGCCAGGTGTCGGATGGGTGACCGTTAAGTGTCATTAACGAGGGCGCAGTCTGCACACTAGCGCCGCCATTAGAAAAAAAATCATAATGCTCAAATAAAGACGAAATTGTGAATTATCTCTCTGGAGTGCACTCCGAACAAGCTTTGTGGTATTTTTTATCACTTAATCAATATTTTCTAGCCTGCCGTTTAGTTTAATGGACTTTTATTGCGAAAAGTGGCCACTTTTAGCAATAAAAGTCCTTTCAACTAAACTACAGGCCCAAAAATATCGTTTGAGTGATAAAAAGTACCACAAAGTATGTTCGGAGTGCACTCCAGAGAGATAATTCACAATTTCGTCTTTATTTGAGTATTATGATTTTTTTTCCAGTGGCGGCGCTAGTGTGCAGAATAAGCGCTCTTAGGCTGGCCCCAGACCTACCGGTTCCATTTCTTTGCTTTGCTGTTCTACCATGGACCGCCGGCCAAGAGGCTCATTTTCAATCTATCGCATATTTTGACCTGACCACATTGGCAAGATAGCCATTAGTTTGGTGTTATCAAATATCGTCGTCTGGGGTGCGATGAGAAGTTTTAGTTTTCGTTTTAAAAAAAAAACTGCTGTTTTATACAAAAATTTATAACGAAATTATCAAAATGTATGAAACAATTCATTTTTTTCGCGATTTCAGATTTGGTCCCATAGTAAAAGTTGTTCAGTTTTATTATGGTCCCTATCTACCATATTCAGTTTTATAGGGCTTTACCAAACATCTTGTATCAATAAGCGATCGAGTTATTTTTAACGATCGGAGTCCATGTTCAGGGTGGCATATCGCCTAAAAGCTTCCTACTTCGCAATCCAGGCGATGATATTTGATAAAACTAAGCTAATGGCTATCTTGCCAATTTGGTCTAGTCCCAAAATGCGATAGATTGAAAATTACCCTGGTTGGCCGGCGGTCTTTCAAGCAAGGTAGCACAACAAAGCAAAGAAACGGAACCGGTAGGTCTGGGGCCAGCCTTAAACCGTCGGTCCCGGCTGTTGTCATCTGATAATAGTCGTAAAGCCAAGTTAGAAGCCTTACAGGCGGCTTGATAAACTCTAACACCAGAGCAGAGGTGGCCACTAATCCTCATTCAATAAGATACCTACCTAGGTAGGTACCCTGCTTATTTTATAGTTCATCATTTAGTGGATGCTTAGAAGGTTCTGCCTGTCGATTCTGTAGCCAAACTCGAACCTCACTTCGACTCTCACTTCACTGCGCGAGAATTTTAATTCATAAATGAGATATTAACAGACTGGTTTTTTTATTTATTTTATTTATTTTATTATTTATTATTTATTTTACTTTTTAATCCCAAAAGATTTTAGATAGCTACACGACTGCCCAAAGCAAAAAGAGTGTATATGTGTTCAGGGTTCATGTGTTTGTGGGTATGTGAGTTTCTTTATTCCACCATAACTTCTAAATACATACATACATACATACACTCACGCCTGTTTCCCATGGGGGTAGGCAGAGACTATGGATCGCCACCTGCTACGATCCTTGCACACTTCTTTCGCTTCATTCATATCAATCAATCTTTTCATACATGCCCTGCGGTTTTTGTCACTGCGTACACCAGCCTTTTTTATAATAACCTCTATTTGGTCCGCGTAGGTTTTTCTGGGACGCCCTCGTGCAATCGTTCCTTCCACATTCGCACAGTATATCTCTTTCGTGATTCGCCTTTCATTCATCCTCTCTAAGTGACCAAACCACTGGAGCATTCCTTTCTCAATTCTTGTCACTATATCATCTTTCAGACCACACCTTTTGCGAATCACCTCATTGCTCACTCTATCACTCAGTTTTACTCCACATATTTTCCTCAACGATCGCATCTCTACCGCATTTATTCTGCTTTCATTCTTCTTCTGCCATACCCAAGATTCACTTCCATACATCAGTGTCGGTACCAGCACTCCGTTATGAATAGCCATTCGCGCCTTTGCAGAAACGGTTTGGCTACTCATAACCGAGTGTATAGCACCACTCACCGAATTTCCTTTCTTCACTCGTCTTTCTATGTCTTCCTCACTCTTTCCGTCCCTTGTGAACAAACTCCCCAAGTATACAAACTCACGGACTTGTTCCACTTTTTCGCCACCTAACATTACCGTACAGTCAGTCATTTCTTCATCTCTCTCAAACACCATCACTTTAGTCTTAGTTACATTCACTTTCATCCCTTTTCTCACAAAATCTTCATTCATAACCGACATCATTTCCTGCAACTCTTGCGCAGAAGACGCAAGTATAACTTGGTCGTCAGCGTAGAGAAGGCACTTGATTTGAGTCCCATTCATCACAACCCCACAGTCACGTTCTTTCAGACCTTTCATACAACTGTCCAAAAACAGATTAAAGAGCCATGGTGACGCAACACATCCCTGTCTGACACCCCTAGAGATGCCAAACCAGTCAGTGTATACGCCGTCAATCCTGACGCATGCACGGGAATCCTCATAGAGAGATTTCAGTGCATGAATCAGTCTGCTCTCCAATCCGTATTCGGACAACACCCTCCATAGCTCATTCCTGTCAACTCGATCGTAGGCCTTCTCCAGGTCCACAAAGGCACAGTAAACCTTTTTGTGCTTAGCCAGGTGTTTTTCGGTTAAGCACCTCAAGGAGAAGACCTGATCCGTGCATCCCATTCCCTTTCTGAATCCCGCTTGCACATCCCAAATACTCTGATCAGTTTTTTGCATCACTCTTTCAATCAGTACTTTTGCATACAATTTACTGACAATGCTGAGAAGACTGATCCCGCGGTAGTTTTTAGCATCCTGCCGTGACCCTTTCCCTTTGTACAGCGGCACGACCACGGCTTTACGCCAATCTTCCGGCACTTTGCCACTGTTCCAACATTTATTAAAGATCAGGCACAGCCAGGACGCAACCAGCTCTTTCCCACCTCTCAGCATTTCAACAGTAATTCTGTCATATCCTGCTGCTTTCCCTTTTTTCATGCTCTTCATTGCACTAATAATCTCATCCATATATATATCTCTTTCATCCACTTCTGTCTCTTCCTCGTCTTCCACCCTTTTATCCGAGGCTTCTAGCATAGAGCCATCCGCCTCAAACAAACTCTCAAAATATTTCATCCACTCCTGTAGTACACCTTTTTCATCTGTCACTAGCTCACCTTTTTCATCTCTTATCACATTCATTTTAGACTTATGTGATCCACTTCGAGACGTTTTCACTTGTTTCCAAAACAATTTTATATTGTCTCGAAAGTTATCACAGAGTTTGAAGTCACACTTTTCTTTCATCTTTCTCTTTTTTTCGTCTACTTTTTCTTTCACTACTTTCTTAATCCTTTTAAACTCCCTTGCAACTGTATCAACATCATCTTCTGTAACACTTGCATTCACTCTTTTACTGGCTTTGATGGCCAGCAGATCCTGCCATACTTTTTTCTTTTCATTCACTATCTGTCTTACCTCACTATCCCACCAGTTTATTGGGGGAGCATTCTTCCTTTTACTCACTCCACATATTTCCTCAGCTGTTTCAGTCACACCTTTTTTAAACTTTTCCCAAACTTCCTCAAGCTTGCCATCTTTCACTTCAGCCACATTTCCCAATCGTTCTTTCAATTTGCACAAATATGTCTTTGGCACTTCCACTTCATCCAGGTTCTCAACTTTTACTCTAGTCAGCTCCGTTGTTGACACTGTGGGACGATGACGCCAACTTTTGAACAGACCACTAACCGAGACACTACAAGAAAGTGGTCTGTTCCAATGTTACTACCCCTAAAGACCCTGGTGTCTACAACTCTGCCCTTCAGTCTTTCATCAACAATCACAAAATCGATCATACTCTTCTTTTCCCCTCTCTGCCAAGTGTACATATGAATTTCCTTGTGGTCAAACATGGTGTTCGTTACCACAAGATTCTTTTCTAAACATACCTCAATCAAACTCCTGCCATTATCATTTACTCTTTTGTCTCCATATATTCCTAAAACTCCCTCACATCCCTCTCTTCTCACACCTACCCATCCGTTAAAAATCTCCAAGCATAACTATCCTTTCATTATCTTTGCATTCACTCAAGATGTCTTCCACACTTTTCCAGAAATCCTCCTTTTCCGTTGCTGACTTGGATATATCGGGAGCATACACGCCAATGACGCGTATCCGAAGTAATCCTACTTTGAGTCTAACCCAGAGAAGTCTGGGACTAACACACTCATACTCAGTCATGCATTCTATCATCCTTTCCGACAGCAGGAGTCCCACGCCCATACTCGCGTGCTCATTTTCGGCAACGCCCGACCACAGAACTTTAAACGGGCCATGTTCTGAGACTCCTTTGCCCTTTCTTTTCGTCTCGTTCACGCATAAAACATCCAACTTCTTTTCTTCCATAATCAAACACACCTCATCCATTTTCTCCTCCATCGCTCCACATACATTCAGCGTAGCAAAACGGGTCTCCGATGCCCGCTTTTCGCCCCGAGAGAAACAAGTTACGCGTGATGAGTGGCGAGCTCTATCGCCGCAGCCAGGTTTATTAAAAAAATTTGAAACCATTTTGTTCCCACGATTAGCTAGGGAAAGACAACTGTCCACCACACAGAGCCCCGCGTGTGTGGTAAGGCTATTTACGCCTGGAGGGCACCAATTTCCAGGGTGGCACGCTTATGACTAGGCACGCCCCTAGCCATGCAGCCATCGGCACGGCAGACCTTAGCTTAGCGGAGGGGAAGGAATAGGATTAGGATAGGGATGTGAGGTGGGTATAGGAGTGTGTAAAATGGGACGGATCAGGGTACAAAAAGGACACCGTTGCTGCGGGGGGGTTGAGAGGTTGCAGCAGCGGAGGCTGAGGGTCCGGGGGCGCTTACCCGTACTTGTCATAGGGAAACCGGACAAGTCCTCTGAATTCTAAATACCTGAACTGATTTAGATAAATGGGGTATTGTTAGAATCCTTACAGTATTCCGGGTGACACTGGCTATATTTTTTTTAGAAAAACTCAATATGGCGACTGTACGACGCCATTTTCAAATGGGAAAAAAAATTTATTTCTTCAATTACTACAATATGGGCATCAAATGAAAGGCCTTGATGAGCACATTCCAAAACTATATAATAAGTATGTCACTAAAATGTGTGAAATAAAAATAAATAAATTAAAAAAATATTAAAAACACGACTGCCCTGCCAAAAACGAACTAAAAAGTTAAACAACAAGTGTCATTGCAGTCGGGGGACCTCTTTGATCAAAAATTGTTCCATAATAAGGTCCCCCGACTGCAATGACACTTGTTGTTTAACTTTTTTGTTCGTTTTTGGCAGGGCAGTCGTGTTTTTAATATTTTTTTAATTTATTTATTTTTTTGCTTTGGGCAGTCGTGTAAAAACAACTTTATTCAACTCATTTATAATAACAAATTCACGCGAAGTGAAGTGAGGTTCGAAGTGAGATGCGAGTTTGGTTACAGAATCGCCAGGCCGTTAAAAGTTTGTCGAACTCGAAAGTATCAAAACCTAGCATAATGGGTATTTATTTCGTGCTAAAGGACATAAGGTATTGATACCCTTTACTTGGGTGTGGTGGGTAAGCACGATAGCAGTGGTGATATTAATTGAGATAGGTACTTAAATCTAGTGAATCTTAAGACAAAGGAATAACATAAAAGCAAATTTTAGTACCTACGTTATTTCAACTAATAAATCATTTAATACTTCAATTGGTGCTAAAAGCGCAAAAAGTTCAAATTTTATTACTTACTTATATCACTCCACTTCGCATGATTGGCATGACCTTGGAATTGATCACAATCATTGCAACAGTTCCTGGTGGCGTTTTGTTTGATTTTTAACAATTTGATTTTTATTGCCTACCTACTTTATAACTTTATTAGTATCATTTGCTGGCTTGATATATTTTATACAACTAAAGTTATGTAATATAGATACCGATAATCGAGCACAAGCAAATCAAGTAGGTACCTATATAGCCGTTCAAGGCTTCAACACCGACCACACAGCGCGTGGCTAGGGATGTCGAAAGTAAAAAAAAATATCGATATATCGATACATCGATATTTATAAAAATATCAATATCGGCCTCGATATATCGCGAAAAAAATATCGATATATCGATATATCGGTCGAATTTTCAGAGAACATTTGCGGTTTTGAAATAATGTATTTATTTTAGTCTAGCTCAGTAATATCAATAGAATTGATGAAACAACATACATTACTCTAACTAATGTATGAAAATATAAAAAAAAACGAATTTTATTTATAATATCAGGCGCATATTTATTAAATCAGATATTCAACGCAGTGCAAAAAACGTACAAGTCATAGACTATATGTTTTTATAAAAAAATTATCAATAATGAATTATGATGAAAGTACAGATAAGTTGTTTTCCATTTTTCAATTCCAATCTTTTAGAGTGCGTCTCATCGGTTATTACCTCTGGCGTTATGTTGGTATCCCGTAAATTTATTCAATTTTGAACCTTATTCCATCGCAATAAGATTACAATGACGGTACTGCCAACATAACGCCATAGGAATAATAAACGCATTGTATAGCTTTGTATTCTAGCAACTTTAGAGTGATGTAATGATAGTAAAATAAATAAAAATATATCGTTTTTGATACGATTTTCGATATTGGTTATTTTGTATCGATATATCGATATATCGGTTTAAAATATATCGGCTACAAATATCGATATATCGATGTATCGATATTTTTTCAACAACCCTACGCGTGGCGTGGCGTGATATTACGGTCCCGTAGGTCCTGCGTGTTAGGTGGTGCGGGAAGCAGTAGGGGGTTTACTGGGTAGGGTAAGGCCTTGGCGAGTCCCACATACCTTCGGGATGCATAACCGCATTTGCTACTATAAAAAAAACATAGCCCACACCACAGTTAGGCAAAAAAGAGATAAACTTTTTCCCATATTCTGAAAACCTGAACTAAGTAAACCAAAGGTTAATTTTATTTATACCGAATACCTACATGGCCAGTAAACTAAACGTAAACCACAGAATCTTAAACCTAATACAGTATTCTCTACGAGATAACCAAGGGGGAAAAGGCACGTATCCAGACTTTTTATTCGGGGGGGGGACAACTGCATTCCGCAAACCGGAGAGTGCCTCGCCCGCTAAATTTGAATTTAGTCCTGTTCTGTGTGTTTTTTATTTCGGGGGGGGGGGGGGGGGGGGGATAAATCCCAACTATCCACCCCCTTGGATACGTGCTGCCTGGGGGAAAAGGTACCTATACTTATTCACAAAATCACTAGTACCTAATTAATCTGGGACTAATAAAAACATTTTTCTGTCACTTTTTTATTGATTTCTGTTCAAAAAAACCGGCCAAATGCGTGTCGGGTCACGCGCCGTAGGGTTCCGTAGTTACCTTATACCATACCATATTTAATACCACTATAATTTTTCGTCTACAAAAATAACATTGTTTTTCACAGTGTTGGTTGGTATGAATGACAAAGTTATATTTGCGGTTTTGTAAAATATGATATATCTCGAAAACTAACTACTTTATCTCGTTCAAACCAATTTTCGTTGAAAGTTTTTACTAAGATCTATAGCATATAATAATATATTTATTATAGATTTTTCACTCTTTTATTTCAAAAGTTAGAGGGGGGGACACACATTTTACCACTTTGGCAGTGTCTATATTTCAAACGGTTGACTTTGAAAAAAAATTGTCTTAGGAACCTCAATGTCATTTTTAAAGACCTATCTACATATAGACACCCCGCATGTGTTTGTATGAAGAAAAATTTTTTTTTTCAGTTTCAGTTCAATGTATGGGGAGCCCCCCTTAATCTTATTTTTTTTTTATTTTTGTGTTAAAATCGTTAAGCGGTTAACAGAATACATCTACCTACTAAGTTTCAACGGTGTAATCTTAATACTTTCGGAATAAAATGGCTGTGACATACGGACGGACAGACAGACAGACAGACAGACATGACGAATCTATAAGGGTTCCGTTTTTTGCCATTTTGGCTACGGAACCCTAAAAAGTAGGTACCCCTAGGTACTTAATAACTTTTCGAATGACAAATGGCGTGATTGTACAAAACAATACAACCAAATAAAAACAAGTCCAACTAAAATATACCGCCTCTATGAGATCTTTATTTTATTTAATAAAATCGGGTTCTTACTAACTTCCGTAAAGCAATTAGGAGGTTTTAAAACTAAAATAGGATAATTGCAAAATAAAAACTACTTACGCAAATCGTAAAAAAACAGTCAAGTGTGAGAAGGAATGAAATAGACTGAACCACAGAATAAAATAATAGTCTTGGACTAGTTAAATGGGAATAAAGTAGGTAGTAAAGTAACCTTTCAGTTTAGTTCATGACTAATAACTTACCTACTTACATACATTCTTACTTAGTTTAAATGGAAACTACTACTTACTTCTGAATCTATATGTGAATGCATATTTTAGGAAACGGCCTTTACTTAAGCTAGGGTTTCCTAAGATGACGGTGCCGTCATATTACGGCCGTAATTTAGCGGCGTAGAACTTTGTCTATGAAAACAATATGGCGCGCCGTATTGTTTACATAGAAAATGTTCTACGCCGCTAAATTACGGCCGTAATATGACGGTACCGTCATCCTAGGAAACCCTAGCTTTACACCGATTCAGCTGAAAATCAGCGTTGTGTTTTGCGCAAAAGCTACAACAATGAAAATGGATGAATTGTTAGATCGGTGGGACAGTCCAACTTATGTATGTATTTCAGTCTATCCATCGTATTCAGCACAGAGGCACAGAGGTATTTAGGTTATCCTTATATAACCTTAAAGGGAAGGCCTAAAGATAGTAGGTATGCCCTAGCAGTGGGTGTCGAACGGCTGATATGACCCCATTCAGGATATAGCATACCAGGCCATTTGATCTGACGTTTCTGAAGATTGACCAGAAAAGGCGTGCTTACCACTTAACAAAGACATCATATTTATCGCTTGTGTACTAAAACAATGCAGCCGTATTTAAATCGTGCATTTTATTATGTCTACATTGAACCGTGGGAAACGATTGTATGCAATTGTTATCTTTTATCAAGTCACTCATAATTTAATACATAATCGTTAAATAAATGTTTTTATTTGAATTTATTACCGACGCATATTTACTCCTAATTAGCTAATAGACTTATCTTAATGTGGTGTTAATGGCAATAATTGTTTAAAAAAATAGTTTTTATGCTTGATGGATGGATGTTCCCATACACGCATCAGTGAATAGCACTAGCGGATCCAGGGGGGGGGGGGGGGGGCGAATGGGCTCAAGCCCCCCCCCCCCTCCAAATCTTTTGGGTCCACCCCAACAAATCTGTTGATTGCCTTGGTAAAGCCTGCCCTCACCTACGTTAAGCCCCTCCCAAACCAAAATCCTGGATCCGCCACTGGTGAATAGTATAACAGCTAGGTACCTACAAGTACCTAAGCATTCAATTCTTGGTTTAAGTAAGCAGGATCAGTGCCGGATTTACAGTTTTGGCCACCCTAAGCCGAGTAGTACCTGCCCCTCAGGCGGGCGGGTAAATGGCGTTACTGGTCTGCCGCCCCTAGGCCGCGGCCTACTCGGCCTATTGACAAATCCGGCACTGAGCAGGATGGTAGCGGATAAAAAGTAGCCTATGTTCTTCGCTAAGGTCCCATCTAGCTATATTCGAACCAAAGAAAGAACGAAAAATCAAAATCAATATCAAAGTCAATACGGCTCCCTCTCACAAAAAAAAATTCATTCACGAAAAAATTCAGAGATTCTGGAATATATCTTTATTACAGGCCCAAAACATTTTTTGGAACAAGTCTTAAGACATTGAGGTCCAATATTTCGAGGGCATACAAGGCCCTTCCGTTACATAAGGCTTGTGCTTATTATGAAGTTGCGTTGCACAATGCCCGTCTGTGGAGTTGAGCACACGCAGCAAACACTAGATTGCGTAGTGATGTCCGCATATCGATACTTTTGATCTGTCGACTATCGATAAATCGAAAAAGTAAAAAAAAAAAGAGTTTGTCACAGTTCTTTGATCTCTCAAATAGATTAAAGAAGTTTCAGTCTTTCAGTATTATTCACATGAGCTATGGTAGCACTAAAAAACTGTAGGTCTGCTAAATTTCTAACAAAACGATCTTTTCATTAGAGTTTTCCTACCTTAGGTATCGGTAGGTCTTGATAAGGAATTGTTTTAGGTGAAAAATAAAATGTATGTTGGTACACGCCATATACTTTGTCTCATTCGATCTATTTTATTTTCTGTACGTCACTGTAAATGTCATAGAAGTTTTAAATATTGTTTTGTGACATAGTTCTATCACGTTCTATGGTATGAACATTTCATTGTTCGTGATCGTGTCTTTACAATGCTTTAAGTAATTGGTGCCAAGTTATGAATTAATTACTCAAGCTTTATAATAGTTTACATGCATAACATAATATCAACAGGCGATCGTTTATCGATGATAATAAAATCTTTGTGTAGTGTTTATTTTACTAATAGTTGATTGCAATACCTACCAGAAGTAATAAATTACCAGTAAAATTAGTAGGTATTAGTTCTAAGTGTGATAAATAGTCATGAAATGTTATTTATGCGTTTGCTATTCTACTACCCATTAACGTTATAATAGAAACAAACTGACTATAAATTGCGTGATCCTAGATTGAATCCTCGTGATCAAATAAGTAGCAATAATTTAGCTGGGTAATAATAAGCATAAATCCCTCAATGTACTTATGTGAAATGAAATACATAGTGTATTATATCCAACTTTGGAACAGTTCTGAAATGTTTATTTTCACAAATTTGAAAAAGTTCTGAAATGCTTATCTAACTTAACAAGTTAACAAACTTCACTACCACATCTTCTCCATAAATGATGTTGTTGGTAAACTACTATCGGTTAATACTGACAAATGGGGAGGTACGTTAAAAAAATCACGTAACAACACTAAACTGTGTCGTAACTCAACTCGATGCATCACTCCAGTCAATGTGTCTCGACACGGAGAAATCGACGCGGACTTTCCCCGCACTATTTCGCGCGTTTTTAAATTAATAAATTAAAAACTCTTTGGTGAAAAACAAAAAAACTAATGTAGGTAACTTTGCGTATTCTTTTCTTTTAAATTAAGAACGCAAAATGTGAGATATTAAAAAAATGCTGTCTTGAAATTAATGTTAAGTGAAGTGAAAGTGCAAAAATTGGTAGGTATAACATTACTGGGTATTTGCATTTAATAATCAAGTTAAAAAAAATGCCGACTTGAATAATATCATGCGGCGCGCGACGTAATAAAATTGGCATAGATATACTAGAACGCTTCTTAAGAGCTTCCTAGTTCGATATGCATCTATTTTTATTTAGTTTTAATATTACATTGCATCTCGTTAATTTACCTAAGATTAATGAGACCTTTACGGATACAATACAACTATAATGTGTGTATGCTAGTGTGGGTCGTCGAACTTAACTGTGTTGGTGGGTCAAGGTCAACATTAAGGAAGAGACTAAGGCTGGCCCCACACCTACCTAATGGGTTCATTTCTTTGCTTAGCTGTTCTACCTTGCTTGAAAGACCGCCGGCCAACCAGCGTAATTTTCAATCTATCGAATTTTGGGACTAGACCAAATTGGCAAGATAGCCATTAGCTTGGTGTTATCAAATATCATTGCCTGGATTGCGAAGTAGGAAGCTTTTAGGAGATATGCCACCCTGAACATGGACTCCGATCGTTAAAAATAAATCGATCGCTTATTTATACAAGATGTTTGGTAAAGCCTTATAAAGCTGAATATGGTAGATAGGGACCATAAAACTGAACAACTTTTACTATGGGACCAAATCTGAAATCGCGAAAAAAAATGAGCTGTGTCATACATTTTGATAATTTCGTTATTAATTTTTGTATGAAACCGCATTTTTTTTAAACTAAAACTAAAACTTCGCATTGCAACCCAGAGGACGATATTTGATAACACCAAACTAATGGCTATCTTGCCAATGTGGTCTGGTCAAAATATGCGATAGATTGAAAATGAGCCTCTTGGCCGGCGGTCCATGGTAGAACAGCAAAGCAAAGAAATCAAACCGGTAGGTCTGGGGCCAGCCTTAAATTAATGTTCAAGACAAGACAGTATCTTTTCATTTCACTATAAAAAAACAAATTACCTGTCTGTCTGTTATCCTTACTTGTCTTTATTTGGCAAACAGTCTTCATCCAACTCTTTATTGAAAAAAAAACCGGTCAAGAGCGAGTCGGACTCGCGCACCGAGGGTTTCCGTACCATCATAATAAATACACGGCAGAGTAGAATAATAAAATTATTATTGCAGTATTAGGTCAGCGCCATCTCTTGACCGATAGTGAAACTATTTTTAATTTAATATTTCTAAGGGCAGCGCCATCTGTTGACTGGTAGTGGAACTAATGAATATTTTGTTGGTTTTTTAATTTATAAAAAGTGTGTTATTTAATACCTATTGAGACATCGTTTTATTTTTCCTGTAATCTTTAAACTACTATCACATAGAATTATTACAGATTTTTCTCTTTGCAAACTTCGGAGATAAGGGGGGAACGGTATTGTTTTACATTTTCATCAGAAGTCGAAAACTATGCGGCCTAAAAAAAGAGAACATTTTTGGAAATGTGCAAACAGCGCTCTTTCATATGATACCCCACATGGCCTAGTCGCCCCACTTCAAAATTTTAAGACACTTTTTCAGTCCCTGTTTCAAAAAAAAATCTTTCATATTTGCAAAATAGTTGGGCAAACTTCATCTTAAACTATTCCAAATTTCAAGTTGATACCATTAGTAGTTGTCGAGATATCCAGCTGTGACACACAGACAGACAGACTGAGTTCCTTTTTACCATTATGGTACGGAATCCTAAAAAGATAAATTAAAACAAATTATTTTCCACACATGGAATAGATTGCGAAAGAAATAGTTAAATAAGCCAACATAGGTATTGCAAACTAGTGCCTCTGTGAGCCGTTAGATCACGTTTTTAAAAAAATCGTAAAACTGAAGCGAATAAAAAAATCTATAGTCAAATCATCGAACTTCCTCACAAAATTTCCCCAGAATCGGTTGAGAAAAACCAGAGGAGAACAAACGGACAGTCGCCGGACGGACAGGTAGGTAAGCATTTTTGTCCAACCTGAAAACAATGTCAATTAGTAACTTAAATATTTTAAATCAACAGTTTCTGTCAATTTAAAACAGAAAAAAATTAATGTTTTCCACAAAAAATATTAATTTACGTCAGCATATAGATCTTCATTAGTTTTTTAGGCTTGCCATAGTTATATAAACTTTTTTCCGGTAGAAACTGACTTTAGTCTAGCCGAACAATAAAAAAACCGACCAAGTGCGAGTCGGACTCACGCACGAAGGGTTCCGTACCGAAAAACAGTAAAAAAAAAACACGTTTGTTGTATGGGAGCCTCCCTTAAATAAATATTTATTTTATTCTTTTTTTAGTATTTGTTGTTATAATGGCAACAGAAATACATCATCTGTGAAAATTTCAACTGTCTACCTGTTGTCGTTATTAATATCGAGCAAAAGACGGCAAAAAAAATCAAGTTTGTTGTATGGGAGCCCCCTTAAATATTTATTTTATTCTGTTTTTAGTATTTGTTTATAGCGGCAACAGAAATACATGATGTAAAAATAGCTATCACGGTTCATGAGATACAGCCTGGAGATAGACAGACAGACAGACGGACAGCGGAGTCTTAGTAATAGGGTCCCGTTTTTACCCTTTGGGTACGGAACCCTAAAAAACCCCAGAGACTATCGATGTATTTTATTTTTCGCTACCTAGTTGAAATCAGCTTAGACCAATAAGTAAGCATGAGCTTACCTCAACTTAGTTGTATTGTAGGTATAGTGGTTAAATTACCAATTGACGAAATACCGTATCCTTCTTAGGAAATAACATGATGAAATTTTAGCATGCACATATTATATTCCTATTATGGTATGGAATCTTGGACGAATTATTGGTTGATTCGTCCAAGTATGGAATGGAACTGTAAAGTGTGTTTAAATATTTTTTTCTTCCAACTAAGCTTTAATTTCATCACAATCACACTAAAAACTCAGTACAAAGCGAGTCTTTATTTCTCTAGAGCAATAAAAATGTATGAAATTTCATTGTTGCACAGTTTTTTTTATCGCACCAAAAGGTGCCAATCTCAATGGATTAATTCTATTCAGCCAGCCGATATCAATACTTTTTTTTACGTACGTGTATTATTCGTTTCTATCCTACTTGTTCCAAATTAAAAAAATGATTGCTGCTAACTCTGATTTAAAAATGAAAGAAATTTAAAAAGTGATTTGGCGGGAACTTTGTTAATTTTGCTTGACAATATTTTTGGAAACGATAAAGTGTGATACTATCTGATTTTGAGTGCTTCGGTTTCGAATTAAAATGGAATCATCTAGCGACACATTAACACCGGAAAACATTTTCAAACATTCTAAATGAAGCCGACAATGTTATAGAAAATGAAACTCTTTGATGAGTTTCTTTTATCCACTATTCCTATAGGTAATAGTTGAAAGAAAAGCAGATTATGCACCTCGCCTTAAGTAATTTATATTGCCCTCGTGCCTGTTAGATTAGTTCGTTTGTGCTCGATGCAATAATCTACTATTTTTGCCTAATCAGAAGCTGGCTGAGTTAAGGCTCTTATAGCCGTCAACTAGCGCCGCCAATTTATTTATTATACGTAAATCAGGTCAATATTTAAAAAAGGAAACAACCATGCCCTCTTAAATTGTCTCTAATTTTTTTAAATAACTCTTCAACAGTTTTCGTTCTTTCTGTAAGGTTTTAAGATCCATTCAAAATAAAAGTAGCCACTGTCATTTCAAATGCATTTTAAAACTAGCACAAAGAATGAAAAATATTTGAGTTATTCTAGAATAACATTTCATTAGAAAAAATTTTAGAGGCAATTTAAGAGGGCATGGTTGTTTCTTTTTTTAAATATTTACTTGGTTTACGAGTAATAAAAATAAATGTTTTGGCGCTAGTGGACCAATATAAGCGCCTCTCAGAAAAAACTATGGGGGAAATGCGTGAATGGCTTTTCTTCGGCATGCATAAAAAAGGTTAGATCTCTTTAATTTTTGAAGCGAGAAGCTCAAATGAAAACCATAAACTTTAACTTAAACTTAAGAAATTAAAGAGCAAAGAAGCAATGTGGGTGCTAAAATAGCAGAAAGAACTATAGGTAGTTAAGTTAAGCAATAAACTAAAGGAGTTTGTTCGGTAAATTACAATTATCATCCATGCAAACTCTAAAGAGTCTATTGTTTTAGATAATTGGTTGTAATTAATCAATTATTGTCAATGCAATCATTTAAAGGTACTTAATTCAAGGTCTTTCTGTGGTTTTTACAGAAATCTCTGAGCTCTATTTTTTTGATTTTGTAAAACACAAACAAACTTAAAAATGTGTGTGTATTAATAGTGTCCAAGTAGTGGGTGCTTATGTGCGTGATATTATTTTACTGAATTAAATGTTCCTAGGTACTAACTACATCGATTTAAGGCGACTATATCCCTCAAGTGGCGCCCTCATCTTAATTGAATTTATTGCTCGCTAGTCTCGCCTCGCTACGTAGGTACATGTATCAAAAATTCACATGTACACATTGAAGCATAAGGTTCTATAGTTTATTTACAAAATAATATAGTTCATTGTAGTAGTAGTAGGCAAAAGTGCTTAAAAGTGTCCACTTTTTGCTCATGCTTGCAAGGATAATAAATATTTGCGATCGAGTTAACTCGGACCTGAAGCGCGATAGACCCCTCTCGTTTTCTCCTTGCCTCACGCCACTGTCGTCCTGCCAATAGCGTAAGTACGTTCGTTAGCGATAATTTATCGATAAATCTAACGAAAACTTTCAAAAAATTGACGACGGTGGCGTGAGAAAGGGAAAAAACGAGAGGGGTCTATCGCGCTTCAGGTCCCGAGTTAACTCGACCGGGTTGTACGTACTTTAGCGAGCAATTAATTTAATTAAGATGAGGGCGCCACATTGAGGTTTAGAGGAACCTTAAAGTAAATAAACAATGAAAGCACTTCCAGCGCCGTAAGGCCACGGTGTTTTCAGCAAACAAACTTTTTTTTTCCTGGTTCCCTTTCAACATAAACGTATTAGACAATTTCAGAAAAAGTCTATTGATTATTTCCTCATAATGTTTAAATAATAAAACCATAGACAAATCATTTCCTACATCTGAGATCAATACGTGATGGTATGCCAACTTGTTTTATAGCACCAGTTAAAATAGATCTTTGTATTATATTATATTGTTTGACATAAAGAGTCTATATTTAATGGTTTTTAAATCCATTTTCCGTTGACCTATTTTTAATAACGACAACACTAGCATTCGAGGGGTCTTAGTAAAGAAGTTTATCGTAACCATATTAGTAGGTCTATCATTATGAAGTCCTTTCATAATGATTGCAGGTCATTTTTGATGGATATTAACACCAAGTAAAGTTGGTCTACGTTTTCTTGAAAGTCAGTATGAAGTTGGAGTTAAGTTATACTGGTGTTTGTACTTGGTTGCCAATGTCAAGGTTGCTAGGAGGCTTAAAACTGTAGGCAGAATTTATACAGGGTTTAGTTCTATTTCGAACATCGTATATGAATAAGGGAAAAAACAGAATTGATGAAGATTTTTTCAGTGCTGTTCAAAAGTTAGGCAAGTGTTTTACAGTGTTAAAAAATATTGAAGTAGGTATTTTTTTATTATTTTATGGATTTCATGTTAAGTGAAATATCAAAATATTATTTAATACAAGCTGCTGTGTGAGTAGATATTATTAAAGTGCGTATCTTAGTGTGGGGTATGTATTTTTACGTAAAATAAGTATATTTTGAAATTATTCTTATAGACGTAAAACGCAAGCCGACTAGCTTAGGTAATTAGCTATTTAATTTAACTACAGCTTAGCCTTCATAATGATGTACATAATACATTTTTAATTACTTTAAATAATGTTTGATGAAAGTTGTCACCTAACTATCGAAACGGCTCCTACCTATATTTTTGGGGATTTAATATATGGGAGTTAATGGCACTCTTAGAATAATTACACCTAGAACGATAATTCCCTACAAGCGCGCTGTCAAAAGTGAGGCAACTAAAACAGCCAAAATGGCACCATTTTCAGATTTTTATTGTCCATTATTACATAATCATACCTAATAAGTACAAAACAGTTTAAATTTCCCTACCTTAAAGAGATTCATTATTATATTACTGGACTTTAGTTACGATTAGGTAACGTATGAAGGATATAAATCTGAAAACTGAGCCATTTTGGCTCAGTATAAGTTGCCTCACTTTGCATACGCGGACACGGCTTCTAGGTGTAATTATTCTAAGATGGCACTGTAATCACACTTTGATAATTCTGCCCAAAAAAGGCAAGTTCTTACTGTGAAAGTGTATGCAGACTTTTTTGAATTATTTTATTCCACTGGGCAAGAAATTAATACTTACTTAAAATTAAAACAATATAACTAGTCGATGTCTGTACATACGAGATTTTTAAGAAAAACAAATGACGAATCTTTAGTATTAGAAGCCAAAACAATTATTTTTAGATTTTTTTAGAATTTTCATCTGTGTGTCTGTATGTTCGTACATGGATCACGCAAAAACTACTGCACCAAATTGGATGCTGTTTTAGTTGTATTTCTGAAAGTCTAACTTAAAATCTAATGCATGTTTCATCTTGCTACGCCAACTAAAACAAAGTCCAAGCGGACGAAGTTGCGGGCAGCCGCTAGTATTTTAAAATGGCCGCGCCACTCAGCGATGGAAAATATTCATAAGAACACAGCTTGAGCAATTTTTTTAAACTACTCAATGTATTTAAAAAGCATAATATTGAACTTTTTGCAATTATTTTACTTTAGTAAGTAGCTCGTTGATGTCTTTTCTATGTGACTTTCTCCTTTTACTGCAATGTTTTAATATTTTGAAGTTTATCGTAAAAAAACTAGGTAGGTAAGTACCTACCTAGTTTTTTTTCTGGGAAATAGGTATTTGAAAACTACCCTTGGCATTTCTTTCGGGCAAAAAATGAAGTCACACTGTGGTTCTCATAGCGATTATGTTCGGGTCGAAAAATTTATAAAAAAAATGTTTTCTCTGTTTATAGTATTATAGAAATATTTATGTCATAGCGTATTAGTGTAGTAAAAATATATTGTATTGTATTGGGATATATTATTATTATGTCTACCATATAAATAAATACCTACTCTGTTAATTTTAAAGTATATCTCAAAATGAAATGGGGATTATCAAACCACGTTTCTGAATATGTACGTGCAGCTTAAAGTTAAAAATTATTAGTTTGAAAATATCGGAAATAAACTTGATTAATCGGCAAACTCACAAAAATAGTAAGACGCAATACGTAGATTCATCCTTTTCATCAACGATCTAGGTTCTGGGATCGTTGCTTTTCATAGTCTGTTTTGATTACGCGCGTGTTAATCTATGAATGAGGTCTAAATCCAGAAATCAGTAAAATTTTGGGGCATAAACAAAGCTCAATAATTAAATATTGAATCTTTTAACTCGATTAGAATAGGGAAGAGATCAGTCATTTCATTTTAAGATATACTTAAAAATTAACCGTTTATAGATAGATGGCTCGCGAGTTGCATTTATGTCGCTGATAATAATAGGGAATATGCATAAGTCACCGATTTTGATGAATTTGAGCTTGATCGCTGCGGACACTTATAAAAACATGATGGAACAGGAAAAAAAATAAAAAAAAATGTATTATTTTTGTTTTATCACACGATGAAATCAGGGAAAAATAACAATATTTTTTTTTCATTTTCGGATATAATGCACTTTACAGTCAGATAGAATATCGAATAAGAAACAATATTTTGTATGACACATATGTACTTAAACGCAAAATTTAGGGAGATAATTGAAGATTATTGGCTAACTCCATATTAAACGCGCCGAAACACACCTGAAACGTGATGTGTGACGTCACCGTTTTGTATGGAGCGTTTTCGGCGGGTGCTGCTGCGCGCTAACTTCAAGTAACTATATCACGAGAAAAAAACGCAAGAGAAAAGTTTTAATATTACAGTTAACTTTCTCACGCATTATACTTTTGATTAAGATTAAAAAAAAAATTGATGCAGATTCCCTATTACCTGTCTAGATATTTCTATTTAAGTAGCACGATGTGTTAACTAAAGCCGAATAGCCATAGGCTTGTTGTTTATGGAGTCTGCTTGGTAGTTATTGGGAACTAACTCTTATTGGACAGTTCAGATACAATAAGTAAATGTCTGTATTTTTCAAACGTAGCCTGTATTGACAGGTCGTTGCGTAAATTTTGCAACACGAATCCATTGTTTGAGTGGCACGCCATGCATCCTGATCGTGGGAAACCAGTCGACTGGCGTGGGAGGGCGAATGCAAATAATCATCACAAGCTGTTTTAATGTACCCACTGCTGGGCACAGGCCTTCCTTTGGATAGGGGATAGGCTTTATTCAACCACGCGAGCCCAATGCTGAGAGCTAACGAGACTGCAAATGCAGCATGGACCAAGTCCTTACATTTGGTCCGGATTCGTCATGTTCCTGACTCGTCGTATTCCAGATTCGTCGTAATATCTATTTCATTCATATCTATCTACTTATCTATTTCATTGTTACTTTTTGATCATACAAAATGTCCATTTAAATACCAAAGTTATTATTTCATTTTATTGTGAGACCATTTCTGACACGCGCATCGTGACGGGCGGGCGCATGCGCGGCTTGAAAGCAATAGGGAATATGCATAAGTCACCGATTTTGATGAAATTGAGCTTGATCGCTGCGGACACTTATAAAAACATGATGGAACAGGAAAAAAAATAAAAAAATGAATTATTTTAGTTTTATCACACGATGAAATCAGGGGAAAATAACGATATTTTTTTTTCATTTTCGGATATAATGCACTTTACAGTCAGATAGAATATTGAATAAGAAATAATATTTTGTATGACACATATGTACTTAAACGCAAAATTTAGGGAAATAATTGAAGATTATTGGCTAACTCCATATTAAACGCGCCGAAACACACCTGAAACGTGATGTGTGACGTCACCGTTTTGTATGGAGCGTTTTCGGCGGGTGCTGCTGCGCGCTAACTTCAAGTAACTATATCACGAGAAAAAAACGCAAGAGAAAAGTTTTAATATTACAGTTAATTTTCTCACGCAATATACTTTTGATTAAGATTAAAAAAAAAATTGATGCATATTCCCTATTTTAACCTAGTGGTAAAGCGCCAGTGTTGTCGATTTTACGTATACGACGAATCTGGAATACAACGTAAGGAATACGACGGATCCGGAACAAATCCTGCTATCCAAAGCGTGGAGGATTGATGATTGAGGTATTCCTTAGTATTTATTAGTATTCACCCATCCGAAAAACAACCGTAGTGATAGTATAGCTTAACCACCGCAATCGCAGGTCGAATTTCAATTATATAGTGTACTAGCATTTTGCCCGCGACTTCATTCGTGTGAACATTTAAGAAAATCTTTAGAATTCTTAAAATGCTGTAGAAGACGTCCCCCATCCAGAATTGGGTTCAGAGATATTTGTATCCCGTTCCCCTTCACGATCCCGTTCCCCGATGCCCTTTTCACTTTTCTCTTTTCACTATTCACTTTTTTCACCTTTCGTGTTTCACTATTTTTACTTTTTTTACTTTATTTGACTTTTTTGTCTTTTTTACTTTTTCGACTTCTTTTACTTTTTGACTATTTTGAAGTTTTGACTATTTTTAGCTTTTTCGACTGTTTTTGACTTTTTTTACTTGGCTTTTTTTTACTTTTTTCGCTTCCGCTTCCGCTTATACTTAGGTCCGTATTATAGGACGAGACTCAAGCACTGCTTGCGGCTTGAGTACAGTAAGAAAGGGATGGTGCTATTCATCGCATATAGCGCCATCCCTATCTAACTGTACTCAAGCAGAGATTTGAGTTTGAGTTTGATTCTGTAATACGAGCCTAAAACTTACACTTACCTACTAAGTTAAGTATACTATCACCGTAACCGTCAATTACGACATACGGTATTATGTGACTCTGAAGTAAACATCTGGAGACCACTGAGCATGCTACCCACTTTTTATACCTACCTACATTTTTATACACACGTACAGAAGGTATTAAAGACGGCTTAACATCATAATTTTGTTACTCTTACAAATATTGTTAAATAAATTGATAAGTATTTATCGTTACCAAATATTGTTTTCGAGGGTGGAGATCCTGGTATCGTATCTTACAGGCCTCGGCCTAGTTTATGGTGCCAGTCTCCTTACAAATAAGTGCTTTTTAAACTTTTGGTGTTGTTTTTTAGCATAAGAATTATTTGTAAAGAGAAGAACTAAAAAAAATGACTTTCTGATTTGGGACAGAAAACGTTTTATTCTTGAGTTGCAGTAAACTGCATTGAAATAAACTAAATTTCCTCTGATACTCTACATAGTTTTTGAACTTTAGTAGGTATTGAACTTATTAGTAGGTATTGTAAATATGTACCTACTCAAATGTTGGTGAATCTGATAGGTATAAATAAATCTGAAGATCCTTTATTTCCGTTTCGACAGATTTTCGTTTTGTCAGATTTTTGTTTCATGTACCTACTTAATTTTTGTTTCATGGAATTTTTGTTTCGTCGGATTTTTATTTCTCGATTTTTGTTTCTACAGAAAAAGTACAATCATATCAAAAGTCTGACAAAACGACAATAGCACAACGAATCATCATCTATAGGCAGGGGTATTATGAGTTTTCGGTCACATACTCGATAGCGACTGTGTAGACTGTAGGGGAGACTGGGGAGGGTTGATCCCCCCTTTTCATTTTCGTCCCTAACTTTTTTACTATTTACAGTATAAGGATTTTTTTTGAGTTATTATATTAAGAATTTATCTATTTACCAAATATATGAAAGAGGGTAAGGCTCGGTTATATTTGGAATTATAATTTAATTTAATGTCGTATGGTAACTTTTTACCATGTGTCCCCTATATAGGGGAGACTTGTTTCCCACCAGTTGGAAGACTTGATCCTGGGGTTCAAGTCTACCACACATCGGGGACACACGGTAACAATATTGGATTCAGCCTCATATATCAGAAAAGAGTAATATATCTTTAAATATAAAAAAGGAACAGTGCTAGGTACCAAATAATAAGTAAATCTGTAATCAAATCAGCTTCTTTTGTTTGAACTTTATGCTCATATGCAGCTCAATTTTGAAAAGGGAAACAAATATGAAATAGTTTTAATCTCTTTAGAACAATGTAATTAATATTCGGACTACACATTAAAGCAGTCTAGAAACAAATATCCATAACAAACCAAAACGTAATTAGTGATCATCTTTACTTTTTTTATTTTTATCCGTACTAAAATTATGAATGCGAAATTCCGTTTGACTGATTATTTGTTTGTTTGTTACGCCTTCACGTCTTAACTATTGAACTGATCATCATTAAATTTTACATACACGTTGTCAGCGTACAGAAAAAAACATACGGTACTTTCATCCAGAAAAATAAAAGTATTGTTCCCAAGGGATAGCAAAAACCTTTACCTTCTAAAAATCTTGACTAAAATGTCTCACAGATTTCTCAATCTCAGATTCAGAAAAGTAGGTAGATTTAAAAAAAATAGAGTAAATATAAAAATACTTCTTTTGTATAAAAAAGATAAAAACTGTAAAAAGTCTTTATTTTACTGACAAAAATCTACATAGGGTAGATTTGATCCCTTATAGGGGACACATGATCCCTGGGATCATTCCACCCCCAAAGAAAAGGACCAAGTCTACCCATACATATTGAGGTTAGAAAACATGTTTTTTTGCGAACCAAGTTATCACTTATATCATGGTAAGTAATGTTAATCGGCAAAATAATAAACATCTTAAAAGATAAAAACATTTCCAGGAAGCAGTTTCAAAGCATCATATTAAATTAATCAAGTCAAAACTTGCCATAAATTAAATATTTTAACACAACAAATTTTTGGCGGCCACTATTTGTAAACCTTTGATATCTGTCAAACGAAATCATGACATAAAGTGATCATTGCCATAAACGAATAAGTGTTGCTAACCTAAAGATCTGTAACACGCTTGGTAGATTCGTCAATCAAGTTTACCAAGTGTCCCCTAGGGAACAACTGTACCCAGCTTCCCCTACTAGTACTACTGTCATTTTTGAAACTTTTTTTTAATACCATGTTGTGGTTGTGGCAGGGGGTGGCAAAGGTATAATTTCCATTCTGCTGTTACTTTTGTATATTTGTGAAGTCGAAGAGACTTTAATTTTTTTAAACTTTTTCACGCAATCAAAAATTCTGAAACTTTTTCTATTACTAAGGGAGCTTATTCCTTAAAGGGAGCTTAAATTGACGTTGTTTTTTACACTTATATGGTTGGTGGTAGGGTAGATGATTTTTCACAAATTAAAATCAATCAAGTAACTGATTATTAAACCACGTAACCTCAATTCAACACGATCGTCGCGCCGATTAACGCCGGCTGGTGAACTCCGAAGTTAGCCGATTGACGCACGAATATTAATGAAAACCAATATTTGGCCGAAACCGAAACTGTTGCCGAATCTAGTTTTTTGGCCGAAACTGGACCAAACCGAAACTGAAACCGAAAATTCGGTCGGTCAGTAACAATTTGGCACAACGCCTCTGGCGGTAACTACACTAAACTAAAAGATGTCATACAAAATACATAATAGGGAATGTCCGAAAAAAATCAAATTGGCTGAATATTTTTCTATAGGTAGGTTTCGGTTTCGGCCGAAACCGAACCCAGGGCCGAAAGTTCGGTTTCGGTCGGAATTCTAGATTCGGTCGGACACTACAAATTATTGCATACAAAGATTGCTTACTTCAGACGCTATCGAGTAGGTATACTCGTAGCAGAGTCACCTCTTCACATTGGGCAGGGTCGGAGATCGTTTTGGTTAGTTTTCATCGGATTCTCTAGCTAGTCGACGAGAAAAAGAGACTAAAATTACTACCTCTAGATAAGGGATGGATGCTACTCAACTTTGTCAGACGCCACGGCTAATGCACGCATGTCAGTAACATGCGATTCCGTAATGACGCGGAGCAAAAAAAGAATCATTGTTACCACAGATCATGGAAATAAAGAGATATGGCGTATGGGTCCATTGCGTCTCCATTTCCTGCGCAGACGCGCAGAAACTTGTCAGTACCTACCTAGTCAGTAGACTGTCACTAGCACACTATAGTTACTTAATGTAATCTGTGCTAGCACGAATTGTTTTTGCACAACGCGCGTCCCCTTGTTTTTTGCAAAATGCCGACCTTTGCAGTAATTACATACAGAAATCGTAGTGATAAAGTAACTGCGCCGTATAGCTAACATTTCTCCTTTGTTTCTATGTTCTGAGATTGTGACGCAGAGGTTAAAGAAAAAGCCGTGCGTGTGCCTTTTGATAAGAAACTCGACGGTGGCGTTTCAAATATATAACACACACAGAATAAATAATTGTGATTTAAAATACACGTAGGGTAGGTACCTACGTCGCGAATACTGCAATACGCCCGCCCTAGCCCTACCTAGGAAAGGGTTACCAGATGAAAATATCAAAAGTCCGGAGAAAAGGCCCAATTTCCCTTTAAAAATCCTGAGATTTGTAGCAGTTTGAGGGGGGTGAGATTAAGTACTAAGCTTATTTCTCCGTTCTTTGTTGATATTTGTTATTATTTTTTGGATTTTATTGAAAATTCGAAAAATCCTGAGATTTGCAAAATCCGGCCGCATCCTGAGAAGAGTCCAAAAATCCTGAGATCTCAGGGCAAATCCTGAGATATGGTAACCCTAACCTAGGATAATCGTGATAGAGTATCAAGTGGTCGGAAAGGGATGTAATTTTAACATTGCTGATAGTTTTGTTGGTTAAAACTGACCCATTTTCAATAACATAAATTAAAGTGGAGCCACCATTTATGTTAGTAGCGGATTTTCCAATATAATCAAAATATAATCTTCTCTTTCTATCCTCTAAAATAAAATTGCATTTGTAAATCGTTAATGTCATATCAGGAATAATAGTGGTCCTAATATACTACCCTGTAGAACACCAGATTTTATAACGGAGTTTTACACTTGTACTATTATTGTATTCTGTGGTTTTAATACGAGGGGCATGTCAAAAGAAATTAGATCTGCCCCTGGACCGCCCAACTCAAAGCTTTAGCCAGAGCGATAGCTAGACTATATCCATCCTTGTCATATCATAACACGATGACAAGGACGGACTTTTACTCTGGCTTTGGTTGATGACGTCAGTGCACTGTCCGTCCTTGTCATCGTGTTATGATATGACAAGGATAAATATAGTCTAGCTATCGCTCTGGCTAAAGCTTTGAGTTGGGCGGTAGGGCCCCTGGGGACACATAGTGACCATAGTGTCCCCGCCAAGACGAGCAAGCGAAGCGCAAGGGCACTACCTACCTTTTCTCGAAGCGCTTCGTCGTTTTTTTGGACCCACATATCTTGGGTTTGGAGTATACCAGATAAACAAAATTCTCGGAATGTGATGTCAGTAGTAGACTTATTAAATACGAGGATGGATTGATAAGTCTGACTTTGTAATGAAGAAACACTTTTTTTCGGAATATTTTGTTTTATTTGTCTACATAATCTTATTGTAGCTCTGCGTATTCAGTCCAACGAAGTTCCTACCTCTTTAAACCATTATTTTATTCTTTCATCGCCTGAAAACTGGTAACTGAAATGAGGGCTCATTGCAGACACTAGGTAGGGTAGACTGGGGAAGTAGTAACAGTGGACGATTGTAACATTGGCGATATTTCTACTACAAAGCCACTTATACGTGTGTGCGTAAGCTAGAATACGCGCAGAACGAGTGCCGACCTGCTCAGAAATTGGCAGCGCGCGAGCTGCGAAACGGACGTGTCGACGACGGATTTTCGTTTTCTGCAGGGTCAAACTAAATTATTTGTTCTTATTTTCGGTCTGATATTCGCTTTAAATCACTATATTCTCTCCAGGTTTTTTATTTAGTCAATTACTGAGTTATCACACTTGGTATAGCCTAGTTTTTGCCCATTAATATTCAGTAACTTATTAGATATTTACATTTTTCCATAGATTGTGTGTAAAGGACAGTTGTACCACCACCAATGGGGACAATTGAAACGTTACAATCGTCCCCGTGTTACAATTGTCCACGTGTCTGTTGGCAATCAGTTTAAAATCGTTCTATAAATTATATGATGGTCGGTCAAATGGGGCCTGCATAGGTAGGTAGGTTGTTAGGTCCTATATTGCGTGTTAATCTCTGACGTCGGTTTCAAGTTTTACTAAACATATTAAGCTTTGTTTATATTAATATATTTTCCTTCAGATTCCACGGAACAGAGTATGAAAGACGAAATGTTGCAGTGTTTTTTTAATACCTATTTAAGGCCGGTCACATACAGACGGAATCCCGTTACGGAATTCCGTACATACGTGATTCCGAACGCAGCAACTGCATACAAAATCTATGGGCATGCCACACACATGCGGGATTTTTCCGTACGGAATCTTCATACATTATCAAAATTCCATTCGGAATTCCAAATCGGGATTCCGTCTGCGTGTGGTCGGTCTAAGTTGAATAGTTTAATTACGCGTATATGCCAAATAATATAGTCACGTGGCTGGGGACATTTGTAACGGTGGACAATTATAACACCATACAAAAGAAAATTTTTGAATATTTCGAATTTTATACAATCTATAATGCTAATAATAAGCTAAAATTTATCGTAAGATTTAAAATTATCACTTGTCAAACAAAGCAGTCATTTTCGTTTGTTTTGTGAAGCTAGAGAAGCTACGTTATTTATTATAAATATTTTTTTGTTAAGTTTTAATATTTTTGGAAGTATCTTGTTAATTTGATTTAAGACTGATTCCTTACCTATGAGACTGCACATATAAAATAGTTCAAGTATTCTTAATCAACTTACTGGAGTTTTATTTCATATAAAACTTTTGTTACAATTGACCACACCATGGGTACAATTGTAACACTCGTCTTCGTTCGGATTAAATTGATTTATTACGTTTATCTTATGTATTAAGTTCAATATTAGCAGAGATTATTGTAGATGAATAACCTCAGGTCCTAATTCCATAGATAAAGTATCTTAAAAACAAATAGATTTTACACTAGAGCCCGTCAAGCAAAAAGTGTTACTTTGGCCCCCAGTCTCCCCTACCTTTTGGCTTGATTAAAATCTTTGCCCGCCAAGATATTATTCATGTTTGGTAGGAGAAAAAATCACAGTGGTTCTAATATAGACTACTAAGCACAATGAGTGATTTCGACGACAGCAAAGTAATTAAAGTCATCACACTTATGCTCTGAAATGCTACGGTTCTGTTTGAAAAGGGAATGCGGGGCTTTTCTGAGGTGGTTGGTTCATCACGTTCTAGGTAGGTAATGAATTTCAATAGGTACTTACTTATTTCCCAATCAAGTACCTATTACAATTTCAAAACGGTAGAACTCATCAGCTAGCGTTATTTTTACGAAACTTTATCGCTTCAAACCATCCTCGACAAAGCAAATGCTAACTTCCCGTTCTCGGCTGTAATTTACAATTTTTCCTTATTTTTCAGATACTACAGCCGCATGAGACATCATCATGAAGCCTTTTATAAAACAGGTAGGTAGCTTTTAGTTGGTTACAGGCGCAATAGCCATGATTCGGCAATAATGTTTTTCTAGGTAACTTTGCTAAGCGATTACAGAACACAAATGCGTGTTAAATCGTTCGATAGCCTATTTCAAAGTCAAGGGCGAACTTCATCGTTTGCTTTTTGTGTTTGATTATATTTCTCAGATATTTCAGACGAACTTAATGAAAAAAGTGCTGCAAAAAATCGATTGCATTGTTAATGTAAAAACGCGGAACTATATTTGGAAAACGCACGATTCTTTACGTATAAAATTACTATAAAACTTATTGTGTTTTTTGCAAATCTTGCCTAATGTGTTAAAAGGTTTTTTTTGCGTTGTTGTCACTGAGTAGACTATAGATTACACCAATGATATTACCTGGATTAGATACAATATGCTTATTTTGTTTAGTGATAAATATAAGCTATTTTCACGGTAGTTTGGAAAATAATTATTTAAGTTTTTAACTAAATTAATTATGTTAACATTGTCTGCCCCCTGGCATGACTACCGAAACGCGATATAGCAACTTAACACGTGTGTTCAGTTTCATGAGTACATTGACCTCCTTTCGGATGGTTAGACCATTTTCGTTACACCCTGTACACGTATAGGTAACACAAACGTCCAGACCCGTGACAATATCTTGACTGCTGCAATATCTTGTTTCGCTATTCCAGGCGTTCGTGGTGAGCGGCGCAGCGCTGAACATAGCGGGGCACGGCTGCGCCCACGGCTACCCCGCGGTGCTGTTCGCGCAGCTGAAGGCTTCCGGAGACGTGGTGCTCACCGATCATGACACATCTTGGATAGGTGAGTAAAATGACGACCTTTTATACCTTTTTTATGCACAACGGGATTTTGCTTGGCCTTTATTATTATTATTCACCTCACCTGCTGTTAAGTGACGATAAGGCCGAAGGTGGAAGCGCACTACACCCGGAATCCTCATCACTGAGGAACTGGCTATCATACCTCTAACTGCCGGAACAGAACAATTTTCGAATTATTGTTATGGCGCCAGACTTAGCTAAGCTGGTGGTAGCTAGCCAAGCGGACTTGAAATAAGCCCTACATAACCAAACTGAGTTCAAAGTGTCTCCCCTGGGAATCGAACCCGGGACCCCTGCGTCTTACACGGGTGAGCGAACCACTAAACCACAGAAGCGGTTTTATAATCAAAGATGCAGACCAAAGTTTGAATTTTATGAGCCCTTAATATTAGCACCACAGCCACCACACACCACGACTTATAAGATTGACAAGGCAACCGACGGCAACGACGTAACGCGCTGCATTCTTCCGTCAGATCGTCCACCTTTACTTTAAGTAACTATTAATAATAATAGTCTTCTCAAACTCTTTTCCAGCGTCAGCAGTGGGTGCTATGGGAATCGTCGGCAACTTTATATCTCCAGTGCTCATGACGAAGTTCGGCCGGCAAAAAGCTCACCTGTTCACCACCGTACCAGCTCTACTTGGATGGATCATATTCGTCTTAGGAAACTCTGTTCCCTTGTTCCTCATAGCTAGACTTCTACATGGCTTAGCGTTAGGTCTCAGGACACCCCTAGCAGCTATATTAGTAGCCGAATACACAGATCCAAAGTATCGTGGTGTGTTTTTGGGAACTTTTGCCATCTCTCTTGGGCTGGGCATATTCCTCTCACATCTTTGGGGAGCTGCTTTAGCATGGAAGACGACAGCAGGTGTCTGTGCGTTATTCCCTTTAGTGTCGATGGCTATAATCAGCCTCTCCCCAGAATCCCCTTGTTGGTTGATAACTAAAGGAAAATTCGAAGAGGCCAAGAAAGCATTCAGATGGGTGAGAGGAGATGGCCCAGAACAACAGGAGGAATTAGACTCGATGATCACGTCCCAAAAAGAAGAGATAAATATTGAGAATCAGAGGAAAGAAGTGAAGAAAAACCATGGGATGTTCCGGTCAACTGTGGACAACATCAAGGATGCACTGAGGATATTCAAGAAGAAAGAGTTTTACAAACCCGCTATAATAGCCATTAGTATGCTGATTGTCTTCGAGTTTGGAGGAGCTCATATGTTCGCTGCTTACGGAAACATCATTCTTCAAGCAGTGTTAAACAAGGAAGATGTAAAAGACGTAGCTTGGCAATTTACTGTCATAGACTTATTAAGAACTGTGTGCGCATTCCTAGCTATATTTTTGCTCAAATACTTTAAAAGGAGGACTATTTTATTTATAAGTGGAGTGTTGACTGTGTTATCATTATCTTCAATTTCTGTTTTCATTTATTTGAGAAATGCTCAAGTGTTTACAGCTCCTTGGTTATTAGATACAGTTCCTATGGGTTTAATGATCATCTATACTTTAGTTTTCTGTTTAGGTTTAGTTCCTTTGAATTGGGTGATTTGTGGAGAAGTTTTCCCTTTAGCCTACAGAAGTTTGGGATCTACTTTGTCGACGTCGTTTTTGACTCCAGCTTTTGTTGTGTCTATGAAGACTGCTCCCCATCTTTACTCATCAGTGGGAGTCCAAGGTGCATTTTTAGTGTATTCCACTACCTTAACCGTTTTTCTACTTGTCATTTATGCTTTATTACCAGAAACTAAAGACAGGACGTTACAGGATATAGAAGATAGTTTTAAAGGCAAGAAAAGGGTTGATACAGAAGTACAAATGACATTAATTAATACAGAAGATGTTATAGTCAAATGAGGTTATAAATAAAAAAAAACTTGTCAGCATATTTGTATTGTATATTTACTAGTGACAGTAATATCTGTGATAAATAACGTGTTACCAGTGTTTGTTTCGAGTTGACTTAGTAAATATAATTTTGACCTAAATACCTAATTTTCTAATAAAGCACTTTGTTTTGAATATCACTTATTTTATGCATACAAATGCAAAAGTTTGTAAGATAGGTAATACGTAAAGTTTAAACACATCATTTTCAGTCGCGCATCCAAAAGATATTCTTTCTATGCCTAGCAATAAACAGTTTTGTTGATATAAGAAATAAGAGTTCAGACTGTTCAAAACGTATTCACAAAACAGTAATAAAGATAAAAAAAATATTACTGGTATATAGACTACCTATTTCGATTGTTGATGTTTTTTAAATATTAATATTAGTAACATACTATGTAAGTACAGACAGCAGCAAACTGAGTTACTACAACATTTAAATTTTCTTTAATCGATTTTCAACTTAAATTCTTACATAAAGGTACAAAATAATTTTTAAGGAGTTTTATATACTCTGATGCTGCTGACTATGACTATACATAAAATGTACATGTGTGCATACATCCCTCATAGGGAAAATATTACTGCCTTTGCCTAACCATGACAGATTATATCAAGGTTTTTAGTTTCTGTTACTATGTTTCAAATATTTGAAGAGAAATTCTTACACTTCTTTTCTTGTTTGTACATATTTTTATTTTTTATACTCTTTATATTTTTACGTGTAAAACCTGAATAGCTTGTAGTGGAATGTAGCTAAGATAAAATATATTTTTATAGGATTAAGATTAGATCTGCAATTTTTTTTCTATATGTATAATGTGTTTACTATAAAGTAGGTAATGAATGAATGATTTACATAGTGTCGAGTGCTGAGTGACCAATCAATGTAAATAATTTAGCTTTTTAGAAGACTGTTTGGATATTAAAGCATGTAGATGAGAAGATATGCTTTCATATTGGAATCTTCTTTGAAAAACACAAATAAATATTATACTCATGTGTGATTGTGACACAGTAACACAGAATAGAATACAGTAACTTAGTTGCAATAAAGATTTTTAAAAATAATATGAATTGTCTTACTTAATTTATATAAATCACAAAATCAACAAAAATACTTTGGTACTTACTTAATAAAAGTTTGGTAAAAACAAATTTTTGGTATTGATTTAACTGTCTACAATACATAGGTAGCTGTTTCTACAACTTACAAACTAACTTTGGTATTATTTTATATATTCTTTGCTTAAAAACTACAATAATTCTTAAATAATCCTTTTTTATACTTGCCTACTGACAGACAGACAACAATAATAATGTTGTACTAGTTATACTATATTCATTGGAATTAACTATTTTGTTAATAATAAGATAAAATGCGTTTCCAACTTACCTAGATACATTAATAAAAATGTTTACTCGGGTATAGCTTTCCAAATCTTCGTTATTCGCTCAATACTGAGGTCTGGTGGACCGAATATGAACGGTCCCACAGAATTGGGTCCTATGTTCGTCAGCAAGTTGACACGGAGCTGGTTTAGAATAAGGCTTGATAACGGAGTACGTGCGACTCCGATCTGCTGTGCACAGACACCCGTGATATGGACGTCGTCGATCCAGAAGTAGGGAAGCTTTTGGGCGGTGGTGAGAAGCTGTGGGACTACATCTTGAGAGTATAGGATCGCCCATCCTGAAAAAAAATTACAAGGATACTTCTAACTTTTGGTTTCACGTATTGGTACCTACTTCAATGTATAACCTGTTTAATCCTTACTTGTCCTCATAGAGTAAGATAAAAAAAATACTTGTCCTATTTCATAAACAACTTTTGAAAGTTTAAAAAAATATTTTGTCTTGTTAAATCAAATTGTTACTAATAATAAGTAGTTTGTTTCATTATCTATGTGTAACTGTATGTTGTATTTTATAATTGATTTTGTCAATAATAGTTGGGTGAAGATTATTTACCGAATAAGACAAGAAAAGAGAAACAGACAGACAGTGTTTAGACATTTCAAACGTAAACAATAATGGGCCATTTGCACTAAACTTAAGAATCGCCTCTAAGTCTTTTCCAGACACCTGGACAACTGGACCAAGATAATTAGGCACATGACAGCTAAGTTCATGAACCACTGTTTTAATTTGGTCGAGTTGTAGTTAGGAAAAGACTTAGACGATTCTTGAGTTTAATGCAAACAACCGAGGGACTCTTATACAAGCTATTACCTGCACAATAAGTTGGGTAGTATCGTTCGGCATACTCGGTAGGTGACACTCTCCATTTCGAACGGTTTGACCTTTGCGCTTGAGCGTGTTCTAGAACTTGGCAAGTAATCAGTCCTTTTGCACCCCAGGGGGACAATTCTTTAGCCAAGAACCTCCTCAGTGCATGAGAATTCACTAACATATCATCATCAGTTTTCAGAACATACTTAGCCATCGGGCAGTGGTGTGTCACCCATTTCAAACCCATCACATGTTTATAAGTCATGTTTCTATAAGCATCATCAAAGTTACCCTGTACCATATCCCCATAAACTGAACTCTCATTAAGAATTTTATTACTGACAGATGCATTGTTAGGCTCACCAAGGAGAAATACAACTTTAGTCGAGTCAACTGAACGGCCCCAGGTGTTACGGATGACCATTCTGTTCTGATAATTTGTTGGTTTTGAAGATACAATAACGACCAAGAGGAGGCCTGCAGGATAATCAATGCAAGGTTGAGGATTCACCTTAAAGGAAAAGTTCTTCAAATCTATGAGCTGGTCGTACACATCGTCAACTATATATTCCGTAGTGTTATAAGGGCCGAGAAGCGAGAACTTAGGATTTTTGATGCGGACAACAACAGGCGTGGTAGAGTTGTAGTAGTCATAAACGAACATAAGGCCAAATAGAACAATCAATACTTTGTGCAAAGTTAACATATCGGATTTTTCCCGTTGATATTCGGACATAGTAATCTTCTTTTGTGAATACAATAAGGTAACACTCACTAAATTCTACATTGATACGCTCGCACTTTTAGTACGAGTGTAATTTATTAATTTAAAAATGTAACTTCAAATAAAAGGACATATAAATACAATATACGATACAAAAAAAGTAAACAAACAATATGTCAATGTCAAACATAGATCCGTCAACGTCAATTTTGAAAACGACAGAGACGGCAAAGAAGTTTATATTTATACAGCTTAAATTCATTATTTTGATAATGAAATAATGTAGTAAGAAATAATGAGTTTTCTACTTGCTATGTACCTACGATTATTGTATTTATTTACCTAAAAATGAAACAAATACAAAAGGAGGAACGAAAAGAAAACGTACCTAGTATGGTTGCTATTAATTATTTCACACCATCAAGTGACTCACTCATCCATCTCACTCAGTTCAGCAGATTACTTACTTTTTACTTTACGACGACGTAGGTATCCAAAGATAAAGCAAATTAGCGTATCTAGCGAGCGTACCTTCGTAAAGTACACACGCTAGCACATCAAGGAATAAAGTTATGATTACAACTAACTAGGTACTGTTGTTTAAACTTTTATGTTATCTAAACCTAAAATTAATCAGTATCAAGTTCAATGATGGCACTTGACTGCGGTATCTAAGAGAAGTAGGTGAGACCAATGCAGTATTTGTGGAATAAGGGTTGTCACTTGCACTTGTCAATATAACTGGTGCTGCCAGTGGGAATGGGTCTGCTTCTGACTACCTATCTTAATGCATATTGAATTGTATGTTTTTCTTTTATTTTTATTTATTGTAACAGCCTAGACTGAATAACAAGTTCAAACTTTGAATTTAGCTTAAAATCTGTAAATTGATTAAGAAATTTGAAACTCATTAAGAAATGAGCTAATTCAATAATGTTATTTATTTGTTAATCTTTGTTAATATAAAGTCTGGAAACGATATACATATTTGTAAATATGATTGATAAAGCTGACAAGTTTTTTGCGCCCATTTTTCTTGTCAGTTAAAAGACGTCATAATGGGTGGTAGGGTAAAAGAATTGACGATTTAAAAATGCTTATTATGTGAGCTTATTTAAATAATAGTAGTTTATGAAACTGACACATAAAGAGGGGTATTAAAACACGAGTGTGTGTTTAAAAACCGAGCCGTAGGCGAGGTTTTTAATTGTATCACACGAGTGTTTTAATACCTAGTTATGTGCAGTTTCATACACTACTTTATCTACACTCATACATTTGGGATTGAACCTACTAAATAAAAGATCAACGTTAGAAAAGAGAGAGAGACTTTGTTTGTATTAGCAAGGTACCTACCTTGTAATGAGTCAATTCCTTAGCTGCATCTAAACTAAAATATCGGGCAGAGTAAATATTTTTTCACATTTTAAAGCAAGAATAATAAAAACCTACAAAATTCAGTAATAACAAAATGTAAAAATTGAAATCAAAACTTTATCGGAAATGCTTGGCGCGCATTCCATTAGAAAAAAAAATTTGATCAGTGCATTTCAACAAACTAATCGCACTAAAGTCATCGATTACCATAGAGTACATTTTAATCATGAAAAATATGTGGGAAAATATCGTTGTTTTTTTTAATGTTACGGCACTGCCTTCTTTTTGGATTTGCCCTGTATCGTAATGAGAAAAAAAGTTATTTTATGATGCAGTTGACTGCATCGTAATGAGTTTATTTTTTAATTTTACCTATCCACGAAAATAAAGTACGTATTTATATTACCTTTTTTGAATTCATATTTGGAACATTACGTTGTGAGTGTAGATAAAATATATTTCACTTTCACTTTCACTTACAAGGTGTTTGGTAAAAGCCTTATAAAGCCGAATATGGTAGATAGAGACCATCAAATTGAACATCTTTTACTATGGGACCAACTCTGAAATCGCGAAAAAAAAATCAGCTGTTTCATACAAAAATTAATAACGAAAATATCAAAATGTATGAAACAGCTGATTTTTTTTTCGCGATTTCAGAGTTGGTCCCATAGTAAAAGTTGTTTAGTTTGATGGTCCCTATCTACCATATTCGGCTTTATAAGGCTTTTACCAAACACCTTGTAGTTAGAGTTTGGTCAACGAAAGATAAGTCTCGGTTGGAAATGGAACTAATTTTGCGCCTATTTTGTGATTCAGTTTCCAATAACTTAACCTCTAAACGTTAATTTAACAGGGAAAGTGGCGCCTCCATTTCCGGTTTATCTTTCGTTGACCAGACTCTATGTAGGTAGGTATTTTTTTAAGTAGGTACCTACTTATAGCTTGACCATAAAGAGTTGACAAAAATTGAGGGCGCCACTTTCTATGTAAACACGTCAAAATCACGAATAAATTGGCAACACTAAATTTGAAAATTTTTAGTTCCATTTTATTTAATTTCAACTCTTTATGGTCAAACTGTACACATCTATTTAGACACAGGTAAAAATAAAATGTTATTAAGCATTATACCGTAATATGTAGGTATGTATACCTAATAAAAATAATAATTCACATTTTGATCCTTTCTATAGGTACTAAATCATTTAACCCTAGAACCGTACCCTGGGGTACAAATGAAAAATAAAATTTAAAATCGCTGATAACTCTTTTGCTATAAGACGCTTTATTTTGCTCGTGGGTGTCAGTTTTGTTAAAGAATAGACATGGTAGACCACCATGTGGGGTACACCAGCTCCCCAGGGTACGATCAACGTAAGTATTTTATTACGAATATTTTTAAGTTATTTATATTTTTAGCGCGTATATATTGTTTTTTTGGTATGAATATTATGATAGGTGGTATGATAGCCGTATGTAAATAACTTTATACAAAAAGTAGCGAGCTCAAGTAGGTTATTTTGATTTTTTCAAGAGGTATTTATTTTGATACTCATTTTTTCCTTTTATTTACTGTATTATTTTTTGTATGATTATTTCATAATGTAATTCATACAAAAACAAAATAGAGAATATTCTTTGAAGATAGAAGAGGAAATAACCTTATTAACCAATAAAAAAACAAGCTTTCGATCTCATAAAACATTGCATAGAAAAGTGGCTTCAATACCGAATTTTGCAGACGTCCCTAAAAATAAATTATTGAAGATAGATTGGGCAAACAATGACAAGAAGCTGCGACACCCTTTTTAGCTCTGAAATCTGTAAGGTATTATTTAAGCCTAAAGTCGGAACATCGTAAATATCGCATACAATGCACCGAGTGAAAAAAAATATTTGAAATGACCACAAAAGCAAAATATGCCCAAAATTTTTTATTAGTTCCTAATTATTCGCCAAAATTGTTATTAGTGAAACTGAAATTAAAGTGAAAGAAGCTTATGTATGTTGATTTTTAATAAAAGTTCCTAATAGTTTCGTTAACTGCTTCTTTTTATTGGGGTACACCAGTACCCCAGGGTACCATTAATGTGTTTCCTAATATGGGTACGGTTCTAGGGTTAATGTAACACACACAACACAACTTAACAACAACAAAACTTTTTGAGATTTCGATTTCATTAAAAATGATTATTGTGGTATAGGTACCGTCAATAGGGGTAACTTTAGACTAGGGTTTAGTTGGGACAAATCTGTGTGGAACTTTTTACGTCTCTATTTAAGGTAAGATCATCGGTTGATACCTTCACCTTTTTAATTGTCACGCGCAAGGATAAACATCGAAATCCCCAACAGGAATGAAAAAAAAAATTAACGTTTAAATTGCTGATTTTTTACATTATATAACCTTGCGAAAAATGTTCATAATTTTGTCTATAATAACTTCTTATGTGGACTAAACTTGAGTTACTAAATCTGCTGGCTGCTTTTTGTGAAATATAACCATATTCTGTGTAATCACGTCAATTAATATTGCCAAAATGCCAACCGATCAAAAATAATTAAAAAAACTATAGATGCGTTCACATCGGGGTAAATTGAGACAATGTCTTGAAGTCCATTGAAAAAAGATTTGTTGGACAAGTTCTTGACTATACTCCAGAAAGTCACGTCTAAGTAAGATTTATGAGGAAATCTTCGAAATCAGAAGGCATATTCATATATCCACAAGTAGAAGATGATGAACTTGTAAGCCTTTGATACAAGAAATATGTTGACAAAAGGCAACACTTACACTGATTGTTTTTTTTTAATTTCTATGTCCCATGATACTTTATTAATAGTCTAACTTGAAAATAGCAGTCATTAATGTGAACGTCTTAAGTTACTACCAACCTATAGTGTAACTTTGGACTACAAGTTTTAAAAAATATACTTATAATAATATTTGTGAATTAATTATTATTTTTAATTTAAAATCATAAACTATTAACAGGCACTGGAATCCAGACTAAAATCAGCGTCATTGTTATAATGTGTATGTATAATATAAGATTGTATTGCAAAATTGGCTCAAGTTCCCCCTTATGACAGTAATTTATTTTATAATGTTCACAAAAAATTGCAGTTATAAAATACTATTTACGTGTAAGTACTTTTCTGTAAGGTGACAACCCTAGAGTGGGCCCTAATATCGGCAACTGAGGCTTACCGCCACTCGAGCACGTCGCTATAGCTTGTGAAATGCATAATTATATAGAGCTGTTAATTTGGTTTTTATTTTTATTTTAGACTAGCGGCCGCCCGCGACTTCGTCTGCGTGGACAGTTTTTTGCTATCCTTCGGGAACTGTACGTTTTTTCTGGATTAAAAGAACCCTATGTCCTTTTCTCGAGGAGCTCGGTGGCGCAGTGGCTTAGCGCCTGGCCCAGCGATTGCGGAAGTTAAGCAACGTTCGCAAGGGTCGGTCATGGGATGGGTGACCAAAAAATTATTATCTCGAGCTCCTCCGTGCTTCGGAAGGCACGTTAAGCCGTTGGTCCCGGCTGCATTTGAAGTCGTTAACACCCACCAATCCGCACTGGACCCGCGTGGTGGGTTATGGCCCATCCTCCTTACCTCCCATAAGGAAGGCCTGTGCCCCAGCAGTGGGGACATCAAAAATGGCTGATGGATGGATATGTCCTTTTCTGTATTCCTGACAACATCAATGCAAAATTTCATGATGACCGGTTCAGTAGTTAAGACGTGAATGCGTAACAAACAAACGGACTATCGCATTTTTAATATTAGTAAGGATAAGGATACACAGTAAGAAGGCAATACTTAAGTACATAGGTAGTATAGGTACCTACTTATTTTGTTATAATAATAATAATAATAAATAATGAGTACATAAGTAGTCGGTTTATTTTAGGCATAATGTTCAATGTAGGATTTTTCAATTACTTAGTCCATTAACGAGGTTAATAAGCGTAGTGCGGCCAATGCGGGACATGTTTGAGCTCAAAGCAGACGCTCTTGAACACGCCGCAGACCAGGCGCTATAAAGAGCTGATCATTGGTATGATCAGCTCTTTATAGCGCCTGGTCTGCGGCGTGTTCAAGAGCGTCTGCTTTGAGCTCAAACATGTCCCGCATTGGCCGCACTACGCTTATTAACCTCGTTCGATGACATTATTAGACAAAGCCATGTCTAAAAATAATAATGTAGGTACCTAGGTACACATTTGACAGTTCAGCAACACTATCTGTCAAAAACAAATAAAATTGTGAGATCGACTGTACCTACTTACTTAGTAGGTACTTGCTTCCTACTTCCGATTTTATTCGCTCTCTATCGATGTCTCTTTAAAATTATAACGCATACCTACTCACATAGTAGGTACCGCGTATTAACAACATAGTTAAGTATCAGACTACCTATAAGTAATGTAAAACAGATATTTTGTACAACAATCATTTTATATACTCAATCTTGTAAGTATTAGTTGGTCCTTCGAACCGGATGTCAATAATGAGACTATACCTACTCTATCTTCAGGTTTACCTACTCTTATTTATATTTTTAGGGTTCCATACCCAAAGGGTAAAAACGGGACCCTATTACTAAGACCCCAATGTCTGTCTTTCTGTTTGCCTGTCACCAGGCTGTATCTTATGAACTTTGATAGCTAGACAGTTTAATTACACATATATTACACAGATTACACAAATTCTAAAATCTGGATAAAATAAATATTTAAGTGGAACTCCCACACACCAAAGTGTTTTTTTACGGAACCCTTCGTGCGCGAGTCCGACTCGTACTTGGCCGGTTTTTTTATTTTCTGCCTTTCCAAACACACGATTGGTATGAATGTCGGTGAGTACTCAAGAGTCAGATCAATACCTTTTGAAGACGAAATGCTTCTGGTTTTACGTCTTTCAGTTATTTTGCTCTTGACCTATTCTTTGCCCTGTCTCCCCTTGCACTTAACGTTTTACAGAATGAATAGATAGCTTTGTAGGTAAGCACTTTTAATAGTTACATAATGGTTTATCTTCGATAGGTTTATTTATTAAAGTATTATACTAAGAGATGGCCCCGGTAATGGGTGCACAATTACAGAGCAACGAAATCCCTCTAGTTAGTAAGCCATACTATCATTATTAACAGATCCGGGCACCTGGCAAATTTTCAGTGGTGGGGGTGGGTGCCAGGCGACATCAAACTTTACCACTTTTTCGCGCACCTTTGATGCCGCCTGGCACTACTTTTCCACCAGTCTAAATGCCGGACAATGTTATATTCAATTTAGATACATGATTGGCTTGCTATTATACCACACCAAATCCAGAGCTCTGTAAATTGTATACCTTCAATCGCATTTTCAGCCCCCTTTGTTGCTCAACCACTCCCACCCCCAAAACTAAAAATCTTCCAGGTGCCCGGATCTGTTAATAATGATAGTATGACACACTTACAAGAGGGATTTCTTCGCTCTGTAAATTGTCCACCTATTTCCGGGGCTAGCTCTTAGTCCAATTTGCGTATTGTTATTATTATACGAATATGTTATATGAATGTACCAAATGTGACAACCATATGACACACAACAGGACGTCAGGTTATACAGTTAAACTGCGAAAACAGTTTTAATTACGTAGGGTATAAAGGCGGTCTCAAGGTCGACATGGAGGTGCCGTCGTGTGTACATAAGTTTTCCATTCGTGCGATAATTTAGTACAGGTATGTACATAAGTAGGTATAATACTTTATTTCGTTTCAATCGTCGGGTAGGGTGATGGTTTGTGATAAAAATAAAACAAAATATTTCAAAAGCTATCGGGTCTCTCTCGACGTCAACCCTTGTCGTCACTTCAAAAAACTCAAGTGGTTATGGTCTATTGCTTGCCACAGTCACATTGCGCATGCCTCGTGAAACGGAACGCATTGGTCAAATGAGATGATTTCGCGTCCGGCATTACATTTCCCGCGTTTGACCGGCTTCTGTAAAAAGTTGGCGCGCTTTTTTTGCGGCCATTTCCTTTTACTTTCTAAGTAAATGTAAAATAATTAATTTTAAAGAAATGCTTCTTTGGTTGGTATTTAAATGGAAATTCGACTAACTTATAATTACATACTATTCTTTAATTCTAAAATAAATTAATTATCGATTACTTACTTAATTTTTTTATAAATAAAAAGTTAACTACAAGTAGATAGGAGTGTGTTAATTATGGACTAAAATCATTTGCCATTCAGCTCTCTTACTTAAAAAAATAAAAAATACGTAATAAGTAAAAAATTACATAATAAGTAAAAACAAAATGGCGGCTCAAAAGTTATTATGGCTGACAACAGTGCTTCTACGGCTGTGGCTTGGTGCTACGGATTTATGTTACGCACAGTGAGTATTTATCATATGAATCGACCAAAAAGAAATAAACTTTGTATTTTGAGGTCGTCGAGTGGTTTGTACACACCAGTTTTCATCAGGTCCCGGGTTCGATACCCGACTGTAGCGTTGCCATCTCTAAAAATCATAAACCCTGACTCACTCGTTAAAAAAAGCCGGACTTTTGAGTCCCAAGAAAAAAAATATTTATGACAAAAATATCGAATAAAACACATATTTTAAAGTCGGACTTTTGAGTTCCACCCAAGGCCGGACGGACAATAAAATAGTACATTGTTCACCGAGAGGAGAAAGAGACCGATTACCGTCGAGGGTGTCGTTTGAAACGGGTGCGATTCGGTTCCCATAAAAACAGTTAATCTAATTTCAATGTCACTAACGTTGACTTCATCTAATTTTTATTTGACCTAAAAATAAATGACATAATTTTTATTTAACCTATTATTCATTTGTCATCTTTATTATTTGCCATATTTACATTTGCTCTAACGTTTATATCCCATAAGTATCATTTGATATATTGCTTTTTTTATCTAACTTACATTTCTTAAACATATCATTTGATCTAATTTTACATGTTATAATGAACTTTTACTATAAAATAGAAATAACTAGCTTTTGTTATTACGATGCTTGCTTAATTATCAAATCCACTATTTTTTAATGTAATAACATCAATAGCATACATATATATCTATAACATAACAATGACTAGACATGCAAGCAAGCATACAAGCATGCATGTAGCTTCCCAGTAGGTTAGGTTAGGTTAGTGTTTTGACCACTCGCAGCGGAGCGAGCGAAGCAAGCGGAGCTCCTCAATGCTTGCTTGCATGCTGCATGCTTGCTTGCATGTATGCTGCACCCTTGCTTGCATGTTACATGCTTGCTTGCATGCAGCATGCAAGCAAGCATGCTGCATGCTTGCTTGCATGCTGCATGCTGCATGCTTGCTTGCATGCTGCATGCTTGCTTGCATGCTGTTTGCTTGCTTGCTTGCAAAATGCTTGCCGGGGGGTGCAGGGGGGCTGGCCCCCCTGCTCGGGGGGGTCGGGGGGCCTGAGGCCCCCCGCTATAAAGAAAAACTTTTAATGCACCTACCAGTAGGTTAGGTTAGGTTAGTGTTTTGACCACTCGCAGCGGAGCGAGCGAAGCGAGCGGAGTTCCACAATGCTTGCATGCATTTTGCATGTTTGCTTGCATGCTGCATGCTTGCGTGCATGCGGCATGCTTGCTTGCATGCTGCATGCTTGCTTGCATGCTGCATGCTTGCTTGCATGCTGCATGCTTGCTTGCATGCTGCATGCTTGCTAGCATGCTGCATGCTTGCTTGCATGCTGCATGCTTGCTTGCATGTTGGGTGCTTGCTTGCAAAATGCTTGCTGGGGGGTGCAGAAGGCTGGCCCTTGGCCCCTCGCTATAAATAAAAACTTAATGCATAAGGTAGGTTAGGTTAGTGTTTTGACCACTCGCAGCGGAGCGATACTGTAATGTTGGCAGTAAGCTGTTTCAGAACCCTTTATGGAGGATTTAAAGCGTGGGTGTAGATAAAAATATATAAGTGATGAAATCATATTTTTTGGCTATGCTTGTTTTTATAGCATTTAAATCATAGGTCAAATAAAATTATTTTAAATGTTGAATAGAGTAAATGAATGTTATATGAATTGTGCTTTATATCATCCGTTAATTAGATCAAATGTTTATTATGTCAAATAATTTTTATATCACATGTATTTAGGTCAAGTGAAATTATATTAACCGTATGTTATATTATTCGATCGGTATGTCAAATGAAATTATATGAAATGTTATTATATCCTCTGATCGTTAGTGCATGTAAATTTAGGTCATACATTACACACCCGTTTGAAACACCCGAGATCGGCAATCGCACTTTCTCTCGAGTGATACATAGTGCTTTATACTACACCTACGAGGAAATAAAAACTAAATCTAAAACTGAATCCTCAAACAACACAATGGCGTCTGCAATTTTTTCAAATTGCTTATCCTGCCGCCGCAGGGTCGCACTGCCAGCCCGACACCATCCGACACACAGCTAGTGGCCAGTGTCATTTTGCGAACTTGGAGATAAAAACTCACTTTAAAAACTTTTTGGCTTTTGATATTTAGGTTACCGGCGCATAGTCTTACCCAAAATTAAAAAAGAAAAACCACGTAAGAAATGGATTTTCATACACTTTTCTCTCCCGCTCAGATGCGTTTTCTCCCCGCATATTTGTTCGATATGCAATTACGTACTTTCTACCGTAAATTTGATAAAGTATGAAGGTACTTTCCGAGCAGGTGTAGTATAAAGGGATTTTAAATGTGACGGGTTAAGGGTGAGGTGTGTATGTGTGTGTTCGGTTCGGGCGGGAATAAGCTAGGGCCAGAAGTCAAATTTGGCCGGACAAGAGGTAAAAAGCCAAAAACTGTCCGGCTTTATCCGGACGGATGGCAACGTTACCCGCCTGGGTAAATTTAATTGAACATGCGGGTATCCACTAATAGTGGGTTGTCATTAGTGGAAGGCCTCACTTTTTGAACTTCCCCTCAATATTGTCCCGTCGTTGGTGGTTTGCCACTACGTCTGGCAACCCTGGGAATATCCATGGCAGGCGAAGTCTATTCGCTATTTGTGGCCATATATTATTGGGTCTGCTTTATGCCGGTTCCACACTTGGCCACAAATGGCCACAATATTGGCAAATTCATCATGTTGCCGATTTTGTAACAAATGCTTAAACAGGTTCTTTCAAAAGCATCAACGATCGATAAATTGGCTAACTGTGGCAAATGTGTGGAGCCGGCATTAGGAGAATGGTTATTTTTCAACTGATTTGAATAAAAACATGTGAAAACATTTCTTATAACCAGCAGGCGATCAAGACACTTCTAACGATAGTAGCTCATAGTATTTAGATAAACATACACAGATTTCGAAACGACTACCTTTCGTAGTCGTTAAGTTTTTAATAATCTACTTATATATTTAATAGTTATTTGTTATACAAGTGACCAAAATCAATTTGTGCTGCGAGGTGCCGACTTTAAATCACGAACTAGCGAAGTAGTCACGCTCGTCTCTGAGCACAGTGAGTGATTTAAAGGCACGAGGCAGAACAAAATTTTGGTCTCGTGTAGAACATACAACTTTTTACCTCTACCAGCGGGAAAATTTTCAAGTGACTTTCCTGTTAAAAATCTAATTTCAGCATTATAACATGTTCACTCAACTCTTTTGGAGTTAAACAACTGTCTTCATCGTTGGACGCACTCGTTTTTTTGTAATTTATCACAAAAATAGTTAGATCAAACCTTATCAAACCTATGCTGAAAATTTTTATTCATAAAGTAGATTCCCGTCGTTTTGTTTTATATTACGATTTGTTTTTCTATTATTCATTAATATCCCATCTTATTATTTATTTATAATCATAAATTCATTAATTTTACTTATTTTATATTTATTTCATACATGCGACCTCATTTCGTCCATACTCTTTGTTTCAAATTATAAACTTTTTTTTTAATAATCCTTATTTTTAAATAAGGATTTTTTTGAAACAAAGAGTATGGACGAAATGAAGGAGTTTTAACTCCTTGGTATATCCGTGCATTTATTTTTTTTACTTTTTAATCCATGTACGACACCATAAAGCATTCTATCTATCCTTTTCTCACATGTCAATTTTACAAGTCTCTCCTTGTCACTTTATTTCTTTTTTCTTTATTATTTAAAAAGTTGGTATTAGAAATTAAAAAAGCACTTTGCCTCACGCTCGCAGCAAAAATCGATTTTGCTGCGAGTTTTTACGCGCCAAAAGAGCCCTTTTCGTGCTGGAGAGGTGAAAAAGTAATTTATTCCTCAACTTAGTTTCCTTTTACCTCGATGCATTAAGTCCAGCGCTTCTCCAATGCCGTTACACCAGTTTCAAAAAATGATTTCTCCAACTCCTCGAAATACTTCTACGGCAACAATTACTTCTTCATTTTTTGATGAAAATCTCTGGTCACCTAACAGTTAGGTTATATAGTAATTTACTATTTCTTCAGTTTTGATAACAAGTGGAAGTCGCACAGGGCCAGATCTGTGGAATATGGTGGATGCGGTACCATTTCGAACCGCAACTCATGGAGTTTGGCGACCGCAACCATTGACGTTGCACACTTTTTTATGCAAGTTAGTTGAATAATTAACCATTCTCCTAAAGCAGACCTGATAATCTGGTCACAAATAGCGAATGGACTTCGCCTGCCATAGATATTCCCAGGCCCGGTTACCTTGCTAGAACTTGTGGCTAAACAGACCGCACTGACGACGACGTGCTGAACCAATATTGAGGGGAAGTTCAAAAAGTTAGACCTAGACCTTCCACTAAGACCACCCACTAAATTGACCCAGGCACAGGCAGGTATCAAATCCGGAACCTCAGAGGGCAACACCACACAAAAGTTAAGAAGCAAGAACTCGAAATTTTCATTCCTTCGTTCAGCGATTTAGTTGTTAAGGGCTATGTAAAAATTAAAGCGTAATGCGAGATAGCAATGAGAAAACGTCGCGCGCCAGAGCGAGACCGATTTGGCAGATTAGGCGAAAAAATCATGAAATCAATCGTGTAAATAACAATAGCGATTAAAGAGAAATTCTTCTACATGATTGTATATTGATGACTTCAATACTTGTTTCTATAAATAATTTTTAAGAGGTGTTTTCGAAATTAAAAGTTATCGAGCCAAAATCACTGAATCGTGTTTCTGGTTCTATACGTGTCTGGAGAAAGATATAAAGAAATATATTATCTGAATTTCAGATCTGTAGGAACACTAGGAACTTTCAGCGACCTGTAACTACATCAAATTTTTTTACGTAGGTATCCTCTTAAGGCTGGCCACACACAGGCGGAATCCCGTTACGGAATTCCGTACAAACGTAATTCCGAACGCAGCAAATGCATACACACATGTGGGATTTTTCCGTACGGAATCTTCATACATTATCAAAATTCCATTTGGAATTCCGAATCGGGATTCCGTCTGTATGTGGCCGGCTTGAAACGTAACAGATTTTCAGCAGCATTTGCTAAGAACAGCGTTTCCCGATGCAATGTTTTAACTCATACATACGATCTCCAACACGCCTGCTAAGAGTGGGATTAGCAAATCCTCCCTAGGGGAGATGCCTACTTCCTGAAGCTACAGGAAGTTAAAGATTATAATAGGCTGCGATTTGATGTCTTCGGCTGCCTACATGTTAAAACGCAGAGGTCCCGGGTTCGATTCCCAGTGGGGATTCAATTTGTACTCGGTTTGGTTGGTGGTAGGGCTTATTTCAAGTCCGCCTGGCTAGCTACCACCGTCTTTAAGTCTGACGCCAACAACAATTTAAAAAAAAAATGTGTTCCGGCAGTTAGAGGTAGATAGCCAGTTTGTCAGTGGTGAGGATTCCGGGTGTAGTGCGCTTCCACCTTCGGCTTTATCGTCACTTAATATCAGATGAGGTGAACGCCAAGCACTAGATATCCCGTTGTGCATAATAGTAGATTGTTATACAAGACGCTAAAATGACCCATTGCATACGAGGTAGTTTTATTCCCGAGCTTTAGCGAGGGAATAAATAGAAACCGAGTTACAATGGGTTTTAGCGTCGTGTGTTACACTCTACTTTTCACTACGATTGCGAAAAAATAAAATCCAATATTAAATACCTGTAGTTTATACTTCCGTAAACGAATCCACTCGTTTTTCTATCCTCCACTTCATAAACTTTTCATACAGTATTTAAATAAATGATTTGTGCTTGACGGCAAAAGATTAAAATTATTTCTATCCTATTACTTACTTACAGTCACACAATTCAATCAGTTTGGAATTAGAGAAAAATTCTAAAGATTTCGCGCCAGTGCCTTTTTTAATTTCTACTGTAGCAGCTAAGAAACACAATGCACGCATTTTAAACTAAAAGTCACAGAGTATAAATAAGTCTATGATTTCACCGAAGAGATCGCTGCTTTTAGTTCCATTTTCAAAAATCGAGCGAGTTTTTATTCGTAATTATGAATAAAGACTTTTTCGTTTTAGTAGGTTCATTGGTAATAGACAAACATTAAAAAAGAAAAAACTTTATCCCCTAGGGGTATTTATGATATTTTATCCTGACTCTTGTACCTTACAATGACGGACTTTTTGAGCAAGAGGAGTGAAATAGTAGATTGTTATACAAGACGCTAAAATGACCCATTGCATACGAGGTAGTTTTATTCCCGAGCTTTAGCGAGGGAATAAATAGAAACCGAGTTACAATGGGTTTTAGCGTCGTGTGTTACACTCTACTTTTCACTACGATTGCGAAAAAATAAAATACAATATTAAATACCTATAGTTTATACTTCCGTAAACGAATCCACTCGTTTTTCTATCCTCCACTTCATAAACTTTTCATACAGTATTTAAATAAATGATTTGTGCTTGACGGCAAAAGATTAAAATTATTTCTATCCTATTACTTACTTACAGTCACACAATTCAATCAGTTTGGAATTAGAGAAAAATTCTAAAGATTTCGCGCCAGTGCCTTTTTTAATTTCTACTGTAGCAGCTAAGAAACATAATGCATGCATTTAAAACTTAAAGTCACAGAGTATAAATAAGTCTATGATTTCACCGAAGAGATCGCTGCTTTTAGTTCCATTTTCAAAAATCGAGCCAGTTTTTATTCGTGATTATGAATAAATACTTTTTCGTTTTAGTAGGTTCATTGGTAATAGACAAACATTAAAAAAGAAAAAACTTTATCCCCTAGGGGTAATTTTGCTATTTTATCCTGGCTCTTGTACCTTACAATGACCTACTTTTTGAGCAAGAGGAGTGAAAAATAAATTGGTTCCGATTTAATCCTTTTTCCCCACTGCTCAACTAAACTGCCCAACTGCGAATAAGGTACCTGGGTCAAATATGGCCACCTTAAGCTTTGACGAATGTTTTTTTATACTTACCTACGACTAAAGTCTGCTAACCCTTATGTCGTTTGTATAGAATCTATTTAACTAACATATTTACATGTAAAATAGGATCTACTTGAAATAGATTTTGAGATTTTGTCATTTTTAAACAAAATGAGAAATTGGCCATATTTCCGATAGTGTAGGTAAATATGCCCATAGTTTGGCCATATTAACTGTATAAAATAAAACAAATTATTATTTTCTGTTTTTGGGACTTATTACTAAGTGAAATAAAAAGAAATGAGCTTGTTATAAGTTTAATGATTGTTTGATAAAGTTTTAAAAGGAACCAATAAAAAAAGAAAGTAAAAGAAAAATAATAATAGAAAACCTCTTTCTTATAAATTTAAACAATCTTAATAGGATCAATTGTGTAATTTTAGTAAAGTACCAACCGACCAACTTATGATCAACTTTAAACAAGTTTAGAATTATTATAAACCTCTTTCTTATAAATTTAAACAAACTTAATCGGACATTTAGATCAGTTAGTTAATTTTTGGTAGGTACCAACTTATAATCAACTCCGTACAGCTGATATAGCTAATTTCATATTGGACTCACTCCAATTTCCTTGCAAACCCTTTGATATATAACGCGGCGCCATGAGCTAAAACAAATATCAGTGTATTTAGTTGCACAAGTTTTCATATCGAAAATATGGCCAATTGATGGCCATATTTGCAGTATGTGTCGATGTTTTTCAATTGTATTTAACCCCAAAACACTACAAAAAATCAATTAAATCTGCATGGATATATCAACTAGAGACCCCAAAGAATAATTACACAGTAAGAACATAATAGAAAACATTGATAAATAACGGAATAAACCAAAACTTACCGAGAGCAAATTTTTTGCACAACGTGTCCGTTTCTGTGAAGTGGCACTGCCGGACATGCGAGGGGTGTGCGGCGGGTAGCCCGTGTTTCGTACTTTACACAAACATAGACCTTCTCGCTCATGCATACGGTGTATGCTAGGTTGCAATAGTTTGCTAGATAATAGGTAGTGGCCATATTAATCGGCTGGCCATATTTGACCCAGGTACCTTAGTTGAACAGTGGGAATGATCTCTTCCGCTACCTACATTAGCTGCACGATTGGTATAAATGAAAGCAAATATTTATGAAACCGTTCCATTTTGTAAAGAATATAATAAAACAGATGGTCAGCGAGATGTAATGAATTAGATTCATGCATCTAAAATGATTGTTTGTGTTCCTTTATCATTACCAAGGGCGACATATGGGTCTCGCGTCTGAACAAATTAATCCATAATTTATTCAGTTCAGTCCATACACAGAAAGTGAAACTCATGGGATGACCCTTTGCATTTATGTTGTGGTAGAAGCAATGACTTATTTTTAGGGTTCCGTACCTCAAAACAGGGAACGATAACGTTATTTTTTAATATAACGTTATTTCTTACTTTTTTTACCGTTAAACTTTAAAATTAACGTTATTCCAATTAATAACGCTATTTTTTTAGCGATAATTTTACCGGTATATTGTACCGGTAAAGTTTAACGCTAATTTTACCGGTAAAATATTTTTAATGTTATTTTTACCGGTAAATTTACCGATGAAATGTTTTTACGGTATTTTTAACGTTATTTTTTATTTATCGTTATTTTTTTTAACGGTATTTCAATCCCTGCCTCAAAAGGAAAAAACGGAACCCCAATAGGATCACTTTGTCCAAGTCCCTTTATCTCGGGAACGCGTCGAAGGTATCGAGTTAAAATTAAAACTATATACACCGTAAATTATTTTAAAAGATGTTTTGAGTTAATAATTAATTTAATCTTTTTCAATACACAAATCAATATCGGTCGTGTCGTCCATGTCCGCGCACCATGTCTGTTCTTTTCTTTACAGTCTATCGAATCTTAGCTTTTTAAAAGAAAATAATTCAAATAAACTTCAGCCCGCATCTACAGTCCCTTGAAGATGTGAAAAAATCAAACTTCTAAGTTAACGTAAAAAAAGATACGGTCCTCTAATGTCGTCCGGGGTGGCCCCCAGGAGTGGGGCCACCCCGGGCCCCACTCCTGGGGGCCCCGGTTTGGCATAAAAATAAAATTAAACTGACAAAAAATCGGCCTTTTTTCTATATACAGGAAAAGTTACAAGATTAGTGGATGGAACTGACTAAAAATCGCGCTACGCGGCCGTTTTTTTCTATATACAGAGGCCGTATTACAAGCTCTTAAATCCTGCCAGGTTTATAAATTGTTGTAGTGACATCTCTTTCTCGTTGTATAGCAAATAAAAGAGATAGATTGATAGCCAGTCAGAAAACTGCCTAGAAATAAGAGGTCATAATACGGCCCCAGTGAAAAATACAAGATTAGTGGATGGAACTAGGGTTGCTAACCCTACTATATAATATAGTATCCTACTATATTGAGGGCTCGCCTACTATATTTTATGAAAAAATATATAGTAGGCAAAACTACTATATTTTTTCAAGTGAAAAAATTAAACAAAAGCAACAAAAAATGCACATGAGCTTTGCACAATATTTTTTGTGATTAAACCACTTGTCTTTATGGTTGTTGAATAAATTATGAAAATGTTAGTACTTAAGTATGAAAAATGCAACTTCTTTAAAATCCTCCTTACAAAACGGCAACCTACTATATTTTTTTGGAGTTTTTCGCCACCTACTATATTTTTACACTAAAAATCTTGAAACTACTATTTTTGATCCAAAAAAAGTTGGCAACCCTAGATGGAACTGACTTAAAATCGCGCTACGCGGCCGTTTTTTTTCTATATGCAGGAAAAATTACAAGATATTAATTTTACTAAAGATAGATAGTCAAAATACAAGTGTATTTGATATAACTTACTAAAAATCGCGCTGCGCGGCCTTTTTGAGGGGGGGAAGGGGTGATTTGTTGAAAAATGTTACCTAGAGGGCGGTTACCTAAACTGCCTTCTGCACCTCCCTTTTAAAAACGTAAATATTCAAAACTGAAGGGCGCCAGGGGGCCCACAATTAAAGATCGCCCTGGGCCTCATAATGTCTTAGTCCGCCAGTGCACATAGCTGTTTTTTCATGTCAACCAATCATCCGGTTCTCCCCTAGGTCTACGCTGCTGACCTTCCAAGACCTGCTGCCCGACGACCCCCGGCTGTACGACAAAATGCGCCCGCCCAAGATTAACGACCAGCCCACCACAGTCAACTTCCACGTCACCGTGATGGGGCTCGACTCCATCGACGAAAATTCTATGGTGAGTTGTTTTGTTTCCGTTTCCCTATGAGATCGAATCAGAAATGAGGAGATCCGTGGGAGAACTAAAGTAACCGACATCTTTCGAAGGATTGCTCAGCTAAGGTGGCAGTGGGCGGGGCACATCGAGAAGAACCGATGGCCGTTGGGGCGGATAGGTTCTGGAATGGCGACCGCGCACCGGACGACGCTCCGTGGGTGATCCCCCGACAAGGTGGACCGACGATCTGGGACCCTATTTTTGAATCGCACGATTGGCGTCGAGCGCTCGTTTCTACTGATTTTCGTTCGACATTTGGCTCTATTTCGAACGTTTGAGCCATATGTCGAACGAAAATCAGTAGAAACGAAAGCTCGACGCCAGCCGAGCGATTCAAAAATAGGGGCCCTGGTGCGCGGTCGCAGTGCGCCGCTGGATGCGGGCCAAGCAGGACCGATCGTCGGCGTCGCCGTCGTGGAGATCCTTGGGGGAGGCCTATACCCAGCAGTGGGTGTCGTGCGGCTGATATGATAATTATGTTGAGTTGTTTTTAAATCCTTAGGACATGGCAATGGATGCAATGCAAAAAACAAAAATAAAATTCAAATTCATATTTAAGTACAAATTATGTCATTTTACGTACAAATAGATCGAATAGGTATTTGCATTTTCTAAAAGAAAACAAATTGAATTCGTGTTCAATAGAACAATGCGCTAAAAATGACTATTATCGATTGCGCTAGAAAATTCAATGCATTATCGTAATCTATGAAACCTGTTTGTTTTATTCTTTAACTAAGGTACGAGAATAAGATAGATTCTTAATTGGACTAAGGAGCTCTACAATAAAAATATGTACAAAGGAGAATGGGAATTTTAATTTGGGTTTTGGTTTATCCTACCTAGCAATAAACATTTTATCAATCGAAATGTTTTTATTTTTTAAGCTTATCATAATACATAGAATGTAATAATAAGCTTAAAAAAACATGTTTAGTAAAGTATTTTCGTTTCAGAGTTACATTACAGCACAACTAAATAATCATCTGAATTTTTATGATTGTTTGAGAATGATGATACTTATAGTTTTTAATCAGAAATTTATTAATTACCTATTTAAATCCAGTAATTACTATGCCTCGTAACTAAACCAAAGAAGAGTGAAATGTGGCGGAGGTAAGCCGCTCTAGACAAAAAATGCACAGATTTCCTGCATAGCATGAACTATTAGGACATTGAAAATTTCGGGCATAAGGAAATAAACGAAATTAACAAACAAATTAAAAATAAAAAAAAAATACATAAGTAATCCAAAAATTTACATTTTTTTTTCGAAAAAAGTTCAAAATATTTCAAAAATCCTCCATTCAACACATTCAACAATATAAACTCTCATACACACCCAGGAACTTCCATACCACAGTAATGTATAACCATGATGCGCTATACAACTCACTCGCCGAGGTACTTTTTGAGGGCGTACCTACAGCCCGTATTTTTTTTTATTTTAAAAATTTTGATCTCATCGACAGCCAACTAAATACCCTAGAACCGTTTTTTTCCAATCCTATCCAATAGCACAGAATATACAAGGTGTTTGGTAAAAGCCTTATAAAGTCGAATATGGTAGATAGGGACCATCAAACTGAACAACTTTTAGTAAGGGACCAACTCTGTAATCCCGAAAAAAAAACCAGCTGTTCCATACATTTTGATATTTTTGTTGTTATTTTTTGTATGAAACAGCTGATTTTTTTTTGCGATTTCAGAGTTGATCCCATAGTAAAAGTTGTTCAGTTTGATGGTCCCTATCTACCATATTCGGCTTTGGGAGGCTTTTACCAAACACCTTGTATATTAGCCAATAGCTTCCATACAATCGCCGTGTCGCACTAAACTCCCAAATGGGACCTAGTACCCAGTGATCTAAAAGTCATTTTCAGTGACAAAAATTATTATCAGCGGTGGGGCCGGATGCTTAATCCGGCCCCACCGCTGATAATAATTTTTGTTTATTTAATTTTAGAAGGGAATCGGCTTGTTCGCCACTGCAAAGTACTTACTAGGCCCTAGTTAAGTAAAATGTTTGGTACATTTTATAAATGACCTAAAAGATATTTATTATGTGGGTGCAAATATTTTAGGATTTTAACGTTTTTACAGACGTACGCAGCAGACATTTTCTTCGCACAAACCTGGAAAGATTTTCGCCTGCGACTGCCTGAAAATATGACGTCTGAATACAGGTATTTTTTTACCAATAGCACAGAATAGATTGCCAATAGTAGAAAATCAGTCAAGCAAAATTCTTGAAATTAGGTAATCGTTTGTTAGCGAAAATCAAGAAAATTAGTCCATGCGGACGAAGTCGCGGGCGAAATCTAGTTATTAATATTAATAAAATCATAAAAATCCAGCCAGCTCGTTTTGAAAATCAAAAACGCAGGTTTAATTTATTTTTCAGCAATTACCATTTTCTCTTGGTCCACACGAAACACCGTTATATTGCTTTAAAGATTGCAGAAATACTAGAATAGTTTATTTCAGGTTTATTTCTTAATTTTCTACATGGACGTGTGACCATAGCCTTAAGAATATCTTCTTTAGACTTCTAGAAGTGGACTGGCTGAAGCACATGTGGCGTCCCGACTCCTTCTTCAAGAATGCCAAGTCGGTGACCTTCCAGACGATGACCATCCCCAACCACTACGTGTGGCTATACAAAGACAAGACAATACTGTACATGGTGAAGCTGACCCTGAGGCTGTCGTGCGCAATGAACTTCCTCATCTACCCTCATGATACGCAGGAGTGTAAGCTGCAGATGGAGAGCTGTAAGTATTTTTTAATTCCACTTTTTTTAGAGACGAAAGATAAGGTCGATGAAAAAAGTGTTTGCAAATTCAGATAAGCAAACGAATAAAGTTCCACTTTCTTACCACTGTTGCATTGAAAGTAAAAAAAATAATAAAAAACCGGCCAAGTGCGCGTCGGACCACGCGCAGTAGGGTTCCGTAGTTACCGTATACAAAACCATATTGAATACCACTATCATTTTTCGTATCCCAAAATAACTTTGTTTTTCATAGTGTTTGTATGAGTGACAAAGTTATATTTGCGGTTTTGGAAAATGTGATATTTCTCTAAAAATTATCACTATATCTCGTTCAAACTAATTTTCGTTGAAAGTATTTATTACGATCTACAGCGTATATTTTTTTTAGATTTTTCACTTTCTTATTTTAAAAGTTAAAGGGGGGGGGGGGACACTCATTTTTCCACTTTGGCAGTGTATATCTTTCAAACGGTTGACTTTGAGAAAAAATAGTCTTAGAAACCTCAATGTAATTTTTAAAGACCTATCTATAGACACCCACACGTATTGGTATGACGAAAAAAAAATTTTTCAGTTTCAGTTTCCTGTATAGGGGGCATTAGGGGGCACCGCCTTAATCTTTTATTTTTTTATTTTTATGTGAAAACATTAAAGCGGTTCACAGAATACATCTACCTACCAAGTTTCACTTGTGTATTCCTAATACTTTCGGAATAAATTGGCTGTGACATACGGACGGACAGACAGACGGACGGACAGACAGACATGACGAATCTATAAGGGTTCCGTTTTTTGCCATTTTGGCTACGGAACCCTAAAAAACTAATCCGTTGGTTTTTGGGAATCCAAAATGACGAGTCCAAAAATGTGTAAAATAGCTTTTTAACTAACTATAATATTTACCGAGCAAGCGCGAAGCGTCTCTGTTTCGTTTCAGCTTGGGCAAAAATGCTTTCGCATGTCTGTCCGTCTGTTCTTCTCTCTGCAGCCCCCCTACCTAAATGGCCAACTTTCTATTCATTTGAACGCTACGCTTACTTTTAAAACTTAAATATGAGCAAAAGATGATTAAATCACATGCCGCAAACTTATGTAAATCACAGGCTTCGATGTATTGTATGGAATTGTAAAGCTTACGCCATAATTTTATAGTTTACTGCTTATTTTAAAGTTTTAATAGTAAGCGTAGCGTTCAAACGAATAGAATGTTTGAGTAGGGGGGCATGTCGCATTTCTCAATCGATTCTCGTGAAAATTGGTGACCTGTTTTTATTAAATTTTTTGTCGACTTAGTTTTCGAAATTTTTCAAAAAAAAACAGTACTTAAGTATTCAGCTATTTCAAAACTGTTCAATAGTGTTACAAACACGAAGTCTACAGCTCACAGAACTATGTACTATAGTAGCAATAAGTTAGAATCGTATTAAAAAAAAAACTCGTGCAGTTAGAGATGAATAAAGAAAGAATTATTTTATAGATTTGTTTAGTGGAGTTATACCTATACTCATAGTGTAAGCACAACGTTCATTACCGGATATAAAAAAAAACAACCTAATTACATTATTGTAATAAAAGTTGTAAGGTAAATTGTCCACGTGTCATTAGGTTTACAACACTAATTTCCCCTTTTCCGATATAGGTACATGCATGCCGATATTACCTTAGTTAATTAAGAAACTTTTATACTAACTAGTTACTACTTTTCTTTTTTATTGTCTAGTTTTATGAGCTGGGAGAAAAATATTTCCGGGCAAGTCCGCCAGTAAAATCCAGCATAATACTATTAGGCCAGTAAATTCTTACAAATATTTTTTCTAAAATCGCAAAACGCGATGTAAAGCTGCATTTTTGGTATGTTATTTGGACCCCTTAAGGGAGTGTGAAACCATCTTTTGCAAGCAAAAAAAAGTTGTGCTAGCTGCGTTATACGTGAAAAACTGCATTTTTTTTTAAGTTTTTGCAGTTTTTTTGACATTAGTTGCCTACATCATTTTGAAAGTGTATTAAATTTCAAACAATTAAAGCGAACTTTTAGCTCTATATGCCTGACTCTCACCGGCATATCTAACCGCCTACACTACACCGTTATTTCCATATAAACATGCTCACTTCACAGTCTCATAAATAAAAAAGGTTGAGCATCTCTGCAATGATTTGTATGTTGATAGATTAATCAGGTGCTCATTTTTCGAATAAAAATGTCAAATAAGTATAGACACATCTCAATTTATCCAAAAAGAGGAAAAGGTAAACCAATTTCCTCGTTCCATACAATGATATATGGTATTAAAATTATGCATTGCTTTATTGCATTTTTGGCGAAATTGAGAGATGTCTATGCTTATTTGACATTCTTATTCGAAAAACGAGCACCTTCCAAACTCTTAAACATACAAACCATTGAAGAGATGCGTATACTTTTATATTTATGAGACTGTGAAGTGAGCATGTTTGTATTAAAATAACGGTGTAGGCGGTTAGATATGCCGGTGAGTGTCAATATTTCAAGCATCATATATTATGGGACATTCTAATTTACCACGTTTTTAGGACATTCCAGTAAAAATATATACTTCTACTAAGAGTAGGATACAGAAACTTACTAGTACAATTCCTGTACACTTTCCGCATATGGTCAAACATAAAAAACGTTAAAAATGCTAATGGATTTTTGACAAATTACTGTCAAACCAAACATGCATTCTCTAAAAAACATGGGGAGTAAATTTACTACCTTGCCTGTAAGTTTCTCTGATAATTTCAAAATATTTAATGTGACAAAGTTTTCTAACCTTTGTTTACATACTTTATTATATTTACTATCATTAACTATGATTTTTATATGAAAAATAGTACAATCTTATTAATAAATATTTTTTTTACTAACGTTCCGTGAGAATCCGTTAGGTATGAAACAATTTTTAATCAAAGAGGTCCCCCGACTGCAATGACACTTGTTGTTTAACTTTTTAGTTCGTTTTTGGCAGGGCAGTCGTGTTATAATATTTTTTTTTTATTTCACACATTTTAGTGACATGTTATATAGTTTTGGAATGTGCTCATCAAGGCCTTTCATTTGATGCCCATATTGTAATAATAGAAGAAAAAAATTTTTTTTTCACATTTGAAAATGGCGTCGTGCAGTCGCCATATAGATTTTTTCTAAAAAAAATATAGCCAGTGACACTTGGGATGCTGTAAGAATTCTAACGATACCCATTTATCCAAATCAGTTCAGGCATTTAGAAGTTATGGTGGAATAAAGAAACTCACATACCCACAAACATATATGAACCCTGAACACATATACACTCTTTTTGCTTTGGGCAGTCGTGTAAATTTATCCAAATCAGGGGGGTTATTCACGATTGTCGGAAACCAACGTTCCGAATCGAATCGGCAAGTCTATAGTCTTCGATCTTATTTTCTACGTTATGCTACCTAACTTTGTAAATGCATTGGGCTTTCCCGTCGGAAAGTGAATCGAATGCCAGTCGAATGTATTTGTGAATTGCTAGATTTATGTAATATCGGAGGATATGGATTCGAATCGAATGCTTTCGACTAGATTTCCGACAATCGTGAATAACCCTACAGTTCAGGCATTTAGAAGTTATGGTGGAATAAAGAAACTCACATACCCATGATTAATATGGGTTAGCTTTAGTATGTCATGCTCACTTCAAACATTTCTGCGGTGGTGTCGTGTGAGGCGGGTCGTTACGTTCCCTCAAATATGGTTGAGCGAAGCGATGGCTGGTTCATGCGTCATGCTCGTGAACGGGTGCTGCCAGTGGGAATGGGCATAGTAAAATCAAATAAGTAAGTCGTCTTACTCATTATACGCCCGAACGCGGTTTGTATGTGAGCGCGGCCGTACGTATGCGTCGTCGCATGCACACACTGACACAACTTAAAGGTGATAGCGGTGCGTCAGTCGTGGCTGCATCGTACTTAATACCGCCCGCGCTCAGCCGCTCACGCACGCTCCGCCGTACATGTACACTACCTACTTACCTCCTTTAAATACAAATTCGTGAAGATGACCTCTAGAAAATATTGCAGTGTTTATGGATGTCTAAATAGCAGTTTGTCTGATTCGGAATTGTCTTTCTTCGCATTATGGTCGGTATACATTTTGATTAGTGTTTAGTGCGAGTGGCTCGTTTAGTGTTTAGTGTTTAGCAAAAAACACGTCGGACAGTCTCTGTTTAGTGTTAAGTAATTGTTTTTTGCTAAACACTAAACACTAAACGAGCCACTCGCACTAAACACTAATCAAAATGTATACCGGCCATTACCTAGCGAACAAGAACGGTGAGTACCTATCTAATCTACTACCCTACTATATCATACGTAGGAACGTACATAATTAAATAATGTGTTAGCTATTACATATCTGAAAGTGTTCAGGAAATACCTAGTTCTGCTCCGAATTTCATTGACCAGATACCAATTTGTGGACTATGTATTCTGTGTTTGTGGTTTGATTTAATAGTTCACTAAGTATGCCCCACCGCGAAAAGAAGGGACCAATTACTTAAGTAGAAATTTGTATGAATCAAACTAAATCTTAGGTAGGTATATAAGCAATAAACTTGAGTAGGTACTTAGGCTTTGTACTATTACTTATTCTGTGACTTAGGTAGGTTGTAGTTGTGGTTGTTGTTAAACATTGTAGACAGCTCCTAGTCTATGTACAAAAATAATTAAAATAAAAAAAATATATTATAGATCCCTGATGCTTACCCTACAGGGGAAAATTGTTTTACATAAAGATTGCCTACATATGCATTTTGACGATTGAATAAACTATAAGCGACAGCCCTACCAGTCAGCCAGTGTTTAGGCTATTATCGCTCGCTCACAGCTCGAGTTGGCCCTCCTTATTTGATTTTTCTATGGAATGGGTCTGCTTCTGTCTGCTTGTATTAAGGGCGTCGTATAACTCGTATATAAAAGATCTGTTTTATATTGTCTGTATGTATGGCACTTCTTACTCAAAAAATATAATTCTTAATAGCTTACCTTGTTTTGATTTATTTAATTGCAATATTTTTACTTTGTAGTTTAGTAAAAGACCTATGAAAAGCTTTTGGATATAAATTTTCAATTCGATGCCTTAACATAGGTAGTCTTAGTATGTCATGCTCTCTTTAATCATTTCTGCGGTGGTGTCGTATGAGGCGGGTCGTTACGTTCCCTCAAATATTTGAGGCACGAGGCAGAACAACATTTTGGTCTCGTGTAAAACATAGAACTCGTGTATAAAATTTTCACGTGACTTTCCTGGTAAAAAAGCTTAATTCAGCATTAGAAACTTGTTCACTTAACTCTTTTGGAGTTAGACAACTATCTTCATCGTTGGACGCATTCATTTTTGTAATTTATCACAAAAATAATTCAATCAAACCTATGCTGAATGCTGAAATTTTATTCATAGAGTCAGTAAAGTAGATTCCCGTCCGTCGTTTTGATTACTTTGCGTTGTGTTTTTCTCTTATTCATTAATATTCCGTCTTATTTATTTATTTATAATCATAAAACATATAATTTGTTAATGGGGAGGCGAAGGCAAAGTGAATTACAGATGGCGCTCAGTCCTTGGAACAATTGTCAGTTTGAGCTTATATTGTCTTGACTGTGTATTACGTGATTTTACTTTCTTAGATTGTATTTTTTTCGGTTTTGCGGACAAACAATGTATTCTATGCTAACTTTAGCTCAGATAAAAGAAGAATTACGGAAAAGAAAAGCTAAAACAACAGGCAAGAAAGTTTATAGCAACTTACAAAAAATTGCTAACAAGCATTACATTTCTTTAAATTTCGTGTAATATTTACAAGTAATCTTTTTATTTCAGATTAGAAGCATATGATTTAAATTTTAACAAAGCAACTGAGTGTGAATTTCCGTGTTTATAGTTGCCTGATGATGCCTTCTGTGCAATAGTAATTTCAGGTTTCTGTACTGGAATTTCTGTACCATCCAAAATTACACGAACCGTTTTATCATATTTATTTTATTATTCTAAGTTTCTTGAATGACTCTGGCATATAAAATTCTATTAATTCTCTGTTTGGCCCCAATATTGGGCTTATTCCATATTTGATATACCTATCAAATTCATCCAAGTTATAAATATGTTAGAAACTGCTGAGGTTGAAATATTAAAGAACAAAGCTGTTATAATTCAAATGTTGTTTTATTTTGGCGAAGCTTCATCAAATTTATGAAACATTCCTTTTGATTTATAATGTTTCTCAGGCTCAGCAAAGGAGAAAATCGAGGGAAAAGCATATTTTTTTTGATATTTTTTTGCCTACTATTTTTTTTGTTACTGGGAAATCGATGAACTCCAATATTTTACAAGTTACATGCATAACAATGCGGCATTTTCTCAGTATAAAATTAAAAAGTGCAATACTCCAAGAGATTCCCATATGTTTTGACACTTTCTTTGAGGCGGCCCGGTACCAAAGACCAGACGCCACCTATCGGGATAAAATTGCGCTTTTCCTCCCCATTAATTTCATTAATTTTTCTTATTTCATATTTGTTTCATACATGTGACCTCATTATCTACATACTCTTTATTTCGAATTATCAACCTTCTTTTTTAACAATCCTTATTTAAAACTCCTTGGTATATCCGTGCATTTTATTTTTTTACTTTTTAATCCGTGTATGACACCATAAAGCACTCTATCTATCCTTTTCTCACATATCAATTTTACAAGTGTCATCCTTGTCTATTTGTTTTTTCTTTATTATTTTAAAAGTTGGTGTTAGAAATTAAAAAAAGCACTTTGTCTCACGCTCGCAGCAAAAATCGATTTTGCTGCGAGTTTTTATGCGCCAAAAGCACCCTTTTCGTGCTGGAGAGGTGAAAAATATATTTCACTTTCACTTTCACTTTCCACAAACATACATGAACCCTGAACACATATACACTCTTTTTGCTTTGGGCAGTCGTGTAAAAAAGGAAAATCCTCATTACCACTGGCTCTCCCTCTTACTCATGATCCGCTCTTCGTGACGCGTCGAGTAGTGACGTCATTGCTGACGTCGCGCTTTGACGAGACAGTTTGTCGCCGCCAGAGGTTTATAATTAGGTTCTTCTGTTAGGGGTGTCCACCGCTACTATAAGATTCAGCCATACATTATAGTGAAAAAAAATATAACGAAAAATCAAGAAAGCAATCTAAAAAAACGTGTTAAAATAGCCTTTTCCCGGATTTTAATGACTTCTCTCTAAGGTTCCATTTAGGTCTTATGAAACTTTAGTGTTTTGGCGTAGCTCTCGACGCTTGTTAAAGAAATAAAACACTTTTGTATTTGGCAACCCTACTTCTTTTGTCGACAGACCCTAAGGATTGATAAGTCAGGGAAGACTTCCCAACAAACTGGAGAATGTTCTCAAACAACAATATTTCCAATTTCAAGCTTTTATTCTGTTTTTATAGACCGGATACCTACCTTTTTTATTTACTCGTAGGTTTGAGTCTAAAAAAAAGTTTCAACTTTCTTGGCAAGGTCAATATCTGTCACATAATAGCAGATTTTTATTTGCCAAGTTTGTATTGAAATTACGAATGACGAATAGAACACACCTACTACAACGCGCTTAGTTTTAGCGGAATGTAGCAGTTATCCTTTTTTATCTTGAAAAGCTTTTAGATTTCAATACCAATAATCAATATTTTAAAACATATATTGTGGCAGCCCTACCAGCCCGCGGTGTCGGCGCAACTCAAGGGCCACTCAACCGACAATGAATAGGTAACGAGCACTTGGGCGGGCGGGTATTTTTGTGGCGCCCGCCCTGAAAGATATCCTCGAGGATCCTTGGGTTGACAATATGACCGATGCTGGGAACCAGCTGATTTCGGATATGGTTTTCGATACGATAAAATATAAATAACTTTTTCTAGAAATTCCGATTACATACCTAGTCCTTAGTTTTTTAACTTATTTGATTTCGAATTTACGAGCAAAAATTTACTCTGACTCCAAAAGAATGACTTTTTCCCCAAAATTATGACTTTTTTCCAAAAGTATGTCTTCTTTATATTGAACATTGATATACATTAAGAGATCGATCAAGGAGATAGCAATGAGAGGTTGACCACAAAGGAAATAAAAGCCGCATATATAAGCCGCGGATCGTGCTCAGTGGCGTGCACTCGGAGAGGCCTATGTTCAGCAGTGGACATGATAGGCTGATGATGATGATGATGATACAAACAATTTAAGGGCGAAGATGGAAGCGCATATATAAAGTCACTAAAATCTAATAGGTAACAAAAAACAGATTTAAATTATACAACAGAGCACGCAGTTAGGTTCATCATTTTTAAAAATCCACTTCAAATCTATAACTTTATGAAAAAACATGTAATTTTTACATTGATCATAATCAGATGGTTTTTCATCTCCGTAACAAAATCTGGCTTATTTTTCTTTATTGTCTGTACAAATCAATACGGTCGTTTGTGGTGAACACCACTCGACCGGTGGCGGACGGCGCCGGATCGGGGGCAAGTGCCGTGCCGTGCGCCGTCAGCGGTGCCTCGAGGACTTGGTGCTGGCTGGACATCAATAGAGATTTAGGGTTCATAGGTTCAATAAATACAGTGGCTCCGTGAGCTGTAGACCTCGCGATAAAAAGTGTCTCAAATTGTACAAAAATAAAATGTTGCCATGAGGTTTTCAAAGCACACAGTACCTACGAGCTGTTTATTATTTGCAGCAGCTAGATGGTGCTTCTAATTTAGATCATCTTTCGAAATGGGTGAACTTTTTTTAGATATATTAGGAAAAACTGGCTCGACTAAGCAATTCTAGATAATTATCTAACCTGCTCACAAAATTTCACCAGAATCGCTGTAGAGGAGAACAAACAGCCGGAAAGCCGGACTGAATTTTTTTTGACATATCTCCGTCATTTTAATAAGTATATTTTTGAATTTTTGAACCTGCTTACAAAATTCTACGAGAATCGGTTGAGAAATGCGACCTGTAGAGGAGAACAGACTGAGCTGGAAAGCCGGACTGAAATCTGGTTTTTAACATATCTCCGCTATTTTGAAAAATTTAAAAAAACTGGCTAGACAAAAAAAATATATCGTTTTAAACCTGCTCACAAAATTTCACCGGGATGGGTTCAGAAATGCGACCTGTAGAGGAGAACAGGCAGAGCTGGAAAGTTGGACTGAAATCTGTTTTTTTTTAACATATCTCCGCCATTAAGAAAAACTCAAAAATTTTGGTTGAGAAATGCGACCTGTAGGTGGGAACAGACAGCCAGACATACGAAAGAATTTTTGCCCAAGCTGAAGCAGAGAGGCTTCGCTCGTACTTCGTGCTTGCTCGGTCAAAAATAAAATGTAAAATTTCCTCAGGTGAGTCGTAGATGCTACAAAAATCGTAGTCCGTAGAAAGTTCGTAGCACGTTGTCTGTCCGTAGCAATCGCACGGGGTTTGACTGACTTTTTTATGCAACATTTAATCGGTTGAATGACTTTTTTATGAAATGACAATAAGCGTCACTTAACATCAGGTGAGGTGAAGGTGGAAGCGCACTACACCCGGAATCCTCATCACTGAGGAGCTGGCTATCTTACCTCTAATTGCTGTCGGAACACAACAATTTTTAAATTGTTGTTATGACCTCAAGCTAAAAAAAAGGTGGTAGCTAACCAGGCGGACTTCAAATAAGCCCTACCACCAACCAAACCGAGTACAAACTGTACCCCCCCCCCTCTTATGGGAATCGAACCCGGGATCCCTGCGTAATTGCGCAATGGGGCCCCCTGCTTGATTGATTTCCGTTTCGCACGTCGAAGATGGTTGTCACTACGAAAACCGTAGTCCGTAGCACATTGTCGGTCCGTAGTACAGAATACGGACCGCCCAAGCGGACCGCCCACCGGCGCCGTTACATAGGTACATACTTGGTTCCGTAACTAATGTACGGGGTTTGACCACGAAAAGTGCTGAAATGTATAAAATGTAAAAATCCAAAACTTTTAATAAAATCGCTTTAATGTCTGTTAAATGTTTTATTTCAATAAAGTATTAATGCCTTTACTACTTAACTTTACCAAGAGAACATTTTGTATTAATCGGATTAGTATACCTACCTGCTACCTAAGAAAGTTGTTCATCATCATTATCATTGTCAGCTGCTTGAGAGCCACTGCTAGACAATGGACTTCCCCAAAGAACACCAAGACGATCAATGCCTCATCCAGAAGAAGTTCTTGTTAGGTTTTTTTTGCTTTTGTTGATCTTATTGAAATGTGAACTTATGTTTCTCAAGGGTTTATATTTCGCTTTTATTAGGTGGTGGTATTTTTTATGATGACCTACAACAAACGATTTTTGACAGAGTTTTGAAAAATATCGTCATAAAAAAGATATTTCACAACTAGATTTTTCAATACCTCTCTTTCCCAGACGACAAACCGCTGCAAGCGTTGATTGACCAGCTACCGCTATATTATCTGGCAGCTCGACAGACACATAAGCTGATGAAATACTCCCCAATGTAGGCTAAGTGGTGTAGGGTCAGCGAATACATCGCGATCGCTCGAGGACCTAATGGCGACCGGCTTTATAAATAGAAAACCCTCGCGAATAACATAGGTATCAAATAAAATATGTTGCTACCAATTAGAACATTCGATGGTAGGTATTTCGTTAGTACTTATACCTTCGATCAAGCATATTTCGAGGTGCCATTTTTGCGTGCTGTTTTAGTTCGTGAAGCGTTATCTAGCTAGGATATTCTTAATCGAAGTTTTACCCGCTTGGTTCCCGTTCCCGTGGGAATATCAGGATAAAAAGTATTCTATGTTTTAATCCAGTCTATTTACTATCTGTGTGCCAAATTTCAACCAAATCCGTCCAGTAGTTTTTGCGTGATTGAGGAACAAACATCCAAACATCTAAACATCCAAACATCCAAACCCACAAACTTTCACATTTAGGCTGGCCCCAGACCTACCGGTTCCGTTTCTTTGCTTTGCTGTGCTACCTTGCTTGAAAGACCGCCGGCCAACCAGGGTAATTTTCAATCTATCGCATTTTGGGACTAGACCAAATTGGCAAGATAGCCATTAGCTTGGTTTTATCAAATGTCATCGCCTGGATTGCGAAGTAGGAAGCTTTTAGGAGATATGCCACCCTGAACATGGACTCCGATCGTTAAAAATAACTCGATCGCTTATTTATACAAGATGTTTGGTAAAGCCTTATAAAACTGAATATGGTAGATAGGGACCATAATAAAACTGAACAACTTTTACTATGGGACCAAATCTGAAATCGCGAAAAAATATGAACTGTTTCATACATTTTGATAATTTCGTTATTAATTTATTGTATAAAACAGCAGTTTTTTTTTAAAACGAAAACTAAAACTTCTCATCGCACCCCAGACGACGATATTTGATAACACCAAACTAATGGCTATCTTGCCAATGTGGTCAGGTCAAAATATGCGATAGATTGAAAATGAGCCTCTTGGCCGGCGGTCCATGGTAGAACAGCAAAGCAAAGAAATGAAACCGGTAGGTCTGGGGCCAGCCTTATAATATTAGTAGGATAATCATCATGACATCGCCATCGTTTCTTTACTAGGTACTCTAGCTTGCCTACGTAATCATAGTCAGTGAACACTAAATATTTTCAATCCTACTAATATAATAAATGTGAAAGTTTGTGGGTTTGGATGTTTAGATGTTTGGATGTTTGTTCCTCAATCACGCAAAATTGAAATTTGGCACACAGATAGTAGATGGGTGCTTCTTCGAGTAAGGCATTCTTTGGTGATTTTCGTGGCAATTTTCAAATCCAATTTTTATTTTAATTTAATATCAGAATCTTAAAATATACGTAAAAGTAATTTTTGTCATAGAAGAGGCACCTCAGAGAGCGATATACTTACCGAGATAACCGAAATTCAAAAAATGGAGCCCACGCAAATCACAAAATACCCCCACTAAAGTGAAAAAATGTAATTTAACTTTCTCAAATGAGTAACTTTATGTTACTTCATATTGGAAAATGTTATTGTGTTATTATAAAGAAAAAAATAGGTAGAGTACTAAGGCAGAAATCGTATTTTTTTCAGAATCAGTCCAAAAATATTTATTACTAGCTTTTGCCCGCGACTTCGTCCGCGTGGATATTCGAGATAATCCAATGGGAACATTATTCAATGTTTTAGTTTCATCAAAATCTGATCAGCCATTTTAACGTGATTAGGCGGGTCCCCACCAAGCGCGTGAATCCGCTTTTTTCTCTTACAATTTCATCCCTATTATAACCCCTACAGACTTACATACAAACTTGCATCCCCTAGTTTAACTCTTTAAACCATTATTTCGCAATAAAAGGTAGCCTATGTCCTTTCTCGAGCTCTGCTCTACATCTGTACCAAATTTCATCCAAATCAGTTTAGTAGTTAAGGTGTGAAGGCGTAACAGACAGACAGACAGACAGAGTACCTTTTGCATTTATAATATTAAGTATGGATTAAGCATGGATTTTGTGTTTTTGATTTTGAATTTCGTTCTGTCAAATTTAAACAATGGTAGTCGATTAAACAACATAATCTCGTAGTGTAAACGTATGTAAGTGGGTACCTAATAAATACGATAGTGGCATAACTTTTGTAGTCTCTATATTCTGTGGTACAATCAAACTTTCATCCCCTATTTCAACCCCTCCAACCCTCATTTCGCAATTAAAGGTAGCCTATGTCCCTTCTCGAGCTCTACTCTACCTCTGTACCAACTTTCATCCAAATCGGTTCAGTAGTTTAGGCGTGAAGGCGTAACAGACAGACAGACAGACAGAGTTACTTTCGCATTTATAATATTAGTAAGTATGGATCAAGCATGGATTTTGTGTTTTTGATTTTGAATTTCGTTCTGTCAAATTTAACTCATGGTAGTCGATTAAACAACATAATCTCGTAGTGTAAACGTATGTAAGTGAGTACCTAATAAATACGATAGTGGCATAACTTCTGTAGTCTCTATATTCTGTGGTACAATCAAACTTTCATCCCCTATTTCAACCCCTCCAACCCTTATTTCGCAATTAAAGGTAGCCTATGTCCTTTCTCGAGCTCTACTCTACCTCTGTACCAAATTTCATCCAAATCGGTTCAGTAGTTTAGGCGTGAAGGCGTAACAGACAGACAGACAGACAGAGTTACTTTCGCATTTATAATATTAGTATGGATTAAGCATGGATTTTGTGTTTTTGATTTTGAATTTCGTTCTGTCAAATTTAAACAATGGTAGTCGATTAAACAACATAATCTCGTAGTGTAAACGTATGTAAGTGGGTACCTAATAAATACGATAGTGGCATAACTTTTGTAGTCTCTATATTCTGTGGTACAATCAAACTTTCATCCCCTATTTCAACCCCTCCAACCCTCATTTCGCAATTAAAGGTAGCCTATGTCCCTTCTCGAGCTCTACTCTACCTCTGTACCAACTTTCATCCAAATCGGTTCAGTAGTTTAGGCGTGAAGGCGTAACAGACAGACAGACAGACAGAGTTACTTTCGCATTTATAATATTAGTATGGATCAAGCATGGATTTTGTGTTTTTGATTTTGAATTTCGTTCTGTCAAATTTAACTCATGGTAGTCGATTAAACAACATAATCTCGTAGTGTAAACGTATGTAAGTGGGTACCTAATAAATACGATAGTGGCATAACTTCTGTAGTCTCTATATTCTGTGGTACAATCAAACTTTCATCCCCTATTTCAACCCCTCCAACCCTTATTTCGCAATTAAAGGTAGCCTATGTCCTTTCTCGAGCTCTACTCTACCTCTGTACCAAATTTCATCCAAATCGGTTCGGTAGTTTAGGCGTGAAGGCGTAACAGACAGACCGACAGACAGAGTTACTTTCGCATTTATAAAATTAGTATGGATTAAGCATGGATTTTGTGTTTTTGATTTTGAATTTCGTTCTGTCAAATTTAAACAATGGTAGTCGATTAAACAACATAATCTCGTAGTGTAAACGTATGTAAGTGGGTACCTAATAAATACGATAGTGGCATAACTTTTGTAGTCTCTATATTCTGTGGTACAATCAAACTTTCATCCCCTATTTCAACCCCTCCAACCCTCATTTCGCAATTAAAGGTAGCCTATGTCCCTTCTCGAGCTCTACTCTACCTCTGTACCAACTTTCATCCAAATCGGTTCAGTAGTTTAGGCGTGAAGGCGTAACAGACAGACAGACAGACAGAGTTACTTTCGCATTTATAATATTAGTAAGTAAGTAAGTATGGATCAAGCATGGATTTTGTGTTTTTGATTTTGAATTTCGTTCTGTCAAATTTAACTCATGGTAGTCGATTAAACAACATAATCTCGTAGTGTAAACGTATGTAAGTGGGTACCTAATAAATACGATAGTGGCATAACTTCTGTAGTCTCTATATTCTGTGGTACAATCAAACTTTCATCCCCTATTTCAACCCCTCCAACCCTTATTTCGCAATTAAAGGTAGCCTATGTCCTTTCTCGAGCTCTACTCTACCTCTGTACCAAATTTCATCCAAATCGGTTCGGTAGTTTAGGCGTGAAGGCGTAACAGACAGACCGACAGACAGAGTTACTTTCGCATTTATAAAATTAGTATGGATTAAGCATGGATTTTGTGTTTTTGATTTTGAATTTCGTTCTGTCAAATTTAAACAATGGTAGTCGATTAAACAACATAATCTCGTAGTGTAAACGTATGTAAGTGGGTACCTAATAAATACGATAGTGGCATAACTTTTGTAGTCTCTATATTCTGTGGTACAATCAAACTTTCATCCCCTATTTCAACCCCTCCAACCCTCATTTCGCAATTAAAGGTAGCCTATGTCCCTTCTCGAGCTCTACTCTACCTCTGTACCAACTTTCATCCAAATCGGTTCAGTAGTTTAGGCGTGAAGGCGTAACAGACAGACAGACAGACAGAGTTACTTTCGCATTTATAATATTAGTAAGTAAGTAAGTATGGATCAAGCATGGATTTTGTGTTTTTGATTTTGAATTTCGTTCTGTCAAATTTAACTCATGGTAGTCGATTAAACAACATAATCTCGTAGTGTAAACGTATGTAAGTGGGTACCTAATAAATACGATAGTGGCATAACTTCTGTAGTCTCTATATTCTGTGGTACAATCAAACTTTCATCCCCTATTTCAACCCCTCCAACCCTTAATTCCCAATTAAAGGTAGCCTATGTCCTTTCTCGAGCTCTACTCTACCTCTGTACCAAATTTCATCCAAATCGGTTCAGTAGTTTAGGCGTGAAGGCGTAACAGACAGACAGACAGACAGAGTTACTTTCGCATTTATAATATTAGTATGGATTAAGCATGGATTTTGTATTTTTGATTTTGAATTTCGTTCTGTCAAATTTAACTCATGGTAGTCGATTAAACAACATAATCTCGTAGTGTAAACGTATGTAAGTGAGTACCTAATAAATACGATAGTGGCATAACTTCTGTAGTCTCTATATTCTGTGGTACAATCAAACTTTCATCCCCTATTTCAACCCCTCCAACCCTTATTTCGCAATTAAAGGTAGCCTATGTCCTTTCTCGAGCTCAACTCTACCTCTGTACCAAATTTTATCCAAATCGGTTCAGTAGTTTAGGCGTGAAGGCGTAACAGACAGACAGACAGACAGAGTTACTTTCGCATTTATAATATTAGTATGGATTACTGATAAAGTCAGAAACCTATTGAATGTGACATTTGTGTTTGATTTAAACGAATTTGCATTTATTAAATAAATACAATAAATCAAATCCATAAACTAGTACAAAACTCAAAGTAATTTCATTTGCATGGTCAAAAATTGATTTGCGTGGGTCAAAAATACCACGTATTCCACGCAAATCACGACCACGTAAATCAAAATAAATCCTTTATGCTAAAAATATACAAAAACCTTTTAAGCAAATAAACTGTGTTTTGAATATAAGTTACGTTACCTTATATTGTTCACTACAATATTTTTTTAAATGAATAAATTCACAGAGACCGGAGAAAATTAGACCACGCAAATCAAAGTTTTGAGAAACCAAATCCACGCAACGAGGTTCTTACCTCCATTTTTCGAAAACTCGACCACCGTCACACAAGCAACTCTGCCTGGCCGCCGGAACACGACTAGTTGTAACTTGAATTAGGATGACACAACACAGGGCCGCGAATTAAGAGATGTGTTAGTGAATTTATAACGGTCCACGCAAATCAGCAACTACCAGAAGACAGTTACATTTTAATTTTTTTTAGGAAATGTAGTTCTTTTAGAAGTATAGTCTAATTTTTCATAGCATTGTAAACTTTTTAGGACTTAATGGTTTTTTTTTTGGTAAGCATGTAGCGTTTAGTTTAAATTATATAATTTAGGAAGTGACCAGATCGGGGCTTGGGACACTCCACGAAAATCAAAGAATTGGGGTATTTTATTTTTTTAATGATATTAATTAAAGAGATAATTGAATAATAATCAGTAACCCAGTTAGAAGAAGTTATGAAGTTTGCGCAAAAAAAAATATGGCTAGCTGACTTTACGATTTCCATTATTTTTAGGCAATGCCGCTTGAAAAACGTGTCCAAAAAAAATGGCCCAGATAGCCTAGATTAAAATATAAAATACTTTTTATCCCGATATTCCCACGGGAACGGGAACCACGCGGGTGAAACCGCGGGCGGCCGCTAGTAATCTATACTTACATTACAGCAATTATTTGGTACTTTATTACACTAGTAATTACCACTAGTACCTAATTCTGGGCTAAATAAACCCCAGATTACTAGTGCCCCGCTTGGTGCGGGGCAGAGTATATAATTCTGTGGCAGGGCACTAGGTAGTAATCTGGGGTTTATTTACCTTTATAAATCTAGCTTACAATCACTGCATATAATTTCTACCGAATTAAAAAACTGCCTCGAAATTAGAAAAATTATAGGTAGACTAAGTATTAACAATGTTTTTTATCAAGTAGGTACTTAAAACTCAAATCAGGGAGCGTGATTCTCGTGCGCGTGACATAGTGAAATTCGAGATATCTCTAAAAAGTAAAGAAATCGTAGAGATTGCAAAGACTTTCGACTTGTAATGTCGAAACTCGACAATCGCTGAGAATAAGTTTTTTGGCTGCAATAGAGATTTAAAATTCTAATAGAGATTTGTGATAAGAGACAATCTGGAATTCGAGAAATGTCGCAGTGCGTGAGAATCGGCCCCCCGAGCTTTCATAAAAAGCAGTAGAGATTTCATAAAAATCAGCAAAAAGTGTGTCAAAGGTTCTCACCGACTTTAATTGGAAAGTGAAGTCAGAAGGATTTATCGATGATGCAATACGCTTCATTTCAAATAGGAGCAAAAAAATATTCAAATCCTATTTGAATTCGAGGGGAAATCTCTCAGTGTAACATTCTCGTGAACAAAATAGAGCTATTGCAATCAACTAGGCGTTTGAATTCAAATCGCAAATGAATGAAAATGATTATTGTATGAAGCGTGTCATTTTACATCACTCCCATATTTTCCCACCTTCCAATGTTTGATACCTACTAAAATATATAGTTAGCCCTTTTCTTCTTATCAACTTGGGTACTGAAGAGATATGGGCAGTGGCGGATTTACAGTCTTGGCTGCCCTAGGCCGAATAGTACCAGCCGCCCCTTTCCTGTAAAATGTAAAAGCCTGTAAAATGCGGCAGAAGCCTTTCATCAGTCCTATCATCAGTCTATTTTTCGCCTCGCTTGGCCGCCCCTAATATTTGGGCGCTCTAGGCCCGGGCCTACTTGGCCTTAGGGTAAATCCGCCACTGGATATGGGGAAAAAACTGGACGATACTAATTACGTGGATTTAATTACAGATTGTTCTCAGTTTCACTAAGATTGTAAACTGTACTTTTTGTCTAATTCTAGTGTCCCACACGACGGACGACCTGATCTTCCAGTGGGACCCGGACGTACCCCTGGTGGTGGACGAGAACATCGAGCTGCCGCAGCTGGAGCTGGTGCAGAACAGGACGGCTGACTGCACGCAGGTCTACTCCACAGGTATCACATTTATATACTTCATCATCACCATAATAGCTGACCGGTTTCCAAGCCCTGCGTGCAGCTGCACTGCACGACACTGCTGCTGGGTACCTATCGGGGGTCTCATTCTGCAATTACACTTTTATGTTAGCCTACTGCTCGCGGCTGACTGACTCAGTGGTAGTACCTACCTCATCATCATCATCATATCAGCCGCACGACACCCACTGCTGGGAATAGGCCTCCCCCAAGGATTTCCACGACGATCGGTCCTGCGCTTCCCACATCCAGTGGCTTCCGGCAACCTTCACCAGATCGTCGGTCCACCTTGTCGGGGGCCTACCCACGGAGCGCCGTACGGTGCGCGGTCGTACCTACCTACTTAATATCTATTCTGTGATTCAGTGGAGCCAGCGCATGACGGATGTCATGTGTCGATTGAGACAGAACTAGGCGACAGAAAGAAAAGCGCTTTGGAGGTGCTTAAATAATAATAGCACGCAGCGCTGTCCAATTTGAATTGTATTTATTGCCGCGCATCTAGAATAGCGCCGATGGGCTCCCAACAAGCAAAGTAATCCTATAAAGATTGATTATAAGTCTGCTTCTGATAATAACGTTCTTATAAAGAGCTCTATCTATTGTTGTACACTCTTTTATACTTATAATGTCATTTGACAAGTCGTAAAATACTCAAGGGCATCAGTTTTTATATATCAGTCTTATAGTTCTCTACGAGACTAACTTATAAAGCATTTATAGGACACTTTTACTAGTAATAGCATTTCACGAGCGTAATTATTTTTAAGACCTTTTGCTTTTATACCTCAGTCTTATAGTTAGCTGCAAGAGTATTATATAGGACAAGTCTCGTATAATTGTTTGTAGTAAGACTATATAGTCCTGAATAATATTTTGATCCCATAGTAGCATCACGTAGCATATTCTAAGTATAACAAGATTTTTAAGATATTTCTCTAAGATTACTATAAGTTTGCGCCGTTATAGTCTTGCTCGAGACTCTTTTAAATCTTATTATACTCAATAGGAGCGCTATGAGATTAAAAAAGCTTACAAGCCACTAGGCCAAACACTTTATTAGTAAACTCAACCATTTCGTTGATTTCTCCGTCATCTTGCGAAAATAAGAAACTGGAATCCCACTAGGGTTGCCAACTTTTTTTTGCATCAAATATATATTAATTTTAAGATTATTACGTGTAAAAATATAGTAGATAGCGAAAAAGTCCAAAAAATATAGTAGATTGCAGTTTTGTACGGAGGATTTTAAAGATTTGCATTTTTCATACTTACTAACATTTTCATAATTTATAATTCACAATTCATAATAACCAAAAATCCCACACCCATTGCAGCTTTCCAATAACTCAAAATGTATATTTTCTAACTAAGGCCATTTCATATTTTTTTAATAAATTTAATGAATATTTTGTCAGAAAACAAGCGACGTAAAAAATTCAACCAGCTTAGTTTAATGAATCCTAAAAAAGAAAACAAAAACATTAGTGTAAACAGATTTCGGGAACCCTAATTTGTTTCAAAATGGAGACGAGTTATCTGTACTTACTAAAACTGCTACAAACACTAATTTACCTACGATGGGTAAAAAAAATAAAATAAAATAAAATAAAATAAAATAAATGCAGAGCAATTTTAAAACATGGCGAATATTCATTAAAATTGATGAAATATTTTTTTTACAACATTACTATACGTGCTCATTTTCGAGGGGCATTGGTGAAACTAACCAAGTTACGGTACATATTTACAGTAAAAATGAGTTCCCCAGCTTCCCGATCACATACCTACTTAATTACAAATACTAATTACAATTTATTATTACTTCTGTATTAAGAGAAAGTGTATTATGTAGATGTTTTAACTTTAACCACAAAACAACTCGGAACAATTAACTGACGAAACAACAAGACAGATAACCTTTATCTGTTTAAAAAACTTACTTATAACTAATAACTAAGTACATTATTAGTGCATTATAAACAAGATTGTTTTAGTAATATACTTGTGTAATATATTAATAAGAGAATTTGTGCTTGTAATTGTGTAGTCTCAGATTATTATAGAAGCAATTGCGATTCCTCAAGTATTTTATAGGGTTTAGTAGCATTCATTAAGTTGGTTATAAGATTATTATAGAAATAATCGCTCCTATAACTGGGCCCTAATCCTGGGTGTGTAGCATACTACAAGTTTCTTATAAGAGAGTTTAGAAGTAGTCTTGAAGATAGCTTTTTGCTAGTTGGGCTTCTATAATATATTTTGTGGTATAGGCTTCTCCCAAAGATCGCCACCACGATCGGTCTTGCTTGGCCCGCATCCAGCGGCTTCCCGCGACACTCTCACGTCGCCGTCGGTCCAACGTATCGAGGGCCCACAGAGCGTTGTCTGTCGTCTGCAATAAAGAGATTTGTCACTACATTTGAATATTGCTTGGCAAAACATATTAACTTAAATTACTGAGACGAGCCGGAAACATTAACGCAATGCTGGCTGGCCCTAATTTGTAGATGACTGTTCGAGAGACTCGACAGCCGTATTACATAAAAAAATCGCGATAATCGGACGCAATTCGTCATTCATTTTATTTGAAATTGAACCTTATTCGATAGTTGAAAGTTGTTCAGTTTGATGGTCCCAAGAAACGGTTTCCCCTGAGTGCAGCGAAAATTTTACTATGTCTATGGTTTCCCCATTTTTGATTCATTCATTATTTTATTTTTATTTTATAATATTTGGGGGGCTTACAGCTAACGTTACAGAGTAGATACTTAAATAAAATATAAGAAGCCAATTACAAGCCTCCACAGATAACAGTGAATATAGCTAATTATGCGCTAACTTCGTGATTAAACAGCTGATTGCAATCTACAATATTAAAAGAAAATTAAAATTAAATTTGTAATGAACTAAAAACTCTATTAACAGCTGACAGACTATCACAGAATAGGTCTAGAGCAGAGATGTCCCGCTTATTAATGCTATTAAACAAATTACTAGAACGAATATAATAAACATTTTTGTGGTGTACAGTATGGACGAATGGACGAATGGATGGATGGACGAATGGATTGATGGATGATTAACAACCTGTTTAACTGATTTGATATCTCAAATATATTTAAAACACCTGAAAAATCCTTGTAGGTTTGACTGTAGGTACAATGTTTGTTTCAGGCAACTTCACTTGCCTGGAGGTGATCTTCAAGCTGAAGCGGCGACTCGGGTACCACCTGTTCAACACATACATACCGACGTGTCTCATCGTCATTATGTCAGTGAGTTCCATTTCTATCTTATCTAAGATACCATTATTTCATAAGGCACAAAATAGAGAGAGGACAGATGCACAGAATTTTAATTACCAAACATGATCGATCACTAATGGCAGGATAATTTTGCTGATTCATAAATCGTCCACCAGTCGTCGCACTACCGCTAACTTGGCGCTAGGCTACCTAGATGTAGACCTGTCATTTTGGTGTTTGCAATAAATTTTTGGATGTTGGATTGGTTGGAAGCGATTTTTCGGAAACATACCTACATTTTTCTTCCAACACATTTTGGTTTTCTTCAATCTTTAATTCGTTTACTGTCTGACATCCATAATAATTATTTATTGGTATCAACTATTTTTGGGTATAATTTAAAATAAATGGGAAAATTGGGGGTAAATGCCCGTACAAAGGTCTCCACGTCCCGTCATTCAGATAGTTTTCGAAATCGCCTATACTGCTTTGCTCTTCCAAAACTTCACCTATTTTATTTTATTAATATAAAATTTCACTGAAATCATCAGAAATAACAAAATTAACTTACATATAATAATTTTCTTTCATCATTCAGTTGTTTAGTGCAAACTGCGAATTTTGGTCATGCTCTAATAAACATGATTCACTAGCCGTCTGTAGACAGACACTAAATTGAAGACTAAACTTAGAAAGTATAACAAAAACACTTAAGGTTAGTGAATGTGAACGAATTGGAATGAAATAAAATTAGTAACCTGCACAATAGCCTAATTTACGATTTACTACTTTTAACTAACCATGAACCTGAAATGAAGGCACAAAAAGCTACAATAGCAATTTCTGAGCGTATTTAGGACTAATTGAATGGTACAGATGTCGCGATACGCGATCAGACTTTTTAATGGTCACCAGCACAGTTTATTAATCTGTCTGACAAGTTCATAAGACTGGTAGTCTACCTACCTGGGTAATATAATATAGGGGCTGTTGCATTGGCTCTGCAATGCAAATTTTTGCGATACTACTAATAGGTACCTACTTATTAGTGTAAATATTAACGCCTGTAGCACACCTCCCCGCCGCGAAACACCGCAGTAGGTTCCGCTTCCGCCATTACTTCAGGTTCAGTAGAGTAGAGTAGAGTTCGTCATCATAACTGTCGTTGATAACTTCGCTGGTATTGTTTTTGTGCGTTACAGGCGTACAAGGCCTGACTCACATTATTCCAGTATCAAACCACAAAATCCAGTCCAGCGATCGGATCCACTGGAATATGAACCGGCCTTGACTCTCAATATATGTGGCAGTGGGTGTCGTTCTGGATCAAGCCGGACGCGGCGCCGGCGCGCGTGACGCTGGGCGTGACGTCGCTGCTGACGCTGTCCACGCAGCACGCCAAGTCGCAGGCGCAGCTGCCGCCCGTCTCCTACCTCAAGGCGGTGGACGCCTTCATGTCCGTGTGCACTGTGTGAGTACACTACACCAGCGTCACGCGGCGCCGGCGCGCGTGACGCTGGGCGTGACGTCGCTGCTGACGCTGTCCACGCAGCACGCCAAGTCGCAGGCGCAGCTGCCGCCCGTCTCCTACCTCAAGGCGGTGGACGCCTTCATGTCCGTGTGCACTGTGTGAGTACACTACACCAGCGTCACGCGGCGCCGGCGCGCGTGACGCTGGGCGTGACGTCGCTGCTGACGCTGTCCACGCAGCACGCCAAGTCGCAGGCGCAGCTGCCGCCCGTCTCCTACCTCAAGGCGGTGGACGCCTTCATGTCCGTGTGCACTGTGTGAGTACACTACACCAGCGTCACGCGGCGCCGGCGCGCGTGACGCTGGGCGTGACGTTGCTGCTGACGCTGTCCACGCAGCACGCCAAGTCGCAGGCGCAGCTGCCGCCCGTCTCCTACCTCAAGGCGGTGGACGCCTTCATGTCCGTGTGCACCGTGTGAGTACACTACACCAGCGTCACGCGGCGCCGGCGCGCGTGACGCTGGGCGTGACGTCGCTGCTGACGCTGTCCACGCAGCACGCCAAGTCGCAGGCGCAGCTGCCGCCCGTCTCCTACCTCAAGGCGGTGCACGCCTTCATGTCCGTGTGCACTGTGTGAGTACACTACACCAGCGTCACGCGGCGCCGGTGCGCGTGACGCTGGGTGTGACGTCGCTGCTGACGCTGTCCACGCCACAGGCGCAGCTGCCGCCTGTCTCCTACCTCAAGGCGGTGGACGCCTAAAGTCTAATTCTTCTTGTCAGCTTAAACAGTCTCGAATGGGCGGTAGGAAATATGGACAATTCAAATGCACTTAATTTTTAAGTTTATTTGAATAAAGATTTGTAAGAAATCTGGAGAAATGACACCTAATAAAAATATACAATTTTAAGCTGCTACCTATTCCCAGTAAATTCAGATTGTTTTTTTTTCTGTTAGATAAACTTATTCTATGTCTATTTTCAGCTTCGTCTTCATGGCACTAATGGAATATTGCCTCGTAAACATAGTCCTTGGAGATGGCGCAGGAAAACCCAAGGTAAGTAATATTATTCTTATGAAAAAAATAATGGTAGTATTTTAAAAACAAAACTGTTATTTTTTTTAAGAAAAAGCCGTTGTCGTTTGTCTTTCTTGCTTTTGTTTTGCTCGCAAAACTTAGGCATATTTGGTTTATATCTGGTGTAATTTTGATTTAGTTAATCCTCTGCTTTCTCATTTCTCTACTATTCTTTACACTCCTTTGCTTCTAAAAATCAAATGAAATCAACTTCTGTAACTGTACCTTTCTCATTTGGTTTTCTTTAGTTTTTCTTGTTACCCATGTTAAACGCTGACGATTATTACTTCTAATTGACATTTGACGACCTGCGTGGTCGAGTGGTTTGTACACTGGTTTTCAAGGTGAAGCAATCTCTGAGGTTCCAGGTTCGAACCCCGGCTGTGTCAATTTAGCGTTGTCTGGCAGGTGTCATATTCCCATCACTGGTTAAACTCTTTGGCATTTTGCTTAGTGACTCAGTAATGGGTATATGACATCTGTCAGAAACTCTACGAAACGATCACCCACAGTGAAGTTGCATGTTAGAGAATACCACCCCAGCCCCCATATTACAACCTCTTAAAACCTGTCAGTTTTCTGAATGGCTATCATTGCGTCTCTTTTATTTGCTATACACTGAAAAAGAGATGTAACTATAGCAATTCTTAAACCTGGCAAGTGAAAGTGAAAGTGAAAGTGAAATATATTTTATTTAAATAAGCTCACATAATAAGCATTTTTAAATCGTCAATTCTTTTACCCTACCACCCATTATGACGTCTTTCAAGTTTTAAGAGGTTGTTGTATCCCCCTGACAGGGTTATCAAATCTAATAATGAGATTTCCTGACTTTGTACCTGACTTTTCATCAAATTTCCAAATGACATTTTGTACACCTACATCTATATTCTTCATTTAGCTGACGTTTGATATTTTTTTCACACCAAAATTACTAACAAAGTATGTGTTTTCATTTAGTAGGTACTTACACTTTTTAAGATTTCAAAAATCCCTGACAACTACAGTTTTTCCCTATTTTCCTAACAGATGTCTTAAATTCCTAACATATTGTCAGGAAAATTCCTGTCATCTGGTAAGCCTACCCCTGAGCAATGTTTGTAATGTTTGTATTATCATTTGTGGTGGCCAGGACGCAGCGGAGGCAGCAAAGGCGCGCATGCGAGCCATCAACATTGACCGGTTCTCGCGCGTGTTCTTCCCGCTGCTGTTCTCCGTGCTCAACGCCACTTACTGGATCCAGTTCGCACAGTACATCTGACTGGACTTAAGTTAGACCTAAGGAGTCTAACATAACATAATTCCATTTTACTTTCTTTATTCTTGTCAAGTTTTCATGTTTTCTTTCTTACTTCTATACTTCGTTACTCATCGTTTCCAGTTTGATGTTACTTTCTATTGATTTTCGCTGACTAGATTTAGACTTAACTTAAGAAGTCTATTATAGCATAATTCCCTTTGTAGAAACCTTTCTTTCTTTATTCTTGTCCAATTTTATGTTTTCCTTTTTTACTTCTAAACTTTGTTACTCATTGTTTAATGTTACTTTCTATTGATTTTTGTATCCTATTTGTTTTTGTTCGTCTTCCTACTTCTTTTCTCCATTCTAAATGCCACCTACTGGATCCAGTTCACACAGTACATCTGACTGGATTTAGACTAGCCCCAAGAAGTCTAAAATAGCATTTTCCCTGTCTCAGACAGTTTAAGGGAAAAATGCTCATCATGGAGAATACTCCAATAAGATTTAATGTTTGTCATTTCGCTCATTATTCTTGTATTATACCAGATGTAGATCTGAAGAAGGTAGTAGTACCTTCATCATTTTCAGTTTGTATTTCTTACACCTGATTTTTATTATTTAAACAAATTTTTTATTACCTACCTGGTTCTGTTCTGACTTGACTTGGACTGGAAGTTTTCGGTTTATCAGTTTCTTTTATTCAACTTTTAATTTCTGATCATTTTCTTCCTTTTGATTAGGTGCACCACCAGCATGAAACTGCTTTTAATGTGAAGTAAATTCTTTACTGCGTTTTTGCTAAATATTTGATCATCAAGTAATTTTTGCTAAGTGAAATTCGTAATTGCTATACTTTCGAGGAATAAGTGCTTCGGGAATTTCGCTTTTAGGTATTTTGCGTTTTAGACGTCGTGCGATGTGTTTGTCTACTAGAAAGTTAGTTGTTTTAGGTCTGTGGGTAATACCTAACACAACCCCCCAGCATGACGAGCTAGAGAGGGGTTATGTAAATATATGTCAAAATGACAATTTTATTCCTGATGTATGTAGAAAAAACATCGTTTATATAAAAAATCGGGTTCTTTATGTCGAATAACTCTGAAAAGAAGTAGTTAAACTACTTATTTAAGAACGTAGTAATTAATAATTATTAATTACTTACTTTAAATAATTAATAATTATTGATTACCTTAAATTATAATTTAAGGTATGCACTGTAGTTTAAAAAAGGAATTTAATCTAAAACTATATTCTATAATCTAATTAAAAGCGTAAAGGAACAATAATTTAAGTACCTGTTTAAAAAAATCCAAATAATTGTTAGGTACCTAATATCCTTTTCCAATGTTCCTAATTTTTAAGTAAATCTAAGATTAAGAATTTATTATCATAACCATCATCTACCTATGTAATTAAATTCTTGTTTAATCATTTTAGGTAATAGGGAATATGCATAAGTCACCGATTTTCCTAAAATTGAGCTTGATCGCTGCGGACACTTGTAAAAACATGATGGAATAGAAAGAAAAATAAAAAAAAAGATTATTTTCGTTTTATCACACGATGAAATCAGGGGAAAATAACGTTTTTTTTTTCGTTTTTGGATATAATGCACTTTACAGTCAGATAGAATATCGAAGAAGAAAAAATATTTTGTATGACACATATCTACTTAAACGCAAAATTAAGGGAGATAATTGAAGATTATTGGCTAACTCCATATTAAACGCGCTTGAAACACACCGAAACGTGATGTGTGACGTCACCGTTTTGTATAGGAGCATTTCTCATATTTTTTGCCAATGACGAATCAGCGTTGTCCCATGACTTTGCGAGTGATTAATTAATATAATTAATGGTTAAAGCAGATACTGTTTTGTTTAAGACCATTTTTATCAATAAATTTAACATAAAATGTTAAAATAAAACATTTAAACCAAGTATTTAATTTTTAAAAAATAAATAAGTAAACCACAGAAGATGGGTTTGTATGAAAATGTCTGTGTCCCATTGTCATCTGTTATATTTGAAACTCAAATATTTCGATAAAGTTCAAAGAGTTGATATGGAAATCTCAATTTTAAACTTTATTGTAGTTATAGATGATTCATTTTTATTGTGTTATAAAACATTCTGTTATTACTTTTGACGTCAAATTTAAATTCAAAACTTGTCCCAGAAAGAGTTCCAAAAACTGACTCCAGTTTTTGTTACCACTCTGAGACCCGTCAAAAACTATTAAACTCCCATTTCAGTGTTTTTTTCGAATTGGCAACACTATATAGGTGTCATTTAAAGCAGCCATGTTAATACTGCTGTCATTTGTCAGTGGATGAACGTTTGAAAGTAGGCGCGCAAATATATTGATAAAATTTTACAACCAGCTTTTGTTACCATTTTAAGGTAAGTTTACAATACCATATTACTACTTTTTTGTCATTTTCTTGTAGTTTGTATAATTCATTAGAGTTTGGTGTTTATAAGTAAACGGAAGATCACTTCTAATCTCTACAAATAATATTATTGAAAAAAGAAGCACTAGTTCGTTACTTCCTTTTTTGTTACTTTGCCGCGGTAACGTATAAGCGGAAAAGTGAGTTACAAAAACGGAAATTATAAAGCTATGTTTGCATTAGAATAGTTATTGTTTTCTTGGCCCATTGTTTTTTTGTTTTAAAGGAATATTTCATAATATTATTTTGATACTAAATTTATAACACATTGATACACATCCAAATAGCTTAAGGAAATGCCACTAAAGCAGGCAGAAAAAAATAAACGGTACAGAGAAAGGTTAAGAAAAAAACATAAGAATGAATTAAGTCAAAATATAAATATAAAAATATCAGAAATGACAGAAAAAGAAAAAATATGAAAAAAGTACAGTTTCTTAAACCCTGTGCACCCGTGGCTTTATATTTCCTCCTTTGTTACCGATGATTCCTTTTTTGTAACTGTCCCAAAAATCTTCTCATTTAAATTTCCATTTAAAATCTCTTTATCGATGTAAAATAACCGTTTAATGGTCCTTTTAACTAGGTAAAACAAGAAACATAATAATTTATTGCTTTTATCATTCAAATGTGTTTATTTTTCTTCCAATTAAACATTAAACTTAATTTTGTGTACATGGTAACAAAATAAAAATATATTTAAGTTTTAGATGTATAAATATCCATTTCTTAATCTTTCTTTGGGATAATAAATAATTAATTGATCATATAATTTTAGAAAAACCATTCAAAACGTAGATATTTGCAACTAAATGCACTATTTTTGTTAAATTAGGAGTAACAAAATAAGACCCTTCGGTCTTCCGTCTTTCAGTTTTTGATATATTTTCCGTAAAACCGTTAATTAAATTAAAATTTATTATTAAAATTAGAATAATAAATAAAGAAACTACCTACTTTCATCAACCTAACAGCATTTTACACATATTTTTTATTTTGTAAATTTTTGAAACTGTGGCAAAAAATATGATAAATGCTCATAGAGCGTTTTCGGCGGGAGCTGATGCGTGCTAACTTCAAGTACCTAACTATATTACGAGAAAAAAACGCAAGAGACAAGTTTCAATATTACAGTTGATTTTCTCACGCATTATACTATTGATTTTGATAAAAAAAAAATTTGATGCATATTCCCTATTATGTAAGTATGTACCATGGGCAACAGCGTCGCTTAACCACTGCTAAGGTTAAAATCGCTTGCACGCCGCGCCCGCTGTCACATACGTTTAGTTCGTGCAGGGGCGATACGCGCGCACACAAATTTTGTTGCGACGCTGATGCCCATAGTACCTTCTTAGTAGTTTAGTCAAAAGCTTACAAATCAAATTTATTGTAAATAATTAAATAAAATAATATAATAACTATTTACCTAAATAAGTAATTAGATAGTCTGGAACTCTTGATGACAGATAACGATTATGATAGGTAACTTAAAATAAAAAGATATAGAAAGATAAAATACCTAGTTATAAGTACAGGGTGTTTCATAATGAACCGTAAAATTTGATTTTTACTTGTATGGAAAACTGCAAAGTGACACCCCTAGATTAGACACAAATAGACTATTGTTTTAGATAAATGGGCAAAATTAAAACATAATTTACGAGGCATATATCTTGAAATCGGGTGGGGATTGCGCGGAACGAGTATTTTGGGCATGCGTAGCGGTGAGGGGCGCGGGTGGCGGAAGAGGGCGCGCGCTATTGGTCGCTCACAAGATCACATGCGTGAACTTATCCCCACTCCGTCGCAAAAATTTCAAGATATATGCCTCGTACTGTAGGTTAGATTGCCATGCCACTATGCAGTTTATCAAGTTTTTTTTTAAAGTGACGGTTTTCAGGATTAAAAATAATTGACCATATTCGGTTTTAGGAGGTTTTTTGTAACACGTTGTACAGTATGTATGACTGTAATGTATTTAAAGCAGAAATGAAAAAAATACTTTGGTAAATATATTGTTCTAATAAGTAATTAAAACGTGTGCTGAATGAAAGCGAGCTTGCTTAGGTTTTACTTACTTAGTTCACAAATTAAGGTAATTTTAGTATTTTGCCATACCTTAGGTATGGCAAAGATAAGATTGATGTTTTATTCATGTAACAATTCTAGGCACAATACAAGGTGTTTGGTAAAAGCATTATAAAGCCGAATATGGTTGATAGGAACCTTATAACTGAACAACTTTTACTATGGGACCAACTCTGAAATCGCGAAAAAAAACAGCTGTTTCATACAAAAAGTAATAACGAAAATATCAAAATGTATGAAACAGCTGATTTTTTTTCGCGATTTCAGAGTTGGTCCCATAGTAAAAGTTGTTCAGTTTGATGGTCCCTATCTACCATATTCGGCTTTATAAGGTTTTTACCAAACACCTTGTATATGACCATATATGGCCCTTTTTTATAAAATACTCTCTCGACGTTGAGAGCGGTTTATAAATACGGGCCCCAGAGTATTTAATGGAAAACGAGGATCGAAAACAAAGTATTTTTAGAAATAAGTTAAGTAGGTACTTACATCAAAAAATTGTTAAATGCATTGCTTTTCGGGACTGGGCCCTATCGCGCAAAGTGTCTTCGACTTCGCCGTTGACTTCATTTGACAGGTGGATGAGATACAATGTACAGAACGAGGCATATATCTTGAAATCGGGTGGGGATTGTGCGAAACGCGTATTTTGGGTATGCGTAGCGGTGAGGGGCGCGGGCGGCGGGAGAGGGGCGCGCGCTATTGGTCGCTCACAAAAGCACAGGCGCGAGTTTATCCCCACTCCGTCGACAAAATTTCAAGATACGTGCCTCGTACTTCTTTTTGGCACAAATAAAAACTTATCAAAGAAAAGTAATGATATTACACTACGTCATACATCCATCTTGTCAAATGAAGCCGATGGCGTATTTGACGACACATGCGCGGTAGACCTAATATCGCGCTAATTTTGGATTGGTATGTTTTTTGATTATATTTTTGAGTCTCCCATGGTGCGTGACCAGCTGCAAAGGTACCTACAGTTTGGCCATAAAGAGTTTAAATTAAATAAAATGGAACTAAATTTTTTCAGTACAAAATTTAATCACTGTTGTCAAATTATTCGTTATTTTGACGTGTTTTCATAGAAAGTGGCGCCATCAATTTTTCTCAACTCTTAAGGCCGTCCGCTGCCTTGAGCGGGATCCCGCCGCGGGTATACGGCGCGGGAATATAGATTGCTGGTTTTTGACGGACAGATGCTTGCGCAGTGCATGAGTAAGCTCTAATCTATGTCGCCCCGCGCGCGTGTCCCGCTCAAGGCAGCGGAGGGCCTTATGGTCAAGCTGTACTTAATCAAAACAAAACTATACTAATCACTTAATAGATTTATAGAAAGGCAACAATCGATACTGTTACTTATGGAAAATATATTTAATGATTTGTTTCACATGTCGTTTTATTTGGTTTTCAGCCAGTTTCAGTTTTTCTCATATGACGGCATTTCAGACTATACAATATGTTGATCTTGAGACCGCCTTTATGCCCTACTACAGAATGGCCCTACAAGAAAGCTGTTTTGGCAGTTTAACTTTACTCCTGACGTGCTGTCGTGTGTACAGCAATGGTTTTTTATCTGACTTTGGATGTTGAAATAGAGAGAGGCACAGAATGAATAGCTAGTACAAGTACAGAGGCAAAACCTAGATTCAGCCGCCAGTCAACAGAAGCATAAACCTAGATTCAGTCGCCAGTCAACAGAAGCAAAACCTAGATTCAGTCGCAAGTCAACAGAAGCAAAACCTAGATTCAGTCGCCAGTCAACAGTAGTAAAACCTAGATTCAGTCGCCATTCAACAGCAGCAAAACCTAGATTCAGTCGCCAGTCAACAGAAGCAAAACCTAGATTCAGTCGCCAGTCAACAGAAGTAAAACCTAGATTAAGTCGCCAGTCAACAGAAGTAAAACCTAGATTCAGCCGCCAGTCAACAAAAGTAAAACCTAGATTCATTTGCCAGTCATCAGAAGCAATACCTAGATTCAGTCCCCAGTCATCAGAAGCAAAACCTAGATTCAGTCGCCAGTCAACAGAAGCAAAACCTAGATTCAGTCGCCAGTCAACAGAAGTAAAACCTAGATTAAGTCGCCAGTCAACAGAAGTAAAACCTAGATTCAGCCGCCAGTCAACAAAAGCAAAACCTAGATTCATTTGCCAGTCATCAGAAGCAATACCTAGATTCAGTCCCCAGTCATCAGAAGCAAAACCTAGATTCAGTCGCCAGTCAACAGAAGCAAAACCTAGATTCAGTCGCCAGTCAACAGAAGTAAAACCTAGATTAAGTCGCCAGTCAACAGAAGTAAAACCTAGATTCAGCCGCCAGTCAACAAAAACAAAACCTAGATTCATTTGCCAGTCATCAGAAGCAATACCTAGATTCAGTCCCCAGTCATCAGAAGCAAAACCTAGATTCAGTCGCCAGTCAACAGAAGCATAATCTAGATTCAGTTGCCAGTCAACAGAAGCAAAACCTAGATTCAGTCACCAGTCAACAGAAGCAAAACGTTTTAGGTACCTAGTACGTATACGAAAAGTCCGGAGCTCACTTTAGAATAACTATACCTATCGGTCCATCAGAAACAGCTTTCTTTAGTGGCTAGCTTATAACCTGGTTCTCTAATCCTCGTCATTCAGAATTTGCGTCATCACTAATTTCAAAGTAAATATTAGTAAGCTGTAAGTAACAAACAAGATTAATCTTGGCTTATCCTCAGACGCGCTAGCTATCGCTTAATCTACCATATCTCACCAAGAAACATTATTTTGAAGAAAAACTACAAGATATTAAAAACTAGATTTTAATATACTCACTGCTGGGCTATATCTATATAGGCCTTCCTTGTGCATGGATAAGCAGAAAGGGACAAAACCACAGAACATTAATAGTAGGTAGGGTCCAAATTGTCCACAACTACATCCAAACCCAAAACCCACCACAGAAGCCCAATTCGAGGTGAGTTCATTGGTACGACTGCTAGGCTTGCCAACCGTCCCGGATTTTCCGGGACGTCCCACTTCTGAGTCAATTTTGGGCCGTCCCGCTCCCGCCGTGACCCCTTGCGGGACGCCTTTTGTCCCGGAAGTCAGCTAAAGTCATTAGTAGGAGAAAAACAAAAATCAGCCCCTGACAAGTTTGGCTGCTTATAAATTAAGACACAAATTATTTATGTCCATGAAAGACCCACCTCTCTATTTCTACTTTCTTTCAGATGGACGCTTCAATACCACCTTCAAATACATCAGTGTGCCTAGTACGAGTTGTGTTTCTCACCTCACTTTGCGAATAGTATCGAGTGAAAGAGAGGAAATCATGCGAGTGAGTGAACGAGTGAAAGAGAGAAAACGATAGTAACTATTCGCAAAGTGAAGTGAGAGCAAAAATTCAACTCGTACTAGGCCCTCAGCAGAGAGTGTTTTTCTCTCGTGGAAATGCATGGACAGGCAGTAGAAATAAACTGTCTGTTAACCACGTCAAGGCTCGACCAGGGACGTATTTGCCGTAGGGCCAAGAGTGCCATGGCCCGGGGCGCCAGGCTACGAAATACGGAGGAGAAGAGCTAAAGATAATGAATTTTTGGTCACACATCCTTCGATCAAGAATCGTCCTCAAAATAGCATCCCACTTACAAACTGAGCGCTTGTTTCATGTGATAAAAGATGTGATTTTGTACAAAAAAGCGATAATAAGATACTAGTTTGTACAAAATAAATAAGACGTGATTTTGTACAAAATACCTAAGCGTCCAGTTTGTAAGTGGGACGCTATTTCAAGGTGCCGTTTTTGCGTGGCATTTTTTAAGGGACGTCGGTCCATGTTAAAAGGAAACCTTATGGTGTGACTCAGTCTGTCTGTCTGTCACAGCTGGATATCTCGAGAACTACTAATGGTATCATATTATCAACTTGAAATTTGGAATAGTTTATGATGACATTAAATGTAGCTAAAGTGAAAAATTTGAAGTGGGGCTAATAGGGTACCTATGTGATGTAGGCACTAACCTGAAAAATATTTTGTGTGGATGCGGGTGTGGTATCATATGAAAGAGCACTGTTTGCACATTTTCAATATCTTTTTCTTTTTTTTTGGCTGCATAGTTTTTGACTTATGAGGAAAAAGGTAAATATTATACCGTCCCCCCCCCCCCGCCCCCCCTCCCCCTTATCTCCGAAGTTTGCAAAGAGAAAAATCTGAAATAATTCTATGTGATACAAATGTGATGGTAGTTTATGTAAATATGTAAATATTACAGGAAATTTAAAACAATGTAGGTAGCACACTTTTTTAGAAATTATCAACAAAAAATACATTAGTTCTACTACCGATCGCAATATTCACCAGTTCAATACAAGAAATAAAGATAAACTTGCCGTTCCAAGATTAAGGCTTGCAAAAACTAGAGGTTCATTTATGGGGAAAGGCATAGCCTTTATTAATAAAGTTCCACAACAAGTGATTGATCTTCCTTTGCATGAATTTAAAAACCATGTTAAAAAAACACTCATGGGTAAAGGTTATTATAAAGTAGATGAGATCTAAATGCGTGGAAATGATGTAACACATAACTTGCTAATAAGTACTTTGTTGAAGTAATATAATAAGTCTATGTTGTTGCCAATAATCCTGTCACCCTGTTGTAATTATCTGGTAACGATATATTCAAGTTTGTAAATATCGTTACTTATGGCTGTTACAGCTGATAAGTTTCTTGCGCCCGTTCTTCTTGTCAGCTAAAAAAGTCTGGAACGGGTGGTAGGAAAATATAGACGATTCAAAAGTACTTAATAATTAAGTTTATTTGAATAAAGCTTATTTGACTTTGACTTTGACCAACTACCCTTAGCACGAACAGCTATCGAGAAAAATAACGCGCGTAAAATTACTCGATAGAGAATTTTCTATGGAAAATTTAATTTCGCTATTCGGCGATAGATGGCGCTGTACTAATTTTTCATACAAAATTGCACTATCGAATGACTTTACGCGCGTTATTTTTTTCGATAGCTGTTCGTGCTAAGGGTCTGAGCGCTGACCTAAGAAAAGGCGCTGACCTGAAAAAATACATTAGTTCCACTACCGGTCAAGAGATGGCGCTGACCTAAAACTGCAATAACTAATAATTTTATTATTCTACTCTACAGTGTATTTATTATGAGATGCGTGTCCAACTCGCTCTTGACCGGTTTTTTTTGACTGGGGCACTAGCACTACTAGACCGCTATACTCATGCCTCTTACTTAAGTTCTACTTAATAAAGGTGATAGGTACTGAATGTAAATATTTACAAAGCAACAAGAGTTGGTAAAGAAACAATAGACTCCCTGATGCCCATGTAAATCAGAAGAAACAGCGTATAATCGGGTGTGTAACGCGACTAATCTCTGCCTGCGCGACAAACAGCGAAAACAAAGCTATACAAATAGTTACCTACCAAAGAAACTATTTCTATGGATTCTTTCATGTTCAAATTAGTATAACATTCAGATAATTTGTTGGTGTACCTACATTTATAGAGTAGGTAGGTAGCTACCTACCTACTTAAAATTATAAGTACCTACCGCTACCTAAGCTAAGGCATTATAAAGCCTCGATTACATACGCCGATTTAGCGTCCTTACTGGGGATCCAATCTAGGAAGCTAAATTGGATGTAGCGATCACACTATGCCCCAATTAGTACGTGATTTTACTGATTAGGGTTGTCACCAGTACTTGACAATAAGGCCGTCCGTCCGCTGCCTTAAGCGGGATCCCGCCGCGGGTACACGGCGCGGGAATATAGATTGCATTGAAATGTATGTATAGATTGCTGGTTTTTGACGGACAGATGCTTGCGCAGTGCATGAGTAAGCTCTAATCTATGTCGCCCCGCGCGCGGGTCCCGCTCAAGGCAGCGGAGGCATAGTAGAATTTGATTCTACTATGGCGGAGGGCCTTATATAATTGTACATAGATTAAACAATGAGTTTTAGGAAAATAGGTTTGGTAAAATTGGATTTGATGAGTACAGTACAGATGAGATAGGAAATGGTTTGATGATGAAGCCGGAAGAAGGCCACTACTACGCGTTCACTTCATCGTTGCCGCTCCCTCCCGGCCCGCTTCATCATTCCGCACCCCCTGTGTCGCCCTCCCGCGCGCCTCCCCAGGCGACGCCGGGGGCGCGGTATGAAGAAGCGGGCCAGGAGGTAGCGGCACGAATGAAGTGAACGCGTAGTAGTACTCTGTAATAAAAAATATGGCGGTCAAGTTTATTGTTTGAGGGCCGATTTCGATGAAACTCGGTTTTGTTACTATTTTGACAAAAAAGTTACATCGAAATGTTGAAAATAATGAAAAATCTAATATGGCAGCCAACTCTTTTATTTGTGGGCCTATTTCTATGAAACTCGGTTTTTGCAAGAAGCTTATATCCACAATGGAGATTGCACGCCTAGTAAGTAAGTGAAGATTGAAAAAGACTCTTTAGTGACGTCACGGCTTATTGCTATCTCTTTCTTTTCGTTTTACAATACGTTTTCGTTTCTCACGAACAAACGAACGACGAACAACGAACACGTATTGTAACACTAAAGAAAGAGGTAGCAATAAGCCGCACGTCACTAAAGGAGCTTTTTTCAATCTTCACTATGACATATGGCCGTGCAATCTCCATTGAAGGGAGGTATAAGCTTCTTGGGTTTTTGGTACTATTTTGACAAGAAAATAACAACGCAATATTGAAAATATTGAAAAATCCAAGATGGCGGCCAACATTTTTGTTTGTGGGCCGATTTCGATAAAACTCGGTTTTCGGTCCTATTTTGACAAGAAAATAACAAGGCAATATTGAAAATATTAAAAAATCCAAGTTGGCGGCCTATTTTTTTGTTCGTGGTCCGATTTCGATAAAACTCGGGTTTTGGTACTAACAACTAATTTAAATAGTAACAATATCATCATCATCGAAATCGAAAAATTAAGAAATCGGCCCACAAATAGAAGAGTTGGCTGCCATATTGAATTTATTAATATTTTCAACATTTCGTTGTTAATTTTTTGTCAAAGTAGTATGTAACTAAACCGAGTTTCTTTAAAATCGGCCCATTAACAAAAAAGTTCGTCGCCATCTTGGAGTTTTAGTATATGGAAAATTGAGTTGTTATTTTCTTGTCAAAATAGTACCAAAAACCGAGTTTCATTGAAATCGGCCTAAAAACAAAAAAGTTGGCCACGTTGCACGTTGGCAAGTTGATTTTTAGTACGCACTCAAATTGTAGTGGTGGTGGTAGCGCAATGTAAATTATTTACAAGCCATGCTTGATCATCTAGGGGCTACTTATAATGTGAAATAGGTGCCACTTATAATGTGAAATAGGTGCCGGCATATAACTTGGCAAAACAAAGATGAGACAAAAGAGGCACCGAGTTTAATGTTTGTAGCTGCTGCGCATCTTTTGTCTCATCTTTGTCTTGCCAAATTACGTGCCAGTAGTAGTAATACACCCGTATAAATGCAAAGTAAAGAAAAAATATGACTGAAGACTTGGCTGCATGACCAAAATTTCATTTGCCTTACCTATATAGCCTTGGATAGGGAGGCAACCCATAATAATGTACCTACTGTATGGGCAACCCTTAAATTCCCCAACTAGGATCCAATTCGGCGGGCTGATTATCTAATTAGAAACCGCCTAGCGACCGGTCGCAGTTCACAGATGAACGTAATACATTGCTACTTTTCTTTGGGGTAAAAAAAAACATACCAAAGAAAAGTAGCAATGGATGTCAAATGCAACCGGTCGCTAAATAGTTTCTTTTTAGATAATCAGGGTGCCGGGCTTCGTTTCCAATCTGAAATTGGGTCCCCAACTCCCCAGTAAGGACGCTAAATCGGCGTATGTAATCGAGGCTTAAATAACAATAAGGCACGGTAAATAATAATGGACTGATAAAACTTCTTATCTCTACAGACAGAGTGATGAGAAGGTAAATAAAATATTTCATCAACTCGCATGCGGAACGGAACGTTGTTGATAGCCAGCAGCGGCGGGCACAGACGTTCCGAATTGTCAAAAAAATAATTCATAATTTGTTCGAATTAATAAATAGACGGTTGGAAAAAATTAAACATCACATTTATTTAATTTAAATACTCGTGTTATTACTAATTTTAAAGTTAATTCGTTGGATCAAGGCAATTTGTATGAGATAAAGAAATAAGTTCAAGTTCACGGCCTTAGCGCCATTCCTTTTCCGAATGTGTTCTTCTGTCACCTCCCGTGGCTGTCACTTGTACGTTGTACGTCAAAATCAGTCGAGTCGGTCATCCGATGACGTTCGGTTTGAACGTGTGTGTCTGTCGCGTCGCGGGTTACGAGCAATTTGCATCAAATCGCTTTTATTCAATTACAAATTACCTTCTTACTAGCGTACGGATGCGCAGGAGTACGAGGGAGATGCTCACACACGACCGGACACAGTGAATCAAACATTATTTAGTTACAAAAAGTTTGCAATCTCGACCGCAAGTTCGTTTGCGATTGTTTTGATTAAAATCTTATTGTTTTCTGTGGTGAACTGCAACTGAGATTGAGAAAGCAATAAAAATGAAGGTGCAGAATGGCAAAGAGGAGACTTCGGACGACGAGGCTGGATTGGGGTACCAGAACACGTTGGTAAGTGACGCCACAATGTTAGTGCATATCCAACTTTCTAGTTTCTAGAAAAGTTATGCTTTGCTAAATGTGCGCTAACGGTTTCCTGGTTTTCAGACTGTTATGTGTACCTAGTTACTGTGCACTAGGTACCCTTTGTGCATAATATAATTTTATTTAACGTTGATTCTGAAGAATGAGAATTGTCTTATGAATACTACCTACTTAACTGACTAAACTGAAGTAGCTATGTCTAACTATTCTTAAATCTTTCATTTATGTATATATATTTGTAACAAATGATGCATAATGTATTACATACATTAATAGATTTGAGTATAGGTAGCTACTATGAAAAATTTCTGTAACGTTAACAGAGTTTTACCACAATTCTATTTTCAATAGTTCAGGCTTTATTTTGCTTTCTCAAATACCATAAATAAGGAATTAAAAAAAGCAATTTCGCATTCAAACTAAAACAATTTATAATAGTAGGTCATGTCTTATTTTCTTGAATATTCATAATCAATAAATTGCTGACACAATGTAGCCTACATTTTTGCCAAATAAATAATAATAAAAGTACTTATAAAAATATAATTATGAGAACATAAAACAATAATAATCAAAGAATTTAACATTCCAATACAGTTTTCGACAATAACTTTGTTGTAATAACGCTAATGGTTCATCATTCATCATTATTAAGCTATACAAAGTCTTTTTTATTTAACTTGTACTATTAGATTGTTTATCAACTTATGCAAATTTTGGCAAAGTAGTCTGGTCTGGATTGCTACTTTTGCTACTTATCTTTGACCTTGACAATATAAGGAAACATCAAAAAATTTATGCATAATAAATAAACATTATTTATATTCATGAATTTTCAGTTGGTACTTATTTTCAGAATATTTTTTATCTACAATGGGATAGCTCTTGACCTTCACCTCACTTAATGTTAAGTGACGATAAGGCTGAAAGTATAAGCGCACTACACCGGAATCCTCATCACTGAGGAATAGGGAATATGCATAAGTCACCGATTATGATGAAATTGAGCTTGATCGCTGCGGACACTTATAAAAACATGATGGAACAGGAAAAAAATAAAAATTAAAAAAATTAAATTATTTTAGTTTTATCACACGATGAAATCAGGGAAAAATAACGAGATTTTTTTATCATTTTCGGATATAATGCACTTTACAGTCAGATAGAATATCGAATAAGAAATAATATTTTGTATGACACATATGTACTTAAATGCAAAATTTAGGGAGATAATTGAAGATTATTGGTTAACTCCATATTAAACGCGCCGAAACACACCTGAAACGTGATGTGTGACGTCACCGTTTTGTATGGAGCGTTTTCGGCGGGTGCTGCTGCGCGCTAACTTCAAGTAACTATATCACGAGAAAAAACCGCAAGAGAAAAGTTTTAATATTACAGTTAATTTTCTCACGCATTATACTTTTGATTAAGATTAAAAAAAAAATTAATGCGTATTCCCTATTGGCTATCTTACCTCTAACTGCCAGAACACAACAATTTTTAAATAATTTTTATGGCATCAGACTTAAGTAAGATGGTAGTAGCTATCCAGGCGGACTTGAAATGAGCCGTACCACTAACCAAACCGAGTAGGAATTGTACCCTCCTTCTTGGAATTAAACCTTGGATCCCTGAGTCTCTTACATGTGAGCAAACCACTAAACCACAGAACCAGTTAATATGATTTTCAGTTGTCATTTGGATGGTTCAGGATTTTTTATATTAACAACTAGACTTAAGTTTAACATAACATCGTGCTTGATATTACCTAATAAAACGGCACTTTGAAAACTCTGGTGCTATTACAAAAGATTTTAAACACCTGTTTAATTTAGACATTATTTAACTCATCAACGCCCGGATAATGAGACTCAATAGATTTTTCTATTGTTGTCCGGTCGCCGGCGACCGCTCGGGCGTTGATAAATTAAATGAGACATTTAAACAGTGTCCTGGTGTTTTTTTATGAATGAATGAATGAATGAACATTTATTTGCGAAAGACATGGTTTTACAAGTTGGTAAATTAAAGTTAGGTTGCTTAACATATCTTGCTTTTCAGCATGCAAAAAATCACATAAAGTAGGTAAGTATATAAAATTAAGTCACAATTAATTATTTAAAGAAATTAGTTATTAAATTAGTTAAAAATAGACATTAACTTATAAGGCTAAGCATGTTGGTAATTATCTAATTAAATAAAATTATTTAATATTAAATTAATTTAAATCTTTTGTAATAAAATAACACCGTTATTCTTTAATAAAATAGTGTTGATATTACTTGACAGTTCTTTTTTTGCTCTTTTTCAACCAAGGCTATTTAAAGTTTAAAAAAACATCAAAAGTGTGTGTCATGCACTCTTAAAAGTTAACTCTGGTGTTACATAATCAAACCATCTGTTTAAATAAAGAATTGTCCTGGCAATCAAAATATTATACCAACATGTAGTACTGACCGTTCATAATCATAGTTATTTAATTTCATTGAGGAGCTCAGTGGCGCATTAGTTTAGCGCATAGCCCTGCGATTGCGGAGGTTAAGCAACTTTCGCAAAGGTCGGTCATGGGATGGGTGACCAAAAATATATTATCTTGAGCTCCTCTGTGCTTCGGAGGGCACGTTAAGCCGGCTGCATTTGCAGTCGTTAACACCTAGCAATCGGGGCCCACATGGCCAACTTCCTTATCCACCCATAAGGAAGGCGTGTGCCCCAGCAGTGGGGCAATACCCCACTTATTGGGGATGGGCTCTTTTCTCCGCATTTTGACTCCCATTTGGTCCATTATGCGTGAACATAGCATTGGTATGGCTAGTCAAGTCAACCCAGCTCCTCCCAGCAGTGGGGACATAAATGGCTGATATCGCCTCATTTGATTATTTCACAGTAAAGAGGTCAACACTCTTCAAACTGGTCTATTAAACTGAAGTACATCAGTTATCTTAATTATGTACAATAGTGCTTATCAGTAAATGGTCTCTTTATGATCTCAGTTGATTTCTGCTCAGAATTATATGTACTTAGAATCATATTTGAGTCTCATCATAATACTGTATCGGATTAAGTTTCAGTCTTTCGTCTTATTCATTTTTTTTATTTTGTTTTTAAGTTCATCATTACAGAAAATCTCATCTCATCTAATCTAACCAATTATGTGGTAGGTATGTCAGCACACTCAGCACCTTTCGGTGCATAAGGTCCATAGTATCATTACGTCTACAGTATCATTTCGTCCATAGTATCATTACGTTTACAGTATCATTTCGTCTATAGTATCATTACGTCTTGTATCAAAATGTCCATATTGCATAATGTCTTACTTAAATGTTTAATTTAGTGGGTACCCACTTATCTACCCTTATAGGAATAAACAAATATTTAAAACTAGTGGCCGCCCGCGATTTCGTCTGCGTGGAAAGCTTTTGCTATCCCTCGGGAACTATATTGAAGTTACTCGTTTAACAACACAATGAGTACTTGGTTTCTTAACTATCCTATAACACCGTAAAGTAGTTGACCCATTAGTGTATTTTATGAATAATCTGTGCCAAGACAGATAACCAGCAAAAATAAAACTAATCGTTTGCCAAAGAATTGAGTAATTCCCAAAAATAAATAACATGTCTACTCAACAACAAAAACATCTCATTTTTTTCTACTTTAACATATCAACATTTTCTATGCTGCCAAATATTTGTGTAAATATATGTACATTTTGACGTTGTATGTTTCCATCTGGAGCTCTACCGGCTAACTTTCCGAACTTCGGTAAATCTGCAGGGCTTCAACTTAAAACAGATAAATCCAAGTACGGGATTTCGTATTGTACCTACCTATTATTTGCTGAAGTTATTTGGAAGATATAAGTTCGTGTGACATCATGCATCGGGGTTCGCCATTTTGGCGTGGGGTCCTACTGGTTAACTTTTCGAACTTAGGCGGGTCTGCCGAGCTTCAACTTAAAACAGATAAATCGAAGTAAGGAATTTCGTATTTTACTACTTATTTAACGAAGTTATTTGGAAGATATCGATGTTTGTGTGACATTATGAATCGGGGTTCACCATTTTGGCCTGATTGGTGTATCTTGGCACTAATAGTACAACCACTAACCCTACCACGTATTACCCTACTTAAGCTGCCTGTGCAGCGTAAGGCTGCCTGTCCATTAACCGGAGCTAGGCGGCGCACAGTGGTCCGAATGACTGTTTTAGACGCTTAAAATACCCCAATACTCACTTCAACGAATCCTTGATTGACTTATTAGTACTTCCGAAGGACTAATGAGGGAATACGAAAATGAATTTCCTAATCACCTACCCCCATATTACAATGAGTAAACACCCATCGAAGTCAGTGTATAAGATAGGTGTTAAATTAAATAGGTAATTACATTTATTAATAGTACGTTCCTGAATTATAATTATTTTCTTATTAGTGAAGAGTGCGAATATTATGAAAAAAATAGAATACAATTGCCAAGGTATGCTTACTATTTTATCCTATATTAAATACGTGATAATCTTTGTTAATTAAGTCATAAAAAATATTGAAATTGCCTTATTTTTAGTAGCAGTTTTTTTAAAGTACGAAACTTTGATTAGACAATCTAAACATGAGTATCCCATTATTAGATTACAATTTCTACCTTATTTAGAAGGTATAGCTGTCACCTTTTTAATTTTGAACTTCGTTGGTTTCGCACGGATTTGCAAGTATTTATTTTTATTTTTTGTTCATAAGTATTTTAGTATTAAGTTGAGTTAGATACTTTTTTATTTTTTACTTTTTGAATAAAACCAAATTACAAATAAATTATTTACGAGTTTCCCATGTTTTTTTTTAATTTCCGTAAACTTCCTTATGTAAAGAGTGAATAGTCTAATATTACATCTTACTTATCTTAAATACTCCTTAGTTGGAGTAACCATGCTTATTAACTCGTTATAATTAATTATAATGACTAATAGAGATCATTAAGGTGTAGTTATGACTCAAAATAATTTCGCGCGTCTAAAACAGTCATTCGCGCCACTGTGCGGCGGGCGGAGCGGAGAAACGAGGAAATATTAACGAATAGGATTGCATAAAATCTCCGCTCCGCAATCCTATTGTTTAATATTTCCTTGTTTCTCCGCTCCGCCGCAATATTCAATGGACAGGCAGCCTTACGCTGCATCATAAAATTCATGAGGGAGCTAGGAGGGCGTCATGAATCTCAGAATGCAGAGTAATACGTGGTAGTGGCGTTCTCAGTAAAGTTATTCTTATTTGACATAAGCTACAAAGGATTAGACATACATCTAGAGGGGGCTCCACTCAGGCCCAGTGCGGATTGGTGGGTACTAAGCTAACTGCCGAAGCAACAGGATCCAATTTAGACTGTCGTGAGACGCGTTTTGAATGAATCGAATCGTTTTGAATTGTATCGTTCGTTCGAAAGGAACTGTCTGAATTAGGGCTACGTTCCGCCCTTTCTTGTCCAGGTCTTTTTCAGACTAGATATCAATATAATCAGTCATGTCATATAATCATCATTTGTAATCCCTAGGATCCATAATTACTATGGAGATAGAACTTTACAGAAGCGTATACCATATCTTCTCAATTCGTTACCTGAAACTATTAGATGTGAGATAAATTTAAACAAATATAAGAAATTATTAAAAGACTACCTATTCACCATTATTTAATTAGACTAAATTTAACATAACTTTTACTTTGTAAACCTAGATAGTAATGATTTGATCCTGCAGACAAACTGTCCAGAACAGTTTTGTGGGATACTGTTGTAAAGCTGTTTTATTATGTGTTTAATAAAATAAATATAAATAAAATAAATAAATATGTCCCCTTGGTATCTACGGCACGAGTTGGGCCAGAAATTGAACTTTTGCAATGAATAAAACGTAGTGTGCGACGCCCTCAGACAAGGTGGAGCGACGATCTTCGCAAGGTGGCTGGCATAAACTGGATGAGTATAGCCGCGGATCGTGCTCAGTGGCGTGCCCTCGGAGAGGCCTATGTTCAGCAGTGGACGATGATAGTCTGATGATGAATGAATAAAAGTTTTATCTGTCACCCTTTCGCTAACAGTGTTACAGATGAAATTATTTTGTACAATTCGACACCCTAATAAAAAGACGGAGAATATTGTTTTTTCCGGTCACCCATTCAGCGACAGGACTGCGGAAATTGCCTAACAAATACTATAATATGATCGCAGATTAGCTCATAGAGTGATTGATGTTCCCGTAAATTGTAATACAAAATACGCGTTCAATTTGCCATTTATTTCCTTGTGTTAAAAACCATGAAGCGATTAAAATATCACGAGGCTTATAGTTGCATCAACCTACAGACTCACTCTTGAAATCAATCCCGAACGATCAACATTGGATTGAAATATTTGGAACTACATTTCGTACTCTTGACTTGCCTCACCAGCGCCGTACAAACTTATATATGTACTGTGCTTATATTGTGGTCATTGAGAGAACTAATTGCTATTGGTTAGAATTGAAAATCGTCTAAATAAACCATTAAAAAGGCACTTTAGAATTCATGAAAACAGATTTGTCAACATTGAAATTTGATTGTGGATTGAGAATTGATATCTGTCCATTAGATTCGAATCGCTCTTGAATTCTAGCTGGTCTTTCAATTGTTGACAAATTCCTTGTTTTCTACTTTCTTCAGATTAATGAACAAACGGAAAAGTACCTGGAACTATCTTTTAATCCACTGATAACGATACAGGGACGAGACAGGATTAAAACTTCGGTATTTTTGATAACTTCACTGAGCCACAATACAATGTCACAGAAAACATATTACAATGTGCAGTGATTAATTTATTAGTACCGATTTACTTTTTTTTCTTATCGTATGAGGAATTGTGGCCACCTCTAGTGTTATAGAGTTTATCAAGCCGCCTGTAAGGCCTCTAACTTGGCTTAACGACTGTTATCAGATGACAACAGCCGGGACCGACGGTTTAACGTGCCCTCCGAAGCACGGAAACGCTCAGTTGTAATGCCACTTAACGGTCTCCCATCCGACACCTGGCCGGACCGAGCGATGCTTAACAAACGTGATCGGAGTACGGTCTGTCAAGCTACGCTATGAGCGCTTAATTAGTATTTAGTAGTATTTACTAACGAGTATTATCACAGAAAAAATAAAATGTATTATTTACACAATTTTCAACTTTGTTGATTTTAAAGCAAAATATGAAATAAGGTAAATTAAGTATTGAAATAAAAGTAGGCCAAGAATTTAAAACCGCAGACATTTAAATTGAGTTGTTTATTTTATAATTTTTTGTCTTATTTAAATGCAACCACATTTACTATAGTTATTCTTTTAGCAGTTGCGCACACTGAATGCAATAGAGATATTAACTATAACTAACTAAAAACCTTCACCATGAACGAGGAAATAATATTCTAATGCTGAAAAAAATGAGTGAATGACCCAACTGTGGTCAGTTGGTCGGCCGCAACCACAAAAAACAATCATGGTTACTTACTCCATTGAGTAAGTACATCAGAATAATTGTTCCAAAAATGGACCCATTTTTTAGGGTTCCGTAGTCAAAATGTCAAAAAACGGAACCCTTATAGATTCGTCATTTCTGTCTGTCTGTCCGTCTGTCTGTCTGTCTGTCTGTCCGTCCGTATGTCACAGCCATTTTATTCCGAAAGTATTAGGATTATACAAGTGAATCTTGGTAGGTAGATGTATTTAAAAAAAATAAAAGATTAAGGTACTAAAAAGGTACTAAAAATAAAAGATTAAGTACTCTGTATTTAAAAAAAATAAAAGATTAAGGGGGGGGGGGGGGGCTCCCCATACCTACATGAAACTGAAACTGAAAATTTTTTTTTTCATCTAACCTATACGTGCGGGGTGTCTATAGATAGGTTATATTGAGGTTCCTAAGACTATTTTTTCTCAAAGTCAACCGTTTGAAAGATATACACTGCCAAAGTGGTAAAATTAGTGTCCCCCCCCCCTTTAACTTTTAAAATAAGAGATTGAAAAATCTAAAAAAAATATATGCTGTAGATCGTAATAAATAATTTCAACGAAAATTGGTTTGAACGAGATATAGTGTTAATTTTTAAAGATATATCACATTTTCCAAAACCGCAAATATAACTTTGTCATTCATACAAACACTATGAAAAACAAAGTTATTTTTGCATACGAAAAATGATAGTGGTATTCAATATGGTATTGTATACGGTAACTACGGAACACTACTGCGCGTGGCCCGACACGCACTTGGCCGGTTTTTTAAAATGTGAAATCGGTTCATTCGTTTTCAGGAAATCCTGAAAATATTGTCGTTTTCGTTACTTATTATGAACTTCTACGGATGATAATCAACCATAACTTGTTTATGAAATTAACCGATTTAGATGATTATTTTTTTGTTTGAAAGATGATACTTTTTTTGTTAATTTCTTACGCCAGTTCTTCTTATCAGTTAAAAAGTCTGGTACGGGTAGGAAAATGACGATTCAAAAGCGGTTAATTTTTTAGGATATTTGAATAAAGATATCGACGTGTGACTTGATCGTTTAATTGCATATTTTTGTTAAGCTAATGAAGAGAAAAGTGGCCATTTGAGTAAGGGGGCTGGTTAGCACTATATACTATTTATTTATTTATTTATTTATTGCAAAAGATTTACCAACAACATATCATTACACATTACAATAAAAATATACAAAAGGCCCGAACTAAAAAATATGCCTTTACAGGTAAATACAGCTTTTTCGAAGAATTAAAAATAATACTTAAGTTTACCAGTAAGTTATAATAAATAAGGTTAGTTTAATTTAGGATGTACCTATGTACTATGAAGTTATATGTTAAGTATTATTAGTGACTTTGTCTTTAACTTGAGGTACTTAGTACAAGGCCTATACCCAGCAGTGGGTGTCGTGTGGCTGATATGATGATGATGATGATGACTTAGTACAATAATACCAAAACGTGTACCAAAACATAGAAGCAGCGTTTTCAGATGAGTTTTCATCTAACACTACGATCTCAAACGTAGATATTATGGCAACATCCACTCGACATCCAACAGAGGTCTTTGAGGAATCGATATGGTTTTAAAGACTTGAGTCCTTTTTTTATGGTAGATTTGATTCTGGCTGCGCACGGTGGACTCAACTGATGTGTCTCTTACGTGATATTCTGGAAGTTGAATCGATCTGCAATTTTTCCAAAATTCAGCCTTTTTCTCACACTTGAAATCTTCAGGAAGTGTAACTTTACCAGTCACTATTCCATTGACATTGACATTCGCTATCTAAAACTAGATTTAAGATTAAGAACAATCTTATCTAATTCGCTATCAGCTTATCTCTCGCGCTCGTGTCATGTGATACCTACCTGATATTATTTAACTTGTGATAGATTTGGGAAGTTTTGTAATCTATGAAACTATAAGACCATCTATAAATCTAATATAATCTATAAACGATAAGACCATCTAATCAACACCTACCAACTTGTTATAATTGTAGAATGCAATAAATGAGAAGGAAATCACATCTATAAAAAAAAAATTGAAAGTCTTTAAATGCGTTGAAGTTGTCGTTAAATTTATTTAGCCATCGACTTTTTCAAGAGGATCATTTTTTATTTAAATGGCTCTCAAAATTTGTAACTTCTTTCAAAGCGAAGAGTGACTTAGATTCTGTATCCAATATTAGATTTCCGCGCGTAAGGCGCGTAGGTACTATAAATACTTTAGGCCCACTTAAATAAAACATTTGCAGAATTGCAGATACAAGGGTGTAGCTTGACCATGACCACACATGGCCACGGAAAGGTGTTTGAAACGTCGTCGGAAAATGCAATGTCCTTCATGCATCGTGGTCAGCGCGTCATACTCATACAAAGATGATGTCATCACCTGCGTCATCATTAAGGTCTGTCTTCACCGAGACGCTTCAACTTTCAATTCAACTTGCGTTAAACGCATGCATATTGCCTCCAAACCGTGCACTTTTCCTTTCAACTTTCTGCCATACTTTGACTTTTTCAATATTGCCTCCAAACCGTGCTCCTTTCTTTTCAACTTTCTGCCATAAATTGTTTTTTTTTTAAGATAGGGCATGCGCTATTGAATGCAATGAGGCATGCCTTATTATATGCGCAATAGAAATTGGAAAGCGACTACCTATCTTCACCGAATCTCTTTAAATGTCAATTCAACTTTCAAGTCAACTTGCATCAAATGTATGCAATATTGCCACTAAACCGTGCGCTTTACCTTTGAATTTTCTGCCTTATACATTGTATTAGTTTGAAGATAGAGGGCATGCGCTATTAAATGCAATGAGAAACGGGAAAGCGACTGTGTCAAGACTCACTTTATTGGTCTGTCTTCATCGAATCGCTTTAGCTTTCAAGTCAACTTAGGTCAAATGTATTCAAAACGTGTTCTTTCCCTTTCAACTTTCAATTCAACTTGCAGCAAACGCATGCAACAATGTTTGCCTCCAAACCGTGCGGTTTCTGCCATAAAATTTGACGTTGTTTTGAGTAATCGTATGAAGATACACCTTCACAGATCCCACTTCAAGGCATGAGAGAGATACGGTAGGATTGAAAAGTTCGTAGCCTTCGTTAAAACGAAACAAAGGCTACAACTATTTTTATATTTTGACGTTATCTCTAATTAACTACGATGAATTTATTGACAGTAACAGGAACGAAATGGTGTTAAGATTTCATTGAGTAATTGGGATACCCTGGACGGCCAAACGCACAAATGTATCTATCCTAACATAATTAAATGTCAAGACTCGGCTGTCCACTATCTGCTTACATCGCGTACTCTCATAAGGAAGAGGAGGTGAAAGTCTCGAAAAGCTGGTTGGGTTGGTGGAATAGAAGGTAAGAGAGCCCGAGGTCGTTCGCCAACCAGATGGTCTGACCAAGTAAGAGTAGAAACCTCCTCAAGCAAATTCCATCAAGCAGTGAGAGCAACCATGGACCGAGACCGATGGAGGCATATCGTAGAAGCAGGCGGTGATCACGATCCTCGGTTATGAGGGAATGATTAAGAGAAAGAGTAATTAAAATTTTACGAAAGATGAGGGCGTCACTTAAGGGCTAATAGGGCCCTTAAACTTGAATTTCTTTATGAAAATTGCCTTGTATTGTATGAGAAAATTTCTTACACTCAGCAACTTGTACCAATCAGAATGGTATTCGTTCGAAATAGAAAATTAATTACGATAATAGTAAACAAATGCCTAGTTTTTGGTATTATAAAGGAATAGATCGACGCAATCCTGTTCATTCGAACGTTTTTTTCTCTTATCTGGTGCGTTACGAAAACATCTTGTTATTGTTCTTATCAAGACACGAAATTTTGCGTTCTTATCAATAATTTGTGTGTACAAAGATTATTTGGCTAGATAAACATTTCTGTTTATGTTAATTTCTAGCAATAAATAGTGAAATAGTTTTATTTATAACTAGCAGGGGTTTTATAACTAGCATTCATGCTTATGGTAAAAATAGGGAATTAACGCCAGTATATTCCAAATTATCGAATTTGGCCTCTGTCTGATTCAAAAATAAACAATCAATTATTCTTTATTTTGAGCAGATAAAAATATTATGTTGAAGTTTCATAAACGATAGTGATTATTTTACGGTTAAAAATACGATATTCGTATCTTCACTCGACTAAAAAATTTGCAACGACAAAGAAAATTTTCATTAATTTTATATTTTTTGGATAATACTTAAAGTTTATCAATCCCCTATTCACGAAAATATATAGAAAAAAATAGGTAATGACATATAGAAGAATATTCAACGGTTACTTTTCCAAAAAGTGACTTTATGCTCAAAATAACAACAAAAACATTGAAAAAATGAAAAAGTGAGGTTATTTTCATTACTCTTCACACGTAAAGAAAAAGACGGAGACAGAGTTTTTGGAATATACTGGCCTTAATGCTTTATTTTGGCATGCTAAAGTATCATGCCAAAAAAATCATTTTTTTCTACAAAATTAGTAAATGTCACCAAATCCTAAACCGCCCAAAATGATTTGGTGAACATTTACTAATTCTGGGTTAGGTTAAGATAGTATGAAAAGCCGTTAAAATAACCAATTTTTTTTAACTAAAGAGGCTACTAAAAATCATATGATATATTTTTTCATTGTTAATTTTATCGTAAATCGTACAATAATGAACTTAATTGCTTCAAAGATTTTAAAAAGTAATAAGTGATTTTTTATTACCTTCATTAAGTTGACCTCATTAATTTGATAGCGTTCTTCAGTGTTAAGAAATGCGTAAAATTAATGCAATTTGTTTAACATTACCAACGCACGTACCAATACTGATTATATTTTCAATTTTGTTAATTAAAATATTAATTAGTAGGCAATAGACGTGTTTATTTAATTTGGACTGACTTTGTTAGTATGGTATTTCAGAAAATTGATCTGTCTCTGCAACGTGTTAATGAATTAACGCAAAATGAGAAAACCGTTTCTTCTGACCATCAAACTGAACAACTTTTACTATGGGACCAACTCTGAAATCACAAAAAAAAACAGCTGTTTCATAAATTTTTATATTTTCGTTATTAATTTTTGTATGAAACAGCTGATATTTTTTTCGCAATTTCAGAGTTGGTCCCATAGTAAAAGTGGTTCAGTTTGATGGTCCGAAGAAACGGTTTTCTCATTTTGCGTTAATTCATTAACTCGTTGTATAAACGATACCTAATGTTTGTTTGTAATGTCATTATTTAGTTTTAAAAAAATTTTGCTACAAATCGGTATTTTTTTGTATTATAAATCATTTATCTAAAACTAGCGACCCGACCTCGCTTCGCTTAGGTTCCTTCCCTTTTTTTTGCCGATTGCATGCAACCTTCCAACAATACCCAAAATTATTGCTCAGCTTATACGAATTTACACGAAACCTTGACAAATTATAATACCTAAACCTACCTCATAAATCACTCTATTGTATAGGTGAAAACTTCATAAAAATCAGTGCTGTAGTTTTTGAGTTTATCGCGAACAGACAGACAGACAGAGACGCGGAAGAGGACTTTGTTCTATAATATGTAGTGATCTTGCTTAACTAAGCTAACTAAGCCACGCATTAGAGCCACGCATTAAACCAGAATCCACAAAACTAATAAAAAGACAGATTTTTTTCATTGTATGAATTAAACAAGTTATCTTTTTCTCGGTCGTTCGTCATCAGAAGCGGAAATGAGAATGTAGGACGAATGTCGCAAACCAGATTGTGTGCATTTTTGCAACGCTCGCCATTTTATTGCGAGAGAGAATGATCTTTTGTTCTCTGGGAAATAAAAAATATCACTTGATACCTTTTAAAATGGAACAAAAGCTAGCTAGTCTTTTTTAGGTTTCCGCACCAAAAGGGTAAAAACGGGACCCTATTACTAAGACTCCTCTGTCCGTCTGTCTGTCTGTCACCAGGCTGTATCTCATGAACCGTGATAGCTAGACAGTTGAAATTTTCACAGATGATGTATTTCTGTTGCCGCTATAACAACAAATACTAAAAACAGAATAAAATAAATATTTAAGGGGGGCTCCCATACAAAAAATGAGATTTTTTGTCGTTTTTTTGGTACGGAACCCTTCGTGCGCGAGTCCGACTCGCACTTGGCCGCTTTTTAGGGTTCCTTACCGCGAAGGAAAAAGAAACGGCCAAGTGCGAGTGGGACTCGCGCAAGAAGTAGTACAGAATCACAGTAGACTTATTGTCAATTGCACTAAACTTAAGAATCGCCTAAGTCTCTTCTTATCTACAACTCAACCAAGTTAACTTAGCGAATGACAGCTACATGACGGCTAAGTTTAGGACACCGTTTTAATTTGGTCATGTTGTAGTTAGGAAAAGACTTAGGCGATTCTTAAGTTAAGTGCAATCGGCCATCAGGGTTCCCACTTCCCAAACATTAATATTTTTATAATTACTTAAGGTTACAGAAGAAAGGTAGTGGAACTTTACAGTATGAACACTTTTTAATTGGAAAAACTAATAAAATATCTATTCTGTATTATTTGTTTTAAAAAATCATACAAGAGCCACTAGTTTTTAAATTATCCAAATCGTAAATAAGTTTTGGTTCATACTATTTATATCATTTGTGATACTTATATTACATCCCTGCAAAGTTTCATCGACTGAGGATTTAATGTTGGGGTCTCCATACAAAAAAATCGTTTCATTTCTTACACTATGTATACACTAGCGACCTGTAAAACGACTTGCTGCGTGAACGGGCTCTTAGCTGGGAAATTCTGGAAAGTCCCGAAATTTTTAATTTGTCTAACTGGTTGTCAGTTAGACAAATTAAAAATTTCGGCTCCTGGCTCCGACTTCTACGTAGATCTGTAAATTCTGTAATCGTGTTGTGAATAATGTGATCTATCATAATGTTGACGGTTTAACATACGGTAGCTTATCTTTAAGATATGTGATGCCCTTCAGATTACGCCTTTGTGATCATCAATTTTATTATGACAAATGTTTTTATTTTAATTTCCATTCTTTCCTCCAAAGTATACTAGTGGCTCCGTGAGCTGTAGACCTCGCGAAAAAATAAAATAAAATGTCGCCATGAAGTTAAGTACCTACTTTAATAATTTATTTTCAAAGCTCTAATCATCTGTCAACTTTTCTGGTCTAGAAAGGCAGGATTGTTTTTACATAGTAATGAATGATGATGATAATGATCATGATTAGTGTTGTTAAAAACTGATTTTTTTTCTAAGGTGAAAAGAATACTTACGTGAAAAAAAAAATTGAAAAAAAAAATTTTTTCTGAAGCATGTTTTTTTTCAAGAGTACAGAAATCAAAATTATCAAGGAAGTTTCCGTGAAAGATGAATACTTATGAATTCATTTTATAGTTTTCTGTTCTTTTTTGAAACTACATTGAATAGTACCAAGTTTTCAACAGTTGGCACTATTTAAAGAAGCACACGGTGAAATCTTCACTCGGTTTATGTTTTTTTGAAGTGCCTCTATGAACTTTTAGAACGAAGAATAAAAATCTAATTTAATTATTGAGTTGATTAAGAAAAACATTTATTTTCCAATCTTGAAAAATCAAATTTGAAAAAAAAAAACAGTGGGTAAAAAACAACGGTGCTATGTTTTTTTCAACATAGTGAAATAAAACAAAGTTGTTTTTTTTTCATGTTACATCCATCACTTCATGATTCATTTCAAAAACTTTAAAATTATCGTATGATTCATATCGATGTAAAAGGGTTTTAAAATATTTTTACACCTTTTTTGGACTCCTCTATACTATACTGACCTCAGTTTTTCAATGCGTGAAACAAATATTTTGCACTCATCGAAACAACAAAAGTTATACTGAAATTGTGTAAATTTTTATCTTGAACATAAATTAGAATTGTAAACATTGGATGTTTACGCTAAACGACCATTATGACCTTACGCAAGTTAGTTCAAGTACCTTTACATACAAATATTTTTAATGTATGGCCCTTAAATCAAGATTTGGGTTTTTGAAGATTTACCAAAAAACAGATAAAAAAAATCTTGTGGTTTGTAATGATTCTGTTATTTTCCGGTGGGTTGGGTTGTCCTTCCAAAGGATATCGTTTTTTTGTATTTTAAATAATTGATGTCGTGTCGAATCATTATCATATTATTGTTTTTGTTGATATTACTTTGTCTGTATTGTTTATTGCATGATGATTAAACTAAAATGTTTTTTTTCTCCTTTTTATCGTTGACTTTCAATTGACATGTTTATTTATACAACTTGTTACAAAAATATCCCTAATGCCGAATATGGTAGATAGGAATAGGAACCATCAAACTGAACAACTTTTACTATGGGACCAACTCTGAAATCGCGAAAAAAGAAATCAGCTGTTTCATAACTTTTTAATATTTTCACTATTTTTTTTTGTATGAAACAGCTGATCTTTTTGTCGCGATTTCAGTGTTGGTCTCATAGTAAAAGTTGTTTAGATGGATGGTCCCTATTCACCTCTCTCTACATATACAATTCTTTATTTTTTTATTTTATTTCATTATTTTAATTTTATATTCTTTAATGTTTCTTTTATTTCGTTCTCCATTATTCATAAAACAATTGTCTCAGTGTCATCGTTTACGTCATTAAAGAATTAAAAGGAAAGGCAGTTAATTCCTATTAACTGCGTAAGAATTATCTTGATGTTGCATGCAAAATACAGATTCTGTTTATATTTGAAGCGTCCAGATTTCTACTAATAAGGGTGCATTGCATCGTGCGTCCACTAGCGCCGCCAATCAAGAAACAATCATTACTACGAAACAACTATGTTTATTAAAATCCTGAAAAATATAAAAACTATAGTATTAGTTAAAAACTATTTTTATGCTTTAACTCTTTAGTTCACATGTATTCGTGTAGTTACAATACAAAAACACATTTAAACCAGGAAAAAAACGCTTACTAAAATAGTTATTAAGTAATTACTATTACTTATATTGATCATAATTTTAATAAACATAGTTATTTTGTTGCCATGATTCTTTCTTGATTGGCAGCGCTAGTGGAGGCTCGGTGCACTCTTAAATCAATCATATATGAGAATATGACAAAGAAATAAAATGTATAATATTTACCTTTTCACAAATAAACTCATTATCTCCGTTTATAAAATTAAACCAAAATCATCAAGCACACACTATATTCATACATCCTTATTAAAAAAAATGTACCTACGAGTATAGCCAGATGTATAGTTTACACGTTGGTTAGTCTCTGCTCTGTAAAACTATTTAAGTTTGACATTAAAAAGAAAGGGACACAATACTGTGTAATTATTCACCCACTATATAACTGTAATAAATGGTTTTATTATTATTATTATTATTTATGTTGTTTTCTAAATTCTCAGTTATTATTATTATTATAATTAGTAAGGGGGTTAGGCATCACCGTACGTATCAACCACAAACATACTTCTTTGGACCCGCCGACATAAATAACAGCGACACTTAAATAAGTAATGCAAATTAAAAGTAATGAATGAAAAGACTACGAAACTAAGAACTTTATAACTGTGTATAATCGGCTTCGTAGGCCTTAAGAAGAACTAAAGTAACCGACATCGCTCGAAGGATTGCTCAGCTCAAGTGGCAGTGGGCTGGACACATAGCGCGAAGAACCGATGGCCATTGGGGCGGAAATGTTCTGGAATGGCGATCGCGCACCGGACGACGGAGACGAGGCCACCGACAAGGTGGACCGACGATCTGGTGCGCGGTCGCGGTGCGCCGCTGGATGCGGGCCAAGCAGGACCGAGCCAAGTGGAGATCCTTGGGGGAGGCCTATACCCACCAGTGGGTGTCGTGCGGCTGATATGGCGAGGCCTTAAGCTTAAGAGGGCTAGTATTTTATTTAAATATTACTTCTTTCTTACCTTACCTTGATTACAATCTCAATTCTCAACATACAAAAACGGCCACTATTGCGAGCTTAGCAATATTATTACACCAAAGCTAAAGCTCATCCACATCGAAAGTGCTTTTTAGTAAAAAAATCAGACGTTCTTGCAAACACCCAATTTCCCACTTCGCCTGCAACATCCATAAAGCTCATCCACATCGAAAGTGCTTTTTAGTAAAAAAATCAGACGTTCTTGCAAACACCCAATTTCCCACTTCGCCTGCAACATCCATAAACAGCCACTATGTATCATTCATAATCTATATTGTAAATATGTGCTCTCGTATCTCGGGAGAGACTCTGGTATCTGCCAGTAATTAATATCCGCGGTCTTGGGTTTGACGCCCGGGTCGCCCGGTCGAAGTGTTGGTGATACTAGTATATAGATATTAGTAGTATTAGTATTTAGCGCTTTAAGTTTACAAAATTTAATTATTGAAAATCTGGTTAAATTGTGAAAATTTTGAGATGAAAAAGTGTTTTTGTCTGAATAAAACAAGCAACCAAAATTAAAGCATTAGAAAAATCAAAATCTTGGGAAAAGTGTAGTTTTATGTCAAAGAATTTTTTAAACTATACTTAAACTATGCGTTAACTATGCTTGATGGCCATGGTTTAGAGCCTGGCCATGCAATTGCGGAGGGTAAGCAACTTTCGCAAGGGTCGGTCATGGGATGGGTGACCAAACATATATTATCTCGAGTTCCTCCGTGCTTCGGAAGGCAAGTCAAGCCTTTGATCCCGGCTGCATTTGCAGTCAGTCATGGCGGGTTATAGCCCAGCCTCCCTCCATATTGTATCATAAAGAAAACCTGTACTGTACCCCACCAGTACAGTACAGACTAGTAGAGACAATCCCACTTGTCGTAAAGACAATCCCATTGGTCTCAAAGACAATCCCACTGTCTCAGGACAATAGCGTCCAACGTTTGGAGCCACCTGAGAGTTGCCACAATGGTCCGGAAATATCGCAGTAGTGAGCAACGCTCTTGCGGCGCGTTCCCATTACCGTCACCCGAGAATGAGACGCGGCAAAACCGTGACGTGTCGTCGCTTGAATACTCGAATAAATAAATACCAATACCTAGAGTCGCTTTTAAAGCTAATTGTAAGTACCGTATTTAAAAACAACTGAACAGGTTTATTCTTACCACTATCGATAAAGAAACGCGCTACCGTAGATAATAACCTGTCGCAAAGTACACATGTCCATTACGAGACCTAACAAAATACAAAAAACTAAACATAATTACTACAGCAGACAGCTACAGAATATAGCTTACTACAGCCACAGAATACATAATAGTTACAGCCTTTGTCATAAAGTTCCTGCCTGGATATTCTAACTTGAAATATGGAAGGAAGAATTCGTTTAAGATCAAGCTGTGTTGTGTTGTTTGATAAATTAGAGTCCCCGCAAACTACAGTACAGACCAAACTGTCGGCCGATAGTTGGGTCGGGACTTTAATCAGTATGAAAAAGTATGCAAGTGCGCACACTACAACGATTTGGTATCGGCCGATTGAAGAATCGGTTGGTTTTATATGCAGATATAAAACCAACTATCGGACAACTATCGGCCGATAGAAAGTCTGTAGTCTGCGGGCACGCTAAAAGTTACTAAACCGCCACATTTCATAGATCTGTAACTTTTCAGACATGCTATTTAAAACTTAGAACCTTTTGAACAAAGCTCTCAAATCTCTCTGTTTTTACAGACGAAATATGTTCACTATGTCATTCTAACTACCTAATTATGATAATTAGTAGAGACCGGATTATATGCAAATGCATATTGCATATGCCTTTGCATATTTAACCCCTTTTCAGTGGTAGTTGCATATTTTGGCAAAAAATTTGGAAATCATGCATATTTACGCTCGATCTCGTTCATCGTTCAGATGTCTAACATGTCCAAACAATGGCACTCAAATATTAAACTCTGCCCAGTCACCTCAGTGCATGCCTCAGTAGTCGTAGAACGGTCCTTTCCGCTTAAGTAAGTACTTTTGAGTAATAATACCTTTTAAGAAGTTAAAAAACCTTAAAAACGTCTTTTCTATCATTTAATTTTGCATATTTTGGCCCTTTTTATGGATTTTCATGCATATTTTAGCTATTTTTCTTGCATATTTTGGGCTTTTTATGTTGCATATAATCCGGTCTCTAATAATAAGTATCTTAAAAGTTAATATTATTATTTCACATTTTGACTAACTACAACAATTTCCAGTCTATTTTTCAAATAATTTGATTAAATTTATTATGACAATAAAAAGTAAATCAGTACTTTAAAATCGTGCCGTGTGTAACAACGGAGCCGTAAGAAAGTTCCCCTCATGGCAGCGCCAATTACCCATTATGTTAGTTCGTTCGCGTGCGAGCTGCGTGCGTGCGCGCAGGATTTGATTAGGGACGCGTGACGTAGCGGTGCGATGCTGCTTCATGTTAGCGATCTTGGCCTTGCTCGATATCCTTGCAAGATCATGGCAAAATGGCGGCTGAAGGGTTTCTACATGTTTTAATGTCTCGAAATATCAGTTAATTTTTTTTAAGAGCTTACGAATGATGAAACAAAAATGACTACTTATTACAAAATATAAAAAAAAGATTTCGATGATCTGAAAACGTCTTTTCGAAGTCGGTTAAAGTGTATTAGACACAAACTTAACTTTTTCCGTGTAGGTACTTATTTTAAAAGTATAAACCCGGCCACATACATGACGGAATCCCGATTCGGAATTCCGAACGGAATATCGATAATGTATGAAAATTCAGTACGGAAAAATCCCGCATGTGTGTGGTAGGTCCATAGATTTGTATGGATTAGCTGCGTTCGGAATTACGTATGTACGGAATTCCTAAACGCAATTCCGTCTGTATGTGACCAACTTTAGTACCTAATTAATTAGATATTGGCTGCGCTAGTTAGCTCAGAGGAAAAATATTGCGAATCGCCGTAACTTGAATTTCCCCTTACAAAATAATCATCACATCAACATTTTCCGTATTTCTGAAGTACAGGGACCTATAGGTTTTCCAAATGGAAGATATCATGAGGAAAATAGACATTACATTCGATTGTTAACAACTTTCAAACAACGGAACACGTCTTGGTCACCCATATCGACCGACCGGGTCTATCGCTTTAATTTGACAAATGGATGTGATGCATTTCTAATTTTTTTTTGGTATGTTTTTGTGTCAAAAAGAAGTAGCAATGTATAACGTCCATCTGTCAAATCAAACTTTACCTTTACTTCATTGTTTTAGCTGATAGAACCGCAATGCGAAACTGATCTTTTAAAACCTGTCCTATATATTATAGTATTTTTTTTATCTTTAGGTTTGGTACGTTTTAGTACCTTACAATGTGTTACAAAAACCCCTAATGCCGAATATGGTAAATAGAGACCATCGAACTAAAAACTTTTACTATAGGACCAACTCTGAAATCGCGAAATAAAATCAGTTGTTTCATACATATTGATATTTTCGTTATTAATTTTTGTATGAAACAGCTGATTCTTTTTCACGATTTGAGAGTTGGTCCCATAGTAAAAATTTATCGGTTTGATGGTCCCTATTTACCATATTCGGCATAAGAGGTTTTACGTTGTATACAAGGTGTTTGGTAAAAGCCTTATAAAGCCGAATATGGTGGATAAGGACCATCAAACTGAACAACTTTAACTATGGGACCAACTCTGAAATCGCGAAAAAAGAATCAGCTGTTTCATACAAAAATTAATAACGAAAATATCAAAATGTATGAAACAGCTGATTTTTTTTTCGCGATTTCAGAGTTGGTCCCATAGTAAAAGTTGTTCAGTTTGATGGTCCCTATCTACCATATTCGGCTTTATAAGGCTTTTACCAAACACCTTGTATTATGCGTTTTTAAACTTATTATATTACAAGCGGCCGCCCGCGGTTTCACCCGCGTGGTTCCCGTTTCCGTAGGAATATCAGAATAAAAAGTATTCTATGTTTTAATCTAGGCTATCTACTATCTGTGTGCCAAATTCCAACCAAATCTGTTCAGTAGTTTTTGCGTGATTGAGGAACAAACATCCAAACATCTAAACATCCAAACCCACAAACTTTCACATTTATAATATTAGTAGGATGTATCCTACATTTAATAACAAGAGTTTTTTTTACTACATCGGACTTCGGATACGCCTTCCTATTGATCAGCCGATCGTCATACTGATTAGAATGCGAAATCATTTGTGGTGATATTACTAATTATTATAGCCTTGATCTGTTACTGCTAGCGGAGACATTCCTGCAGTCGTTATCAGTTCTTTGTTAATGCCTAATTTGACAGTTATTTTTAATAGTGTGCGTTTTCAAACCTGAATTTAATTATTGTAGATTAGAGATTTTATAGGATGTTGATTCCGAAAATGGCACTTGATCATGATTCATACCCTAAAGGGCTGAAATAGGGGTTCATATATTTTATATAAAAATAATTCGAGATCGTGGTGGGAATGAGAATGAACAGAAACAGGATTACTATTAGTTATTCTGTGACAGGACGGATATCATATTTGGATGTAGTCACTCAATCACGTAAAAATGGCTGCACGGATTTGGTTAGAAACCTAGTTTAGAGCCTGGCTCAAAACATAGCATACTTTTTTATCCCGGCGAAAACTAGTCTCTCATATTGAGCTTGATTACACAGTAATTTCTACTCTCCATTGCTCCGTTCATTGAAAGTCCGCTAAAAACTTTCGAGTCGCAAAAGACTCTTTTTTCCAGCGGACTTTTCGGTCCGTAAATCAAGCCGGCTTAGCGTGCTATGCAAAATCATATTTGGATGTGGTCACTCAATCACGTAAAAATGGCTGCACGGATTTGGTCAGATACCTAGTTTAGAGCCTGGCTCAAAACATAGCATACTTTTTTATCACGGTCAAAGGTTTTCTAGGGATTTTCTTAAGTCGACGGCGAAAACTAGTCTCTCATATTGAGCTTGTTGTGATTACACAGTATTTCTACTCTCCATTGCTCCGTCCATTAAAAGTCCGCTAAAAACTTTCGAGTCGCAATAGACTCCAGCGGACTTTTCGGTCCGTAAATCAAGCCGGCTTAGCGTGCTATGCAAAACTATCATCTGTGAAATAAAAATATTAATCGTAATATTATTGACATTAGCGTTTCGCTCCAGCCCTGACCCAGACCACCGATATGTAAGCAGCAAATTAACACAAGTTAGGAACGGTTAAACACCGACGAGGACGCGCTAACTGTTGGGTAAACCAACCCTGGTCATCATCACCACTCATCACACCATTGAATCAAAACTTAATTAAGCTTATGAAAACGAGGCAAATAATACTATTCCAGAAGAAAATAAAAAATGCGCCTTTTATATAGGTATCGAAAATTTAAAAGACCGAAAGTAATGCTATTTTATACGTGTGTATTTTTATTAGCTCTCCAAACTTTAAGGATATTTTCTGTCCATGAAACTGAACTTTCTCCAAGAAACATGTGTCGAAAAATCGAAATACATCACAAAATTTTGATCATCCGTAGGTAAGGGATGAGGGAGTTAAGTAAGTTAACTTGTCCTTGTCCAATCTAACACAATCTACTGCGATCCGACATTTTTAAAAAGCTGAACTGATTTGGATGAAATTGGCAAGCAGTTAGTTTATAGTCTGGATTAAAAACATTGGATACTTTCTATCCCGTTCCAAGATATCCAGCAATGTTTTGAAAAACCTTGGAAAAGAAGGTGCCAACCCTAAGCCTGATTGACGTAGATTGGCAATCCAGCACAATCTGATCACCATACCCCGTTATCGGGCGTGCACGAACGATTCACAGACTAAAAAATCAGAAGCGAAAGACCTTTAGGGCCACCTATTTGCCTACGTTTTTCTACTCAAAAAACCTATTAAGGCTGGCCACACACAGACGTAATCCCGTTACGGAATTCCGAACGCAATTTCGACAATGTATGAAGATTCCGTACGGAAAAATCCCGCATGTGTGTGGCAGGCCCATAGATTTTGTATGCAGTTGCTGCGTTCGGAATCACGTATGTACGGAATTCTGTAACGTGATTCCGTCTGTGTGTGGCCGGCCTTGAGGTGCGAAAATTTTCAAGCTCTCGCGCTCTCGTGTTCAGTAATGGCAAATTTGAATTATATTTTTAGACAATACCAATATAACATAACTTTAATTCTTCCTAAAATCAAACTGCACGAAGTGAAGGACGATATTTATTTCGAATCGTGTTTTGTATAGAGCTTATTTTGCTATAACAGTGCGGACCGTACTCACGCGCAAAACCAACTCGTACTAGGCCCTCTGAAGCCGGCCGAACGCCACTCGCGCGCGTGTTGTCGTGTCGTCTTGTACTCTACTTAGTGTTGTCTCACGCTCCGCGCCCTCTCCCCTTTACGGGTCATTTAGTGATCAATTGTTGTCTAATTGCATATCATTTTTATCTTAAACAAAAATATGCCTCCGCGAAAAAAATCTCGTCACGAATTTATGGAGTTGTGGATAAAAGATTATCCTGAAATACAGGTAAACTAAAAAAAAATATTACAGATATATTCTCTCAGAGGTTGAACGGGATTAGGTAGAATTATCAAATTAATCAAAAATAGACCTTCTGTTGTACTTTGTCTTTGGCTTCGATCATTCGTGCACCCGCGATAACGGGGTATGCTGATCACACCAGATTGACAAAGATTGATACAGATCGCGAACAACGCCACACAGTCAATCTTTGTCAGTCTTGCACGGTCTGGATTGTGTATGTATGTAATGGCTGCCCCATCTATTTTTTTTTCATATTTGGCCCTATGTTTATTACAGAAAGTTGTTCAGTTTCATGGACACATCCTAAAAATTTTGAGAGTCAAAAAATACAGCCTGTAGAGTACTCAATTTTTTTTTCGGGTGGTGAAATACATATAATAGTACGAAAATATTCAATTAATTTGAATAAGAGCTGTAAGTCTTGAAAACTTGAAAAAGCGTTACTCTTTGTAAAAACGTAAAACATGTAGGCAAAGAACCAATAAAGTAAAGCGAGTACCTACTTCTTTCAGGAATTTCAGCAATATTTTTTCAGATTTCTTTTTCATATTAAGTACTTATAAATCTTTCTACTGCTTTGCAAAAGGTAAAAAATGATGAAACAATAATAGCTTAAGCGATCAAAGTAATTAAATAATAAACCCGTTCATTGAATACACAGAATCATTTTCCTATTCTTATTCTTGCTGTCACAAATCATACTAAATGTAACCATATTTTGTTTGTATTTAGGAAGTTTAACCCTAAAACTCCTGGACTAAAATTACACTTTTTCCAAGATACGAAAGATTCTTGAGTTTTGTACAGGACGAATTAAAGTCAAAAGTTTTCCAAAAAAAAACCGCTAGTGAATCAAAAAAAGTTTTTTTTAATACTAAAGTATAATTTTCCTCGAGTACATAATGATCTCAATTTGCGTTCGTTATCCTCATATGAGCACGTCTCGAATTTTCAGCTTCAGCTGCGCAGGAGTGGCCAGTCTGTGCCATAAATGGCGCCGGCCGGACCGTTGCGCGGGAAAAATCAATAACGAAGTCGCGATCGCAGGCCGTGTGTGTTGGTGAAAAAAATCATTTTTTGAAAAAGGAGATCATCAAGTGTCTAATAATGTACCGTGTGTGCCGACAAATATAAAACGCATTTTTTTTATTTAAAAAAAAGGGAAAATGTGTCATCCCTTTCTTTCATTCATATGTTTTTGAGATTGTAATGCCGTGATGATGAAAGGGTTATCTTTTTATTATCATATTTGGCTATCGGTTTTAAAATTACGGATACAAGTCATTCAATTATCCAAGTCAGTCAGTTTTTATTATATTGGCTTTCTTTTGAATATGAAAACGGCCAAAAAGATATCAATAAGTCTTAAAATAATTTAATTTTGAATGTAGAAAAAACGATTAGGACTTACGATGCTTAGATACTTTAAAAAATAGTTTAGAATTGATATCCCTAGTATTGATAGTATTGGTGCTTAAATGATAATATGTCGGCGTTTTATAATTAAGCTATCTTTTCGATCGAATTAATTTTTGATAACTTATTCTATTGCTTCTAATCATAAAGGAAATCTTTCTACTACAATATATTTGCAATGGTATTTTCATTCTTTGTAATAATAAGAAAACTTTGAAATCACATTTTAAAAACATAATGAATTTACAGAAATATCGCTTGACTACTTAAATTATAACAAAACATCCAAAAATGTAAAGCGTTCATAACTAACCTAACCAATTTTTCAAAGCAAAACGAATGGAAAACTGCAATATTTATCGATAATCGATAACTGGTGCCAGTAAAAAGTGTATCATCACTAGTCGAAAGTGCAAAAGTGGTGCAAAATGAAGTGGAAAAGGCAAAATTTGGTGTCCGGTGACACTTCCGAAGATGAAATAGGCCACAGCTACTTGGGTACTTTGGTAAGTTATATCATCATAATTGCCCATTATACAACGTGTTACAAAAAACCTCTAAAGCCGAATATGGTAGATAGGGACCATCAAACCGAACAACTTTTGACTATGGGACCAACTCCGAAATCGCGGAAAAAAAACCAACTGTTTCATACATTTTGAAATTTTCGTTATGAAACAGCTATTTTTTTTTTCGCGATTTCCGAGTTGGTCCCATAAGAAAAGTTGTTCATTTTGATTATCCATAACTTCCATATTTGGCTTGGGGTTTTTATGTAACACGTTGAAGCCCAACGTTTCAACTCGTCCCCTATTTACTTAGGGGTTCATGTTATTTTACTTTGCAGGTCGCCTCATGGTCAATTACTACCTGTGCTATGCTTATTTTACTATTCTTATATTGGAAATATAAGTTTGAAATTGCAGTTTTGTATGGAGAATTTTAAAGAATTTGTATTTTCCAAACTAACATTGTATTAATTTATTTAAAAAACCACTAACGTTAATGTTTTATAACTTTTATGAACAAAATGTTTAAGCACTCGGCTAACTAATTCCAACAACGAATTAAGTGGTCATTTCTGCTAACGACTAAATGAGTCACATATTTTAAGATTCATTTTTTTAACATTCTGGGAAAAATCTGAAATATTTTTATTGCTGACAGTGGACTGTTATGATCTTATTTCGAAATAATAACAAATAACCAACGCATTTTTAACATCATGCAGTCGGGGGACCGTTTTGTGGAACAATTTTCAATTCAATGGCAATGACACTTGTTATTTAACTTTTTAGTTCGTTTTTGGCAGGACTGTCGTGTCTTTAATTTTTTTTTATTTATTAATTTTTATTTCACCCATTTTAATGACAATTTTTTTTTCACATTTGAAAATGGCGTCGTACAGTCGTCATATTGACTTTTTTCAAAAAAAATATAGCCAGTGTCACTTAGTTTGATGTTAGGATTCAACGATACCCCATACATCCAAATCCGTGGAGCCATTTCGAAAATGGTGGAATATAGAAACTCACATACCCACAAACATACATGAACCCTAAACACATATACACTCCTTTTTGGGCAGTCGTGTAAAAATCGGCAATTTCATATTTTAACCCCTATTTATCTTATATTCTTGAAAATCTTTAATAAAGCTCTTTTTTTCTCTAGTAGGGAAAAAGTAGTAAACCTGGGACAGAACATTGCAAAAATTATGAAGAAATAAAGCTATTTTTTTTTAAATATCTTTGTTAACGTAGTAGCATACATAAATTAACATTTATCAATACCAATGATAGTATATCCAACATTTCTTAAGTAAAACCCCTGTTCATTTTCCTCACAGCAAAATTAGACGTCACTTTTGGGTTTTTGCAATGCGTGGTATATCAAATAATGGCTGCGCCCACTAGAATGTAAATTTTATCTGTATGTCATTTATACGGGGGATTTCTTTTAAAGGAAAACTACTAGGTGTTTGTTAATAGCCTTATAAAGCTGAATACGGTAGATAGGGCACTATGCATACATCGCAACCTCGAAAAATATTATAAACAATAAAAATCATATTTTTTTTGAAAAAAAAAAAAGATAATCTGCATAGTGGCAAGCCTAGACCGAAATTGTGTTTTGCTTTTGCCCATTAATGCGATTGATTATAGAATACAATAGTCTTTGTGTCTTATTTACTTACTGGGTCCAGAAATGGATTTTGGCCTCCGAGAATAGAGCACGTCATGGAGCCATTATAGAAAAACATGGTTTGCGCGGGCCATATTTTTATATAGAAAACGTAAAGTTGTAGCCACAAAAAAAAACATACGACAAGCTAAAGAGATTATCTAGTTGCTACAAGTATTAAATTGCGTATAAACCTCACAGATGATTGTAAAAAAAATCAGAATATCATCAAAAGCGCTTATCGCGGGCCATATTTTTGGCGTAAATAATAGCGGAAACGTATTGAATTATACATCAAAATACACTTTAACGTACTGTGCAGTTGCTTCAATAACTTTTTTCAAGAAATATAATTGTGCTAAAGATAATGATGAAAACACGACGAAAAAACATCAAAAAAGTGTATATCGATAGTGTATGAAAATTCCGAACGAAAAAATACCGCAAATCCATACAAAACTTTGGACCTACACTCCAAAGTTTTGTATGGATTTGCTGCGTTAAGAATGTTTCCGTTTCGGAATGGCGAATGTCCGAAAAATATCAAATTGGCAGAATATTTTTTTATAGGTAAAAGTCTCTTCGACTTCACAAAAGTAACAGCAGAATAGAGATTATACCTTTGCCACCACCTGTCACAACCACAACATGATATTAAAAAAAGTTTCAACACGTGTGTCAAAACTTGTTTTTAATACTTGTTGTAGTAGTGGCAGGTGGTGACAAAGGTATAATCTCCATTCTGCTGTTACTTCCGTCATGGACGAAAATAATCTTCCGTTTTGTGAAGTCGAAGAGACTTTAATTTTCTAAACCGGAACTGAAAAGTCTGAAACTTTTTTCTATTACTATTTTTTTCGGACATTCCCCATTCCGAATCGAAATTTTGTCTCTATGTGGCCAGTCTTATTTATTATCGTGCACACATCTTAAAATCTTTTGTGATTTAGTATTAAATTGAAACTACTTAAATCAAAACAATAAAAAGAACATAAAAATAGTAGGTGCCGATATTTCATTGATATTAATTGAGCTCCGACGGTCTCAAGCCAAAATGGCCAAAGTACTAATAAGAAACATGAGCCAGATTTTTTGTATGTCTAGATGATACAAATACCTGAATAACCACATTCTGTACTTATTAGTTTATTATTGCGTTTGTTAATATTTCGTCTGCGTGCGCAGTTATTTATCTATTAGTTACTTAAAGGGATAGGAATTCTGAACAGGGACGGGGACGACGGGAATAGGAACGGGAACGGAGACGGGAACGCCATACTAATTACCAGTACTAATGATTTTCTAAAATGTCCACGCGAACGAAGTCGCGGGCAAAAGCTTATAAGTAACATTTTTTGTTCGTCTATATGTCCGCAATCGAAATATGTACGCGATTAAAAAAATCAGTTATTATTAGTAAGGATTGTTTTCCTTTTATGATTTTGTATTTGAGCCACGGGCTGAGTGCAATCATAAGAGGGTAGCCGTGGCGTTGTCAGCAATAGCTGGTGGTGATGCCAGCTCCCTCCTGCTGTGTCCCACGTACGAATCGCCTGCTCACCTGTGAGGGGGGGGTGCGTAAATGCATTTTTCTAACTCATGCTCTAAAATTATGATGATTACCTACACTTGAAAGGGTATACTGAAGGTTCCACATTTACGTGCGTGACCAGGGCGGTAATTATGTAATTTTGTTGCACTTGCAATAAACTCTGACAGAAATCGCAGTTACATTGCTGTTTCAGTTAAGTACCAATGTGACAACAATCTTACTTAAAGCAACAATGTAACTGCGCTTTCAAACGATTTCAATCAAGAATTGTTAGTAACAGACTTATGTAATCAACCAACAGAGCAGCAATGAATTTCAATACACTTATCCCGCACTAGTGCGGCAACTTCAAACCATCCTCGTCAATTTAATTGCTAACTTCCCGTTCTTGGCTGTAATGTGCTATTCTTCGGCATACAAAAAAGTAGGTACGTAATAAAAAAACCTTAAAAAAACCTACCTCTGTCGCTCCCTTTCTTTTGTTGTCAGAATCACTGCAGAATGTTTTAGTTCAGGGATTCCCAGAATGGTCGATATCGACCCCTTGGGGTCGAAATCGGTTTCCCGGCGGTCGGCATAATCGAAAACTGATTTTGGGGGTTATTTACCACAGTTAGTTGACACAAGTTTTTATTTGAAACTTTCAAGATACTACTGTATAAGTTGTGTTACGTGTCCCAACTTATAAGAATTACTAATATTTGAGTAGTTTTAAATTGGTAAGTATTTTGTATCAATAGGAAAAAAACTAGAGATAGGATTTTTAAAGTAATTTGGCTATGGCGGTCTGAGGTATCAGCTCATTTTGGAAAAAGGGTCTCTTGCCCAAAATAGTTTGGGAATCCCTGTTTTAGTTGTACGTAAAAGTCAAGTTTGCTCATAAATCACACTAAAACGATGCATCTGCTTACGTAATTATTCTATAAGTACTAAACATTGTAAATTTTTTCGTATGTATTTATCTCGACGGGAGTCAAAAAAATTTTTTTTAATTGTTTTCATTAAAAACTTGAATGATTATGATTATTTATGATTCAATAGATTACAGATTCAATAGCAAGATGCGACTAAAAGAACTTTGTTTAGCAACACAAAAAAACAGACACATCACATGAATGCAAAATTGAGTAAACAAACCTTTTTTAGGATCTGATCGAAATTGTAAACACAGCCACAAAAAATCGAAGAGTTACAAATTAGTAACAACCCGAGCAAAAAATAAAAAACGTTGACAAAAAATCGGCGAAGTCTTTAAGGGCCCTATCACATTTTTTCGTCGAAATTTCGATTTTGACGGATTTTAACGATACAACCTAGAGAAACCTTTGGGTCTACTAAATACATTTATGTGTTCGTGACAAAAAGTAATTTGATGATTCACTGGAAAGTTAAAGGGTTAGATTAGAAAGGAAAATTAAATTTGGTGAACAACTTTGAACATACACAGAAAGACAAACAAGTACAAACAACAAATAAAAGTATGAAATTTGATTTTTTTATGACGTAAAGATTATTATGATATAATTTTTACGTAACAATAATAATGTATCTAGGAGAAATCCACAGTGTATTCTGAGCTTTTTTAGTAGTTTTATGGTTTTCTATTTGATTTTTTTTTCACATATTCTATACATAATTTCGAAATTCCGAGGCCGCTATGAACTATTCGACTGTATAAGAGATAACATTCAATTTTTTTTATTTCAATTATTTAGCACAGTTGTTCAGTCCATGAGCTCCAAAAAGTGCCTTCGCGCATTTTATGAAAATATTTCTCTGCAATTTCGGGTTTAATTATAAAGTTAAGCAAATTTTCAAAAAAGCGAGGCCGCTATGAACTATTCCAATAGCTATTCTGCACCATTCAATAAGTCAAAAGTGTTAATGTATTTTTGTTTCTGAGATCGATGACGCCAAAATAGGCCATTTTACGCAAAAATCACAGTCGAAATGTAATATGCCTCTTAAAAAGTTTTTGCATACACGTGAATAGATACTTATAAATGTCATTTCAAGAATCATACGTATATTTTTTAAGATTATAGGTACTTACTTTTTTTCTGCACACGGGATAGTGCTGGCCTTCACCTTACCTAATGTCAAGTGACGATAAGGCCGAAGGTGGAAGCGCACTACACCCGGAATCCTCGTCACTGAGGAACTGGCACCTCTAACTGCCGAAACACAACAATTTCTTAATTGTTGTTATGGCGTCACGTCAGACTTAGGTAAGATGGTGGTGTGGTACCTAGCTAGACGGACTTGAAATAAGCCCTACCACCAACCAAACCGAGTACAAATTGCACTCCCCCCGAATCGAACTTATTACATAGGAACTTAACCCTATTTTGCCGCTGTACGACGACAAAGTCAAATTGCCAGCTTTGCTTATCATTTGACTTTGTGTTCGTGTTTAGAAACTTCAGAATTCCACCTGTGTTAAGATAAAAAAAATCGCCATCAACATCAGCCTGCTTAGGCACAGGTCTTCTTCACCATAGTATAAAAAAAGTCGCTTCCCGCTGTCCCTCTGGGGCCCTATTTTTGAATCGCTCAGCTGGCTTCGAGCGCTCTTTTCTACTAATTTTCGTTCGACATTTGACTCAAATGTATGAGATGTCGAACGAAAATCAGTAGAAAAGAGCGCTCGACGCTAGCCAAGCGATTCAAAAAAGGGCCCCAATAGGTATGCTTAAATCTTTAAAACTACGCAACGGATTTTGATGCCGTTTTTTTAATAGATAGAATGATTCAAGAGGAAGATTTATATGTATAATCCATTGTGTCAAATTCTACACTACACCGAAGCGAAGTGAGGGCGGATCGCTAGTTAAAGATTTAAGGAAAGAGGAGAGCTATATAAAGTGTAACATAATTAATGGCTAAGCCAGAATATAGTAGATAGGGACCATAAAAAACTGAACAAGTTTTACAATGGGACCAACTCTGAAATCTCGAAAAAAACTGCTGTTTCATACAAAAAACTAATAACGAATGTATGAAAATGCATGAAACAGCTGAATATTTGGCGTTTTCAGAGTTGCTCCTAGTAAAAGTTGTTCAGTTTGATGGTCCCTATTTACCATATTCTGTTATAAATGCTACAGCTCCACCTGCGTTAACGTTAACGTTAATGGTAATGTTCAATTACGCTTTAGCTAAAGAGTTAAGTAAAAGAACTGTCGTTTGTAAATTCACGTTTAAGTCAAAATCATACCTATGGGTCAAAATATTTTCAATATGCGGAGAAACATAAAAAATATATCCCAACAACCAAAAAGGTTGCGATCTTTTTGTATTCTTTTTTTATAAAAAGGCGCTTGTGTGATTACGATTCTTCAATTTTATTTAACCGTTACATTGCAATAACGTTCGTTTTTCGAAATTACTAATTTGCTCTGAGAAGGAAAACAATTTTTAATACCTACTTTACTTATCATCATGACATTCGTAATCATAACACAACAGGTGAAAAATATTTGTCTGTATGGTTGTACTATTATGTATTCTGTGGTATGGTGCATGTAACAGCAAATAAGGGCTTTCGAGTGACTACAAAATTACACTATGAATACACTTTGCCCAAAATAAATAACAGTTTTTAGTGTTTTTGTCATAAGGTAAAATACTCTGCCCTAACAGCGGATTTAAAAAAACAAAAATCATAAATCATGTATGTAAAACAGCATATAATGGGGAATGTAGGAAGTGTAAGTAGCAAATTCAACCTAACATATTTTAATATTTTTTAAATAAGTTAAGTAAGTACATCAAATGACTAACTTTCTACACTCGGCGTCAGAAAAACCGCACCTTTTCTTCAAAGTTAATTTAATCCCATATAATTTAATGATAAGTGTTATTATCTACTTCTTCCCCTTCGGACATAGTCAACAGTCTTTAGAAACCGTTGGAATACTCGTCGAACGGAATCAATTACTGAGATTGAGTTTCCGAGCACATTACATTGCCTAATTTTTTTGCAATATTTGAGTATCTTCATGGGAAATAGTTTCCATCTTGGGTATTCCTTTTTTTAATTGAACTGTTGAAGTGTGTTTTCTCCATCATCTCGATAGCGAATTTACCCGCATTTCCTGAATTGACCCCTTTTATTTCCCTTTTGTGGTGGCGCTAGCAATAACGCTTTAATCGGTTAATTATGGTAACTGTTGTGTTAACTAAATCAAACAATTATCAAAAGAAAGCTCATTAAATGTACTTTCAATAGATATCAACATTTACACAATAAAACGTTAGCTAGCAATAGCAGATGGCCAAGTCTAAACTTAGTGTCAAAGAGGTGCGGTTTTTCTGACGTCGAGTGTATTATGCGTTTATCACATGTCGCAAAATTAACATAATCAATCATCAATCATGTAAATTACAGAGTATAGAATTAGTTACGCTTTAATATGAATTGCATATAAAAACAATCTATTTGAGGCGTTTTATTAAATACGTCTTTTTATTCACTCTCCAAATTTTGAGAATGTGTTCAATCCATGAAATTGAAAAACTTTCTTTAAGAAGCATAGGGTCAAATTGAAATACTTTCCATACAAATCAAAGAGATCAATGACGTGAATACGTGATCAGTTTAATATGGGATGACCAACATTTTGTGGCGTATTTTGACACGTGTTTCATGGAGAAAGTTTTTCAGTTTTATCGACTGAAAAAATTCGTAAAATTTGGAGAGTGATTAAAAATGCTGCCTGTATGTATTAAATAGTCGAATTAATAACCTTCTCCTTTTATAAAGTCGGTTGAAAAATTTACTGAAATAAAAACTTTTTTAAAAACACGTTTTTAAAACGGACTAAATTATTACAACAAAATATCGGACTAAAAAAATTAAAACGGTCTAGTAAAAACAGACTAAAAAGTAAAAAATAAATTCTTCTGATATTTATAACACTATAATATTTATACCTACAGAAAATTTAAACCAAAAACGTGGGGCGCATTTTATAAAATTTATCATCCATGTAGTCTTTAGCATGCGCCCCACGTTTTTAGGTTTAAATTTTCTGTAGGTATAAATATTATACACAGGTTGGTCAAAAGTTCTGTTACTGAGTTTCTTTATCGATTACTGGCCATTAAAACAAATGAATAGAAAAAATAAAAATGACATATTATTGACAGTTTTATAAGCTATAATTCCATACCACACGTATATCATATTTTGTTTATTTCACCATGGAATGGGGGTTGAAGGAGAATCGTGTCGCTGTAATTGCTCTGCACAAATGTGGGCAGCCACCGAATATGATTTTCAAGTTGCTACAAAAGTTGAAAATCAACAAGCAATTTATTTATCGCACTATCCATAGGTACAGTAATACCTTGACCGTCGATGACCGAAAAAGATCAGGAAGACCACGCACCGTTCGGACACCAGCTGTGATCAAGGCAGTGAAGGCGAGAATCACGAGAAATCCCGTCCGGAAGCAAAAGTTATTGGCAATACAGATGACTGTGAAGAGAAGTTCCCTTAAAAAAATTATCAATGATGACCTTGGGCTTCACGCTTACCGTAGACGAAAGGGCCATCTGCTAAACGCACGATTGAAGGCTATGAGGTTAGCACGAAGTCGCGCTCTACTAAAGCAGTACGCACAAAACGGCCATCGAAAAATCTTATTTACTGATGAAAAAATCTTCACAGTCGAAGAAAATTTTAACCGTCAAAATGATAGAGTATACGCTAAGAATAGTAAAGAAGCCAGCATGATTGCTCCGAGGGTCCAACGAGGTCACCACCCCTCATCAGTGATGATTTGGCTGGGGGTGTCCTATTCAGGGCTAAGTAAGGTTCATTTCTGTGAAAAAGGTGTGAAAACTGGCGCTAGAGTCTATCAAGATACCGTTCTGGAACCTGTTGTCAAACCCTTAAGCCACACTTTATTTCAAAACCAGCCATGGGTCTTCCAGCAGGACTCTGCCCCTGCGCACAAAGCAAAATCTACACAAGCATGGTTCCGGGCTAACAAAATTGATTTTATCGCGCAGGAAGAATGGCCATCCTCCAGCCCAGACTTAAATCCTCTGGATTATGCCATATGGCAACTTATTGAGGAGAAAGCATGTGCTAAGCCCCACATTAATCTCGACTCTCTTAAGCGCGCTATTCTCAAGGCAGTCGCAGAATTGGATATGGTGGTAGTTCGTGCTGCCATCGATGACTGGCCTCGTCGTCTAAAGGCGTGTATTCATGCCAGAGGCGGTCATTTCGAATAATTTTAATACATGATAATCTTAAATATTTGTGCTTTCATTTGGTATATAATTCATTGTAGCATTATTTGTAAATTTAGTATTATTCATGTTTTCCATAGTTACAGAACTTAGTAACCAACTAGGTAGTGTTATAAATATTTACAGAAGAATTTATTTTTTACTTTTTAGTCTGTTTTTACTAGACCGTTTTAATTTTTTTAGTCCGATTTTTTGTTGTAATAAGTTAGTCCGTTTTAAAACCGTGTTTTTAAAAAAGTTTTTTTTCAGTAAATTTTTATTTTCTGCCTTTTAGTTAACGAGCTAAGACCAAAAATATACCATCTCCTATCGGAGCACTCGTCAAGACGATTCAAGCGAGCCCAAACTCGATGGGGTTGCATGGTTTTAGTACAGAGTCCCAGTGGCCTTCTTCCGGCTCCATCATCAGACCCTGGAAACTATTTCCCAATAAAGTACTCGTCAAGACGATTCAAATGAGTCCAAACTCGATGGGGTAACATGGTTTTATTAAAGAGTTCCTGTGTCCTTCTTCCGGCTCCATCATCAGACCCTGGAAACTATTTCCCAACAAAGAACTCGTCAAGATGATTCAAATGAGCCCAAACTCGATGGAGTTGCATGGTTTTATTATAGAGTTCCTATGGCCTTACTCCGGCTCCATCATCAGATCCTCGGAAACTATTCCCTAATAAAGTACTCGTCAAGATAATTCAAACGAGCCCAATTTCGATGGGATAGTGTAGTTTTATTAAAGAGTTCCTGTGTCCTTCTTCCGGCTCCATCATCAGTCCCTGGAAACAATTTCCCAACAAAGAACTCGTCAAGTCGATTCAAACAAGCCCAAATTTGATGGGGTTGCATGGTTCCAATATTGAGTTCCTATGGCATGGCCTTCCAGCTTCATCATCAGACCCTGGGCTTCGTCTCCCATTAGAGTACTCGTCAAGACGATTCTAATGAGTCCAACCACGATGGGGTTGTATGGTTTCATCATAGAGTTCCTGTGGCCTTCTTCCGGCTTCGTCATCAGATCAGCTCAATGACACCATAATATTGAATTGCCTTCTAGTTCCGACCTATGTTCAAAGTTTCAAGTCTCTAGCTCATCGGGAAGCTAATATAAAATCGTTTACAAACTTTGTGGAGAAACAAACAAACACACAAACGAGAAAGCAACCTAATAAAAACGTGTTAAAAAGCTAGTGTTTTACCATAAGTTTTACGCACGTGATCAACTTATTTGAGCTAATTTGCAGAGTGAATAAAAATGCAGCCTGTAAACGTCGAAAAAAGTCTGGAACGGGTGGTAGGAAAATAAAGACGATTCAAAAGTACTTAATAATTAAGTTTATTTGAATAAAGCTTATTTGACTTTAACTTCGAATCAAGAACCCTCTCCTTTTATGAAGTTGGTTGAAAAAAACTAGTGTTTTACCATAAGTTTTACGCACTTGATCAACTTATTTGAGCTAATTTGGAGAGTGAATGAAAATGCAGCCTGTAAACGTCGAATCAATAACCCTCTCCTTTTATGAAGTCGGTTGAAAAAAAGCTAGTGTTATACCACAAATTTTACGAACGTGATCAACTTATTTGAGCTAATTTGGAGAGTGAATAAAAATGCAGCCTGTAGACGTCTAATTAAGAACCCTCTCCTTTTATGAAGTCGGTTGAAAAAAGCTAGTGTTTTACCATAAGTTTTACGCACTTGATCAACTTAAATAGATAGATAGATAGATAGATAAATCGTTTATTGCTGCTTTTTAACACACATATAACATAATTTTCATAAAAAAATTAAAGATACAAATACAACAAAACATGATCTTATATAATATGTGTGCAGCAGCAACAGGGCCAAGGCTCAGCGTAGTATTCGCTGAAAGCAAAAAACGCCGATTTTCAGCCATCACCCTATGGCGAATGGTGATACGCGGGTAGCAGAAAAAAAAAAGAATAATAAACTTATTTAGGACTAATAAATATAAAAGCATCGTAATTTAAACCTAGTATGATAAAAAATATTTTAGGGTTTTCACTATGTTATTTACCTTATAACAGTTGTACATATATAAAAGAAAATAAATCATAATTATACTTAAACATAATATGGAAAAGGAAACGAAACTTTTGTAAACAGCAGTAAGACACATAAAAACAATAAAAACAAATACTAAATAACCGTCCCGGGTCAACTCTTGAATCCGAAGCAGCTTGTATACCGTGTCTAGTTGCCTGGTGTACTTTGAAATTCTAAAAGGTATGGGCGTAATTTCAATTTAAATGTGCACTTGGATGTTAAGTTTCGTATGGGTGGCGGCAAATCATTCCAGCACTTCGTAGCATGGAATCGGAAGCTGCCCCGGAATGCAACTGTACGATGAGAGTGATTTGACAGTGGTAATCGCACGGATCTAGCTCCATAGCGATCATGTAGTGAGGAAGATTTTAATTTGTCCCGAAGATACTCTGGTCTCTGATGCTTCAGTACATCAAATACTAGACAAAGCAAGTGCATACGCCTACGCAAATCCATTCTAAGCATTGATGCTGTATTCAGATATGGAGATATATGTGATCTAGGGGGTATATTAAAGCAGAATCTGCAACAAGCGTTCTGGACTCGCTGAAGCAACTTACTTGTTTTTGAAAAGAGACGGGGACCAATCACAATATCGCCGTAATTAAGCTTGGATAAAATCAACGACTCACAAACAGCAATGCGAGCTTTTTCGCTTAAGTAGTTCCGTAATTTATACAAAACCTTAAGCCGGTACATGCAGCTTTTAACCACGCTTAGCACATGAGTCTCAAAACGCAGTTGACTGTCGAAAGTAATGCCTAGGTTCCGACATTCCTCCACTCTTTCCAGGTTTTGATTCCCAATAGATAAGGAAGGTTTATAACTAAGGGTTTTGAGGATCTGAGCTTTTGACCCTATCACCATAAACTTGGATTTGGAAGGGTTGAGAAGGAGCCCATTTTCAACTGACCATTGAGCTATTCTTTGCAGGTCACTGTTAAGCTTCTGCATTGAATCCAAAGTTTTAGCTGGTTGGTTGGAAATGTACAATTGAACGTCATCGGCATAACAATGATAGCTACAATGTTCTATTACGTCAACTAGGTCCGCGCTGAATAAAATAAATAGAAGAGGTCCGAGAATAGAGCCCTGAGGGACTCCACAGGTCACTGGTGCGGGAGAAGACTGACTTGTTGTACCAGCACTATTGTTAGTCAACTTTACAGACTGGTATCGATCAGACAGATAGCTGTTGAACCACTGAAGCGACATATCATCAAAACCGTAGTACTTAAGTTTGGCCAGAAGAAGTGATATATTTAGTCTGTCAAATGCACGGGAAAAGTCTAGAAAGGCCAGAATAGTACTATGCCCAAGGTCCTGCTGAGTCAGTATATTATCAACAACATCCAGTAGTGCGGTAGATGTGCCACGACCTCTGCGAAATCCAGATTGATACATTGGAAGTATATTATTGTCCTCGACAAACTTTGTCATTTGAGCATATACGACTTTTTCGAGTATTTTGGAAAGAAACGGTAATATACTGATGGGCCTAAGATCCTTAAGTTCAGCCGGACGGTCAACTTTAGGTAAAGGCGTTACTAAGGCATGTTTCCATTGACTCGGAAAAACGCCGGCGGCAATAGAGGCATTAATAATGCTTGTTATTGCCGCCAATGTACAGGGTAACGACAGGAGAATCATATCTCTGCTAACGTCATCAGATCCCGAAGCATTAGACTTCACAGATGTAATAAAGTCAGCCACTTCCCTTTCGGAAACTGGTCTAAGAGAAAATGTTGAAGCACTGTGTCTATGAGCGTTAAAGAAAGCAACACGTGACTGAGAGACGTCATTACAGTTCTGGATATTCAAAAAGTGTGAATTAATGGTATTGGGGTCGTTGAAATTAGACGGAATACTAGATTCATGGCTGGGGTTCACCAATACTTTTTGCTTTAAGTTTTTCCAGAAAGTTTTAGAATTATTTGCCTGTGAGTTAACAAAATTATTGAAGTAGGCCCGTTTTTCTGTGTCTATACATTTCTCTACCATTTCCTTTAACTCCTTCCATGAGTCCCTATCTTGTTTTCGCCTCGTTAGCCGAAATTTATGAAGCTCTTGGCTACATTGGTCCATCATAAGTCGTACAGTGTCAGTTATCCACGGTAAAGATTTATCAGGCTTGACTCTGATAACTTTAACAGGAGCATGATGGTCATACAGAGACAAAAGCAAGCGCTGAAATCGACTCACTTTGTCGTCTACTGTCGTGGCAGTCAGTACTGAGTTCCAATCCAGCGCGTGTAAGTCGAAGTCGAACTGCACAGTATCAATCTGCTTTATAGGCCTATATCTCAGAAATGTACAGGGATATTTAGGTCTTTTTACCGTGAGTGTAACATTAACCATGCAATGTCCGTACATACCTGCAACATGTGAAACAAGCACGTTATTAACGCGGCAGTTTGTACAGACCACATCTATAAGCGAATGGGAGTCGGACGTGAAGTGGGTCGGTTCAGTCACGACCTGTTCAAGGTCCATATAGCGCAAAAATTGACGAAATTTAGTGCTGTTACAGCTAGACTGCTCAAGCATGTTAATATTAAAATCACCCAAAAGAATCACGTAATCATGTTGACCAAAATAGGTAACAGATTCAGTCAAGGAGTCTAAAAACATATCAACACTAACCCACTGAGGTCTATACGCTGTACCAATTGCGAAGCGTGAGCCGTTTATCTTAGTGGTGAGCCACATCTGTTCTATATTACCCTCAGGGTGTTTCTCATACCGAACATGAACACCTTTCTTGATATAGAATGCCACACCACCCCCCCGACCACCACGCATATGCAAAGGGCGCGGAGTGCTGCGCAGTCTATAGCCTGGGACCGCTGGCGCGCGCGCTTCCTGCCCCTCTGGCAACCATGTTTCATTGATTTCAACAATATCTGCATCAAAGTCTGTTATCGCAGTTACGAGTTCATCATGGCCGGTGTTGAGTGAGCCTGCATTATAAAGACCCAATTTAAAATTTATCAAGGGTGGCATTGCACTACGAATTAAGCAGAAAAGCACAACTACAAATCATTAAGCGGGCACACAATGTAACGCAACTCAATATTGATTCAATAATAAGAAAGGGAGTGTATATAAATACTAGTAATAGTAAAATAGGTATAAAATTATAAATATGTTTGATCAGGAGCAAAATATTAAAAGAACTAAGATGATGACATATTATATAAATGGATATATCATAATAAACGAGAATGTTGTACATATTATGTAGACCGTACCAAACTCCATCAAACCAAGTTACTGCTGCACACAAGCCAAAGCCACAAAAACAAAAGCAAAAACAAAGGCAAGTTATGAGGGTCGCATCATAAGTACAGTTAATTAATGATAAATATAAAGATATCAGTGCAAACCAGGATAAACAATGACACAAATTAACATATTTTATATCAAAGGTTTGCTCGCGTAAGCTGTGATAGCGATAAAGGAAATAAGCATTCTTAAAGCCGGAAAGGTAACAATAAAGCAGACTAGAGAATGAATACATAATGTAAGCTACAAAGCAGTTGGATAGATAACGAACAGAGATTGATTCATTTTCTATACAACTTATACAAGGAATGGATACACTTTTAATACAAGAAATCATGTTACCTAAAATACACAATACAATTGATATTTTCAGAGCAATTTCAATAACAGCTAACAATACGAATTCAGAAACTATATTAGATAGATAACAAACAGAAATGGATTTATTTTTTATGTAAAGAATCATGTTACCTATAATACACAATACAAGTGTTTTTAAATCAATTTCAATAACATCTGTCAATACAAATCCAGAAACTATGATATCTTTTAGAATTTCAGGCATCGACAGAGCGAACAGCGTCAGCCCCAAAAACCCTAGTGAGATCCGCTTCAGTGCGTAAACGATGGCGAGGGACAGCCTGCCCAGGAGACTGCCGCGCATAAATTTTACCGTCCCTCGTCCAGACGAAGCGCCAGTCCAGATTCTTTCCAATCTGCCGTGCCCGACGGAACAGTAGACGATTAGTACGCGTCAGACGCTCGTTGACGTAGAAACGACGCGGAGGGCCAGGTATATCAGCGCCTTCTGTGGTGATGCCACGCCGCACACGAGCCGCCTGCAACAGGTCATCGCGCACCGAACGCTGCACCAGGCGGACAACGATGGGTCGCGGGCGAGCTTCCGTACCAGCCCCTGTTGTCGGTCCGATGCGTGCCGCACTAACCACGTCTTTAGGCTCCAGCTGAACGCCAAGTTTATTTGCCAGGGTCATAACTGTATGCAAGGGATTCTCACCCTTCCGCTCAGGAATACAGGTCATCTCAATGTCATTTAGGAGCAGCTCTTGATCTCGTTCATTTAATTCTGCCTTTAAGGAATCAATAACGCCTCTCAGTACAGCTTGAGAGTCACCGGTGGTGGCGTCGCCATTTTCTGCACGGCCTTCCAATTTCTCGACACGGGCCACTAGCAACTGCATCTCGTTTTCATTTGCCGCCACTCGTGTTACTAGATTCGACAAATTCTCATTAAATTCTTCAACTTTGACACGCACCTCCTGCATCTCTTTGCGCAGCAAGCGCATTTCTTCAGTTAGAGCCCGTAGCGCTGTTGTATGGGCATCGTCTAGAGTGCGTTCATCAGGTGAACTCATTAACGACGCTCCACGACGAGAGTTAACATTGTTTTCGTGCCCGCAAACCGGCGTGTTACGGTTATCCACTTTAGGCACTGTACTTCTGCATGCGTCACATTTCCATTTTTGCCTGTGTTCTCCAACCAACGTATTGCGGAAGCGCTGCTCACTCACATTAGCGCAGATAATGTGGTAGTGTTCCGAACAAACGGAACAACATAAGAACTGCCTGTCCTTAATTTGTTGTAAGCATCCAGCACATTTAAGTTTTAAAGTTTCCATGATTTTGAATTTATTACGTAGTTAATGTTCAAAGAATAAAAAAAAAAACAAAAATAAAACAAAAACAAAAGTCTGAGATAAAAAAAAACGATATTAAAAAAAAGTATCAATCGTAGATTTGAACTGTGAACCGGCCGTCTTACTAGCGAGTAGCTGCACGCTCACACCAAGCGTCCTTAACGTGTGTCGACGAAATAAATAGTCTAATTTGTCGCAAAGCCGATAACAAAGAGAAAGCGTATGACTTGCGTTTAGCCAAGGTCACGATCGATGCATAAACGGACGATTCCACACAGTTTAACGACGAAACGGCTTGACAAATTCTCAATTTACTTCACTGTCACAGGACACACAGAATTGAGCCGTACACCAAATTGAAGGTTGCGATTAGAGCAACAAACTGATATAGGTATTAACAGAGACTGTTCACTTTTACTATTTTATAATGAATTGAAACACAGAGCGTAAGACAAACACGTCAGAGCACAATAACTGCGCCCCGCGCACCCTCAACTTATATGAGCTAATTTGGAGAGTAAATAAAAATACAGCCTGTAGACGTCTAATTAAGAACCCTCTCCTTTTATGAAGTCGGTTGAAAAAAGCTAGTGTTTTACCATAAGTTTTACGCACTTGATCAACTTATATGAGCTAATTTGGAGAGTAAATAAAAATACAGCTTGTAGACGTCGAATCATGAACCCTCTCCTTTTATGAAGTCGGTTGAAAAAAGCTAGTGTTTTACCATAAGTTTTACGCACGTGATCAACTTATTTGAGCTAATTTGGAGAGTGAATAAAAATGCAGCCTGTAGACGTCGAATTAAGAACCTTATCCTTTCATGAAGTCGGTTGGAAAAAACTAGTGTTTTACCATAAGTTTTACGCACTTGATCAACTTATTTGAGCTAACTTGGAGAGTGAATAAAAATGCAGCCTGTAGACGTCGAATTAAGAACCTTCTCCTTTCATGAAGTCGGTTGGAAAAAACTAGTGTTTCACCACAAGTTTTACGCACGTGATCAACTTATTTGAGCTAATTTGGAGAGTGATTAAAAATGCAGCTTGTAGACGTCGAATCATGAACCCTCTCCTTTCATGAAGTCGGTTGGAAAAAACTAGTGTTTTACCCTAGTTTTACGCACGTGATCAACTTATTTGAGCCGTGGTTATGGCTCGCTAATTTGGCTACTTTGCGTATCGCTCGTGGCCACTAATTTTCACTTAGCGCTACCCAATACATCATGTGATTCTAGTTATCAATTTTTAATCTTTGAGGTCAGTGTTTAATGAAATTGTTAATTAATAGTTAATTGTGTACGGTTGGCCACGCGTCAGACTGGTCAAATACCTAGTGAGATTATTACTTTTTAACCGACTTAAAAAAATTGAAATTGAAGAGGTTATCTATTCGTCGCGTATATTTTTTTGTTATATGTATGTACACCGATTACTCGAGAACGGCTAAACCGATTGAAATGATTTAAACGTTATAACATGAGGTTAATTCCCAAGTTGGTCCCATTTTTTGAAATTTTGAAATTAGTTCAGTAGTTTTCAAGTAATCTTGAAAATACTGTCGTTTTCGTTACCAACACCATTTATATGAATTCAGACGGATTTTCAACTATTACTTTTTTGTTTATGAACCGATTTAGATGATTCTTTTTTTGTTTGAAAGAAGACACCTTAAGGATGATACCATATTAATTTAATTGGTATTGGACATTGGATTTTAAAGATACACGCGGGAACTCCTCAAAATCAAGTAGGAATAATAAACGTGTTGTAATTAATCGATTTGAACATTATTTCTTACTTTTTATACTTAGAGCTATTTTTGAAGGTTTTTATGAAGTATTATCATTTTTTGTATTGAATTATATTTTTTTAAGCACAACGGGATAGTGCTTGGCTTTCACCTCACCTGATGTTAAGTGACGGTAAAGCCGAAGGTGTAAGTGCACTACACCCGGAATCCTCGTCACTGAGGAACAGGCTATACCTCTAACTGCCGGAACACAAAAAAAATTTAATTGTTGTTATGGCGTCAGACTTAGGTAAGATGGTGGTAACTAGCCAGGCGGACTTGAAATAAGCCCTACCACCAACCAAACCGAGTACAAATTGTACCCCCCCTGGGACCCCTGCGTCTTACACCAGTGGGAGAACCACTAGATCAGCAGAGGTAGTTAAATTCCCTCTAAGAACATTACGTATGTAACATTTATCACTATTGATTTATAACACAGATTAATATAATATGTAGTACCTACTATATTTTAATCATAAATCATTTATTTGCTAGATGGTTACATTACAGTTACATTTACAACTAAATTGATTTTAGTAAGGCTATTAATTATTAGTTAAACCAGTTTTAGGCTCCAAATAGTGTTTATTTTCTACCAAATCTCGGAATCATCAACTGTGGGAAATACCCGCCAAACACGTCACACAAAACTTATACCGTACTATTTTGTGATCAATCTGATAATAATCAATGATATTATTGATAATAATAGTTTATGATGATACGGATATGTCTTCATACAAATTTCTCTGACGTGCGCAAAAGCGCGTAAAATTGGCCACATGATAACGTCTCGGTTTTGGCACTTTGAGACTTGAAATGAAATATTATATTTACAGCACTTTAATGGCCCCATGACGTCGTTAGTATGTTTTGATTGCTTTGTTGCAACACATGTTGATATGATAAATTATACCTTCGCTATGCAAAAAATGGGTTAGATAAGATTTTGTTTGATCATTTAAAATACAGAGACATTTAAAATTTGGTAATGCATGTTGAGTACCATAAAAACCCTTGCCCGCCTTGTCCGAAATTATTTTATTCGACAAAATAATTTAAATTATCGTTTATTTATTGTTTGCCTTATTCGAAGACCAGCCTTCGAAATGTCCTTATCCCAATTGTTTTTTTTTATGTTTTGACCATGGTCAATGTGCATATTAATAGTATGATCAATTTCTGGTTGGATTTATAACTTATATCCCCTATGTGTTCACATATTGACGTAGTAATGTTTCGATTCTGTTGTATGACTTGTCTTGTATTATTTGTTTTTTTATGCACTCAAGGCACATATAAGTTACGCAGTTTGATATTTCAGTAACCTTTACAATAAATATTACAATAATACGAAAAATCATCATCATCATCATCAGTTTATCATCGTCCACTGCTGAACAGAAGCATAAAATCATCATTATTAAAAATTTTTTTGGAAATATGCTTTGATTTTGAGGCGACAATCGCAGTAAAATTCATACGTAGAATTTAGATAGAAACCTAAGAGCTTAAAAGAGAGCAAACGAATTAAATGGAAAAAAATCTGATCTAATTAATTAAAGCTTTAATGATGGGCATGCGTATTTTGGTTTAGTTGTTTGTCGACACAAACCAAGAAGGTAAAATTTATTTTGAGCGAACTCATAAATCTCGTGATTGGAGTAATGACCTTAGTATCTTGAAGCCAGTCATATGACTTTTATCGGCGAACTGTCCACTATATTATGTATCACCTAGATCGACACAACAACAATAACAAAACAAGTATTTGATGATCTCAAAGGAAATATTATTAATACAATAAACAATATAATTGCAGATTAGAGAAAAAACAACGGATTAAAAGCAATAAGAAAATGTCACAGGAGTAAAAACACTATAGTCTGTCCAAGATAGCTTGGTGATATTGTCAGATAGGTACTTATTCTTTGTAAATTCGATTTTAGGACTCCTAAGTTTTATTTAATTTTATACAAGGTGTTTGGTAAAAGCCTTATAAAGCCGAATATGGTAGATAGGGACCATCAAATTGAACAACTTTTACTATGGGACCAACTCCGAAATCGCGAAAAAAAAATCAGCTGTTCCATACATTTTGATATTTTCGTTATTATTTTTTGTATGAAACAGCTGATTTTTTTTTCGCGATTTCAGAGTTGGTCCCATAGTAAAAGTTGTTCAGTTTGATGGTCCCTATCTACCATATTCGGCTTTATAAGGCTTTTACCAAACACCTTGTATACAAAAAAAAGTTTCTGTCATAGCAGGCTTCCACATCTTCAGCTATTTTTATAACGATTTGGTGGCAATGGCAATCAAGCACTCCTAATAAGAAAATGTCACAGGAGTCAAAACACTATAGTCTGTCCAAGATAGCTTGGTGATATTGACAGATAGGTACTTATTCTTTGTAAATTCCGTCTTAGGACTCCTAAATTGTATTTAATTTTATTTACAAAAATAAAGTTTCTGTCAGCAGGTTTCCACATCTTCAGCTATTTTTATAACGATTTGGTGGCAATGGCAATCAAGCACTCCTAATAAGAAAATGTCACAGGAGTCAAAACACTATAGTCTGTCCAAGATAGCTTGGTGATATTGACAGATAGGTACTTATTCTTTGTAAATTCCGTCTTAGGACTCCTAAATTGTATTTAATTTTATTTACAAAAATAAAGTTTCTGTCAGCAGGTTTCCACATCTTCAGCTATTTTTATAACGATTTGGTGGCAATGGCAATCAAGCACTCCTAATAAGAAAATGTCACAGGAGTCAAAACACTATAGTCTGTCCAAGATAGCTTGGTGATATTGACAGATAGGTACTTATTCTTTGTAAATTCCGTCTTAGGAGTGCTTGATTGCCACCAAATCGTTATAAAAATAGCTGAAGATGTGGAAGCCTGCTATGACAGAAACTTTTTTTTGTATATAAAAATGTATTATAGACTATAATAAATATCTGTCAAAATCACCAAGCTATCTTGGACAGACCATGTGATCTGGAAACAAGGTCTGGCACTCCAAGTATGCGCAGGCATTATGTCACTATCCATTTTCGCAACTTTATACAAGCAAAGAATGAAGGGTTTTCTTCGATCACACTCATTACAAAATTATAATAGTGAATTTTAGTTGTGATTTGTTTCTCTCGTATCTAAGACAATTTAAATGAGTATTCTAAAGATAAAGATAAAAGATTTTTAGGTAAATATAACCTAAATGAAAACGTAACAGTTTTGGTTTTATCGTTCTGAATTAGCGCGATTGGGAAGTTCAAAGTCTTGCATTAACTGGCATACAAGTTGACGAGTTGTTGACTTAATCTTTAGTAATAACTATGGATTAACTAATCATTGCATCGAACAATACTGTGTGATGAGAACAGGCAAGATTATTATTCTATTATTATGTAGATTGCTCTCATCTCAGGACAGCTGAATAAAGGAGAAGAAAATAATGCGTGTTCTCATTTTGTTGCACCGTGTTCTAGATTAGTATGACACGATCTTTATCAATAAGTAGATGCTTGGGTGGACATCATCTGAATAGTTAAAGCGGTTTTACGTGACGCCTACTATAATTATGTAAGTATATGTTTGTATGTCCTAGGACAGGTAGACACATAGGTACATTTCAATGTAAGCGAAGAAATAAAAGTTATTAGTGGGTTCACTAAAAAAACTAAGTAGGTATAAATGGGATATATTTACGTATGGAATATAAAAGGCACATTTTAAAAAAACCAGACGTACACACACATTATTTTATTTATTTCATTTGTGCACCTTGAATGGAAAAAAAACATAAAAATACTACCAGGTAAGTATACCTACTAGAAAAGTAATTACTTATTGTCAGCCGGACATAGTAACTAACAGTATGCAAAAAATATAGATGGTTTGCCGAAACCCATGGCTGATCGCTATGTGATTGGTTTTTTGCACACATCAGTGAGGGATAATCGCAAATAAAAGCCATTTAGAAGGTCAACATAGCCTTTACTTCATTTTTGCATGAAAAAGTATGCATGAAAAACTTATACAACGTCTTACAAAAATAAACTCCTAAAGCCGAATAGGTTAAAACCCGGATAGTTGCCCCACTTTTTAAAATTACTTTATATCTCTTAGTACAAAAAGCGAGATTCTTTAGTTGTTAAACGGGTAGCTACTTTGGTTTATTATCATCAAATTTATGAAAGGAATAAATATTATCTTTGATATATCCAGAGTAAAGGCGATTTTTGCGGACCTCTAAATTTTGGGACAACTATCCCATATAGGGGATAGATGCCTCGTCGCGACAGAGGACATTTATCCCGCAAAAACTTTGATCGCACCTAGCCGTCCCATGCAATCGCACAGAGACATGCAACACGGTCAACTTAGTTGTAGTTGCAGAGTCTCTCGATAGATAAATAAAATACCATGTGTTTCATTCGCGAAACTAGAGTAATTGCAATCGAGGCTACTATACCCCCGAGGCGACTATCCGGGTTTTACCCTATGGTAGATAGGGACCATCAAACTGAACAACTTTTACTATGGGACCAACTCTGATATCGCAAAAAAACATGTTTCATACAAAAATCAATAACGAATATATCAAAATGTATGAAACAGCAGATGTTTTTTCGCGATTTCAGAGTTGGTCCCATAGTAAAAGTTGTTCAGTTTGATGGTCCCTATCTACCATATTCGGCTTTAAGGTTTTTTTAAACACATTGTAGAACTCATTCGCTGACGCATTTCTTTTTAAACCATTAAAAATATTAGGATTATTATTAGCTTAGACGTTTTTACTTAATAGTTTTGTGATATATTTTTATAATCATCAACCAATTTTATTCATCAAACATAAATAACCAAGTTATAAGAAGTGCGTTTAACGTGTCATAAAATCAAAATTGTGTTAGATAATAATCCAGTAATTAAGCTTACATTTCTTCAGACGATTAACTGGATCGTAGCAGTCATTCCGTTGAGCGAGACACTTAACATAATGGCCAACATTCAAACAAATGTGGGCACTTATGCAAATGGCCGTTGCTACTGAAAACACGTGATCGACAATATACTTAACTTGCTTATGCTTAGAAATGAAAAGATTTATGTAATTCCCAGTTTCATTTTTATGGAATACTAAATTCATTTTGTTAACATAGCAAATTCATTGCATTTCAATTAGGACATTGGTAACAGTACTTATATTGGATACTTCTAAAATTTACTAAATCTTAGAGAGTATCCATGAAAACAAACTACCTTTTGTATGGTACCAACATTAAAGCTTAAGTAAAAAGTAATCTGTTTCACACATTCAATATTCAAATTCAATTCAATCGTACCTTATAAGTAGAATATCAGAATAGCTGGTCACATAAAGTAATATGATTTTATGGATACTTTCACTAGGTTTTCACCTTTGGGATCTCATTATTATGCAAAAATTATGCAATAAAGTTTTAATAGATCATGTGTATCGTTCTCAGCTCATCTGGCTTTCCTCAAATCCGGCCTTCCTTAATCTAAAGACAATAGATACGTACCAAGGCTTCTAGTTTTACTACTAATTGTGTCGTGAGGCTAATCTTAATACTAAATGCCGTATGCGAACACTTGGCTTTATCATCGGACACGACCATTTTACTACTAGCCCTGTTTCTAGGTTCATTCGTGACATAGACTTTCCTTGTTCTATTGAGCACTCACTTTCAATACCAATTAGCCTATAAAATATTAAATAAAATATTATGGTTCTACCGTTAATTTTACTAAATATTGGGCTGTAAAACGCTTGGCATTACTATTTTTGTTATTACTAGGGTAATAAAATTGTAATAAAAACTTTATAGTTTGCTTATATGTTGTCCATTAGACGCCTTGGATGTAGGAATCCAGGAAACCAATCTTGTTAACGAGGAGCTGTCGGTTATGATTATGAGGTTTGACACGATATGTACGGTCTTGACAGTGGTGCCTGAGGCCGCAGTCGCAGGATGTCTGCCGACCGTCTATTCTGGAGGTCAAGTTCAAGCTTATGACTCGTCATTATTTTTTAATGATATGCTATTCGTTCTTTAATGATCCTTATTATAAAGCCTCTTTTTTGTTCAATTAAAAACTAAATAACTCATCTATCCGTTACGCTCGTTTCGTTAGGATTCGAGAGAATTGGTGAAAACAGGTTTCCTGTATAATTTTTGCTATTTGATTCCTATTTCCTACCACTTTCATTACCCACTTTGATCGAATCATTTCACAAAGTAGGTAAACTCAATGCAATCATCATAAATGGCATCCTCAGGTAGCACTCACATTACAATATTAATAAGGATCATCCTCGGTGGGCAATTCCGTCAATTGTGAAATTTACTTCATCAGACGGTATATCCTTCCCTCCCACGGCATCGCGATCTTGTGACTCAAGAGTAATTGGCCCAGGTGTATTGTCAGCACTTGATACGCCCGGTTCATCTACGATTTCTTAAATTGCATCATTATTGGATTATAGGTCTTCTTTATGATCACGTCTTTAGAGCGAAAGAAACCATAACAAATGTATCAGATGCTCTACTAAACTCTAAGTGGGTCGTATTTATTGTAGAGAAGAGGCGTTTGGAGTTTGAAATTACTCTAACTGTTTGTGCTAGATGCATTAAATTAGCCATGAACCACTGCCAAGATTTAGTCACTAACAAAATGACTTTATTTCGCGGATAACTTAGCTTCCGATAAACTTTCTCTCAGTGCTGACATAAACTGACATCCCGGTCCCAAAGAAGACATGGCAATAAAAACAGTCAAATTCTTCGCCTCTTTCAGCCACATATACCTATATTATTAAGTTTTATCTACTCACAGACACATAGTAATACAAGTAGTTACACATAAATCCCCCAGCAAATGCGGCGGCAAATTATGTCACTATAACTCACTCATGGTAGTTTGCTTAAGACATAATTGCACTTAATATCACAGCAGCCACATCAATTATATCTTTAGCAAGATCGTATTTATATGTTCGACTATAACATTTTCCTGTTGAACTTAGGAAATTGCAATGGTTAATGATCCAGTTATAGATATAAGTTGTGAAAAGGTGCGGACCTAATTAACCTTCTTGAAGGTCACCTTTTTATAAGCTCAAGTATCGTTATTCGTTACCATATAGTTATTTCTACCTTTTTTTTAAAGGTGCAATAACACAACAACAGGTAAAAAATAAATTTCATGATGTTGTTCTATTTTTTTTTTGGGCAGTCGTGTAAAAGTAAAACCTGTTAACGATGTTATAGATCAGGGGTCTCCAAACTACGGCCCGCGAGCCAGATTCGGCCCGCGAGTACCAACAATCCGGCCCGCGAAAGCGAGCCGGATTGTACCAACATACTGTAATATATAGTATGCTGATACGTTGAGCTAGCTAGGTCCTGGCCCCTGGGACTTCGTGGAGGAGTTAGTCCGGCCCCAAGGCTAAAAAGTTTGGAGACCAATGTTATAGATAGATACTTTGACAGTAAAACTTTATGACCCCAGGGGGTTCAAATGGAAAGAAGGGAAATTATAACGTTTTACAAACTTTTTTCAGGGAAGGCTAATATAAACAGACGAAAATATTATGTAGTGATCATTGCGCTGTGCAGTGATCGGCCAATGATCAGTATTGGCAATAATTTATTCCTGAGAACGACACTACACTTGTATTTGGTAACGTAATGAGTTCGAATTAAATTGCAAACACACACTTCAATTGAATGGTAGAAAGGCAACTAGTTGAAATTCTATACATATTATATATATACTATAATACCTATACACTTGACATTTTACCGCTAAAGAAGAATACCTTCGTCATTTCTCAAGATGATTCGAACGTAAATGAAAAAACCGGCCAAGTGCGTGTCGGACCACGCGCCATAGGGTTCCGTAGTTACCTTATACCATACGATATTTCATACCACTATTATTTTTCGTCTGCAAAAATAACTTTGTTTTTCACAGTGTTGGTATAAAAGACAAAGTTATATTTGCGGTTTTGGAAAATGTGCTATATCTCAAAAACTAATTATTACATTTCGTTCAAACCAATTTTCGTTGAAAGTGTTTATTAAGAACTACAACATATATTTTTTTCAGATTTTTCACTATCTTATTTTAAAAATTAGAGGGGGGGGGGGGGGGACACATTTTACCACTTTGGCAGTGTTTATCTTTCAAACGGTTGACTTTGAAAAAAAATCGTCTTAGAAACCTCAATGCCATTTTAAAAGACCTATCTATAGACACCCCACACGTATTGGTTGAAAGAAAAATAAAATTTCAGTTTCAGTTCCATGTATGGAGAGCCCCCCCTTAATCTTTTATTTTTTTTTATTTTTATGTTAAATTCGTTAAGCGGTTAACAGAATACATCTACTTACCAAGTTTCAACTGTGTAATCCTGATACTTTCGGAATAAAGTGGCTGTGACATACGGACGGACAGACAGACAGACATGACGAATCTATAAGGGTTCCGTTTTTTGCCATTTAGGCTACGGAACCCTAAAAAGTTTGTATGAAGCATTGTGCAACATTATTGTCTTTAATAACTAGCTCTACCGTAAGTTGATGCAAACTATTTCCACTATCGTAAACCATCAAATCTATTGATCAAACGATAAAACGATAGTTTACGCCAGCGACAGTAATCATCAACTGATGGTAGGGCTAAAAATTATGGCCTAAGTTATAAAATGTTAATATCAAGTTAACAAAATAGCTTTTCTAAACAATCGAATAATGTAAACATATTCAAACTTGCAGTTTTAATCGAATGGTTAGTTGAATCGATCAAAACATTCTGACAAATCATTGATCCACAAGGTCACAGATCAAGAGCTGGTTTAAATTAATGATCTATTTATAGAGCACCACTTGGCGACCCATCTTTATTACGAACAAATCAATTTTATTAGGCTTTGGGAATTCGCTGGACTCTGCTTTCATGAAGAAATGTATCGCTCGATTGAACGAAAATTTGTAGTGGAATAAATAATATACCTACTAGTAAAGATTTAGTGTCATGGGCTATGGTTAGCATTAGGTATCTCCTGCCCATGACTACAATATATGGGAATGACATAAGCTGACGCTTAGCTCCTGTCAATCCCATATATTGTCATTCTATTCTACTAGCGTCAATTTTAGTAGAATAGCCAATTGAGTAGGCCCTCAGGTTAAAAATAGATCAGTATTTGTATGGGTAATTGAATGCAACTGAAACTTGGGAAATAACTTTGCAAATTGAACTTATCTCAAGAAACAACTCGTCCATAGCATTTTAAATTGTATTGTTTTGTTGCCAATAAACTTATTATGATTATTATTATTATTATAGCCACTCAGGTGGGACTCGAACCCACGACCTTTGGAAAATCCCAAGACCACTCCTCGTACATCTGAGCTACCCTAGTGTCTACTTGTAGAATAATTTTATCTACCTTTTCGATGCAGACCAGCGTTTTATCAGTTGTTGATTTTTCTAGTATTACATTTTATAAATATATCATTGCTGATGCATAGATCTACATAACTATTTTAAGAAGTATTTCTTCAAGCATTGAACAACTCGATCAACAAACATTTGTAGTAACACAACATTGCCATTTGGATATTGCTCGCAACTCACATCATCGCATTATGAATTCTGCATTCCTAACGTAAAAGTTTTCCATAAACTGAAAACCTTCAAGCCAATTCTAGTATTCATTCGTTTTAACGCTTAAGAAGATAATAGGAAATATGTTATGATGGTAACAGCAATTGAGCGACATAATTCTAGTCTCACGACTTCAATTATTGCGCTATGCATATCGGCAATTGGCGTGCAAACAGATACACGCTGAACAGAAAATTACACATTACACTCTTCGGAGTCTGATTTGAATCAATGATCTTCATGTGTTACATTTTCTTATGTCTTACATGTTCAATATTGTGCTGATGAGAAAGATAAATATCAGGATATGATTTGGTAGTTTCAATTTGTTCGTTGTGATGTAATTGTGAAGCAAACTATCTTGTTTGCATATTAGTTAGTGATTAATGTTTCGCTAATATTATTGTTTGTTTTACCATGTTTCTTCCTCCAGCATTGTAATCAACAATTTTAGTTGTTAATTGTAGTGTCAGCAGTGTCAGTTCGCAAGCATAAATTTCATATGGGCTTTGATTCTATTCTTTCCCTTCGTTCTTTCGAGTTTTGTAGTCTATGAAGTTCTGGTACGTACGTGCTGGTACATCTTGTCATCTCTCCGTTCCCATGAATATTTCGTGTATCTAACTTATTGTTGTTTTATCCTCTTTTCTTGTAAAAACCAAACTTTATCATCCCTAGTGAGATTTCCTAATGTAGAGTTTATAGTTTTTTTCTTAGGATTTAATAATTTTCAAATATTTTAACAATCTGCTCTGCACTTATTGACGATGGGACCGACTAATTATCGGTACGTAATTCACTTATTCCTTTCACGCATAATGATTGAAGTAGCTTTTTGCGCGAGTGCAACGACCTGTATACACTGCGCGTGACGTCACATGCGCAAGCGCCGAACCTGTTGCGCAATTACCTTACCAATAGTAGTAATTCAAGTCTTATTTTGACAGACTTACGTTCGAAATTACTTTTTTGTTGAAGTGTTGGTCGAATTACCCCAAGCTATAAACCTATAACGAACGACGTGTGATGCTACGCTGCCGATTTGTTGATTGTTTTTGAAATTTCCGACATGATGTGGAATGGAAGTAGTTAATTATGTTTTGTGATGATTAAACCATCTCATACGAATGACTTTGGCGTCGATTGGGTTGACAATGACTTGGCTAAATTGACAGGACTGAACGAAATTTAGTTTTCCATCCTTTTCTTTCGGTATTAAAAAGACAATAACAGGGGTTACTCCCGGTCCCGACTCGATCGAGGTCTAGTTGTAATCGAGTAAACGTCAAAACGGTACTTTGGAAACCATGGAAACCGTTTTCAATGTACCAAAATAACAGATTCTTGATGTTCGGTTTATTCGATCCTGATGTGAACTCGATCTCGTCAATTCCCGTCGATAGTAGGGAACAGAATGCTAAAATTAAGTGCCCACCGAATCGACACCAGTGAAATTTAGACATTTCAATTTTCCCCTCATCAAGGGCACGGTGAGGTTTGCACATATTATCACAGAAGATTTTTCTTTACCCTGTGCCTTATCTGTCTCGTGACCACCTTTATGTGCTTTCTTAATCTCCCACCGAGATTATAAAATGGATGTTTGTTCATCGCTTACGGTATCAAACAATTTATGTTTGTTTGACCTAATCCTGTGTTGAGACAATTAGTTGGTCGTTTCAATTATTGGTTTAGCTACTTTGTTCTTTTACTACACAACGATCACAAAACATGCATATTTTGATTTCGACTATTGAGACAAATCATATTCAGTAGGGTTCGAGTATTTTCTAAGTATAAGAGACAATTAGTTGGTCGTTTCAATTATTGGTTTAGCTACTTTGTTCTTTTACTACACAACGATCAGAAAACATGCATATTTTGATTTCGACTATTGAGACAAATCATATTCAGTACGGTTCGAGTATTTTTTAAGTATATTTTCTTTTTTTTACTTTAAACAATAATAGCCAGTCATTCCAGCAAGGAAAACTTCTTTTACATTTCTAATATAGCATAGCCCTAAAGACTAAAGATTTTATAAAAATAATATCTTGAGTATAACCCGCCCCCTTATATCGTAACTCTGTTGTTAAAAAATTTCGATTGAAACCGCAGTTACATTGCTGTTTTATTATATAGTCTGTGCTTTTAGTAGTGTGCTAGTTGTCATATTGGTTCTTACTAAAGCAGCAATGTTACTGCGATTTCAGCCAGGGTTGATTGCAACAAAGTTACAAAATCAGCCCCAGTCACAATATCTGTGGACCTCACTGGAATTCCTCCAGCTTCCCCCCAAGCCGCTACAAATAATTAAATAAAAATTCATGCTTAATTTGGAAAAGTAAGCTTTTCTGCTTTTCTTTCTCATTTCTAGTGATGCTTTTTAACACCATAACAGAGCATTGATCATCGACGCCGGGTCCACAGATATTGTGTCCGTGTTATGGTTCAAATTCAAAATGCAAGACATTAGAAAACGATAAACCACTTCGTGATGCGAAATGGAGACAATGATGGTACAACTCAAAAAGGCAATGAAGTAGACAATTGTTCTTATTACAATATTCCAATAAGTTTCTTGCGCCCGTTCTTCTTGTCAGTTAAAAAAGTCTGAAGTCTGGAACGGATTGTAGGAAAATATAGATGATTCAAAAGTGCTTAATTATTAAGTTTATTTGAATAAGACATTTTGACTTTGACTTTGAATATAACAATAAAAATTAACTAGTGGCTCTTACGGATGTAGACCTAGCAAGTCTGACTTTGTATTTTTCGAAATGACTGAAATATGTCATGATCTGTAGAGAACACGCTTCATGCTCGCTCGCTCAATAAATATCGAAGCAGAAATATCTACATATAACTAATGAGACTAAATCAGAGCCTCGACTGCTATAATTAAGACCAGACCGAGGCCAAATAACGAAGACCAGCTCCTATTATTACGCCAGTGGTATCCGGAAATTAGCCGCTCGAAGTGGCACCAGATGCGACTGTTTGTTTTATCTTCGACGATGCAACTGTGTGTGAGAAATCAGAAGCATATTTTAATGCCCATTATAAGTTACAGAAAGATCTACTCTGTGCAGGATTTCTTTTACTTATGAATAGTTCTGCTTGTGACTTTGTACTGAGGAGATCTACGGAAATATATTTTAAACTAGCGGCCGACCGACAAAGTCGCAGATTGCGTCTGCGTGGAAAGTTTTTTTGGTAAACCTCTGGAACAGTATACTTATTTCTAGATAAATAAGGTGTATGCAAAATTTCATAATGGATCGGTTGGCGTAACAAACAAATAAATAAACAAACAAACTTTCGCATTTATTGACCGAGCGAAGCGTTTCTGCTTCAGCTTGGGCAAAAATGCTTTCGTATGTCCGTCGCGCTGTCCGTCTGTTCTCCTCTACAGGTAGCATTTCTCAACCGATTCTCGTAAAATTTCATAAACAGGTTCGATTAAATATAGATTTTTTGTTGATTCAGTTTATCGAAAATTTTCAAAATGGCGGAGATATGTTTTACAACTCACAGAGCCACTAGTAAGTAATATTAGTAATGATAAGGTTAAACAACAATAAAGTCTGGTTCAAAATCAACTTTATGAAAATCAATGTTTACCAAAATGTGGGACGAAATCATTAGGCATTGATCTCAATAAAGTAACCAGCTCAGACAACATTATTCAACGTCAATATAGATCAGACTGTTGTTTCCACACGTATTTTGGTAATTATTCTGAACTTTATTACAGCCTTGATTTTATGAGAATGTCACTCATGTGGTTGTTTTTGCAATTTGCACCAGAAAGTTACCAAAAAACTGACTGGCAATACTTAAATTATATAACGTTGCTTGCTACCCTTGACGTCCATTATTATCTGTCGCTTGAGTCATAAAAATAATTCATAGGGGTGAATCCGAAGTCATTAACAATCTTTTCAAATCGATATTGATTAATAACTTTCAGACAATTTCTTAAATCAAAGTGATCAAAATTCAAGGTGAAATAAACATTAAAAAAATCACAAGTATCATCAGTAATCGTTACTTTCCTGTTTTTTAGCGTCAGTAATCTTTTACTTAAGACTTCTTGTCGTTTTTTATGTTTATATCAACTAATCTAAGGGGCTCAAGCCCCCCCCCAAAATCATTTGGGTCCATCCAACAAACCTGTTGATTACCTTGGTAAAGCCTGCCCTCACCTACGTTAAGCCCCTCCCAAATCAAAATCCTGGATCCGCCACTGTGGCCAAGTATAAACTTATTTTCGAAGAGGTACGATTTTTCTGACGTCGAGTGTAGTTAACCTTTCTATTCATCCTTGTACATGTGCAACATCTAGAAATACCAAGTGTCGCTAATGATAATGAAATCCCTTAATCAAGAGTTACGCAGATTGCACCGCTATATTTAGATGCGCCTACGCATCTTGGCGTCTAATTGTAGCGCTAATGCGCTAATTGTGGACTGCATGTGACACCCAGGGTCTACAAATGACCGACAGTAGTTAGGAGATATCTGTATACGTAGACAAGGGCATTTACTTGTATAATAACATCGTGCCGCTCGTATCTATCACCGTACGAATCGAACATCTACCATAATACTTGTCAATTTGTAACACTAGACGAAAACATAGCATAGAAATGCTCGCATTTACTCTAATTTATACTTACTTACCTTTAGAGACATACAACGAACGTGTTAATGAAGAATAAAAAAAAACAAAAAACCGACTTCAAAAACCTGCCTCTAAAAAGCAAGAAATAATATTCAAATCATTAGATACGCATTATCATTGTTATAACAACACGTCTATTGAAGTCGGGTGGGGCTGGAGTACAACTTCCTTTTTTTATTCTAAAAGCCCCACCCGACTTCAATAGACGTGTTGTTATAACAATGATAATGCGTATCTAATGATTTGAATATTATTTCTTGCTTTTTAGAGGCAGGTTTTTGAAGTCGGTTTTTTGTTTTTTAAAACAATTTTTTATTTTATTATTTTTAGTGTAAGTACCTTCTATATTAGGTATATTATTATAGGTATATTATTGGGTAGAAAAATCGGCTCAGCCAAACGTGAGATATTCGCGGAGAAACATACATCCATACAGGTTAAACTGAGGGAGAACCTTTTTTTTTGAAGTCGGTTAAAAAGACTACACTAAAAGTACCCCTTTCCCAACAAAAAGAAACATCTAATTCGGTTCATAAATAACAAAGTCGACATGTGAGTTGATGAAAATCATAGTATTTTCAGGATTTCTCGAAAACTACTGAACCGATTTGAAAAAAATTAAATGGGACCATCTCGCAAGAAAACTCAATCGAACAAAAAAAGAATCATCAAAATCGGTTCATAAATGACGAAGATATGCGCGAACAACGATAAAAAAAAACATACAATCGAATTGAGAACCTCCTCCTTTTTGTGAAGTCGGTTAAAATTAGGAAAACTGTTTCTTCGGACCATGAAACATGATGAAACTAAACATCTTTTACTATCTGACCATCTCTGAAATCGCGAAAAAAACAGCCGTTTCATACGTTTGAATTTTTATTTATTAATTGTACGAAACAGTTTTTTTTTGCGGTTTCAGAGTTGTTCCAATAGTAAAAGTTGTGCAGTTTTATGATCCGAAGAAACGGTTTTCCCATAGGTATTTGGTTCATTAATTACCGCTCTGTAAAACATAATTTAGTCGGCAATTTACAGTCTTAACATAATCACCATAATCAACTGTTGGGGCACAGGGGTCCCTTATGAATGAATATCCCGCAACACGGGACCAATGCAGATAGGTGGGTGATTAGATGGATAAAGGAGAATGGCAGGTGCCCATATATTTTCAGAACCACATAAAAGCTTAGCGTGCCAAGAAGTAAATAGCATGACTTTAATCCTCTATTAAAGCCTAATAAATTATGTAATCGTAAGATACACTTTAAAGCTGGGGATAAAAAGTTGATTTTAAAACCTAACCTCAAAACAGCACCTAGTAGGCAATTACTTTGGATACATTACATAACCTACACAGAATGATTTTTATTTAAAAGCTTTAGGTGAGGCTGGTCATGAAATCTACAAATATTTAGTCATTAGACCGTAATAGACAATTACCTACTACCTATCTATCATTGACCTGAAACATAGTATGATAACGATAGGTAGATACTAATTCGCGTCAATTGGTAATGCACCTGGCGCTGGCGGCCATGATTTTAACCTCAAAAACGAAAAACAGTTGTATTTTTTTCATATACCTAGACCCTTTCTTATTGAAAATAAGAATTCAATAATTAATATATTATATTACCTATTAGAATTTTACTGTTTTTGTCATTTTTAGTTGTGGATGACGTTGTTTTTCTAAATGTTGCCTCCTTCTTTACAAACACTTTAAATTGAAAAGTAACCACCAAATTATGACCTTTAAATCTCATAAGGTCCGAATTGGGCACGCTCAGTATTTATGAATTTGGAAAATGGTTCCCAGTTTGCCATTCTCCTTTCCGAAACTTGTAATTCGTTTGGAATGTCACAAAAACTGTGTTTTGAGTAATCAGCATTTTCATTCAAGCATTGACGTCATCTCATTGTTGCTTTCATTTCAGCTAGACGGGTCTTAAATTAAGCCTTTCACTATCTGTCCAAATCATGATGTGAATTCATTCTGGGATCTTTGGGTTTGACCACAAAATCATAGCATAAAGCTTGGCCAAGTTACGTTTTACTTCTTTAACAACAAAACTTTTCCCAAGAACGGTTTTCACCAGAGGAACAAAGCAACAAACATTTTTGACCTTGCAGCGGCACTTTGTTCGGTGACGGTCAAATTGCTCTAACTGAAATATCACACCACTGTGCTACATTTATTTGTAAATCTACAGTCAATAAGTATTTCGTTGGTTCATGTTTCAGAAGACAGTTGTGTTCTTACACAATACTAAATAAATATACTAAAATAAATAAATTTAAAAATATTAAAAGCACGACTGCCCTGCCAAAAACGAACTAAAAAGTTAAACAACAAGTGTCATTGCAGTCGGGGGACCTTATTATGGAACATGTTTTGATCTAAGAGGTCCCCCGACTGCAATGACACTTGTTGTTTAACTTTTTAGTTCGTTTTTGGCAGGGCAGTCATGTTTTTAATATTTTTAAATTTATTTATTTTTATTTTACACATTTTAGTGACATATTATATAGATTTGGAATGTGCTCATCAAGGCCTTTCATTTGATGCCCATATTGTAATAATAGAAGAAAAAATTTTTTTTTTCACATTTGACAATGGCGTCGTACAGTCGTTATATTGATTTTTTCTAAAAAAAAATATAGCCAGTGTCACTCGGGATGCTGTAAGGATTCTAACGATACCCCATTTATCCAAATCAGTTCAGGAATTTAGAAGTTATGGTGGAATAAAGAAACTCACATACCCATAAACATACATTAACCCTGAACACATATAAACTCTTTTTGCTTTGGGCAGTCGTGTAAAAAAATTCGACTCGCACCAGATCAATTCTCGGACGGGAATCGAACCCGCGAGCTTTGTTGACAGTTGTGTTTGTTTGGTAATACCACAGAATAAATATGGTAATACAATGAAAAGTAGAATCATAAGTAATCAAAATCTTTTAATTTTTTTACCAAACTAAAAAGTGGTGCTGTTATGTATGATAAAATATAGACACGGTAGGAGCAGGTGCAATAGTACATTGTTCACCGAGAGGAGAAAGAGACCGATTACCGTCGAGGGTGTCGTTTGAAGCCCGAGCTGTAGGCGAGGGCTTTAAAACACCCGAGATCGGGAATCGCACTTTCTCTCGAGTGATACATAGTGCTTTATACTACACCTACGAGTCTTCATCATCACTATCACTACTTATCATTTTGATAGTTTTATTTTACTTTCTACGAAAACTGAATCCTCAAACAACACACAAATTGAAAATGGCGCCAATGGCGTCTGCAATTTTCACATGTTCTTTTTTCAAATTGTTTATCCTGCCGCCGGCCGCAGGGTCGCACTGCCAGCCCGACACCATCCGACACACAGCTAGTGGCCAGTGTCATTTTGCGAACTTGGAGATAAAAACTCACTGTAAAAACTTTTTGGCTTTTGATATTTGGGTTACCGGCGCATAGTCTTACCCAAAATTAAAAAAGAAAAACCACGTAAGAAATGGATTTTCATACACTTTTCTCTCCCGCTGAGATGCGTTTTCTCCCCGCATATATGTTCGATATGCAATGACGTACTTTCTACCACAAATTTGATAAAGTATCAAGGTACTTTCCAAGCAGGTGTAGTATAAAAACAGATTGTTCTGTCTGTTCTGTTATTACTGTATCAAATGTTTGAGTTTTACATTGTGTTGAATCTCGCAATGTACGAGTATGATCAAAGTAAAAATATCTTTATTCAAATAAACTTAAAAATTGGGCGCTTTTGAATCGTCTTTATTTTGCTACCACCCGTTCCAGACTTTTTTAACCGATAAGGACATAAACATCATGACATGAACCATGTTAGGGCTCCAAAATTTTTATTCTTAAGAAGTTTCAGTCATAATGATAATATTAAGAAGAAAGTCCATTATTCTAGCTATGACAATATTTTGTTAAATACCATTGGCAGAAGCAACGAGCTAACACCCCATTCATGTTATGATGAAATATGAAATTACATCCATAGACAAACTAAATAAAGCTATTAATGAAGTAAACATCTCCAGTAAAACCGATTTCAAGGGCTTAGCACTATAAATAATTACAGAACAATCTTCCAAGGTTATCTAAGCTAAACATATAGATTAAGAGATAGCCTCTGCAAACAGTTTGCGCGGTGAGATTATGATAATGAGAGCAATTAAGATTCAGTTAATTGTCCGATATCAGTGGTTGCGGATTATGGAGGAAGTAGTTGAGAAAGGAAGAAGGGTTGTGGTATGTCCATCCATATAGTCAAAGTCAATCCTTCCTAAAGTCAATGAACAGATATGCGTAGTAAAAGGGGTAGTAGTGATATGATCTGATGTATAGTAACATTACAATAGTTCTAGTGAAACAAGACGCGATTTTATTAGTGCAATCAGTGTTGTTCAAAAATATAGAGTTCTGCGTCGCTGCCCAAATGAAGGGGTCAAGGAGGTCACAGTTAACAATAATAGTGGTATAATACGATTCAATCTTATTGGCCGCTGTGAAGTTAGCTACTATGCACGTAATCGTAACCGTCTCTCTCACACACTTACATCGAATTTGTGTGCTGCGCTCTCGCACGATGTTCACTGAAGTAATAAAGTTTGAATCATGCCGTAGCTCAGACACTTAAACCCGAATAGGATGTGGGTGACGTACCTTTTGGATAATATGAATATACTCGTAATAATAACAAAACAAACATTAATGCACCGGTGTTTGAAAGGGGATATAGTACAGCTCATTATTGAAGCTTTTTAGAACACCTTTTATGAAATTTTAAGGTGGAGCCTTCTGGTAGTAAGCGTACTAGTATAATAGGGGATTTTGCCAAAACTTTTTGTAAAACTAAAAAATATAATCTACATAGAATGACATTCTCAACACTATGGAATCAGACCGTTATTCCGTGGATAATCTGTAGGGCCGGCCATATGACACGGAATATATCGATAATGTATGAAAATTCCGAAAGGAAAACGCATTGGATTAGTTGCGTTCGAAATGATTCCGTTTCGGAAATTCCAAATGAAAATTCCGTCGGTATGTGGCCAGTGTAATCTGTGCTAATATTATAAATGCGAAAGTCCATTGTTTGTTTGTTAGTTTTGTTTCTTTCGCCTTCACGTCCTAACTACTAAACCCATTATCGTTATACCCGTTGCCAAGGGGTACAGTACATTGAAGGGCATAGGGTACCTTTCATCCCGAAAAAAGTATTGTTTCCGATGGAAAGCAAAAAACTTTCCACGCATTCGAAGTCGCGGGCGGCCGCTAGTAACTCAATATGTAACCAACCTGTTTCCTCCTTTTCAGATGTATGGTCGCTACCAGCGCGACCTTTCAGAAGCGGCCAGGGAAGAAGCAAGAAGACTGCGCAGACTCCGCAAGAAGCGGCGGAAAGATGACAAGCTCCGGCAGAAGGAGCTCGAGGCCACAGGCAAGCACCGGCCCCGGGGGAAGTTCTTTAAGGTCTTAGGTGAGCTCACCACTTATTGAAACTGAAATAATTGATTCACACAAAACAGAGTACACTACCAATATAGTTGGTGGTAATTTACAAATTTGATCTTCCGTCTGCCAAACAAAGGACGTGTGAAATGAGTTTAATAAGTAAGCTAGCTCATCATCGTCGTCGTCTTAGTTCTGATCTTGAATAGTAGACTGACTTCTGTAATTCTTGGGATTTCCTGTTGCAAGTTGATGCTATGGTAAACTCTTTTATCAAGTTAGACTTTTTTTATTATTGTTATCGCAAATAATCGTAATTATATGTATGATAAGGTATGAAACTTTACATTGTTCTTTTTTTTGCAAATAGAGTCATCCCAACCAACAAATTCTGGTTTAACTTCATTGTAAAATTTATTGCGGTTTTGTTTCTTATAAGACCCCTTTCCATTCCATATTATTTATTACAATCACCTTTTCAAAGTGCTAAAGCCTTATTGCGATTGTCAAAATTGAATTACACTGCGGTTTTACGTGTCTTACCTTTCATAACCAACTTTGAATGTTTCGATCTACATGGTGCCAGTAGAGGAATGATGTGAAGCGTGTGGCAGGTTACGTGTGGCGGCACACGTTCGCGCGGCTTGTTCCTGGCGCTTCGTAAACTGTCATTAACTATCATCAAATGTTCTGATCTTCACGGTGCCAGTAGAGGAATGATGTGAAGTGTGTGGCAGGTTACGTATGGCGGCACACTTTCGCGCGGCTCGGCGAGGATTGGGTGTTCCTGGCGCTGCTCGGCATCATCATGGCTATCCTCAGCTTCGCCATGGACCGGGGCATCGCAATATGCAATAACGGTACTGTACCATAATTATTATGTTGCTATGTTTCTCTTTTTCTTTAAGACGTTGTGATGTGATTGGATAATAATAGTTTAGAATGCTTCAGATCTGAAATTGTATAACTAAGATAGCCAGATTCTTTATACAGAAGAGTAGTATATTTATTTGAGCATTTTAGATGACCAAGATATGAAACGTTTTTGTATTGTCCAAATCTACATCCATCGAGCTAGAAAGCTGTGAAATGTTTTATGTTCTCTGGAAGTAAATGCAAAATAGTTTTGAATTGCTTCTTTACTTTCTACTTTTTGTTTCATGCCTAAGAAGGATATTCACAGGTAAACAATTGAAATTATTCTAATCACGCAAAAAGATACATGAACCGATTTAGAAATATCATTCAACATGTGGTTTCTGTTTAGTACCAAAGTACTTTTATATATTCTATGCCTTTTTAATACTGTAGCGAGTTGATCATATGGACGTATTCTTCCAGCTCGCATGTGGATGTATAAGGACCTGGCCACGTCAACCTTCAGCCAGTACGTGGCGTGGGTGTCGCTACCGATATGCCTCATACTCTTCGCTGCTGGGTTCGTCCACATCGTCGCCGCGCAGAGTATAGGTAAACCATCCCAAACAGCCTATCATGCCTACCACGACAAATTTTTCACATTTTCTCCACATTTATAAAGTCCGAAGAAAACTTGGTTGGTGACTCCACCGCTGTTCTTCTCAACTCATCCGCACAAAATAAAGTTTGCGTTTTCGTTTCCAGGGTCAGGAATCCCAGAAATGAAGACAATCCTACGAGGTGTTCACTTGAAAGAGTACCTAACGTACCGGGCGCTCATATCCAAGGTCATAGGACTCACGGCTACGCTGGGCTCTGGTCTACCGCTCGGTAAAGAGGTAAGTTCCTGCACCATATTATGATTAACAGCTGCACGTCAACAATTTTTAATGTCCCCACTGCTGGTACACAGGCCTTCCATTAAGGTGTATTAAGATGGTGGGCCATAACCTACCCGCGGGTGCAATCGTGGTTGGTATGGCTATGGTTGGTGGGTTAAAGAAAGCCGTGACTTTAAATATGATTGTCATCTAGCCGCACAACACCCATTGCTGGGTATAGGCCTCCCCCAAGGATCTCTAGAACGCTCCATAACGCTCGGCCCTGCTTGACCCGCATCCAGCGGCATCCCGCGACCGCGCACCAGATCATCGGTCCACCACCAAATAGTCGACCCACTTTGTCGGGGTTTCTTGCCTGTCTCGTCCTTTATGGTAATCAAAGTTCCCTTCTTCTCCAGGGTCCATCCGTCCACATAGCGTCAATGGTGGCCACGCTGCTGTCGAAACTGGTGACCACGTTCCAGGGCATCTACAGCAACGAGTCGCGCACCAGCGAGATGCTGGCCGCCGCCTGCGCGGTCGGCGTCGCCTCGTGCTTCGCCGCGCCCGTCGGAGGTGATTATTCTACCATTTTAGACTTCTTTTGGTGTATCATTATCTTATTTTACCATTGTAGACTTCTTTTGGTGTATCATTCTCTTATTCTACCATTTTTTACTTCTTTTGGTGTATCATTCTCTTATTCTACCATTTTTTACTTCTTTTAGTGTATCATTCTCTTATTCTACCATTTTAGACCTCTTTTGGTGTATCATTCTTCATTCTCTTATCTACAGTAGTTGCCTAGTGCTTCGCCCTGCCTATGGAAAGGTGCTGATTCTATCATTTAAGACTTCTTTTGGTGTGTCATTATTTTATCTACAGCAGTTGCCTCTAGCTTCGCCGCGCCCATCGGAGGTGATTATTCTACCATTTTAGACTTCTTTTGTTGTATCATTCCCTTATTCTACCATTTTAGACTTCTTTTGGTGTATCATTATCATTATTAACAGCAGTTGCCCACTTCGCTGTGCCTGTCAAAAGTGCGGATTCTATCATTTTAGACTTCCTTTAGTGTATCATTTTTTTATCTACAGCTGTTGCCTACTTAGCCGTGCCTCTGGAAAGTGCGGATTCTATTATTTTATACTTCTTTTGATCTATCGTTCTCTTATCCTACCGTTTTAGACTTCTTTTAGTGTATCATTCTTTTACCTGCAGCAGTTGCCTGGTGCTTCGCCGTGCCCATTTGAGGAGATTCTACCATTTTAGTAGTGTTTGGTGCATAGCATAGAGAAAAAAAGAAATAGACCAGCTTTATTCAATCTATACAGCATAATATTCTAAAGAGGAGAGGGGACTTCCGACTTTTCCATCACTGGGCATAGACTTTGATTGTATCTATGTTGCTAGCCTTGATCATGTTGATACCATTTTAGTCGTACTACTGTTTAAATTATGAGTTGCTATAATTATTATTATTCTATCATTTTGGTAGCATTTTGTAATTTCTTCAGAATACGTGTATGTCTCAAATTAAGACTTAACTGATAAACCGATAAAATTTTGTTTCAGGCGTGCTGTTTTCAATAGAAGTAACCACGACATATTTTGCCGTTAGAAATTACTGGCGAGGATTTTTCGCTGCATGTTGCAGTGCTATTGTAAGTAATTATTTATTTATTTAACGTTTTGTAATGTTCAACACTCTATGCGTTTGTATGCTACGCTTACTATTAAAGCTTTAAAATAAGCACTAAACTATAAAATTACGTGCCGTAAGCTTCCTAATTCCATACACTACATCAAATTCTGTGATTTACATAAGACATGTTATTTAATCGTCTATCCTTACTAATATTATAAATCCGAAAGTCCGTTTGTTTTGTTTGTTTGTTTGTTTGTTTGTTACCCCTTCACGTCTTAACTACTGAACCGATCATCATGAAATTTTACACACACGTTCTCGGGGGTACAGAGAAGGACATAGGGTACCCTTCATCCCGAAAAAAGGAACAGTTCCCGAGGGATAGACAAAATACTATCTACGTAGACGAAGTCGCGGGCGGAAGCTAGTCCTTACTAATATTATAAATGCGAAAGTCCGTTTGTTTGTTTGTTTGTTACGCCTTCACGTCTTAACTACTGAACCGATCATCATGAAATTTTGCATACACGTTGTCAGGGGTACAGAAAAGGACATAGGGTACCTTTCATCCCGAAAAAAGCATAGTTCCCGAGGGATAGCAAAAAACTTTTCCACGCAGACGAAGTCGCGGGCGGCCGCTAGTTGCTCATATTTAAGCTTTAAAAGTAAGCGTAGCGTTCAAACTACTTCAAACGTATTCAGGATGTTTGGTAATAGCATTATAAAGTTGAATATGGTGACCATGTACATAACGCCGAAATCCTTACTTAATATTATAAATGCGGAAGTCCGTTTGTTTGTTTATTTGTTTGTTTGTTTGTTTGTTACGTCTTCACGTCTTAACCACTCTACCGATCATGATGAAATTTTGCATACACGTTGCCAGGGGTACAGAGAAGGACATAGGGTACCTTTCATCCCGAAAAAATGTTTAGTTCCCGAGGGATAGCAATAAACTTTCCACGCAGACAAAGTCGCGGGTGACCGCTAGTAATATTATAAATCACGAAAACCGCCACTTTAAAAAAAGTTATCTTTTATGAGAAAATGCAAAGTGTCAACCTTAGAGTGAAATTGTGTTTTGATTTTGCCCATTACTAGGATTGATTTATCGAACACAATAGTTTTTTTATGTCTAGGGTTGTTATTTTGCATTTTTCCTTATAAATAGATTTTTTTGCCATGTGGTGGTTTTCATGGTTTTCAGGGTTTTTTTTTCAAAATAATTTTCTGAGGTTGTATGTATGTATACATATTTGGGTTCTATCTATCTACCATATTTGGGTTTACAAGGCTATTTATTACCCTGTATAATGTTGGCCATTAGAGTAGGGGGACTGGGAGGTGGGGTATCTACCTAAAGTTGTATGGTAATTCCAGATGTTTCGTCTCCTGTCAGTGTGGTCGGGCGCCACTCCCACAGTCAAGCCGCTTTTCCCGACGCAGTTGCCACAGGATTTCCCGTTCGACCCACAGGAGTTCGCTGTATTCGTGCTGCTCGGGTGAGGACCTTATTATTAATAGAATAGGATTGAATATCAGGGTTGCATGATTTAAATCAACTTGATTGAAATCATGCAACTTGATTTAAATCAACCAACTTGATCAACTTGAAATTAAATCAATCAACTTGATTTAAATCAACTTGATTTAAATCATGATTTAAATCACGATTTTTATTACATGATTTTTTTTATAAAAATCACTGATTTAAATCAAAATCCGAAAAAGGAATTAATTTAACGCTGGGAGTGTAATGAACTGTAATGTTCGAAAACAATATTAATACAAAGTACGATAGGTGTAAGCTAAGTTATTTATCGCAATAAAAACCAACAATCAAATATTAGATTTTTGTGTCAGTAAAAATATACTTAACAATAATGATTAGGTACTTTCATTCATTACATGCAATGCAAGTAGCATAGACAGACAGATACAGATAATTCATTTTCGGAAGTATAAACAAATAAACACTCAGAACTTAAATTTACTCAAATCGTTTTTTCTGGACAATGTGACATTTTCCTTTTTTTGGTGGTGTTGCCAGCACTATACATCAATTCTACCTAAATAGAAATGTTGCCCACAAAAAAAACTAGGGTAATGGTCGCAAAACCTAATAAAAATCAAATAAATCAAATAAATCATAAAAATCACGATTTTTTTTTAAAAAACTGATTTTTTTGATTAAAATAAAAAAATCATGATTTTTTGCAACCCGTTTGAATATTGCTGGACAAACAGTTTATATTGTATGCAAGAGAGCGCAGCTACCGCAGGACTTCCCGTTTGACCCACAAGAGTTCGCAGTGTTTGTGCTACTTGGATGAGGACTTTATTGTTTACTAAATAAGGTTGTTTATCGCATAACAAATAACTGAACATGTAGTAGAGTTGTAGAGTTATGAAAATTACACTCTTTGCAACGGGTGCATTCCAGCAAACTAATCGCTGAGTCATCGATCGTTCGTTCGGTCGTAGAGTACATTTTAACCATGGAAAGCAATAAAATTGATCATTAGAATAAATTACTTTCCATGGTCTAAATGTATAGGTACTGTGGTGATCGATGACTTAGCGATTGATATGCAGAAATACACCCATTCGAACATCAATTTCCCATCACATTTGAATTTTAATTGATCGACGACTTAGCGATTAGTCTACTGGAATGCACCCGTTGGCAAAAACTGTAGTGTATATTTTCTACTAAATAATGCTCTCACAGTTGTGTGAACATATTTAAGCTCTTATTGCATTAACAATAAGTGCTATTATACCGTAGCGTGGTGAACGGTCTGTTAGCGGCGCTATGAATATAGTTGATCTGGCAGTACGTTCCGTTCACACGATTATAGTCTTTATTTCATGTACAATAATTGCTATTATCCTGTAGTATGTTGTGCAAACAGCGTTGTGGGTGTGGTTGTACCGGCAGCATATGCCGATCACTCGATTATAGACTTAATTACAAAAGCAAAAAGTGCTATCGTCCCGCAGCGCGGTATGCCGTTTGCTAGCAGCGTTGTGGGTGAGGTACCGGCAATACGTGTTGTTCACGCGATTATAGCCTTTATTCCATTAATGATAAGTGCTATTATCCCGTAGTGTGGTGTGCGGTCTGCTAGCGGCGCTGTGGGTGTGGCTGCACCGGCAATACGTGCTGTTCATCAGAAACACCAAGACGTTGAGCAATTTCCTGCAGAAAAAGTGAGTTTAATCTAGCCATTTCAAATCAACCACTTAAAGATTAAGATAAATGATATGCTAGAAAAAAATTAGTAATAATCTTATCGCCCGTAACACCTCAGACGGGGCTCGAACCTGCACCCTTGGGATTTTGGCCCAACGCATCATCCAATTATGTTATCTAGTCACTATAGTTTATCTTAATATAAAAATAGCATAATATAATTAAGAAAAAATGTTACGGTTAATAAGTTCATCGTAAGTTATGAATGTTTTTAAAATCATACAAAAATGCACTCTGTGGTTAGAAAATAAAAATACACAGACCTAAAAGTTTAGGTATTTTTAAATCTGCTATGATAAATGTCCGCGTGGCAAGCCACGTTTTTCACTTCGTCGACGTGGCAAGCATTTTTATTAATTTATATTTAGGGTACTTCGACTGAAAATGACAAAACATACTCTTGACTATGACAATGACACTGACACGACACGGTACGACTGACAGACGGAACAGACTAGACAGATTACAAAAACCACAGACTAATCAAAATATTTCTTTTTTCTCTTTTTCCTTTTCTACTTCCTAAAATCATGGACTCCTTTCTTTTAAATGTTGGCATATGTATTTATTTGTTTATTTATATTATTATTCCCCAAAAGTCACCACCTTACCTAGGGAGCTGTCTGAAAATCAGTTCTGTGGCATTCTACGCAATGTCGCAGAAGCACAGCTGAGGCAGCTACCCGTTGGCCCTCGCACCTATCTCTTTGTAATTATTGTTTCCTTTCTTTTTTTTTTTCCTTTACGTGTTTGTTGTTTAATCGTTTAATGTTTGTTAAGTTTTAAGGTGCAGAGACCAATAAATGTTTTTCTTTCTTTCTTTCTATTTGTGTGAAATTGTTTTGGTTACGATTTTCTTCATTCTTTGTCCCTATCCTTATCTTTTCGAAGCGCTCATGGCGGAACTTGACTGACTGATCGTACTCGATCACGTTTGTTAAGCAACGCTCGGTCCGGCCAGGTGTCGGATGGGTGACCGTTAAAGTGATATTTCAACAGAGCGCTTCCGTGCTTCGGAGGGCACGTTAAACCGTCGTCTCGGCTGTTGTCATCTGATAACAGTCGTTAAGCCAAGTTAGAGGCCTTACAGGCGGCTTGATAAATTCTAACACCAGAGGTGGCCACTAATCCTCATTCGATAAGAAAGAAAGATCCTAATACCTACATTTAGTTACTTTTATCCTTTTTTTATTGATTGCTTTATCTTTTTTTTTGTATAGCCGCTTCATCTACCCGGGCGTGGTGACGCTGGTGATCATGTCGATCCTGTTCCCGCCCGGCATCGGCCAGTACATGGCCGCCGACCTCGGCAACCAGGAGCAGGTCAGTAAGGGCAAAGAAAAGTAGATTGTATTACAAGGGCGCAAAATAATATTTTTACGGCGAGGGCGCTTTTTTGAATCCAGAGCGAAGTGAGGGATTCTAGAGTAGAATCCCGAGCGTAGCGATGGATTCTTCAGTAGAATCCTGAACGTAGCGAGGGATTCAAAGTATGTCGCCCTCGCCAAAAATATTTTGCGCCCGAGTCATATACTCTACTTTTCATCCCCTTTCTATGAGAAAATAAATAGGAGACTGTGTTTATGTAATTAATGAAAATGTTCTTTATTTAAAAAAGACACGTGAAAAGTAAAAATAATTACAAATTTATAGTTACGTTTGATACACTAGCGCAATTTTCAAAAGTTATTGTACTAAGTACGTAAGTATGTACTAATTACAAGAACACAGACTTAATTCGCGCGCTTATGTTTTTTTTTTCAGTTTGCGCGGGTTATCGCGCCGCGGCGACCTCGCCGCGCCGTCTATACAGCCAGTCAATACATACCAGCCGGCGGCGGCGTTCGAATTCTTTGAAAGATACATGATCTAAATTCAAATCTCTTTTCATCCCTTCTATTCGAAAAAGGATGCATTGTTCCTATATAAGTGGGACCAAAATAGCTCTTTTCTGATAAGAACTTTTTAGTGGGAGGAAAAGAGATTTGAATTTAGAACATGTATCTTTCAAAGAATTCGAAATGTATTGACTGGCTGTATAGACGGCGCGGCGAGGTCCCCGCGGCGCGAAAACCCGCGCAAACTGAAAAAAAAACATAAGCGCGCGAATTAAGTCTGTGTTCTTGTAATTAGTACATACTTACGTACTTAGTACAATAACTTTTGAAAATTGCGCTAGTGTATCAAACGTAACTATAAATTTGTAATTATTTTTACTTTTCACGTGTCTTTTTTAAATAAAGAACATTTTCATTAATTACATAAACACAGTCTCCTATTTATTTTCTCATAGAAAGGGGATGAAAAGTAGAGTATATGACTCGGGCGCAAAATATTTTTGGCGAGGGCGACATACTTTGAATCCCTCGCTACGTTCAGGATTCTACTGAAGAATCCCTCGCTACGCTCGGGATTCTACTCTAGAATCCCTCACTTCGCTCTGGATTCAAAAAAGCGCCCTCGCCGTAAAAATATTATTTTGCTCCCTTGTAATACAATCTACTATTTCCTCCCACTAAAAAGTTCTTACCAGAAAAAAGCTATTTTGGTCCCACTTATATAGGAACAATGCATCCTTTTTCGAATAGAAGGGATGAAAAATAATTATACACTACGCGAAAAGAAGCGACATCGAAAGTTTGCTCGTAAAAGTGCTCGCGGCTATGTGTGAGTGGCGCCGCGGAGCCATCGGGGCGAGGAAGTCGCGCATGATGAGAACGATATACAAGAAACCACAAAATAGAAAAAGACAAAACTAGTCCCCAACGCAGCTCTGGGTGACCGGCGTCAGAGCACAGAATAACTAATAGTACAAGTACAGAAGCAGCACGCCGCATAGTAATTTAAATAAATAGCGACTTTTGCTCCGACACAATAACGTACAATTGACAACATATCAAAATTTTTATCCTGTTTTTTTATTTGTTATTTAGAAATTGATCAAAAGCCCCGAAAAATTATGTACGGTGTCAGAAATTGAAAAACCTCGAAATGGTTTTCGATTTAAGGTACCATGTAAAAAATGAAAACATGTCAATTCAGGTCGCGCAATGGCCTGCAGTACAGTTTATATTCACCTAGTAGTTGCCTCTCTTTCTATCGCGTACTCTTACTTTTTCTAATGACCCGACGTTAAGGTTGTCTTCTAAATGAACTGCGTAGCGTATAATCAAAATGTGAAAAACTACATTTTTTTATTGGTTTTTTGATTTTGACATCCGTACACGGCACAGTAATGTCGATTCGACATTGTTACTATTATAAAGAGGCAATACCTACGCATACAGTAAGATGCCGCGCTTGTACGGCGGCGGGCGTGTGGCGGCCCGCTGCTCACTTGTTCGTTCGAACGAACGGCTAGCGGTGCTTATCCCGCGACCTTGAGCGAGTGATGGAGGCCTGGCCAGAGTTCACACGCACAGGAGAGTGTCGCCACTGTGGTACAGGCCAGAACAGCCCATTATAGCCCACTGCAGGGGGCGTAGAGTTATCCAAAGGGTGGCGCGATGAGCGGCTTCAATATTTTAACACAATACAGCTATTCTTACAGGGGTTCCTAACACAATAGTGTAGTCATCTAAATTTACAGATACTTACTTATTTAAAAAATCAAATTTAAATTCATTTCATTCAATTAATTCAAATAAAATGCATAATTAGTACTCATTAAAATTCTTATTTTCTCAAGGCACAAATGGTGCCACCAATGTGTTGTACACCTCTTGTGTTTCATTTGTTGATAATCTACTTGAATGGTAAGTATTTTAGCATACAATAAGGATCAGTAACAGGTTTGAATCCTATAATTTTATTTATATAATATAAACACATATTGATAGCTATGAAACCTAGTGAAATAATTTTTGAAATCCGTTTAGAAAGGGTGGAGTTAAAAGGGTTTGAAGGAAATGCCAAGCTCAATGCAATATATGCTTTATCACGTACGACATAAGGTTCGCGTCCGTCGCAATGACGTGATAAGGACTCCCAAAAAAACCAGTGTTTTAGCTCTTATAACTTCTCAGGTTTAAGAGATATCGTAAAAAAAATCCACAGTTAATCATGTGGTGGCATTGGTTATCTAATAAGCCTTAAAAAAATCGTTACTGATCCTCATTGGGTGGGGTGCACAGGGTAAAAGGTTGAGAACCCCTGTGTTAGATGGACTGCCTTTTTTACGATATATAGACAAGTGTTTGACCGCTATCACTCCTGGCTGTTATGAGATCTATGCAGCAGCGCTGGGAACGTTGCCGGGCGCAAAGTGGCAACCCTAAATCAAAATTGTATTTTGCTTATTAATCACATTAATTTTGGTTTAGGGCTCCCACTATGTTTTATCACATATTAATTGCACATTAATTTTAGTTTGCCACTGTAGTTTATCTTAAAAAGAAAAAAATTAAAAAAGGTGGTGGTTTTAATTAGGGTTGTATGCATGGTACTCTATCTGCCATATTCGGCTTTATAAAGCTATTACCAAACACCTGTATAACTGTGCAGGTGTTATCGCTGTTCTCCAACTTCACGTGGGGCGACGATCTAACGGCTGCGCAGGCGGCCGTGGTGTCGCACTGGCAGGCGCCCGGACTCAACTACTTCGGGTGTCTGTTCGTGTATTTCTGCTCTATTGTAAGTATTTACCGTTATTTTGACAACCCTAATAATTATAATAAATGCTTGGGGGAATGTCTGAAAAAAAATTAAATCGGCTGAATATTTTTTTATAAATAGGAATAAGCTCTCTTAGTATAATAGAAACAGTTACAGAATTTACGGTTGCGTGTAAAATTAAAAAAAAAATACACTTCGACTTCACATATGTAGAAAAGTAACAGCAGAATGGAGATACCTTCGCCACCACCGGCCACAACCACAACACGTAACAAAAAAAGTTTTGACATTTTGTATCGAAACTTTATTTTTTAATTTAGTAGATACCATAAATTAGAAATTTAGTAGATACCATACTTCGTGGTAAGTAACACTTATTTTCTTTTTTATTCTGCGTCATGCCAAACTGTTTATCTGCTGATCTTAGATCAGGATTTTAAACATCTATAAAAGCCAAATCTAGGTTGTAAAATTCCTTTTCAGCTAACTCTCTTTTTCACGATTGCCCAAAAAAAACAAAGAGTGTAATGTGTTCAGGGTTCATGTATGTTTGTTGTCACCAAAATGTGTGAAACAAAAATAAATAAATAAAAACACGACTGCGCTGCCAAAAACAAACACAAAAATTAAATAACAAGTGTCATTGCAGTCGGGGGACCATTTTGTGGAACAATTTTTAATCAAAGAGGTCCCCCGACTGCAATATTAACTTTTTAGTTCGCTTTTGGCAGTGCAGTCGTTTTTTTTTGCTTATGTGGTAATAAAAAAGTGTTTAAACCGCCCAATAGAACAAATAGAGAGTCACAGTGACAATCGAATAAGTAACGAATAAAACAATGATCAAACCTCATCAAAATATTCAACCAAAATTATCACGACGAGGATGGGATTCGAACCCACGCGTGCAGAGCACATTGGATTAGCAGTCCAACGCCTTAACCACTCGGCCACCTCGTCACTTGTGTTATACAGCTAATTAGCGTATCTAATTATTTTAATTTGTTAAAACAAATAAAATATTTAAATATAAGATTCTTTTATAATAATATCAAAAAGAATGTAATGAATTGTATATGTGAATTAGCTGTAACTTCATAAATATTGTCTCAAGCCAATATGTTAAAATAAATTATGTTAATTACTAATTTACTATAAACATCTGAACAAACAGCCAGTAATATCGAATGGTAATTGCTAATAAATTCGTGTACGTAAATGACTGTTTGGTGGATGTGTCAGAATAGTGGACTTTAAGATTTTGTAAGTGAATTCTTCGAATACCTTTGTGATGCAAAGATATTCGAAGAATTTTATGTATTTTTTTTATTATATTTGATTATTTTACATGATCTTAAAATTTAGGCCACCTTAAATTCTAAAGAGTTGTCGGATTTGATAGAATCTATGAAACTGATAAGCTTCCTTAAAGTTAAGGAGACCTCAAGATTTTAGCCTTTGAGTATTCGGCTGATTTTGTATTAGAAGTAAAAAGGTTTTGTAATAGAAATGAAAAAAAAACAGTCTCATAGATTATAACAGGACTGTTTCATACAAGAACTATAAAGGCTTATTCCCACTATTCCTACCATGCAGGGCTTTATAACGTTATCAATTAACAGTAAAAATAACGTTACGTAACGTTATTTTCAATATGATACCTTGATAATGTTATTTTTTTTAACGATACCTAATAACATAACATTAATATAACGTTAAATAAATGTCGATAACGTTAAAAATAACGTTATTTTTAACGGTAATTTTATAAATATTGCGTATTGTAGGTAGGTACCCCTACTACCTAGTACTTACCGCAGAGACTGATCACGTCACGGCGGCGTCAACGTCATTTACACATTGCTTTTAAATATTTTTATACAGTAACATAATAACGTTATCAAGGAACGAAAAAATAACGTTAAATTCTGTTTTACCGTTATTAATTTCCATTTTTAACGTTATTTTTTTAACGTTACTAATTTTTAACGGTATTTGAAGCCCTGCTACCATGTGCACCCCTACCAGAAGTAATGGTGAGAATTTTCTTCTCATTATTTCTATCAATTTTATCGCTTTGAATGTTCCCGTTATTTCTACCAGCTTTTAATATGGCATGTACTGGCGGCTGCTAAAGTGTAAAAGAGTTATTTCTCTTTCAATAAAAAGTTATTGCAAATGCATAATATTATTGAAGAAGTAGGTATTTATATTAACTTTTGCAATGGCGGGATGTCCCAAAATTTACCCCGCTTGGTGACGCTACTGCTGCTAGAGACCTGCATTTATCCCCGATTTTCCCATTTATTTCAAATTAAATCTCAAAATAATTGATACTAATAAATAATTATCGTGGAAGTCAGACAGTAAACCAATTAAAGATTGAAGAAAACCAAAATGCGTTGGAAGAAAAAATAGTTTTTATAAAAAATCGCATCCAACATCCAAAAATTTATAGAAAACAACAAAATGACAATCTAAAAATTATCCTGCTATTAATTGCACTCTTCAGAAGTGCGTGCGCATCGGCGTAGGGCGGGGGGAGGGGGAGGGGGCGTAGCTGTTCAGTTTGATAGTCCGAAGAAACGGTTTTCCCATTTTTGGTTCATTCATTACACCCTCTATACAGTCCAACACCGACCCACCGGCCCGTGTGTTGGGTCATATGGTCTGTGACTACGATATATTTTAATCTGTGCGCGCCATGGTGCGTCGACTATGAATTTCGTTAGGCGTGCATACCTATCAGTGGCGAGGGGTGAAATAATGGCGAAGGTAAGCCGTTCTACAAAATGTTATGATCTGCATAGTGGATCAGTTGGGCGGGATTTTTAAAAGTTAAGCCGATGGGAATCGGCTTGTATGGACCCTTCGCCACTGAGACCTATGCACATTGTTCCTAACAACATTCATAGCCGACGTGCCTTAGTGAGATAAAACATCTGTACCTTATCGTTTCCTTGCAGTTCTTCCTCACACTAGTGGCTTGCACTCTGCCCGTGCCGGCGGGCATTTTCGTGCCGGCGTTTAAGATGGGCGCTTCGCTGGGGCGGCTGGCGGGCGAACTCATGCACTACTTCTGCCCACTGGGGGTGGCTTATGGGGGGCACATACAGAAGATACTTCCCGGTGAGTGGTGGGCGGGTTGACATAATGATGGGTCATCATCATCCCCTTACTCTTATCCCAATTTATTTGGGGTCAGTGCAGTGCGTCCTTCTCTTCCATTCTTTCCTGTCACTCGTCATCTCCTCATCCACTGCCTTTACATTCATATCATTCCGCACACAATCCATCCATCTTTTCTGCGGTCTTCCTCTTACTTTCCAGCCATTAACATCCATATCCATTACTCTTCTAGTAACATGCCTATCATCCCTTCTCATAACATGCCCATACTAAGCCAGACGATTCCCTTTCAAACTTCCTCTCACATACTCATTCCTTATTTTATCCATTCACGTCACACCACACTTCCACGTCAGCAATTTCATCTCAGTTACATGTAATTTTCTTTCATCCATCTTCGTAGCCCAACATTGATATAATGATATAATGGTGGGTGGGTAGAATAATGGTGGGCGGGCAGATATAATAGTGGGCGGGCAGGTTTATACATATAATGATGGGCGGTTCATTGGGGCGGCTGGCGGGCGAACGAATGCACTACTTTTGCCCACTGGGGTTGGCTTATGGGGGGCACATATAGAAGATACTGCCCGGTGAGTGGTGGTGGGTTGATGTAATGGTGGGTGGGTTGATATAATAGTGAACAGATTAATATAATGATGGTAGCTTCATTGGAGCGGCTAGCGGGCGAACTTATGCACTACTTCTGTCCACTGGGAGTCGTTTACGGGGGACACATACAGAAGATACTGCCCGCCTGGTGAGTGGTGGGCGGGTTGATGTAATGGTGGGCGGGTTCATATAATGATAGGCGCTTTGTTGGGGTGGCTGGTGGGCGAATAAATGCACCACTTCTATCCACTGGGGGTGGCGTACAGGGGATATACAGAAATTACTGCCCGGTTTGACCTGCTGCCTGTAACGGCCTGTCCATTTGAATACACTGTTATTGCACACTTTATTCTACATTTTCAGATTAACAATCTACATTTGCATCGACCTAATGCTCGATTCGAACCAACGACTGTTCTTCCCGATCCGATGACTGTCAAATACACGTTTGTATTGTTTGTACGCAGGCGGGTACGCGACGGTGGGCGCGGCCGCGTTCACGGGCGCGGTGACGCACACCGTCTCTACCATCGTCATCGTCAGCGAGATGACCGGACAGGTGAGCACATCATTAAATCATAAATCATTTATTCACGTTGAAACATGGTAAATACAGCTCTTAGAATCAAAATAATGTTCAGCATATTTCGCCCTTAACAATGGCATGTGAATGTCAAAATTAAAATTAAATTAAAACTATAATATTAAACATATATTTTACTCATTAATTATCTACTTGCATACTCCATTACATTTATGTCCCAAAAAATCCTTGACACTGTAAAATCTATGGTCAACTAAATATTTTGTCAATCTTGATTTAAATATTTGAAATGTCCGTGATTCTTGTATGTCCAATGGTAAATGATTGTAAATCTTTATAGTCATAAAAAGACAACTTTTATTATAAAGTGCTGTTCTTGGAGTATGTGACAAGCAAGACCAATCTATTACAATTTCTAGTTGAACGGGGGTAGATTTGTTTTGCTGTACTAAAAAGATACAAATGTCATTATACTACGTACAGTAGGTTTTTGTCAACTATTGGATATCCGGATAGGAACCGCAGGAGAAGAATGACTTCGGGATACCATAAAAGAGTTGGAAGCTGGTGTAGGCACAGAATAGATATTAGTACTACGTAAAGAAAGGATACTCCCCGCCCCACCCTAGACTCATTTACCTCACCCCACCCCGCGAGTTGGTATGCCGAATCGTGTGCTAGTTTAGTCGTGAGTTTTAACAGCTGTTAACTTGTTCCAAAAAGCAAAGTAAAACACTCAAGGAAACATTTCATAAGAATGCGGGTGCGTCGTATTCCAATGCTTCTTGGAGCATTTGCCACCAAATATATCAAGTCAGATTACTCGGAAAATTCTCCCGAGGTACCTACTTACTACTACAATAAAAAACACTCTACAAACGACCGACACGCGCCTATTTTAATGATTCCGCATATTGTTCCGATTTTTCCACGATTCGACAAATTATGTAACCCAACATTTTACCAATTTTAAGACACAATATCCACTATGAATAAATTTTCAAATAATTAAATCGCCACTGAATTCAACAAAATGGCTTAGTAAACCAATTTAAGTTAAAATTTGTTTTGTCTTCTCTAAATGTCAATTCTTAATACGAAAGGAAAAACAACAGATTTATTAAGCATTTCATTTTTTTAAACATGGTATTATCCATGTTTTAAAATCTCGAGCTCTTCCGTATTTTGGAAGGCTGCATTTGCAGACCCTCTGATCTGAATTGATGAGCAACCCAATGGGGGTGAATACTGAGGAACTAATAGCACCACCAGCGGCTGTACTAAAATCGTTTATTTGGTTGTTTCAAATGTCAAATGTCATTTCCGACGTATCTTAACCAATCAAAACCATTGATAGCGGTCGGGTCGCCGCTTGCGCCATCTGAGATTGGCTTTGCGTGTGGATCCTTATTGATCCTGTGAAGATCCGGACGACAGCCAAGGCTACCATCGCGTGTTGCGCTTGCGCATAAAAGTTGTCGGGACTTATGCGCAGCGCAATGCGCAATGGTAGCCCAGGTCTTTGATGGATCTGCAGAGGGTAATATTGATTATTCAAACAAAGATTTATGATTATTTCAATAAATAATGTACAGGTGACCCACCTGCTGCCGATAATGGCGGCCGTGCTGGCGGCCAACGCCACGGCGTCGCTGCTGCAGCCCTCCTGCTTCGACAGCATCATCCTCATCAAGAAGCTGCCCTACCTGCCCGATCTTCTGTCTTCAGCTAGCCGTGAGTGGTTCTAATATTTCAATTTCACTACCTTGACCATACCGAGGAGCTCGGTGGCGCAGTGGTTTAGCGCCTGGCCCAGCGATTGCGGAAGTTAAGCAACGTTCGCAAGGGTCGGTCATGGGATGGGTGACCAAAAGTTTATTATCTCGAGCTCCTCCGTGCTTCGGAAGGCACGTTAAGCCGTTGGTCCCGGCTGCATTTGCAGTAGTTAACATCCACCAATCCGCATTGGGCCCGCGTGGTGGGTTATGGCCCATCCTCCTTACCACCCATTAGGAAGGCCTGTGCCCCAGCAGTGGGGTGGGGACATCAAAAATGGCTGATGGAGGAGGAGACCAATATCATATTCTAGAACTAGCAGGGGTCTCACTCCGCGCTTAAACTTTATAATAGCCTACTGCTCGCGGCTGACTCAGTCAAGCCAGCGCACGAGGGATGTCATGTGATCTAACGCGACAGAAAGAGACGGGGCATAAAATAATAGGCACGCACTGTGCAATTTGAAATTGTACTTTATTGCCGTGCAGCTAGAGTAGCTTATTATTTGATTGTACTCGCGCGGATGGGCTTCTGTACGTTTGTACCATTATTATATATTCAGTGAAACTAGTATGTTTTTACGAGCTTCTAATTTAGTTTTTTCAGTTGTCCTATTTTAGAAAAAAAACTTAAAGCTTTCGCAATCATAAGGTTCCGCACTGTGCGTCCCTTCTGAATCCATTCCGAAGACAAGCATAGAAAACAATTCTATAATATCAATACACAATGCTAATGGCTCATTGACTTCTATATATTCCACTAGACTGGCTGCTGTCAAACTGTTCTTGTGCCTATTTGATTTCCGCCATTTTGGCGCTGTAGGACGTAGCGTGAGCATAGCGTGAGGGACATGGTACTAAAGTCTGGTGTCTGGAGAGACCATCATTCCTTAGAATAAGTTACTAAGACAGACGCTAGAGGCGTTTCAAATAGGCGCAAAAACTTTGCTGTCAAATCATACAGACAACCAGTCCAGTTAAATAGAAAAAAAAATCAGGTCAGTGTAATGGCTACTTCGCCCTAATTCGAATCGGATGCAGTGCAAAAACATTCTAAGAAACAGGGGGTTACTTTCGAACACGAACGAGGTTCTGAGATCGAATTGGTATCGAATCGAGTAAATGTCAAAACAGTACAATAGAAACCATGGCAACCATTTTCAATGTACTAAAATAACAGATTTTTGACGTTTATTATCGTATAAATTGGTATCGACCGATTCGATCTCAGAACCTCGTTTGTATTTCGAAAGCACAGACCACCAAGTTCGAAAGTAACCCCCCTGCTTTAACAAAACACGTACACATTATTTGTCAGAAAATTAAAAAAAAAACGTATAAATACAAGTTCATAAAGGATGGTCTAATATGTCTAAACTATATTTAAATAATTAATATAATAAGTCTTTTTTAAATTAAAAATATCCCCGACGAGGATGGGATTCGAACCCACGCGTGCAGAGCACATTGGATTAGCAGTCCAACGCCTTAACCACTCGGCCACCTCGTCGCTTGTGTTACAGAGCTAATTAACATAACACTGCTAGAAGAATTCTGTTATACACTTTTGTTTGGCGAAGTATGTCTGTTGTTTATTATGTAATTGATTGTTTTGTTTACATCTTTGTCTTTGAATAATTTTGCACAACGTGCAGTTTATATTACTTATATTTTGTTTTCCACTTGGTAGGTATATATTTAAAGGAGGGACATCAATTTATTTTCTTTAAGCACCAAGCTAGATCGTCTACTTTTTATACGCTAATTCGAACTCAGTTGAATTTTCCCATTGTTTTTTCTGGGACTTTCGTTTCGCAATCCCAGATTTTACTCTTTGAAAAAGTGTTATGCATCATGCATGCTTTTGATTGCTCTGTTTTTTGTCGCTCATGTTTTCTCTAGGAAAAGTATCCAAAATATTTTCCAATAAATCGGAACCATGTATAAAAAAACAGACAGATTGAGATTGATAATGTGACATAGTTCTACGTTGTACATTTAAGTTTCTAACTGTTACTACAGCTCGCGTAATATAACTCAAACCCAACTCAACAATGAGGCTTGCGCACTAAACATTTTTGTACCTAAAATTGCTATTGCGTAAGTCACATGGTATTAAAATATGGGTCAAATTATTTTGCGGGAGTTGTACAATGGAAATGTTCCCCCACCAGGCATGTACGACATCTGCGTGGAGGACTTCATGGTGCGCGACGTCCGGTACATCTGGGACCGGATGAGCTTCCAGCAGCTCAAGGACATGCTCAAGGAGAACAAGGTCAGAATAACAATTCATGAGAGACAAGAGGTATTCATGTAGAATAGAACCCATTTTTAATCTCCGAAGCAAAAAGAGGGGTGTTATAAGTTAGTCAGATCCCCTCATCAATTAGAAAATAGCTGATGATCTTCAAACGCATGAATCGATTTTCGTTTTTTTTGGTGTCATAGATAATTTTATCCCGAGTGTTCTTAGCCATTTATCATGAAAATCTGTTCAGCCGTTTGAAGATCATCAGCTATTTTCTAGTTGATGAGGGGATCTGACTGACCTCCTTATGTCCGATCGATTAGAAATTTGGTACTTATCGTGTTACTTCAATGATTTTTTAAGTATATGGTAAGGTAACCTTTTTAACTTTTTAAGAGAGTGATTTTTTTTGTGTCGGGGGTTTTACAATTTTTATTTTTATTTAGTATGTTTTTAAAAACTTTCATAACGGCAACACTCGCGTTGGCAGGAATGTGGACCGAAGCAGTAATTTTCCATGTACGAAATTGGGATTTCCCATCTTAAATAAGGCCACTGCAGTTACCTTTGCACAACGTAATAGATGGATGATTTGTTGCAGACAATCAAGAGCTTCCCCCTGGTGGACAGCCCGTCGTCCATGGTGCTCCTGGGCTCCATCCACCGCTGGGAGCTGGTCAAGGTAAATTATTAGATCATTGTGTGTGTATAGCTATCTGAATCTCCTCTATTCACTTCTTGGATGGCCATCATCAGTACCCTGAGCACGAACAGTTATCGAGAAAAAAACATGCGTAAATAGAGTTTTTACGCGCGTAAATTTTTACGATTGCTATTCGTGCTAAGGGAACTGATCAGTTGGGTGTGTATAGTGATCTGAATCTCCTCCATTCTCTCCCTGGATGGCCATCATCAGATCACAGCTTCGTCAATCCTTGGCGGAGAACCAAGGTTTCAAAGTTACCTCGTTTGTATGAAAATCGATTGGTGTCCTTAATTATCTGGTTACCAATAGTTCTGTGTTATTAACTAGAAGATAATCCTGAAATAAAACATTATATAATGGATACTAACGCGTTTTAATTAAAGTACGTTGGTACTTAGTTGGTATTTAGGGGGGCTGAGTTCCCCGTGACCACGGCAGCTGCAATGGTGCCGAAACGTCGGGAAAATCAAAAATCAAACCAAATATCAACTAATTATCAAAGTACTTTCAACAAAACCGCGCTAGTATCCGTTAAAAAGTGTTTTATTTTATGTCTAGAGTTTGGTCAACGGAAGATGAGACTCGGATGGAAATGGAACTAATTTTACGGCTTATTTTAAGGTTCAGTTTCCAATAACAACATCTAAACGTTAATTTAACAGGAAAAGTGGCGCCGCCATTTCAGTCTCATCTTTCTTTAACCAGACTCTAGTGAGCGCGTAAGCTTGAGAGGTGTAAAATAATTCTAAATAGTGACACTTTCGATCGGTATTTCGTTAAAATTAAGTGATTTTTCAAAAATCTTTGAATGTTTTGTCTTTATTAGGTGATCGAGCGGCAAGTGGGGCGCGAGCGACGCCTGCAGGTGGCAGCACTGTGGCACCGAGAAGCAGAGATCCGAAGGAGGGACGAAGAGGCCAGGAAAAGGGTCAGGAGACCCTCACGTTTTGAGGTGAGTGTTCAAATTCACATTTTCTCCATTAAAAAGGTCCTTTTATTTTGGTTTTATGGAGACGTAGGTTTGAGGTATGACATTTGGTAGAATTGTATGGAGCTCAATGTGGACGCTATTGCGTACTTCTATGTTATTTTTTTACGTGTTTGGTCTTATGTTTCTTAGAAAAAGTTGCTCAGTTTGGTAAACTGAACACTTCCTTATACAGGTCAATGTTTATGACCTATCAGAAAAAATATGCTAAAATCATGTTCTAGTGTGTAATATTGCCAATCTTTTTATGATTAATTTTCTCTATTTCTGTATTGCTGATTTTACTTTACAGCAATTTATAAATAACAATGAAAATTCAAATTTTATGAGCTATATTACGTCTGTATACACGATAATTGGTAAAATCAACATTTTGACAGTCAGAAGTGGGCGTTCTACTTTGGATAGTGAATAAAAAATAACCCTGTATGTTGATATTTTTTTATAATATTAGTATAGAATCAGTCGCCAGACTATAAGTAACTGTGATGGGAGCCAATCACGTTAAAGAGTGAAGAAAGCCAATGTTTCAGCCTCTCTTAGTCATTAAACACATATCTTCGTTTTAGTCTTTTGACATCACTTGCATTCCACCAACGCTTTAGCAAGAGGATTTGGGTGATAGTCCTACGCGTACCCAAAAAAAAACCGCAAATCGATGTACAGCAAAGCCCTTTGGTACACGTATACTTAAGGTAAAAACAAAATTTTGGACCCGCAGTTCTTAAAAATTCTTCCCTTAGGAAAAAGTTATGGTGTCGTCTTTTTTTTGTATGGGAAAAAAAATTTTTTTTCAATAACTTATCGTGCATGGTATCGAATGAAAGGGCTTGCTAAGCCGGTTCTAAAAATATATCACATCATTATATTTCAGCCACTTGTCTTAAATTAAACCAAAATACATTTTCAAAACATACCAAGTTTGGGCTCCTTCAGACCCGATTTGGTTTAATTATTTCTTGTAAAATATACCTTAAGAGTTACATAATATCCTCATATCAAAGCACAAGAAAGTAATTTTGAAAATATTTAAATTTAGTATTTTTTTCAAATTTTTGCCCAAACTTACCTTTGTATGGGATTTTTGGAAATTGATTTTTGGTTTAATTTAAAACAAGTGCTGAAATGTAATTATGTGATATATTTTTAGAAACAGCTCAGAAAGCCCTTTCATTCGATATCACACAAGATAGGTTTTAGAACAATCATTTTTTTTAAGTAAATATAATCACTTTGTGAATGCTTCGTAATCATGAAAAATTAAAAAAAAATACTAAATATCAATATTTTCAAATTTGCTTTTTTGAGGTTAGATATAAGAATATTACATATCATTTGAGGTATATTTTATGAAAAATAATTCAACCATATTGTATCTGTAGGAGCCCAAACTTGGTATGTTTTGAAAATGTTTTTTGGTTTAGTTTAAAACAAGTGGCTGAAATATAACGATGTGATATATTTTTAGAACCGACTCAGGAAGCCCTTTAATTCGATACCATACACGATAGGTTTTAAAACAAAATTTTTTTTTTCTCATACAAAAAAAGATGACACCATAGCTCCTCTCCTAAGGGGGTAATTTTTAAGAACTGCGGGTCCAAAATTTGCGGTATTCCAACATTGATTTGCGGTATTCCATTGATTTTGAGCTCGTAGAACGCCCACTATGAGCACAAAGGCGATCCTTGATTATTATTATATTTAATCATCTCTTCGCTAATTGTCGGTATTTCCAAATATTCGTGAATTTCGGTATTCTTGGTGTACCATGTGGTACCACTGATAGTTCGAAGGATGTTGTTTTGAGCTCTTTGAAGGCACTGGATGTTTAATTTAGCGGCAGTAGCACAGCTGAATACCATAAAGCCATATAGGTTTTAAAATTGCACAGGAGACCTAGATCAATATTTTATTATAGAAAGACAGGGTGGATTGTCGTCCTAAGAGCCAAAGTAGATTCCAGAATCTAAGATTTAATTGGTCGCGCTTGTGCTTTATATGGTCTTTCCAAGTCATACGGCGGTCAAGGTGGAAACCCAGATATTTGACGCAAGAGGTTTGCGGCAGTTTATCAGCCCCAAGGTTAACCGATGGGCAGTCACCTTTTCTCAGAGTAAAAGTAATGAGACGAGATTTGGTGGCACTCGCTTTGATCCGCCATTTCTGTATGTTGATTGTGATATGCTGCCGGCAGGTGACGCCGGCGCCGGACACGCTGCAGGTGGCGGGCGGCATGACGCGCGGCTCCTCGCTCACCACGCACGACCATTCGGGACTTATACCACGTAAATATTACTGTTATACTACTATCATTATCTCTATTAGTTATAAGCTTGATATTACAAATAATGACAACTTTTGAATGAAATATGCTTGGTACAGTTAGTAAAGTTAGGTGAAATGTCAATATTAATTGGAAACATTCAAAGTGATCACATTATATGAGTTACTAGCGGCCGCCCGCGGTTTCACCCGCGTGGTTCCCGTTCCCGTGGGAATATCGGGATAAAATCTATTCTATGTTTTATTCTAGGCTGTCTCCTATCTGTGTGCCAAATTTCAACCAAATCCGTTCAGTAGTTTTTGCGTGATTGAGGAACAAATATCCAAACATCTAAACATCCAAACCCACAAACTTTCACATTTATAATATTAGTAGGATTCACAGGATGTTCTAAAGTTGCCAAAGAAACATTAATAAAAAAATATGTAATGTATTACACAATAAACGTTTGATTTGTTTTGTGTATTTTTTTTGGTTACGTCTTATGAAGTTGTTCTCTATTATTTTTTTATTCTATTAAAAGAGTTCGTCTGTTCGATAGAGATCAAATTTGATTGATTTTTCTCTTTAAAAATATTTGGTGCTTACTATACAATTAGAAGACATAGTTACTAAAAAAAATTACCCCCTAGCACGACTACCGAAACACGATATAATATATCGCGTGATATAGCATTTTATCGACACTCAACTCGAAGAAGGAAGTAAAAGATATTTGACAGTAAAACGTGATAAATTTCTACTAGGGCCTAACCAAAAATACTTTTTTTTTATTTTCGAACGAAATCACTAAGGCCGTCCGCTGCCTTAAGCGGGATCCCGCCGCGGGTACACGGCGCGGGAATATAGATTGCTGGTTTCTGACGAACAGATGCTTGCGCAGTGCATGAGTACGCTCTAATCTATGTCGCCCCGCGTGCGTGTCCCGCTCCAGGCAGCGGAGGGCCTAAAACTAGTGGGTGTCCTACATCTTGGCATGGACCACTTTGAAAACCGCAATTCTGACTACATGGAAAATTTCTCCCCAGTTAGTCCTAACTAGTCCTACTTTTTCGGAATTAGTCCCAAAAAGGACTGAAAGATATAAGCGATTTAAATGGTCCATGCCAAAGCAAACCTTCATTTTGGCAGGGACAGGCTATATCTAGTGAACCATAACACCTAGCCAGGATCTGATTATTCAAAAAAAAAGTCCCCTTTTTATGGATCTCGCAACGCCTAGAATTAAAACGAAATGAAGCGCCGTTCAAAAAATATAAAGGAATGATTTGGTCCATGCCAAAATCAACCTACATCTTGGCGAGGACTTTTGAACCAGGTCACCCAGAAAAAATCTGCTTATTGGAAACGATTCGTGTAAATTAGTCCCAATTAGTCCCAAAGCCACAAAATTAGTCCCCCTTTGGTTTAGGAGAAATTCCGTTTTTTGGTATAAGTACAGTCACGTACAAAAGCGTAGAGTCAAAATTAATTAAGTACCTACATAAAACTATTCCGTTCCGTAATGCGCAGTGTTCAGATTGTAAAACATTAAGCATGCGATCTTGCGGCTCTTTGTGAAAGCTGCAGCCTTTTAAACGAACTTTATCAGACCATCAAACTGAGCAAAAGTACAATTCGTAAGTACTCCATCGTAATGTATGAAACAGATGTTTTTTTTTCGTGATTTTGAGGTTGGACTCATAATGAAAGTTGTTCAGTTTGATGGTCTGATCAATCCCACGAGAGGTTTTAAATGAATTACAAATAACCCTGTATAGGTACAAAGTTTGAAAAACCCATTGAAGGAAGAAAATCACTCCACTCCAAATATGAATAATTTCGAAAGAAAGCAATATAATTTTAAAATTCAATACCTACCATTTTATACTTATTTTGAAATTATTTTTTCCGCGACTGTACATTATTTTGATATAGTCCAGGAGCCCCAGGATCAAAATATCTCTAAGAAAACATTTTTATTTTATGACTTAAAAATTGAGATTTGAGTTTCGAAAATGCATAAATGTTACGTATTACTTTACGATATACTTTTGTGTTACTAATTACACTTCGTTATTCTAACACAAATACGCAAAAAATAAACAAGTTACAAAACATCGTCACTGAATAGGAAGTCAGCTCCTGTACTATAAAAACCAAATTTTAATTCCGATTATCTCCTAAACCAAAGGGGGACTAATTTTGTGGCTTTGGGACTAATTGGGACTAATTTACACGAATCGTTTCCAATAAGCAGATTTTTTCTGGGTGACCTGGTTCAAAAGTCCTCGCCAAGATGTAGGTTGATTTTGGCATGGACCAAATCATTCCTTTATATTTTTTGAACGGCGCTTCATTTCGTTTTGATTCTAGGCGTTGCGAGATCCATAAAAAAGGGACTTTTTTTTGAATAATCAGATCTTGGCTAGGTGTTATGGTTCACTAGATATAGCCTGTCCCTGCCAAAATGAAGGTTTGCTTTGGCATGGACCATTTAATTCGCTTATATCTTTCAGTCCTTTTTGGGACTAATTCCGAAAAAGTAGGACTAGTTAGGACTAATTGGGGAGAAATTTTCCATGTAGTCAGAATTGCGGTTTTCAAAGTGGTCCATGCCAAGATGTAGGACACCTAGTGGCTCCGTGAGCTGTAGACCTCGCGTTAAAAAGTAGCTCAAGTTGTATGTTTTTTAAAAAATAATCTAAAAGATGTCACCACCCCTTTTGCCCCACACTGTTCACGAGCTTTTCAAAGCACGTAGTAGGTACCTGCGTGCTGTTTGGTATTATTTGGTAGGTATAATCGCAGCTAGATGGCGCTTCTAATTTTAAACATTTTCCGAAATGGTGATTTTTGGTAAATATACTGGCTAAACTAAAAAATTCTATATAATCATCGAACCTGCTCACAAAATTTCACGAGAATCTGTTGAAAAATGCGACCTGTAGAGGAAAATGGACAGCTGAAAAGTCGGACTGAAATATGTTTTTTTTTTTACATTTCTCCGTTATTATGAAAAATTTCAAAAAACTGGCGTGACAAAAAAAATCTATGTAATTTTCGAACCTGCTCACAAAATTTGACGAGAATCGGTTGAGAAATGCGACCTGTAGAGGAGAACATCCAGCGCCAGAAAGCCGGACTGAAATATATTTTTCTTACATATCTCCGTCATTACGAAAAATTTAGAAAAACTGTCTTAATTTAAAAAATCTATATGATTTTTGAACCTGCCCACAAAATTTCACGAAATTCGGGTGAGAAATGCGACCTGTAGAAGAGAAAAGACAGAGCCGGAAAGCTGGACTGCAATTTGTTTTTTTTACATATCTCCGCCATTTTGAAAAAAATCGAAAAAGTGGCGTGACAAAAAATTATATATTATTTTCAAACCTGCTTACAAAATTTCACGTGAATCGGTTGAGAAATGCGACCTGTAGTGGAGAACATCCAGCGCCAGAAAGCCGGACTGAAATACATTTTTCATACATATCTCCACCATTACGAAAAATTTTGAAAAACTGTCTCAACTAAAAAAAAACTATATGATTTTCGAACCTGCCCACAAAATTTCACGAAATTCGGTTAAGAAATGCAACCTGTAGAGGAGAAAAGACAGAGCCGGAAAGCTGGACTGCAATATGTTTTTTTTACATATCTCCGCCATTTTGAAAAAAATCGAAAAAGTGGCGTGACAAAAAATTCTATATTATTTTCAAACCTGTTCACAAAATTTCACGAGAATCGGTTGAGTAATGCGACCTGTAGAGGAGAACAGACAGCGCTGGAAAGCCGCAAAACCTGTTTTTTTAACATATCTCCGCCATTTTGAAAAATTAAAAAAATCTGGCTCGAAAAAAAAATTCTATATAATTTTCGAACCTACTCACAAATTTTAACGAGAATCGGTTGAGAAATGCGACCTGTGGAAGAGAACATACAGACATACGAAAGAAGTTTTGCCCAAGCTGAAGCAGAGACGCTTCGCTCGCACTTCGTGCTCGCTCGGTCAATAAGGGTGAAAATATATTTGTTAAGTAAACAAAAACATTTGTTAGCATTTAGTTTAACGTGTTTTGATAAACGGATTTGTGGAATAATTGTTTTCTTAAGGAAAATGCTTGTTTTTCTAAAGTACAAGTCTTGTAAGTTTTGATAAACAGAGCACTGGTGTATTGGATCAACCAAAAATCACTACATATTTTCCCCCACCAGCCCCCGGACAGCTGTTCCGTCCGAAGTCGATCCTGAAGAAGACGAACTCGTTCACTCTAACCCGAGGGCTAGGCTCCCCCACCGCCGCGTGCCCCGCCTCCCCGCAGCCCTCCGTCTACACCACCGTCACGGGCGCCGAGACAAGGTACATACACACTACATACATACATACACATACATACATACATATATACACATACACATGACATCCTAAAGACCAACTCGTTCACTCTGCCGCGTGCCCCTCCCCGCAGCCCTCCGTCTACACCAGCGTCACCGGCGCCGAGACCATTTATTTAATTGCAATATTTTTACTTTCTATAGTCAGTAGTTTAGTGAAAGACCTATGAAAAGCTTTTGGATATAAATTTTCAATTCGATGCCTTAACATGGGTAGTCTTAGTATGTCATGCTCTCTTTAATCATTTCTGCGGTGGTGTCGTATGAGGCTCAAATATGGTTGAGCGAAGAGATGGCTGGTTCATGCGTCATGTTCAGGAACTGGTGCTGCCAGTGGGAATGGGTCTGCTTCTGACTACCTATCTTAATGCATATCGAATTGTATGTTTTTCTTTTATTTTTATTTATTGTAACAGCCTAGACTGAATAACAAGTTCAAACTTTGAATTTAGCTTAAAATCTGTAAATTGATTAAGAAATTTGAAACTCATTAAGAAATGAGCTAATTCAATAATGTTATTTATTTGTTAATCTTTGTTAATATAAAGTCTGGAAACGATATACATATTTGTAAATATCGTTCCATCTGATTGATAAAGCTGACAAGTTTTTTGCGCCCATTTTTCTTGTCAGTTAAAAGACGTCATAATGGGTGGTAGGGTAAAAGAATTGACGATTTAAAAATGCTTATTATGTGAGCTTATTTAAATAAAATATATTTCACTTTCACTTTCACTTTCACCAGGTACATACACACTACATACATACATACGCATACATATATACACATACACATGACATCCTAAAGACCAACTCCCCTGCCCTTGCCCCTCCCCGCAGCCCTCCGTGTAGGTTACCGGGGCCGAGACCAGGTACATACACACACACATACACACAATGTCATACATATAGATGGACATCTTCGATCAAGAATACCCTAAATGTCCAGTCAGAATCTCAAAAATGGCACCTCTAAATAACGCCTCACACAAACTGGGCACTTATTTTGAACAAAATAAGTATATCGTTTTCTCTCTTTCACTCATATTGACTGTGAGCAGTATATCCAATAGTTTACGGTAGCGTAAACAGTTTGCGTAAGGAGCTCGGTGGCGCAGTGGTTTAGCGCCTGGCCCAGCGATTGTGGAGGTTAAGCAACTTTCGCAAGGGTCGGTCATGGGATGGGTGACAAAAAAAATATTATCTCGAGCTCCTCCATGGTTCGGCAAGGCACGTTGAGCCGTTGATTCCGGGTTCGTTTGCAGTTGTTAACACCCACCAGTCCGCATTGGGCCCGCGTGGTGGGTTATGGCCCGTCCTTCTTATCCACCCATAAGGAAGGCATTTGCCCCTGCAGTGGGAACATTAAAAATGGCTGATGAACAAAACAATTTGCATCACCTTATGGTAGGGCCACAGATCGTCTTTCCACCTTCAGGTCTACCGCCTAACTCTCTCGCTTTGACTCTGGCTTTGGTTTATGACGTCAGTGCACTGTCCGTCCTTGTCATCGTGTTATGATATGACAAGGACGGATAGAGCATAGCTATCGCTCTGGCTAAAGCTTTGAGTTAGGCGGTAGGGCCCCTTGTCGAAGGATCTTCGATTAAGTTATAATGTCATAATCTTGCATATTATTTAAACAGTAAAATATTTGTTCCATGTCACAGATATGGTCTACTACTACTCGAGGAGATATCGCACTGAATATCGGTTAATACTTTCAATATTACCAACTTGCAGCCGCTTATTTAGTTCTGTTCTGTTATAATTATAGCGTTCAGTTTATAGACCTGGAACTACGAGGCTTGTATTTAGCAACATATCAGTTTACCACTCTGCCTGTTCGTATAATAGTGGTTTTCGTAAACTAGAGTATGCGTAGAAAAAACATATTTTCTTCAAATAAAGAAAAACTTTTAGTTAGAATGTAGCATCATCCTCCTGTCCTTATCCCAATTTATTTGTAGTGCTATGTCTACACAAAATAAAATTTTGCGCTCGTAGAAGTTTAGTTAGAATGTAGCATGGTTTAAAAATTGCATTTGCTTGAATAGTTAAAATGATCAGTTTTATTTTTAACAATTTGTGAAATGTAGTTAATTGAGTTCGTCTTTTTTGACAAGTCTAGAAAAGAAGATTGAGTGGAAGAAATACCCACGTTATATTTGCGCTTTTGGAACTAGCCACTAGAGAGTCACTGTGAAACATTGTAGAATCAGCGCGGATGCTGTGTAAATCACCGTTTCATACACGTTCATACCTATCCGCGAGATTTTCAAACCACACTATAGCAGTCACTGCGCCTTTGGAAAATAAACGCACGCGTTTTCCGCGTATCTGAAAAAGATCTAAATTGTCTGGCCACGCAACGGCACGACTTCCACGTTCTTGATGTGTTTCTACTCGCGGAATGAAACGCTCGCAGCGCCGCCAATCGCTCTATTCCGTGGCCGTTAAATGAATATTGTTGTAGGATACGCGCGGCGTTCGAGGCAATCTTCAAGCGGTCGTCTCTACTACAAGACGTGGAAGGAGGCCTGGACCACTTGCCGCGCAGCCCCTCTATCAACAAGAAGGTGCAACTGGTCAGTATGATATTGTCTTATCAAATCCTCTATCAAACACTTTATATTTTCTGTGGCAAGCAATTAGGGAAAACTTGCCTTTCTTAACTCTTTTTGACCCCACCCCTTAATCCATCCAACTCCAAAAAGCTTTAAACATTTTGGCATACACCACTATAGGTAACCATATTTTTTTATTTTCGACGGGAATTTCGGAAATATAGCGGCGCATGATGAAATCTGAGTTAAAATGTACATTACAATAATCCATGTTAAAGATCCTGTATAGATAAAAATCCAAACTTATTCCCCGGATTATCTCGAAAACGTTGCGCTTTAGGACTTAACATTATCATAACATAAGACATTTTTTGTTCGTCTATAGTCTATAGATTCCCTATCGATATTTTCATCAATTTCATCTAGTGATGTACAAATCTCGAGTCGTCGAGTTCTACTTTTGAAGACTCGAGTCGGATTGGCAAGACTCGGTGAGCTCGGTAGGCTCGTAAGCCCGAGCCTAGCCGAGATACGAGCTCTCTGAGCCACGCCTCGAGGCTTCAAAAGAGTTCAATCCTTCGAAAGAGCTCAAACCTATCAAAAGAGCTCGTGCCTAAAAAAAAGCTCCAGTCTTAAATAAATAATAAATAAAAATAAAAAAATAAAAATAATTTATTTTCAGACCAAGGATCCATAGTTTGTTAGTAACAATATAACTTATAGACTATGTTAGTATACATGACAACAAAAAGGAAATTAACAAAATTAAATTAACACCTATTAAAATGAACGCGAGCCTCATAAAAAGCTTAGAGTTTATGTTCATGACTTTAATATCTCCGTAAATAACTCCGTAATTAAAGCCGAACCTATCGAGTTTACAGAGCCCTGAAAATCTGACTCTAGTCTCCAAAATTAGAACTCAAAAAGATAAATGTCTTATGTTATAAACTAGTGCGCCGAAAAAGACTCGAGATCGACCGAGCTCTCAAAATCGCTCGAGCCGTGAAAATGGCTCGAAATCGGCCGAGCTCTGAAAAAGACTCCCGAGTCGTCGAGCTTCATACAAACGAGGCGAGCCCTGTAAAATTACTCCGAGCTCTAGACAAAAGGACTAGGAGGACTCGAGTCTTGTACATCACTAGTTTCGTCGCGGCACTATATTTCCGAAATTTCCATCGAAAATAAAAAATATGGTTGGATACACTACAATGCCAGCTTCTCATAATAAGAGGTTCAAACTCTTTTCCTGCCCTGTATTTACCTTGTGGGTAAGGCAGAACAGCCTCTTCTTCCTCCATTCCGTCCGTAAGTTTGTCGCCGATACACTCAAACTATAATGAAATGTATTGTTGGTTAGCCTCGTGAGCGCGTGTGCGACATGTCTCCAGAGGACCAGAAGGCGTGGGAGACGATGGAGATGTCCAAGGAGATAGACTTCGACCGGATGCTGCAGATCGCCAGGAAGAGGGATATGGTCAGAATACTCTTTTAAAAATACTCTATTCATTTGACAATAAAACACACAGTTTGGGATACCGATACGGTACTTTTAGTAGAATTTTGTGTTCGAAGAAAATTATTTTGTGCTCCTAATAAATTGTAAGAAATACTAACACCAATAGTACATTACATCCGAGAACGGGAAGCTAGCGATTGCATTGTCGAGGATGGTTTGAAGCCCGAGCCGCAGGCGAGGGCTTTAATCATTCGAGGCAATGCAAGTAGCTTCCAGTACAAGGTTTGTATAATACTTTACTCACGAAATGCGAGGAAATACAATTTTCTTTGTAAAAATGTGATATTTAAATTGGTTCGCGTAGCCATGTTTACTGACCGGTCATGCAACCATAAAGTTTCATAAAAAGAATGCTAGCTGATAAGTTCTACCGATTTGAATTTGGAACACTTACTTCCCGCACTCAGTGCGGGAAGTAAGTATTGAATTTCATTTCCGCACTGAATTTCAAATTTAGAATGTGATGAACCAGACCCCCACGGAAATGTTGGACGCCCCGCATTCTTTTTTCAAATGGAATGATAACATTTCAGAGCATAAGTGAGTAAAAATATTTTCATGTCTCAGAAGGTATAAGTAATACCATAATACTTTTGATCCACATTGACTGTACCCTCTTACTCTGTTTGTACATGTAAACTTTTTTTTTTTTTTTTAATTTTTTTAATTTATTTAAGGCAACAAACAGTCATGTAGAACAAAATGGTTACATGGTAAATGTGATTACAGCTAGAGACCTATAGTGCCTGTAACTAATCTATTATAACATATTTTGTTGAGCCATTCTTAGGACTAGACGATATTACATTAATACTTTAATTGAACTAACAGTATGAAGGATAACTAATTGACAGCTTAATGTGCAATAATTAAGAAAAATTTAACAAAAACAAATTTGAAGAAGCAAGTTGAGTGCTGTATTTTTTTAATTTTTTTAAAAAACAATATAAGTATTGCGATATTGCTCACAACTAGGGTTGCCAACTTTTCGCATCAAATATAGTATTTTCACGATTATTACTTGTAAAAATATAGTAGATGGCGATAATTTTTTTTTACTGAAAAAATATAGTAGTTTTGCCCACTATATATTATTTCAAAAAGTATAGTAGGTGAGCCTGCAATATAGTGGGATACCATATTATAATGTAGGGTTAGCAACCCTACTCACAACCCAAGCTTTGAAAAAGAGCCGATTTGAGCTTTGATAATGATATATTAAATAAATCAATATGTGTAAATTCTTTATTGTAAACGTTAGTGGAACGATACATAAACGAGTTACGCGTATAATTCTTACGATATCGTGGAGTAACGAAAAGTGGTTTAGAACGTGAGGAGCGTACTGGGAGACGGACACGAGAAACAAAGAACAATCTGCTCAGCAACAACGAGGAGTCGACCAAGTTATTTAGAATTTTATAAAGAAATACTATGTCAAACATTTTGCGTCTATGGCGTAGAGATAGTAATTTGTTCATTTTTAACGAATCGGTGTATGACTGATTTAAAATATGTTGACGGTAATTTTGAGATTTAATAAAAATTTTTTGAACTCTTTCTATTCTTTTAATGTGAACCTCATAGCAAGGATTCCATACAGTGCTACAAAAATCTAGAAAGGATCTGACAAAGGAGTAGTACAAGATTTTTAATGTGTCTGGTCGTTTGAAGGGTTTTCTTATGCGTAGTATAAAACCTAAATTTCTGAAATTTCTGAACTTTCTTATCGTATTCTTAAAAACACTATTGTTTTTTACACGACTGCCCAAAGCAAAAAGAGTGTATATGTATTCAGGGTTCATGTATGTTTGTGGGTATGTGAGTTTCTTTATTCCACCATAATTGTCAAGTAACCTACATCAAAATATTTGGTTGAAACAAAGCTTAATGAAAAAAAAATCTCGCTAAGTTAATGAATATTTTAACAAAGTTGAAGGTTAATAAGCACCGTATTTAAATGCAAAAATACGCATTCTTGCTTCTATGGACGGATATATGCGGATCTCTTCCATGCAAACGTGTGACGTTATAGCATATTTAAGCCCCCTCGAAGCTCCGCCTCCGGAATGTGGGCAGACCCCATAAAGTAGTAGAATATACTATTGCCATGGTACAATCAATGGTACCACGGCAAAGGAAGGCACAGCTTACCCTTATTCATTGCCACCCTGGGACAAAGAAGTTCCACATCAAAGCAGCAAGCACTGATTCCCCTCTGTTTGTGCAGCATCCCGAGGAGTTTGAGCTAGAAGACGAGAGCCTGTACACTTGCCACATCGACCCCGCGCCCTTCCAGCTGGTGGAGCGCACCTCACTACTCAAGGTATGTGTTGAATCGCCTAAGAAATTTAGTGTTTGCAAACGTTGATAGATGGCGCTGGCTGTTCTTTGAAGCACGGCAACACAACTTTGTTCGGTTTTTATGTAGTCTTTAAGTTTGCTTGATATAGCGATGAGGAGCTGCAGACGAGAGTGTACACGGGGCACATCGAACCTTCCGGGGCACAATCAAAATCGGGTACTTTACTCATCTGTAGATGTATCGATGGAGAGCTGGAGTTGGAAGACGAGACAAAGTTTGTCTCGTCTTCCAACTCCAAGACAAAAATCTGTTCATTTCCTAAAATACTGTTTATTTTACATTTCAGAACTAAAGTAGGGCCACTTTAAGAGGGCGCAGTCTGCACACTAGCGCCGCCATTGGAAAAAAAATCATAATACTCAAATAAAGACGAAATTGTGAATTATCTCTCTGGAGTGCACTCCGAACAAGCTTTGTGGTATTTTTTATCACTTAATCAATATTTTCTAGCCTGCCGTTTAGTTTAATGGACTTTTATTGCGAAAAGTGGCCACTTTTAGCAATAAAAGTCCATTAAACTAAACTACAGGCCCAAAAATATTGTTTGAGTGATAAAAAGTACCACAAAGTAAGTTCGGAGTGCACTCCAGAGAGATAATTCACAATTTCGTCTTTATTTGAGTATTATGATTTTTTTCCAGTGGCGGCGCTAGTGTGCAGAATAAGCGCTCTTAATAGGCCACATTTGACACTTCATCAAAATGCCTCAACGTAACCTTGTAACGGCGGGCATCAAATATAATATTTTTTTTCTATGTTAGAACAGCACAATTGCTTCATGTTTTTCAATTACGAATGTATATTTACGGTTAACTGACCGAAAAAAATAACTATACGATTTATTTTCACTGAAAAACCATTCTAAACATAAAAAACAATTTTTGTTTTAATAAAAGTAAACGTCGTTACAATGTAATGTCAGTGAAAACTTTTTCTTTTTAAACACTAGGGATGTTACCCAAAAATCGAAAAATCTAAAGTTGAATGCAGTGAGTACTTGTGAAGGAATATTTTCACCATAAATGAATAATATCAATTTTTATATAAAAAATTGGCGGCACGCGACAACAAATTTTATTTCCAGTATTTATCGTACGTATTTAGATATTTGAAAGTCATATTATTTCAAATCTTCATTAGCTTTATTAGCATTTTTTAGGGTTCCGTAGCCTAAATGGCAAACCTTTATAGATTCGTCATGTCTGTCTGTCTGTCTGTCGTCCGTCCGTATGTCACAGCCACTTTATTCGGAAAGTATTAAGATTACACAGTTAAAACTTGGTAGGTAGATGTATTCTGTTAACCACTTAAACGATTTAATACAAAAATAAAAAAGCAAAGATTAACCGCCGCCGCTGTATACACCGCCAAAATGGTAAAATGTTTGTCCCCTCCTTTAACTTTTGAAATAAGAGAGTGAGAAATCTAAAAAAATACAGTTGTGGCCATATAATTAAGAACGATTTTTAGTTTCGAAAAAAATCCTTTCTTTTTGTTTCTTCTCAGAAGTAATTGATTGTATTATGAAATAGGTGCATGGATAAAGCAAACTTTATTAGGAGTACAAATATAAATTACACTTGAGTATATTTACTAATGTACGTTTTTTTCAAATCTAACAAATATGCATATAAATTAAGCTGGACAAATAATTAAGAACGCTCAATAAAATATTCATCAGATGAAACTTATAGTCAATGAAGTTACACAAAGTAAAAGAACTTACGTTAAACAAGACAATTGAATGCTTTTTAGTTTAATTTAATATTTAGTGGTATGTCCACGAAACTTAATTTCTGCCTTACACCAGCGAGGCATTCATACAATAAATTTTTGACATTTTGTAAGTGAAACAGAGTTCCATTCTCCTAAAAAAAAGTCTCTAAAATTGCCACACTGACTATTTAAAACCTTTTTCTTAAATTCACACCAAAGATGTTCAAACGGATTTAAATCCGGGCTGTTAGCTGGCCAATTTAAGACAAACAGATTGTGAGTCAAAGAATTCCGTTACTGAACGTGCCATGTCTTGCTTGCTGCAAGTCATGTCTTGCTGGAATATCCAAATGACCGGAAGGACGGCTTCTGCATAGAGTAACATCGTTTCCTCTAGTATATTTATGTACTGGAACTGATCCATGTTTCCTTCTATGAGCCAAACAGGCCTGACTGTGTGACCAGAAAAGCATGCCCAGATTTTCACATATCCACCGCCATGCTTTAATGTCACTTTTGTGAACTTGGGGTCAAATATATTTTTCGAGGGGCGCCGTAAGTATTGCTTTCCATCAGAGCATACTCTGTTTATTTTAGTTTCATTAGAAAAAATAAAAAAAATCCACTGTCGGGATGTCCAGTTTTCATAACGTTTGGCAAAAACAATACAGGCTTGCTTAAGGCGCAATGTCAATATCGGTATCTTCCTGACTATCCTCCTAAACAACTTCTCTTCCACCAAACGCCTTCGGATGGTCCACGCCGAGATTCCCGAGGGGTTGTTTTCGCAAAAAAATACTTTTCTTATCTCATTGGACCCTTTAAAAGGATATTGTTTAGCCAAACGTATGGTGTTTCTATCGACTCAACGACATTTCTTCCTTTTTCTAGGCACATGTGGAACATTTGAATTAGTTTGATACGTGTTAAAATGCTTTACAGCATGGAAAACCATAGTTGCAAGCATTGCAAGTGGTCTGCTATATTATTGGACGACCAGTTCTTCTCACGAAGTTTTATTATAATTCCTCTTGTAGATTTATCGCAAATTATACAAATTCCATTTTTTTTTAAAAAGCAAACAGATTTTAATAGTTTTCAGCAATAAAGGGTACCGATATTAAACAAAAAGTGTCCTATCACAAACTGTTGTTTATAAAAATTATAATTATAAGAAAAATATTCAGCGTTCTTAATTAAGTGACCAGCCTGTACCAATACTTTCTAGGTTCAGCTGCCACGATATGTCCTGTATAAAATTTATCTCTCTGTTTTTTTTATTACTCATATTTTAAACCAATGTCCTAATAGTACGGAAGTATTTTGTGATACCTCCAAAAATTAAAGAAAACATATGTAATTTATTATGAGACATTGTTTGTAAAAAATAATCTCATAAAATAATCGTTCTTAATTATATGGCCACAACTGTATATAATGCTCTAGATCAGAGGTGCCCAAACGGTCGATCGCGAGAGGTTTTTAGGTCGACCACCAAGGATAACAGATTTGACACCTTGCACCCAATGTAGTTTTGCTTTGCAACTTTTTTCCAATATCGGTAAAAATTTCGATCTCTTGGTCAGAAATTGTTGCTATGTCGATCTCCTTAAGAAAAAGTATGGCCCTGCTCTAGATCTTATTAACGACGACGAAAATTGGTTTGAACGTGATAATATAGTAATCAGTTTTTGAGATATAGTTCATTTTCCAAAACCGCATTAAATATAACTTTGTCATTCATACCAACACTGTAAAAAACAAAGTTATTTTTGCAGACGAAAAATGATAGTGGTATTGATTGAATATGGTATGGTATAAGGTATCTATTGAACCCTGTTTCGCGTGGCCCGACACGCACTTGGTCTGTTTTTTTATATATTCAAATAAGAACATCAGTTTAATATTACGGTTACTTACGTCAAAAAACGTAACGTTTTTGTTATATGTACTTGTTTGTTTTATTATGTTTCCTTTTACGATATAAAATAATAATGGGACAGGGATTTGACTGATGATTTTTTGATTTGATTTTCAATGCATTTTATTTAAATTTTTATAGTATCCTCATAAGTACTTTTTCATAATAACTAAATTCATATTCCATGTTTGAAGTCCGTATCGATTCATTCACTTTAATCGATATTTTAAAGCTATGAACACCTACGGTCACCTCACTATGAATCGAAAATTGACAAATGTCAAATGTGGCCTATTAAAGTGGCCCTACTTTAAATATACTTTGTTTTGTAAAAAAAAGTTGCCAACCCTAGTTCTGTATGTACCCGTACCATGAACAGCTATCGAAAAATTACGCGCGTTACATTCGATGGAGTAATTTTGTATGGGAAATTTGCTCAGAGCCATTTATCGCCGAAAAGCAAAATAAGATTTTCCATCAGGGATGGTAATCGATACCGAAATAATCGATTATTTGATAATCGATTATTTCAACTGTGTCGATTTCAATTTATCGATTAATCGCACTCATGATATCGATTAATCGAAGAAAAATTTTTCAAGTTTTCCAGGCTTCTATGAAATAGATGCTGCGAGCATCAATCATGCAAAAAATGTACAGCAACGGCACGCTAGGCTTCCACGACAGGGTAGGGTAATCAGTTTCAATCAATTTTAAACTTAAATACAAAGAAATTAAGGTTTAAAATAAACTGGAGACTTTTGACAGTTTTGTATAACCTGACGTGCTGCTGCTATACGATAAAATTATATTACAAAATATAAAAGAATAAAAATTTTATAAAAAATATTTAATCATATTACTTACTCCGTTTACTTACATCAACATCTCTATAGACGAAACTCAGTAAACAACATCATTTGTTCTACAACTTTTTCAAAAACAGACAAAAAAAACTACTTTTCATACAAAACTCGATCAGCTGTTCGGACATTGTGGGGGGAGTCGTTTTTTTTTTGTGTTTTCGGAAAAGTCGTAGAACTAATGTTGTTGTTTATGATGATAGTAATCTACTCCTGCGGGGTTGTTGGTGTTTTACAAATAGGGTTGCCACCTTTTTTTGGAGGTAAAATAAAAAAAAATCAAAATATTGCAAAAAGTATAGTACTTTTGGTTTAGGAAAAATAATAGTACATATTAATAATTTTTAGTCATTATTTATTTTTCGATGTGTATATAAAAAGCATGACAACTGAATCACCCATGAAAATATAGTACTTATTATTCGTATATTTTTCTATAACATATAGTACAATTGACTGAAATATAGTACGATACTATATAATTTAGTACAGGTGGCAACCCTATTTACAAATAAAATAACCATGTTTAATTTTGTCGATGCTGCTTAATTTTATAATATGTATGTGTCCGTTAGTTTCCACAAACATCCAGAATTTTTAATTCCACCATTGTTACAATAACTATCAACGCACTGACGCGATTGGAATTGGAATGACGATCACACACTCACGGTCAGTTTTTCGCGTCGCGCCGTTGGATTTATGGTAGTCATGAAAAATTTCCAGTCGCGCCGTCAGTTAAAACTCTGGGGCCACGATTTGACATGCACAATCAATTCATTTGGAGTGACGCTACATTTTTACGAAAAACTGATTGTCAATGGCCAGCTTTTGAATGGACTGATGAATTTTGTAAAAGATCGATTAATCGGCGTCAAATAATCGATTAGATCGATTATTTGAATTAATCGATCACGAATCGATATCGAACATCACTATTTTCCATAGAGAATTACTGAATCGAGTACTTTTACGCGCGTTTTTTTTCACGATAGCTGTTCGTGCTAAGGTTACTGAAGTTCGGCGTTCTGAAAAATGGATTTAAATAATACTGTCACACCCCCTATTTCACATAAATTCCCTGTATTCCACAACGCATCAATAAAATGTGTGTACACTGCAGGTGCACTCGCTGTTCTCGACGCTGGGCGTGAGCAGGGCGTACGTGACCGCCATCGGGCGGCTGATAGGCGTCGTGTCTTTGAAAGAGGTGAGACTTTTATGTTGTTTTATGTGTTATTCTTATTATCTTTTAATATTTGTTTGATACACTTTAAACTTTCTTTTACGAAGGGTTGATTTTTAAGGGTTAATCAGCTGTTCCCTAGAAAACATCAACATCTACTCGACCAAAATGTATACAACAGCTGATTATACTTTTACTCTGATTCCTCTAACGCCCCGCCGTTGCCCAGAGGCAACGGTGGCGCTGTATCTCGTTAAGCACCGCCGTTGCCTGGGGGACTCAGAGGTGACTCGGAGATCGCACGCCTTATTGTCTATGAAATAGGGTTTAAAATTGAATGCATTTTTTTTTTAATTTGGAATACGCCGGCGCTTGACAGTTATGTCGTTTTGTAACTTAGGTGGGTAAAGGGGTTAAGTTGGTCCCATAGACAAAGATGTTTAGTTTGACGGTCTAAGCCACACCACAAAATTTGTGCACTGTTTTCAATTTCACTTTGTAGAATTGATACCTACATTGTTTTTATTAACATCTGTTTGCCATTAAATATTATGTTATGATTTATGTTGAAGTAAGTAGTATCGAAGGTTTAAATCGTTTTATTTTAATTGTCTTTGGCCCTTTCTTTCGTCGTCTTATTTAAGACTTCAAAATAACTACCTATCGCTTAAAAAACAAACCGTCACTAAAGCTACCATAAGTATTATATATCTGAAACTTGATTGGCTTCCTTACTTGCCTTATTTGGTAAACAATCTTCATTCTTCACCCAACTCTATATTGAAATAGTTAATTTATTGTAGGTATTCTAACCTACAATAGATCGTTTACCATACATAGATTGCGAAAGAAATTACTAATTATTAGTGATAATTTGATTTAATAAGACAACATATTTTATTTATGACACTGTCTTAAGTTAAACTAAATACAAGAAGCTTATACCTCTCTCCAATGGAGATTGCACGGCCAGTGTCATAGTGAAGATAGAAAAAATTACCTTGAGTGACGTGACGGCTTATTGCAACCTCTTTCTTTAGTGTTACAATACGTGTTCGTTGTTTGTCGTTCGTTCGTTCGTGAGAAACGAAAACGTATTGTAAAACGAAAAGAAAGAGATTTCCTATGATACTAGGCGTGCAATCTCCATTGGTGGTATAAGCTTCTTGACTAAATAGGACAAGTAAGGATAAACAGAGTATAATTTGTCCAGTACGCTGACTTTTCAACACTTCAATTATGATAACCATACCTTAACCCCCCTCTCCCCGCAGCTGCGCAAAGCCATAGAGGACGTAAACTCGGGGGCATTGACAGTGGCGACGCGCCCTCCGCCGCCGCGCTCCCCCGCCCCCGTCCCCGCGCCCCCCTCCGACAGTGAGACTGCCACGCTCACTGCCCACCCCGACCACTAGCAGGTAAGCGGCCCAGCATAGTCCATCACAGCCATAGAGGACGTAAACTCGGGCGCGCTAACGGTGGTGACGCGCCCCCCGCCGCCGCGTTCCCCCGCCCCCGTCCCCGCGCCCCCCTCCGACAGTGAGACTGCCACGCTCACTGCCCACCCCGACCACTAGCAGGTAAGCGGCCCAGCATAGTCCATCACAGCCATAGAGGACGTAAACTCGGGCGCGCTAACGGTGGTGACGCGCCCCCCGCCGCCGCGTTCCCCCGCCCCCGTCCCCGCGCCCCCCTCCGACAGTGAGACTGCCACGCTCACTGCCCACCCCGACCACTAGCAGGTAAGCGGCCCAGCATAGTCCATCACAGCCATAGAGGACGTAAACTCGGGCGCGCTAACGGTGGTGACGCGCCCCCCGCCGCCGCGTTCCCCCGCCCCCGTCCCCGCGCCCCCCTCCGACAGTGAGACTGCCACGCTCACTGCCCACCCCGACCACTAGCAGGTAAGCGGCCCAGCAAAGTCCATCACAGCCATAGAGAACGGAAACTCGGGCGCGCTAACGGTGGCGACGCGCCCCCCGCTGCTGCGCTCCCCCGCCCCCGTCCCTGCCCCCCCTCCGACAGCGAGACTGCCACGCTCACCGCCCACCCCGCCCACTAGCAGGTAAACAGCTCAGTGTCACGGTAAAGAAATCTACCAGTATTCTAACTCGGCCCTGGGGCCGTATTATGACCTCTGGCTGACTGGCTATCAATCTATCTCTTTTATTTGCTATACGACGAGAAAGAGATGTCACTACAGCAATTTATAAACCTGGCAGAATTTAAGAGCTTGTAATACAGCCTCTGTCCTTGAAATCATTACCTAGAGACGCGCGGTTAAACACGCGATAGGGCCGCCCGGCTACAGGATTTTAATTTCATCCAAGTACTTTCGTATCTTTCTAGTTTTATTGTACGTAATATTTTAGAATCCATATTATAGGGTCAACCTTCGCCGAGAAATAAATTTTTAAGCAATATAATAAATCGGCAACAGCAAGTAAACAAAAATTAATTTTAAAATTTTTGTTGTTACACAGATAAAAACCAAATTGTTGGACAAATCCTGACATCGAACACTTACCTTCAACAGATAAAGGTCTGAAATAGGTAATTAGTTGACACGATAACATTAATTTATTACGTTTATATCTAAGAGTTGCCAGTAATACGTAATCAAGCGAGTGGCAACCCTATGGTGAGTACTGAAAGAAAAATAACATTTATGTATAAGTGTTTATGTAATTCAAAACCAAAAGAAAAATAGCAATACATTGTAACAAATATTTTGTTACTTTATTGTTTATATTATGAAATTAGCTGAAAAAATGTTTTTAGTCATTTTATCGATAGTTGTTTTTAAATATTTGACGTTTGTAGCTTTTGTGTATTTAATACATGTTTTAAGCCGCGTTGACATGGTCAAAGTCTGCTTTGAAAAAAAGCTTTGAAGTACACGTCCAGTTTAATTGAACGCAGACCCTAAGTGAGCTTTGATTGCTCGTTTACATGATCAAAGTCGACTACTTTGTCAAAGCTGACTTTGACTTTGTCAACGCGGCTTTACCGATATAATAAAATGTGTTCAAAGTCAATTTAATAAGCGTTAACAAGACTCGACAATACTAAACAGTTTAGTGAATCAATGCATAATCCAGACATTGTTTGCAGTATTCTGTGAAAATATTATTAATATTTTCTATAATCATGATTTAGTTTTAGGGTAATTTATATATTTTTGACGTATAGTTGAATGGTGCTTCGAGTTGTATGTCACAAATTGATAATTTATAATGCAGTTTTCATTGGTATAATGCGATAAGTTTCAATGAGAGCTTTTCAAAATGACAAAAACTGTAGGCACGATAGATGGCGTTGATAAAAAAGTATGTGTCAATGTATTTTTTTTTTACTAAGCTTCGTTGAGTACTCAGGTAGGCAGGGAGATGTAACCCTCAAATGTTGCTCTTTGGGCAGATGTCAGCCAGCGAGCCCTTTCCTCTTTGGTACATGCCGTTTATTTTTAAAAGCCAATTTTGACACTTCTCTTTCCATCAGTGCCATCTCGTGAGGCAAATAGTTACTTTTTTTTATTTTTTAAATGTCACTTTGAAAAGCCCTCATTGAATAACACTCATGTCAATGTCAAATCTAAATGAAAATGACGACCAATTTTTTTTTAATAAAAGCTTAACGCATTATGCCAGTAATATTATGAAGAGTATATCAAGCAATTTTACTATAAGTAAACTGCTCGATGTTAGTGCCTTAGACTTTTGACGTATTTTTATGGGGTGTCATTGAAGTGTCATAGACAATAATATCGCCAAATATTTAAAAGTAACAATAATTTCAATAAATATAATATCCAAAAACGATCGGTATCCGAAAACGTATCCGATTCTTCACATCTCTAAATACCTAGTCACTACACCCCATACAACTAGCTAAATTAAACAAGGCTTGTGAGAATCCAAATCATTCCAAAAGTTATATTTTAGATGATAAGTATTAATTTAAGCTAAAGTAAGGTCACAAGTGGAGCCCTTTTAGTCCAATCAATGACTTTGTAGCAGAATGTTGTGCCATTTTTTAAGAATAATCCGAAAGTGCCATAGTGATGGCATGTAACTTTAATAAGTTTCGACTAAAGGTTGTTATCGATACATATCTCGTGACTACGTCCGTCCTGATTGTAGCGAAAGTTCATATTTTTCTGTGAAAGTTTAGCTATAGTGGTGATGTATTTTTTAACAATTTTTGATGTAAAATAATCTTTCTATACACATTGTATTTGCTTTTTCATAAAAAAATATTTTTGTCGCGTTTTTTTAAGCCGACATGCCAAAAAGTTTCGGATATTTTCGGATTTTTTGAACGAAAAATCTGCGTTTTTATAGTTTTTTTGTATTATTGTTTTTAATGTATTATTGACGTTGTAACTAATGATTTCTGCTTCAAATTCGGACTAGCTTCCTGTATTTCTGTGATGTATTGTATACTGTACCTTTAATTTAAATATTTATGAAAGACAGGAGTGTTGATTTCTGGTCAGATAAATTATTTATACGAGGCATTGCATTAGGTGAAGACTATCAGTTTCTATGACGTTATTTATGGCCAAAGAAAGAGTAAAATGTAACTTTATTATGAAAGCAAAAGACTGTTATTCGTGTAAAACACGATAATTGTGATAACCGCTAAAAATAAATTCAAATATTTCGTACCAAAAAAAAAGTAAAGTTCCTATTTTTGTTTTTCAAAAAAGTATTAACAATAGTGGCGTCGAAACCGTGGTGCCCTACTTTTGAAATGCGTTGAACGCTCTTTAGGAGTATTACTCTTCTCATTTATTTCGACATTTTCAGTCGACTTTCATTGAAAATGAGTATAATGTATTTCCTTACTTGTCCTATTAAATAAACAACTTTAGACAGCCGTCATACGTCTTTTAAATTTAAATCCATAAACCAAGGAAATTATAAGTACTTCGTACAACAGGAAGGTACACGCCGTATTTCTGTTTCCAACTCCCCGTCAGGATCACGTTCCGTCCCCGCCCCGTGCCCGTGCCGTCCCCGTCCCGTCCGGGATTTTTTCCGTTACATATACAGCGACCTTTAGTGTAACCAATAATAACAAATTGTACAAAAAAAGAACAAGTCAATTTGTTTTCAAACTTATGGTTACCCTAATAGAGCGAGACAAACTGACCTCGTACTTGGTATCTCAAGTGGACCGTTTTTTTAGCCACAGAGCACCTTCCTGTTGTACGAAGAACTTATAATTTAGTTTATGTTTAAATCATTTTTATTTAAAAATTAAATCAGATTATCATTAATTCGCAGTTTTAATTTCTTTTGTAATCTATGTGTGGAGATTCTTTTGTTGTATTTTATAATTTGTTTTTTTCAATGAACAGTTGGGTGAAGATTGTTTACCAAATAAGACAAGTAAAAATAAACAGACTTTAGTAAAGAGCGCTCGACGCCTTTCAAAAATATGGTCGATGAAGATTATAATAATGATACTGAGTTAAGATACTAAAATATAATGGTAAATGTTAAGTCACTTTTTCAAAGACTTGCCACTAAATGGCTAACTAAACAATAGTTTCTTGGTAATCATTGGTCTTGCATGCAACAATTTTGGTCCTACGCGCCGGATAAAGTTATTTTTATGCACAACGTGATAGTGGTTGGCCTTCACCTCACCTGATGTTAAGTGACGATAAGGCCGAAGGTGGAAGCGCACTACACCCGGAATCCTCATCACTGAGGAACTGGCTATCTTATCTCTAACTGCCGGAACACAACAATTTTTAAATTGTTCTTATGGCTTCAGACTTAGGTAAGATGTTGGTAGCCAGGTGGACTTAAAATAAGCCTTATCACCAACCAAACCAAGTACGAATTGTACCCCTCTCCTGGGAATCGAACCCGGGACCCGTGCGTCTTACACGGGTAGGCGAACCACTAGAGCAAAGACGCGGTTGAATCATCAAGTATCATTATCAAAGTATCATTGTCATATTCTTGTGATTGATAAAAAGAGTGACATTATAGGTATAGTCTTCACCTAACGCACGTGCGGTGTGTACCGGCGTGCGCAACCTCGCTAGTTGTAGTCGCAGCTACGCATTGGTTTAGTCGACAAATGCCAACTTCTACAAATGCCAACTTAACTAAGTTGGCATTTGTAGAAGCCATTTGTAACCAAAAACGCCAGATTCTACAAATGTCCAATTCTACAAATGCCAAATTCTACAAATGCCAACTTCTTCAAATGCCAACATTTAGTTGTAATATTTTCAATCACTTTTTGATATATATTTTTGCGTTTCCATTTTTTTTTTATATTTATTTATTTACCATCTCCATATTTATGTGATCCTGGTACTTTGGAAACGTTTTTATTACGAAGGAAAGTAAAAGAAATCCAAATTCCAGAATTGATTGAAAATACACTATATAAACGCAAAAATATGTATCAAAAAGTGATTGAAAATATTACAACTAAATAGCATTTGTAGAATTTGACATTTGTAGAATGGGCATTTGTAGAAGTTGGCATTTGTAGAATTGGACATTTGTAGAATCTGGCGTTTTAAACTAAGTTGCCATTTGTCGACTAACTACGCAGGTTTTATACAGCGCGTTGACGATCGTTGCCTTATTGTGATCTGTTGCTTCTTGATAGTAAATGATGTGTTGTGTCGTTTATGGGTTGTTTTATTTTTTACATGATATAGAGCAGGGATGCACAGACTTATTGAGACCATGGGCCACGTGGGTAAATGATAATCTAATGGGGGGCACCAGCACAACATAAGAACATAAAAAAAATGTTTAAGTGAACAAGGGAATATTTTTGCTGGCGGGCCACTAGCACACTGCCAACGGGCCACATGTGGCCCGCGGGCCGCAGTCTGTGCATCCCTGATATAGAGTGACGCTTTCCCCAGAGGAACCAAAAATATTCACTCGCTCCAATTCTGTTTCTTGACTCTTCTACAATCTCTAAGGGCGCAACGAGCCTCCACCAGCGCTGCCAATCGAGAAAAAATCATTACAACGAAATAACTACATTTAGTAAAATTGTGAAAAGTATAAAAACTAGTATTATATATAAACTATTTTAGTATGCATTAATTCTTAGTTTAAATGTGTTCGTGTAGTTTTATAATTTGGATTTACGCTTAAAGTGGCCACTTTAGGCGTTAATCCAGATTGTAGCTGCACAAACATTTAAACCAGGAAAAAACGCATACAAAAATTGCCCTTTTGAGCGAAGTACTTAAATGCACGCTGCCTATGAAGCAAAATGCCTAAAGTTATGTCTAAAACACAGGATGCCTATAAAGTTTTAATGTCTATAAGGTTTTAAGGTCTAGGAAGCAAAATGCCTATCTTGTTTAATGCCTACGGTGCTAGTTAAATGCCTACAAAGCATTAAGGGCCCGTGGAACTCCCGATTTGACCTACTGGTAGGACCACGGTATACCACTATGTACCCGTGGTCCTACTGGACTAGGGCATTTTAAAATATCGTAGTGTCCTACAGTAGGTATCGATAGATAAGTAACAAAGAACGATTATTCCGAACCTAACCCGAAATCCTATATTTATTTTATAGTATTACGAAGGGAAACAAATTACCCGTAGTCCCTCCAGGGACTACGAGAAGGGACCACGGGCGACAAAGGAATAATGTTATATTCAGTCAAAAGTACCAGGGCAACATAACTTACAAGGAGTTATTTCAATTTATATTTTTGAAAAATCAAAGAGCTAAAAGGATTAACACATATCTTCGCGGTACGAACTCAAAATAACTCCTCGTAAGTTATATTGCCCTGGTACTTTTGGTGATAGCAATATTTTGCCTACATGGGAAGTGTTGTCAAAAGTGGTAAACCAATTATTTGGCCTACCGTACCTGAAGGTACCTTGTGCTTATCTTCATTTTAGGCATTTCGATTCGTATTCATTAAACATTGTTGTCAAAGTAAATTGCAGGCAAATTCAGTTTTTAGGCATCGTGCATTTTAGGTACTTCGAGTTTCAGGTATCTCGCGTTTTAGGCATTACGCAGCAGTGGCATCGTGCATTTTAGGTACTTCGCTCAAAAGGGAAAAATTGTTTATGACTAACAATAGTTTTAATATTTTTCAGAATTTTATTAATCATAGTTATTTCTTTGTAATTATTTTTTCTTTATTTGTGGCGCTAGTGGACACACGGACACGATGCACCCTACACACAATTACAACCACGTAGGTTAATAAAATAAAAATCCAATTTAAATATATTACTTTTAATAATGTAAAGTAGCTTAAACTTTTTACATCTTAATTTCTAATCGTAATACTTGGACACTACAATGATAAATCAATTAAGTCAGAATTTCATCAACACTTAGTTAAGTACATCCGCTAAATGTATGGAAGCAGTGTCCTTACATTAAGTAATAAATTAATTATTTGAGCAAATGTGACAAGTGCGATGTACTATCCCCGTCAATTGGTAATGCGCTGGAACCTTGTCAAATTAACATACACATCAACGTCATCCGCAACTAAAAATGACAAAAAACAGTAAAATTCTAATAGGTAATATAGTACATTAATTATTGAATTCTTATTTTCAATAAGAAAGGGTCTAGGTATATGAAAAAAATACAATTGTTTTTCGTTTTTGAGGTTAAAATTATGGCCGCCAGGCGCATTACCAATTGACGCGGATAGTAAACATTGCATTAAAACGTGTTTTCATTTTGCAAGTAGCTCGCATGCAAGATACAAGTTGTATACATAGTGGAAACGTAAACATGTATGAAAGCTGCAATTTGAATTCAGGTAATTTTGAATCATACAGTGTGACGTCATAACTGCGTGCACGTACAAGTTGCATGCAACTTGCATAGTGGAAACGTTAACATGCATGCAGGCTGCAAATTGAATTCAGGTAGTTTTGAACCATACACGCAGTCTGACGTTCAAATTCAAACTCAGTTTTCGTCAAAATCGTAGTTAAATGGTGTTTGAACGGTAATGCTTTTTGACAGTTCTTCTTTCGAAAACACATTGTGTTTCTTAAGCCCAAAACGGAAACATATTGTCTTGATTTTGGGTTTAAGAAACAAGAACTGTGTCAAAAAAATTGTTTAAAAACAAAAAAACCGACTTCAAAAAACCTGAAAATATAAAGAAAAACAGCTTCAAAATTAAAAACCTCTAAAAAGCAAGAAATAATTTTCAAATCACTAGATACCTACGCATATCACTGTAATAAAATACGTCTAATGAAGTCGGGTGGGGCTGGAGGACAATTTCTTTTTTTATTCTAAGAGCCCCACCCGACTTCATTAGACGTGTTTTATTACAGTGATATGCGTAGGTATCTAGTGATTTGAAAATTATTTCTTGCTTTTTAGAGGTTTTTAATTTTGAAAGCTGTTTTTGTTTTTATTTTACGGTTTTCGGAAGTCGGTTATTTTGTTTTTAAACAATTTTTTATTTTATTCTTTTTAGTGTAATCACTATACAGTTCCTATTTGATTTTGAGGAGTTCCCTTATGTATCTTTGAAATCCAAGGTCCAATAACAATGAAATCAAAATGGTATTATCTCTAAAGTATCATCTTTCAAACAAAAAAAGAATCATCTAAATCGGTATATAAACAAAGAAGATATGGTCGATCATCCGTATAAGTTCACAAAATGGTAACGAAAACGACAGTATTTTCAGGTTTTCTTGAAAAGTACTGAACCGATTTCAAAATTTTAAAAAATGGGACCAACTTGGGTTCAAACCTGATCTAATAACGTTTGAATCATTTCAATTGGCTCAGCCGTTTTTGAGTATTCGGTGTACATACAAAAAACAAAAAAAAAGGGTCGAATTGAGTACCTCCCTCCTTTTGAAGTCGGTAAAAAGCATTACCATTAGTACACCATTGAACTACGATTTTGACGAAAACAGCAGACTTGACCCCCTGCTTGCAATTACAAGTTGAATGCAACTTGCATAGTGGAAACGTGAAGTGACGTAAACGTGCATGCAGGCTGAAATTCAATGACTGAATGGAGCATTCACATAGATTTTTTATAGTCAGTGTCTATATTAGCTGCCCTATTATGCAACACTTTATATTGACAGCTGACTTAGTTTTAGTTAGATTGACTAAACAATACATCTACCAATAAAATTGTTGCAATATGTGGTAACTATCTACAACTTAAATTGTGAATAATAAAAGATACATATTTTTTTTGAAAACGCTTAAATTACCTTAACTATAGGAACAATTTTGACGTAATATATTCATTAAAAATATAATATTTTCTGTTTCATCACTTTTATAAAAATGTACCGTTTTTCTTATTTTTTTCCGATTATTAGAAACACGGTTTTTGTAAAACCGTGTTGGAAACATTAATGTAACTTTAAACCATTTAATAATTATCAGAAAATGTTGAAACAGACCATTAATTTAACACATAATTAAGTAATTGATAATTTATCATACAGTAATATTTAACTAACGTAAACACTTGACAACAACTTCCATATGCATTTAAATGAACGAGTTTTTTTGTCGATAAATTTCTTTAAATAAAAATAAGGTAATATTTGTACAAAAAAAATAATAAATAATGTTTCTAATGTGACATAATTTTCTCTTTCATCATTTATGCATATAAAAATTTTCTATACCTACAACTTAGATTATTATCTACAAATGTACAAAGGTAAATGCAATATCATTCCAATTTAACTAAAATGAATGGAATGTTCAGTTAAGTTTTCTAAAAAACATAGTTGTTTCATTTAGTTAAAATGACCTAATTTCAAATCGTGTGAGCCGATCGTAAAGAATAAGTAAGTTTCGATTATTTTATTGCAAAAATTATAGATTCGTAGCCAATGAACAAATTCAAAGAAAAGGCAGTGGTTAACTTTAAGGAGAAATATAAGTAAAAGTAAGTTTGAACAAACCTTAAATTATGTTGTCCTTATTGTTCAGTTGAAATAGGTAGAGCCGAGTCTAAACTCCAATAAAATAATAAAATTGTAGTTACTATTAAGTAGCATAACTATTTACACTTATTGATATTAATTATCTTCACTTACAACATATAAGTTCCTAGTTCACTTAAGTCACTTTGCATAGTTAAGTTCAATTTGATTCTTCTCAACACATTTCATATAGGTACTCCAGGGCTTCCAAAAAACGCTAGATCACATTTCAAGACGACGCGATCAAGTATCCGCTTCGGTATAAAATAGCTAGCCCATCTCTTTGACTTTGTTCATCCCTTATATCTTCTCTCTGAAGATTTGACTTCTTAATATTCATTGGCAGTGAGTGAGACTTAATTTCATTGAGGTTAAATCTAGGACTATTAATTGTGATGGTATATTGGGAGACCATGTTTAGCAGCCTATTAACCGTCCCCTAATAGTAGAGGGACCATACTTCGTGGAGGTTAAAAAGCGTTTGTTGAATGTTTTACAGGAGACTTTCTCCTGGGATACTCGGATGATGCAATCTTTAGATGTCCTGTTAGACTTTTCATGTTGTTCTGGGTGGGGATACGATCAAACGCGACTATTCGTCTTTCGTCTTCTAGCAATAGGATATTTTATGGTCACTACAGGATATCCTTGTGCAGTGCTCCTGTGAGCTGTAACCATCATTCGTATTGTTAGCTTTGTTTTCGCTGTTTGTCGCGCAGACCGATTTCAGCTTTTCTGATTTACATGGGCATCGAGTCCATTGTTGCCTTATCAACTCTTGTTGCTCTGTAAATATCTACATTCAGTATCTCCTTTAGTAAGAAGAACGTAAGGGGCATAAGTATAGCCGTTCACTAGCGCCAGCGCTGCCCCAGTGAAAAAAAGGAAACAACCATGCCTTATAATTTGTCGAAGAACTCCTGCAAACGCGACTTTGCCTTTCGTCTTCTAGCAATGGGATATTTTATGATCACCACAGAATATCCTTATCTCGCTGAGGATACTGTCTCCCAACTCTTGGATCACATGCACCCGCAAGTCTCCACGACCATATTGGGTAATGTCTTCTGCGTGACCGTGTTGTTAGAGTCCACGTACAGCAGCTGCAGAGAGCTGAACGTGGTGGGCGCGCAGCAAGGGTTGAACTCTATTCGCTTCTCGTTTGATACCGTGTAGAAGTATTTCTGTAATACAATTAATTAATAAATTAGACACCATCACATACTTGCTCTGATTCCAAAGTAAGATACAAGTATGCGCAAAATTACTTAACGGCTCTGAACTTCGCGCGGAACGCAAAGTCAAAGTCAAAGTCAACTTCCGAGTGCAGATAACTTCCGAGCCGCCAAGGTGTTTTGCGCATACTGTACAGCACTTGTGGATAGGAAATCCGAGACAACGGTGGTAACACACACCCAGACTGACCTGTAACTTTACAGCTCTACCATGAGTATCAACTCATCAACTGTTTTCGCTATCGAAAACTATCGGATATACTGTTCATAGCATAGAAGAAAAAATATTTTCATGTCAGTGGTTCATAGTCAATGCGAGTAAAACAGGTAAAACGATAGTTTATGGTAGCGAAAATAGTTTCCATCAACTCATGGTAGGGCCACTGATCCAGTGTAGAAAAGTTCGTTTTCTAAATTGGCCCAGCCGGGGATCGAACCCGGGACCTCAGAGATGGTGACACCATGAAAACAAGTGTACAACCACTCTACCACGGAGGTCGTCAAACAATCACTCGTACATGTTTATTATGATATGACGCCTCTTTACGTCATAAACAACAAATAATTTCTTTCAAGATCTCCTAGGGGATAATTTTACCCGAACTAAAAAAAAGTCAACACAAAATAAGAAGCCCGTTTTGACAGATAACGTGTTCAAAGTAAAATGTTACTTATGCTAAAGGAATAAAGCCCAAGAAAAATACCGTTCCGCCATTTTAGTGAAAAATTATGTTCGGAAATTATACTGTATTTCTTTGAGGTAGACAATATTTTTCTTTGAACACGTTATCTGTCAAAACGGGCTTCTTATTTTGTGTTTTACAGAGTTTTAACTTCAGCGATAGATCTCATGACCTTTTAACGTGATATATGAATAAGCGCAGAAAAGATTTGTGTAATTTGATGTGGCGTCTCAGATCCTTGATAGATCTTTATATCTTCCTAAACTTTTTGCTGTTTGAGTCAAAATTATCCCCTAGCTATTTTAAATGTTCAACGACGGCGTAAATGTAGGTACAGTAACTTACCCGTATAATATTATGGTGATAGCTGTTGTCGTTGGTGATCGCCGAGATGGGTGAGCAGGCGCCCCGGCAGAAGTAAGCGTGGTAGCCCGCCGGCCGGATGATCCAGTCGTCCCAGCCCAACTCCTGGATAACAAACCACAAATTAGTTAAATGCTATTTATTTACTTAACTATTTATAGCAACAACAAATTGTAGCGTATGATTTAAGACTTGGAGCTGTTTCTGATTATTGCTTGCTGAATTAATTGCGATTTTTCTATAAATCTCAAACCAATTTGGGTCTTCCTTTGTAATTTTTCATGCCAAGGGTGAGTCGGTGTGACTACTGGTAAAAAAATCCCCGTAGTCACACTGGTGTGATCACGTGTCACGGGTCGGTCGGGAAATAGAAAGTATATACAGCATTAAATTTTAATCATTTGGTTCCCGCAGCGGCAGTGGGGTGGTTCCAATCATGATTACAGGCAACTTTCACTATGGGACCAACTCTAATATCGCAAAAAAAAAACAGCTGTTCCATACATTTAGGTTGAGTACTTAGGTAAGTAATGTGCTTTTGTATGGACATCTGATTTTTTTTTTCACGATTGGCCCCATAGTAAAAGTTGCTTGTAATCACGAGTGGAACCAATCCCTTGCGGAACCAAATGACTAAAATTTCACACTGTATATACTTTCTATTTCCCGACCGACCCGTGGTCACACCAGTGTGACTACGGGGATTTTTTTCACCAGTAGTCACATCGACTCAGCATATATAGTAGAATAGAACGTAGAAGTAATCTAAGGATTTTTGCTGATTTGCTATTTCTTTTCCCATAAAATTAGAATATTTTGCCAGTCAGCGTTCTTGTAGGTAACTAATTAATGACCTAATGTTATATAGGTTAATATTTTTACGATTCCAATTACAGTGAATAGGTACGGTCACTTACCCAGTTCATTAAAGTCCTCTACAGGACATAAGCCAAGTGGGAGAGAAGCACAAAGACCCTTATGGTAAGTCCATAGCCTGTTCAACGACATACCTTGAAGCTGACATAAAGATGTTCCCTGCAGCACTCGCTGGTGGTGGCGCTGCAGTCCACGGCCCTGCCCCGGCGCCGGCGCCCCGCGTACTTGGTGTACAGCACCAGGAACGGCCGGTGCTTCTTGTGGAATGAGATGGGGGCCCGCCGCAGCTGGGGGAGAGAACAGCTTTTAAAACAACAGCATCAGAGGTTTATATCTAGCCTGGGAATATCTGTTCTGGATGAAAATGGAATGAAATTAGATATGATTGGTGTTTTTAAGAGTCCGTACACATTTTGCCTTTCTCCCGCTCACACATTTCAGGTTTTCTCAAGATTTCTTGAATCTGTGTGCGTAATTAAAAAATGTGTCTCGGCCACTTTTCGCAATATAGGATTACGGACATTTTAAAATACATTTTAGTTTTTTGTTGCTAAAGAACAAAATGTTGTCGTGGCTATTATTATTCATAAGAGTGGATGCCAGCGAAGCCGGACGGGTGATCAGTCACCTTGATCGTAACCATTTCACCCAGTTCCCCAAATCCTCTGAAAGCTGAAAGCACGGGGTGGTGGGTTATCGTTTACCCCACTGGCGTCGAACCACTGCGGGGTATACGCCTCCCCAAGCAAAGAAAATGATCCTGGCCAAATAAATAATCTAAAGAACCAACCTGACAAGTCCTGCAGGCCACATGAAGCGTGTGCATGGTCTCCCTCTCCTCGAGCCACACGCGCACCGCCCACGCCAGCTCCACGCGCACCCATCCCTCGCCGATGCTGGTCTCCTTGATGGCGATGGGCTTCGTCTTCTTGAACTGCTGCTGGCTGTCCCAGTGGGCGGCTTCGGAGATCACGAAGGTTTGGTTGTACTCGTCGAGAGGATCACGCTCCTGGAATGAAGATAAATGTAAGTTAGTCTTGCATAACTGCACAATATGTCTAGATTTCCATATTTCAGCAAGAAGAAGTTGTATGATTGCCTGAATGTTCTAATCCAGTGGCTCTATGTACCTCCAAAAAGAAAGATTGTTCCGTGTACCCCTTTAGGTTGCACCTCGTGTACCCCTGGGGGTGTACGTATACCACTTATTAAGAAATACTGTTCTAATCTTAAAGTTAAAGCGACCGCGCACTGGAACACGCTCCGTGGGTAGGCATCCGACAAGGTGGACCGACGATCTGGCGAAGGTCGCGGTGCGCCGCTGGCTGCGGGCAAAGCAGGACCGATCGTCGTGGAGATCCTTGGGGGAGGCCTATACCCAGTGGGTGTCGTGCGGCTGATATGATGATGATGATGTTTCTTAACAAATAGATGAAGGAGCGACTGCTCACCTTATAGAACCAGAGCTCCACGACGGTGACCTCCTCGGGCTCCACATCCGGAGGCAGCTCGAACTGCATACACTTGAACGGGTACCGGCCGGAAGTCAGGCACCCTCCTGTCAACAACAAAACACGAGCTTACACCTTGCACGTAAGTAGGTACACGAGTTTTATTACAAGTAGATTGCGGCAGCAGCCCAAATGAAACTTTGCTTAGAAGTACCTACTTACTTAAAACCTCTTTGCAAAGTTTTCCAACGCAATTTCTGTCTAGCTACTTTCAAAAATCTTCAAAAGTAAAGATTAAAAAAATTCAGTGCCTTATTCTAAATTGCTTGCAAAATATTGCGCTATTTGGTAAAAATATTCACTGTTAAACTATGTTACAATAATATGAAGTGACTATAAAGTTACACTTATTTAGTCGTTTTCTCTAATAGTAGCATTTCCTCACGACATAAAAGTCCAATTGGTGATTGAGGGATATCCTTTGGCAGCGTGCACCTTCTGAACCCTTAGATCATTTTAAGAAGGGGAGCCATCTTTTTGGAAAATTATTTTAAACCAGTAGCTGCAATGTAATAATATATATGGAATCAGCTCAAAAATCCCTTTCATCCGATATCCCACACGATGGGTTTTGAAAAAAAAAATTCAAATTCCATACAAAAAAAAGGTTGTATTTTATCTCCCTCCCACACAAAAATCCAAGATGGCTCCCCTTCTTAATATGATCTAAGGGTTCAGAACCTTGCGAAAGGATATCCATCCATCGATCACCAAACGCCGTATTTTTATTAAGCACACGGAATCGAGCGTTTTCTGCTCAAATGACTCGCTAATAGAACCAATTCAGCTCCCCCTTAAAGCTTAAAATAAGCTTTAAAGTTGAAAAGAACAAATAAAAATCGGGTATTTGAATAAGGAGGCGGGTTCGCGCCGTGAGAATCTCGCTCAGCAGACGAGCACACACGATCCGCCTAATGTCAAGATAACCATGAGATATATATTCGATTGAGTCCCACGTATCTGACCCCCAGTAATTAGAGCAGCTGCCCCCGAGCCGAGCTGATAACTACAACTTGTGTATTTTTAAACACTTTGTAAACATTCAACCGTTATTTTTTTCACTAATTAATTTGTACGCAGTTGGTGTTCAAATAATATTATTTTGGTACTCGTAAGTAGGTAAGTAATTAAAGTTTTTCTTTGATCCTATTTTATACCACTTGACCTATCGAGATGACCCTGTGGTAACGTTTTTAAATTCCGCGGTGGTTTAAGAGCCAGGGGGTCAAGTCTGCTAATGTTTTCTTCAAAATCGCAGTTCAATGGTGTTTGAATGGTAATGCTTTTTGACACAGTTCTTGTTTCTTAAACCCAAAGATTTTGGGCCCCCACGTTAGGAGTATTTGAAATTGGCAGACTTATCATCATCATCATATCAGCCACACGACACCCACTGCTGGGTATAGGCCTCCCCTAAGGATCTCCACGACGATCGGTCCTGCGCTGCCTGCATCCACTGGCTTTCCGCGACCTTCACCAGATCGTCGGTCCACCGTGTCGGGGGCCTACCCACGGAGCGTCGTCCGGTGCGCGGTCGCCATTCCAGAACCTTTCTGCCCCAACGGCCATCGGTTCTTCTCGCTATGTGTCCCGCCCATTGCCACTTCAGCTGAGCAATCCTTCGAGCGATGTCGGTTACTTTAGTTCTCCTGCGGATCTCCTCGTTTCTGATTTGATCACGTAGGGAAACGCCGAGCATGGCTCTCTCCATTGCACGCTGAGCGACCTTGAGCCTCCTTATGAGACCCATAGTTAGCGGCCACGTTTCACTGCCGTAAGTCATCACTGGCAACACACACTGTTCATATAGACTTTCGTCTTGAGACACTGAGGTAAGTCGGACGCGAAGATTTTTCGAAACTTCCCGAATGCTGCCCACCCGAGTTGGATTCGGCGAGAGATCTCTTTCTCGAAGTTGGACCTACCTAACTGGACTGCCTGTCCTAGGTATACGTAATGGTCAACAACTTCAAGTGTAGTGTTCCCAACATGAACTGGAGAGGGTACAACATGGGCATTTGACATAATTTTCGTCTTTTCCATGTTCATCCTAAGACCCACTCTTTGGAAAGCACTACGGAGATCTTCGAGCATTGTGTTCAGGTCTTCCATGGTCTCAGCCATAAGGACTATATCATCGGCAAAACGAAGGTGTGTTAGGTACTCGCCATTAATGTTGATGCCGAGTCCTTTCCAGTCCAAGAGCTTAAAGATATCCTCCAACGCAGCTGTGAACAGTTTCGGAGAAATAAACGTCTCCCTGTCTCACACCACGCTGCAGTTGGATAGGATTTGTGTTCTGGTTCTGTACTCGGATCGTCATGGTGGCATTTTGGTATAAGTACCTCAACACCTTACTTATAAGGACTGTTAATGAGAGCACAATGAAAAGAAAGAAAATGTAAGGATCGTAAATGGAATGAAACTGATTTCTGCCTAGGTACTAATGTTGTGTGCGATGTTGTATTTTTTAATGTTGTATTTTGAAAGGATAGTGCCTTCACCTCACCTGATGTTACGTGACGATAAGGTCGAAGGTAGCGCACTACACCCGGAATCCTCATCACTGAGGAACTGACTATCTTAACTCTAACTGCCGGAACACAACAATTTTTAAAGTGTTGTTACGGCGTCAGACTTAGGTAAGATGGTGGTAGCTAGCCAGGCGGACTTGAAATAAGCCCTACCACCAACCAAAACGAGTATGACTGAACATAATCAGAAACTCGAGCGCTTCTTCTTAACGTAGCTTTGATATTTTAAAAGTTAATTAAAATATCACATGATCACCTGCATTTTATTTCTAAGTACGCCATTCAATGTTCCTTATTTTATTTATATTATAAATTTCCGATAATTCTATAATTATTGCTGATAAATGCATAAACAGAGTCACGACACCGGACCATGAACAAGACAATCTTTATAAAAAAAAGTTTGTTTACTGAAAATACTACGATACCGGAGAAGCGATTGAAGTGTGTTGTGATAAGGTCAATAGTAAATAATCACTACTAAATGTTTATAGTAACTTTGAACTTCAACACCTAAAATAAAACGTAGTTCCTGGTATAAAAAATTAACATGGTCCCTTCCTGATCTCTTTATCGGCATAGGTATTGATATATTTAGTTACAAATACCTTTTTTGTATGCCGCAGAAAATGCATTTTCGCATCCCCCTAATGTGGGGCTCGCTGGAGGGGACCGCAACATTCGGTGTTACCCCAGAATACCATAATAGTACAAGTCATAAAGTTCTTATTCATTTAGTCGGCAAGTGATAGTGAGTAATGTAAACAAAGGAAAGCACTTTCCTATATTACAAAAGTACTCTTTAGATAGCACTCTTTATTTATTTCCTTTCCAATATCGTGAGTATTGCGCACTTTTATTAACCGACTTCAAAAAAAGGAGGAGGTTCTCAAGTCGACGGTATTTTTTTTTTTTTTTTTTTTTTATGTATGTTTTAACATAGCTTCGTCAGTTGTTACCCGATTTGTACAATTCTTTTTTTAACTCAAAGAACATAGTTCGTGTGTGGTCCCATATTTTTTTTACAGAGATCTGGCCAGTAGTTTTTTTATAATCCTGAAAAATATCAATTATTTAGCTCGCCATCGCACGAGTTTTTATGGAATTTCGGACATAACTTCTTTGTTTATGAACCGATTTAGATGATTTTTTTTTTATTTGAAAGGGTATACTTCAAGAGTGGTCACAATTTAATTTCATTGTTATTGGACTTCGAACTTCGAAGATACATAAAGGAACTCTTCAAAATCAAATAGTATAAGTAAAGTGATTTAGGTTTTGGTAAGTTTATGGCAATCCAAAACAAACCAAATCATGGTTTGCGATGCAACGTTCTGGACTAGACTTGGACTACGATGACACAACGGAACTCCTCAAAAACAAACAGCGTAAATTTGGAAATTGAGTTCTGGGCATTTTACCATTGAAAATATTATAATATAAAGTAAAAAAATATTTACACGCTGCGCTTACATACCTACCACTAAAAGTTGAAAATAAAAAAGCTTTTTAAAAAAAAAGAAAAACCGCCTTCAAAAAACTGAAAACAAAAACAGCTTAAAAATTAAATACCTCTAAAAAGCAAGAAATAATATTCGAATCATTCGTTACACATATCAATATTAATAAAACACGTCTAATGAAGTCGGGTGGGGCTTTAAGAAAAAAATGAAGTTGTCCTCCAGCCCCACCCGACTTCAAATTATCAATTAATCAATTTCCAATATCGTGAGTATTGCGCACTTTTATGTTAAAATGTACCTACCTTACATTTTAATGGGAACTAGGGCAAACCTTAGCTATTCGGTGATATATAGTAACTCGGTGATACTGGAAGTATATACATACATACATACATACACTCACGCCTGTTTCCCATGGGGGTAGGCAGAGACTATGGATCGCCACCTGCTACGATCCTTGCACACTTCTTTCGCTTCATTCACCACCATCAATCTTTTCATACATGCCCTGCGGTTTTTGTCACTGCGTACACCAGCCTTTTTTATAATAACCCCTATTTGGTCCGCGTAGATTTTTCTGGGACGCCCTTGTGCAATCGTTCCATCCACATTCGCACAATATATCTCTTTCGTGATTCGCCTTTCATTCATCCTCTCTAAGTGACCAAACCACCGGAGCATTCCTTTCTCAATTCTTGTCACTATATCATCTTTCAGACCACACCTTTTACGAATCACCTCATTTTGGTGCATCAATCTATACCAAACGTAATTAGCCACATTTTATTACATTCGTATCACACAACTGACTGTCACTCATTCCGAAGATCCGTAATAAATCATAATTTATCAAACGGTAAATCATTCAAACATTAAAACAATATGTCGGGAAAGAGATAACTTTGCTTTTGTTACACATTTTTGTGACAAATTACTTTAAAAAAGTTAAAGGTCGCCATTATCTCCAGTTTGCCCCCAGCCACTATGAGGAAGCGTGTTTTAAACGTGAACTAAGTCCGAAATAGGTATAAGAGCACAAATATTTTTTTAGGTGACTTAGATGACCTATACACGTTGTGTCCAAACCACTTTTATATTTTAGCTACACGTGTTGTTGTAGTGTAGAACATTGTACCTAGATTTATTTTATCAATAAATACTTATGTCATTTCTTAAATTTGATTTCATCAGATTCCATTTTGGTATCAGCTTAAGCTTGTCATTTGTTATTAATGTTAATATTGTTAGCCTTACAAATATGTAACAATAAGGATCTTGGGGTGTAATCCTACCTTGGACTAATGGTTAATTCGTCCAAGTATGCTACAAATAAAACTAACTTTAGAGGAAAATCTTATGTTGCAATTGATAAAACCTACCTATGAGGTGCGCTGCCTATTATCGAATATCTTAAGAACGCTCTATGGAGCTTTTTCTTTACAAAAGATTTTTGTTCACTCTGTGGTTTTTACAATCCATTTGTACATTACCTGACATGTGCATTGATTTTAAAAGGACGTCAAACACCACGTAATGTACCTCTACTGGAATATTTTTACTAGATCAATGTAAATCAGCCTTTATTGTGTTATCAGTGACCAGGGCAGCAGATATTAACAAGCGCCTCTGAAGGTTCCGCTGCACAGTGAGCGTGGCTAATTAGAGCCAGATAAAGGGGTCGGAAGGCCACAGATTTCGGCCTCAGAGCGCAACCCACATCGATACCTTCAGTTCCGTTTAGTAATATTTTCAAGAAATATCAAAATTAAAATTTTGGAAGAGGAAGTTTTAAAGTATAATGAAAATACCCAATTTGTAGCTGGAAAAGCACTGGAAAAATCTTTAAAATAAAAATTATTGGATAAGTAAATTAGGTAATACGCGCATGTGATAAAATTGTGACTTAATCGTGGAAATAGAATGTAAATATGGGTAGAATGTGGCTTTTACCACAGATAATACTATACCAGTTTCTACGAAACAATCAGAGCCTAGGGCAAACTGACCGCTGTTGATATTCTGCACGCCCCTTGGAGTTATAAATAACTACATTATGACAAATTGTCGCAATTAAAAAACAGAACTAAATTCAGTTTAACAAGTAAGTAACATTATTATCAGGAAATGAAAAAAAGCAATAACCTAATTATAAACAACTTTATCTACACTCACAACGTAATGTTCCAAATATGAATTCAAAAAAGGTAATATAAATACGCACTTTATTTTCGTGGATAGGTAAAATTAAAAAATAAACTCATTACGATGCAGTCAACTGCATCATAAAATAACTTTTTTTCTCATTACGATACAGGGCAAATCCAAAAAGAAGCCAGTGCCGTAACATTAAAAAAAAACAACGATATTTTCCCACATATTTTCATTGATTTAAATGCACTCTATGGTAATCGATGACTTAGTGCGATTGCACTGATCTCTTTTTTTTTCTAATTTCTAAAGCATTTCAATTAAAGTTTTTATTTCAATTTTTACATTTTGTTATACTTACTGAAATTTGTAGGTTTTTTATTCTTGCTTTAAAATGTGAAAAAATGGACTCTGCCCAAGGAAACGACTTATTACAAGGTAGGTACCTAGCTAATACAAACAAAGTCTCTCTCTCTCTCTTTTCTAACGTTGATCTTTTATTTAGTAGGTTCAATCCCAAATGTATGAGTGTAGATAAAGTAGTGTATGAAACTGCACATAACTAGGTATTAAAACACTCGTGTGATACTATTAAAAACCTCGCCTACGGCTCGGTTTTTAAACACACACTCGTGTTTTAATACCCCTCTTTATGTGTCAGTTTCATAAACTACTATTAACGCGCAATTCTAATAGAGAGATGGGTGTGTCTAGTATATAGTCAAAATTTAACACAATAATTCAAACTTCTATACAAATATCGCGAATCCTCATAAACAAAATGATTTTTCCACTCACTCATGCTATCACAGGTCATTTTTTTCGCAAAATCTTAATCAGAAACAAAGCGCGGAAATAATAATATAAAAATATTCAATATTTACATCAGATACGGCGCGTGTATAGTTATCGGTGCGAATTATAAACTATCGTAAGTGTAAACTGAGTAACGCGAGTTAACCTATTTAGTGACACGCGAGCGGCGCGTGTGCGCCTCCCTTATCTTTATCTTATAATCACTTAGGATTGTTTTCTCGTGACTTAATCATTTCACTTCTTACATTGTTTAATAAAGCTCTTCCTTGTGGGAAAAAGGCTTAAGTTAACATACAAGTTAAACACGCTTTTGTAAGTTCATAAAAATATTTGAGAGTCGGTTTTTAGGTTTTTTAATTAACTTTAACTTACTGTTACTGATAATATTAAAATTACCGTTTTAACAGTTCATTCATTAATAAAAGCAACAGAAAATAGAGAAATTTTGAAAAACTGTATACTTTTACTTAATAAATAAATAGTAGAAAGTTTAATTAAAAATATAAAACACCGATAAGTAACGGAAAATTACTGTTTTTTATTATTTAATTACTTCTTGATAATTGTTCAGAGTTCATTGATTTATTGAATGATAAGTACGTGTCCGTATTGCGTAGAGCTATGCATTTCTCACAGAAAAAATGAATATAAATCATACATTAGCTTTTTTTTCTTTGTTTAAAGGTAACTATTTTTGGACCGATTTGGAAAACAATTGTGTTAAATTTAAATCTTCTCAATAATTTAATATTTTTTAGTAAAATTTTCTTTTGGTTAACAAACATAATCATTGATACTGTCAACGAGCGAGCGCCTAAATTGTCGGATAATCACAAAGCAAAACTAATATTTTAGGGGTTAAAGTGTGAAATGGCCGTTTTGTATGGAGTATTTTAAAGTATTCGCATTTTCCATACTAACTCTTTCTTGATTTATTTAACAACCATGAACACTAATGTTTTAAAACTTTTATTCATAAATGTTTAAATACTCAGCTAAACGCCACAAGTGTAAAGTGAAAAAAAAAAGTTAAAACCAATTATAAGATTTTTTCCAACGGAAAAAAGAGTCACTAAAATACTTACACTTTTTTATCGTTTTGGAATAAAGAACTAAAATATTGTTTTTGCTGATGGCCGTTATAATTCGAAATAATAACAAGTAACCGAAGCACCTTTAACATCATAGAAGATATGAGAGCCCCTGTGTGTGAGAAAATATCGGCAATTTCATATTTTAATGGGATGTATTTAATAGCACTTTAAATTTGATGAAAACAGCTATAAAATTGTATATCAGCACTTTAAAATAATGATAGACCTATAATTTAATCGTATCACTACAAAAATAATGATTTGCACTATAACTGTGTCCCAACTCCGAAATCATTTAATTTCTGTCAAACCATGTCAGACTAATGAGATGGCAAGTCTCATCAAGTCGGTTCTAGCGTTGTCGGTCGCAATGGAACCTAACCTCCTCCTCAGCTCCTCTCGTTGTGCCCGCTCGTCGTCGCACCTAGTTGTCTGTTTACCAGTACTAAAGTTATAAAATTAATTTGTATGGTGCAAAGTATTAATTTTAAAGCTAAACAATTAAATTGTATAGTGCAAAGTATTAATTTTAAAGCTTAGCATATTTATAGTGGAAACCATTATTTTTAAAGTTCATTCAATAAATTTTGAAGCTATAAACATTTTAAAGAGTGTTTCATTATTTTTAAAGTGCATTTATATATTCCCCTATTTTAATCCCCTATTATTATCAATTTATATTCAGTATTATACTTACTCATTTTACATGAATTTTAATTAGTGTCTAGGCCTTGCACCTTCTGTATCATAATACTTTGATAATAATTACTAAGAAGAGTCCGCTATCTGTGCGCATAACTGCATCGGACAAAGTCCATGCGCGCTGCACTTGCGATGCAACACGAGAAAAAATGCTCGTTAACGATTTTTTTATTGAACACTGCCGGGGCAAAGTACATGACCTGATCCCAAATATTATAAATAACAGATGGAGTAACAGCAACAGACGGGGAAGTTACATCATCTTTAATTAATTGCTTGAAATAGTCACACTGATAAACTGTATAGACAAAATCGTCTAGGCATAGAAATTAAGTCTTACTACGTGAATTTAAATTAAACCATTGCTTACGCTAGCTTAGATAAGTACTAAGTAATAGATACTCATAATTATTATGATTCATTGTGATTTTTGCAGTTCCACATGAAAAAAATTTTTTTTTCAAAAATGAGGCGGTTGTGACTCAATGAATTTTTTGAAAAAAAAAATTTTTTTATGTGAAACTGCATAGTGGCAATTGTGGCAATGGCAACCCTAGACACAATAGTTTATTTGCGTCTAGGGTTGTCACTTTTCAGTTTTCCATACAAATAAAAAACAACGGGTTATTATGAAACACTCTGTATCTGTATAGGTAAAATTGAATTTAAAATGTACAATTCATTATATTTTTGGAAAAATCTATTCTTAAAAAAATCACAATGAATAATAATAATTATGAGTACCTATTACTTAGTACGTATCTATGCTAGCGAGCGTAAGCAATGGTTTTAATTTAAATTCATGTAGTAAGACTTAATTCTACTTTAGGCCACTTTTCTATTCGTTCGCTAACTTAAAGCTTAATAAAAATAAGCAATTAGACGATCAACTCACACGTGGCAAGTTTATGTAAAACACAGACATTGTTGTATTGTATGGAATTGGCAAGCCTCCGTCACCTAATTTTAGAGTTTATGGCGTATTTAAAGTTAGCATTAAATTTAAAGTTAGCGAACGAATACAAAAGTGGCCATTTGAGTAGGGGGGTTAGGAGTTGTAATATTTTTCCGGGGTTGTATGCATTATACCCTATCTACCACATTCGGCTTTAAGGGGTTTTTCATAACACGTTGTTAGTGGACCTGTTTCACAGGCTGTTTCAGTTAACTTACCTGACTTTCTGATCCATTTTCAATTAAGGCGATTCCCTGACCGATAGTGGCGCCCTCATAGGTTTTTATTTAATAATTTGTTGATTAGGAATGTGATAACACTTTTCGTGGCATTTTTAGGCCCCATAGTCTAGTATTTTTAACCGACTTCAAAAAAAGGAGGAGGTTCTCAAGTCGACGGTATTTTTTTTTTTATTTTTTTTTTTTTATGTATGTTTTAACATAGCTTCGTCAGTTGTTACCCGATTTGTATAATTCTTTTTTTTTTAACTCAAAGAACATAGTTCGTGTGTGGTCCCATATTTTTTTTACAGAGATTTGGCCAGTAGTTTTTTAATAATCCTGAAAAATATCAATTATTTAGCTCGACATCGCACGAGTTTTTATGGAATTTCGGACATAACTTCTTTGTTTATGAACCGATTTAGATGATTCTTTTTTTATTTGAAAGGGTTTACTTCAAGAGTGGTCACAATTTAATTTCATTGTTATTGGACTTCGAACTTCGAAGATACATAAAGGAACTCTTCAAAATCAAATAGTATAAGTAAAGTGATTTAGGTTTTGGTAAGTTTATGGCAATCCAAAACAAACCAAATCATGCTTTGCGATGCAACGTTCTGGACTAGACTTGGACTACGATGACACAACGGAACTCCTCAAAAACAAACAGCGTAAATTTGGAAATTGAGTTCTGGGCATTTTACCATTGAAAATATTATAATATAAAGTAAAAAAATATTTACACGCTGCGCTTACATACCTACCACTAAAAAGTTGAAAATAAAAAAGCTTTTTAAAAAAAAAGAAAAACCGCCTTCAAAAAACTGAAAACAAAAACAGCTTAAAAATTAAATACCTCTAAAAAGCAAGAAATAATATTCGAATCATCCGTTACACATATCAATATTAATAAAACACGTCTAATGAAGTCGGGTGGGGCTTTAAGAAAAAAATGAAGTTGTCCTCCTGCCCCACCCGACTTCAATAGACGTGTTTTATTAATATTGATATGTGTAACGGATGATTCGAATATTATTTCTTGCTTTTTAGAGGTATTTAATTTTTAAGCTGTTTTTGTTTTCAGTTTTTTTTAAAAGGTATCATTACATTCCCTCGTAGTCATTCGTAGAATTAGATAAATCTGTCAAAAACGGCCACTTTTAGTAGTTTTGCTATCTACTTGCATTGACTACGAGGGAATGTAACGATACCGTTGTGCCACTTTCGGTCAGGAAAGCGCCTTAAACCAGAAATTATTATTATAAAACGTGATTTGGTAAACCGCTTTGTAACGACGTAAATTTTTAGTAACCGTTGTTAGAAATTTAGGACAAAAGACATCAACGCGTTATCAAGAACAATTCTAACGTCAAAAAAAATACTTAAAATTAAGGTTTCTCATAGATAATTGTCTAGACGTCCGTTGGGAACAAAACGGTAGCCACTTTGCCTACTTACTACTGACCAAGGGCCCAGGGTTCGCATCCTGGTATGGGCATACATACGTACGTATGTATACCTAATTAATGTATAATATTCGTTTGTGCTATAAGTGTAAATTTAATTAATCCAGGGTCATAGATGTTTATAGTTTTATCATAAGTATTTAATAATAATTCATTCGTTATTGTCACTTTAGTATATACACAAGCTTAGTTTATGACTAAATCATTAATCAATTAAATTATGTGGCTGGTCCGGATTTTTTTATAATTATTATAAGTAACATACTTGTAATCACGGACATCATACAGATAACGGGGTGTCTTAGAAAATAATTCTATAGCATGCGTAAGTTGGGTAACAGTAGGTACTCATCCATACGAACAACTTTTAATGGGAACTTATGTCAAATGAAAAAAACAGCTGTACCGCTGTCCCAAACATTTTGCTCGAGTAGTTTTCTTTATGTATCTCTTATCTTTTGCAATTCCTCGTAGATTTGTGTGTCATGTTTATGTTTCAATATCCGCACTACACGAATGCCTATGATTAGATAATGCTTTCGGAAACGATTATGACCAACTGACAAGTGATTTCACCTGAGGATATCTCACTCTTGATTACTTCGAGTCCGGAAGACCAGCCCCATGGCCAACAGTCTATGCATTTGAACGCTACGCTTAACTACTATTAAAGCTTTACTATTAAATTGTGTGCCATAAGCTTGTCAATTCCATACATCAAAGTCTATGATTTACCTATATAATAGTTATATAGCTGCGTTTCCACACGACATAAAAGTGCAATATACGGCGTTTCTTGATCGAGGGATATCCTTTGGCAGGGTGCACCTTCTGAACCCTTAGATCATTTTAAGAAGGGGAGCCATCTTGGATTTTTGTATGGAAGGGAGATAAAATACAATCTTTTTTTGTATGGAATTTGATTTTTTTTTTCAAAACCCATCGTGTGGGATATCGGATGAAAGGCATTTTTGAGTTGATTCCAAATATATACAATATTATTACCTTGCAGCTACTGGTTTAAAAAAAATCGGAAAATAATTTTCCAAACATACTAAGTTTGGGCTCTTGCAGGAAGAAAACCACTAAATGATTTTTTATGAGACATACGTCAAATAACTCGTACTATACTCTTATCTAACATCCTGGAAGCATTTTTGAAAAAATTACATTATGTATTTTTTTTTATTTTTTTGATTCTGGTTCTTTAACTCATAGAATACTGGGATCAAAATATTCCAAAATTTTAAAATGTTATTTTTTTCAAATTGCTTCCAGGACGTTAGATAAGAGTATATTAGAAGTTGTTTGGCGTATGTTTCATAAGAATTAATTTAATGGTTTTTTTCCTGCAAGAGCCCAAACTTAGTATGTTTGGAAAATTATTTCCCTTTTTTCTTTAAACCGGTAGTTGCAATATAATCATATTATATATTTTTGGAACCAGCTCCAAAATCCCTTTTATCCGATATCCCACACGATGGGTTTTGAAAAAAAAAATTCAAATTCCATACAAAAAAAGATTGTATTTTATCTCTCTCCCATACAAAAATCCAAGATGGCTCCCCTTCTTAAAATGATCTAAGGGTTCAGAAGGTGCAACCTGCCAAAGGATATCCCTCGATCACCAAACGCCGTATTTTTTACTGAACACACCGGGCTAATTTAAGTGACATGTGATTTAATCGTATATTGTTCATATTTAAGCTTCAATAATAAGCGTAGCGTTTAAACGTATAGAATGCCCCTACGTACGTATTTGAGTACCCCTACTCAAATGGCCAACATTTCAACAAATATTTTCCATCAAGTGGTAGGCATGTACCAATCTCTAGAAGTACAGTCAGCGACGAGTCAGGTTATCAGATTATTAGCTACCGCCCGCGACTTCATCTGCGTGGTCAGTTATTTCTCTATACGTCGGGAACAGTTTTTTTCGGTTTGAAAGGTACCCTGTTTCCCTCTGTACCCCTGACAACGTGTATGCATGATGATCGCTTTAGTAGTTAAGACGCAAAAGCATAACAAATAAACAGACTTTTATAACACACTAGTTTTAAAAACATTTGAGGGAATTTGACAGTTTTGTACGGCGCTGCTGCATGTGAACAATCCGCATATTTAATTATTTATTCAAATAATGAATTCTTAATCACTTATTTGCACTAAATACATAATATTATCTTTTCTCTTACAACTGCGTTTTATCTTTACTATTACATACATTGTAAAATTTATTTATTTACGATACACTACCAGCAATTCATTATTAATTAGTCAAGACCTAAAGGCAAATTATTACGATTCCAAAAAGCTCGCTCACAACTCTTCTAACCCCGAGCTTTTTCGTCGAATTTTTGTTTTTCATATCTTAATGTAATGTAGAGCATTGATTTGATTTTTTTCATCACACACATAAGTAATTAAGTATGGCACGTAATCGTAACTTCGTTTGATTAACTTTAGTATAAACGTAACTTTAAGTAGAGTTAAGAGAAATACAGCGTAAAAGTTTGTTTACAAGCAACGGATTGACTTTGATCATACGTAATAGAAGGTAAAGCTTTTCAATTACAACTAGTATAAACATTATAATCCTTGATCATATGACCATTATCTTTTGCCTCTAATTGAGTACACATCCGGTTGTGTACAATTAAACTGAAGGTCTTAACCGGGACTTAAACCGACTTCATATCACATCACATAGGTCACATTATCAATACACCCAATAAATTATACAGACAGATGTACCAATTACAGTACTTTAACTAACTTACCTTCAACTGGGAAAATTATCTTCTGTTCTGTTCTTCCATAATAGTCATCGAACTCTGGGGGCTTTTCTGTGCCCTCATTTAAAGTCTGGCCTTGGGCTACCGGCATAGGCAGGCTGTTCACTGGCAGCCCAACATTGGGCTTCTTGCTCAACCTTAACTTCTTCAGGATCTGTTGCTTTACAAACGTTAACCGAGCTTCAGTTAGTTCAGCAACGCTCAAGTCCCCACTGGCGCATCCAGCGCACAAACCGAACATCTCGCATTCTAAACTTAAAAATGTAATGACTAGAAAAATGATCACGGGCACTCGCGGAAGCGTCATCGTGGCAAGTTCCTCCGTCGCAGGCAATTGAAGTAGGCGAGGAGGTCGAGACACATGCGTGCAACTACGGCGGAGGGCGGCGCTCGACTGAACCCACGCGGGTGGCTGCAACGCTCTTAAACGTGCGCACGCGCCGCGTCGCTGAAGTGCCGTGAAAATTTGAACTTTGACAGGAAAATTGAAGTTGACGAGAGTGGTGGATTTGAAAGCTCGCTGTAGAATGCTTAAGGGGCACCTATAATAGCTCGATTCTTTGCTTTTTAACAGCTGAAACCGTGATTTAGTTTGCACTTTTTATAGCGTATTAGAGAGTTTTCGTCATTTAAGAAAGTCATGGTTTCCTTTAGTTTAATACATGTTATTGTAATCAAATGACATAAATTCGCGACTTTTTCACCTGCTGTAAACATGGCTTACTCGTGTTATAAAAAAATATTTTTTAAACACCCGTCAACACTTGTTTCGGTTCAGAATAATAATATGAGACATAGAAAAGATGAAATAAGCGCTTCAAATACTAGAGTGTTTTCTACATGAAGAACAAACATTCTGATATTTAAAAATCCAGTATAGTTTTGTAGTTCATACCTATTATGTAAATTCTGAATAGGGTATTGTAAAATACTAAAATCCATTTTAATTGGATTACTTAATATCGTTAATTATGTTAATTATTTACGTGTTAAAGGTGACGGACGGGAACACGTGTTGACGGAGCCAGAAATTATGTCACCTTTAACAAAACCCTCGATGATTACAACGATAAGTATGATGCAACGTTCATAGTTTATTAAACTAGAAGTTTTGGTAACCTAATACCAATGGGAATTGTAAAAAACTGCCCTAAGTGTCAATTTATTAAGAATAACATACTTGAATATGAATAAAATTAATAATAAACTAGCGAGGCAGGACGTTAGAACATAGAATACTTCGTACCCTGGTTAAAGGTTCCCTTAGGATTTTCTCGAATGTCCACGCGGACGAAGTCGCGGCCGGAAGCTAGTTAATAATAAATTTAGCGAAAAGTTGCAGTTTACTGAAGACCAATACACAAACTTAAAATGCTAAGTAAATTAGATTTTTTTACTAAGCTTTTAATTTTTAGGAAAGGTTATAAAAATAATATAAATTAGAATGTTATAGGGGGCATTGTAAGACTTTTACACTTGAATGTGGCCATTTGGGCGTAAAAATAATGTTACTAAAAATGTACTAATGTTATTATTTATCTTTACTAAGCACTAGGTACTATATGCTACTATTAGCAAAATAATGAAAAGCTTTGAATATCATATTGGTTAAAGTTTTTTACACTTTTTTCCTTGTGTAAAATAATTGTAAATGACAATACGATTTGTAATGCTGATCCAATCCTAAACATCAAATCAAATATTAGGAATTATCTTTCAGTCCGCAGTTTCGCCTGCGTGGAGTACAGGTTATATCGTGCGGGCGGAGACACGTGCCCAGTACTGGGATAAAAAGTAGCCCATGTCCTTCCCCAAGTTCTCATCTATATCCGTACCAAATTTTGTCCAAATCGGTCCAGCGCAGCGGTCTAGGCGTGAAAATGTAATTCAGATTGACAGACAGAGTTACTTTCGCATTTACTTCTAATAAAATATTAAGTCTGAATAGTGCACAGTGTGTTTAAATGCTGGCTGCTACTGAGCTTGCGATTAAATTTAACAATAGCATGTAAGTATGTCTACTTAACGACATTTAACTAGCTAAGTTATGTGAACCGGCACGTGTCGTCGCATGTCGATTATGGTATCGAGTGCGTTATCGATGGTGGCGTAAACCCGTAACAATGGGCCGAGTGCGGAATCCGGGGTCAAAGTCTGTGGGACGGTCCACCCCATGACCCGCGTGATATGTAGTCATGGCGGTTTGGATTGGCTAGTTTCGGGTATGAAATGCCTGTCAATTTAAATGTAAATCAAAGCCCTGATATGGTGTAAAAAGTTAAAGGAAGGTTATAAGGCTGAGGTAAAAAACCTATCTCGAGAGAAGCTTTTGAAATAAATCTGACCTAATGCAATGCAAAAGCATTATGGCGCTCCAGAAATAAGGTATTTTTCTTTTTTACTAAATTTTAGTAAAAAAGAAAAAAAAACGTAATTTTAAACGTAATTTGCTAATGAGTAAGTCAGTGAGTTGGTAACTGTTCCATTTTCTTCCCACCACACTTTAAAAAAATTGATGGAAAACTAATAACATTTTTTAACTCTTTTTCGAAAAGAATTTATTTGAGTTACATAAATAAATTCCAGTAGAAAAAGAGTTTTCAATGGTCTAAATTTTTCGTAAATAAATTATTGAAGGCACCAATTTGGGATGGCGTTATTATCGCTCGTAGGTATGTTACGGAAAGAACTTTATAGTAAAAAAAAACTTGGAGAATGATAAAATGTTTCCGACTTTTCTTTATGTTATATATTTTTTTTGCAATAACATTAGTATGCATTACTTACTGTGTGTACAACTACTAAAACAGCCAAAGTTTCAAGCATTTTCCAATCTTTTATTATTATTATTTTGGGTTAAATAAATGTCAAATTATTACAATACAAACTATTTATATTTCACTGATGACTGGTGTTTTTTTTTTATTTTAACATTTAATTAAAACTCATTATAATACCATTATCTTTGGGGTCAGCGGCGGTATACACGGATTGATAAAAAAATCATGATGTGATTCATGTGCTCAGCGGATGGCGCTTACGCAGCCGCTGTTTGGGCTTTTGGGATAACTACGCTATTTAAAAGGAAAAGTTTGATTCGAATTTTCGTATCGAATTTTATTTTCCTGTAGAAGTGAGAAAATCTATAAACATGGAAGTATTATTCCATACTTTCCACCACATACTCGTATTTAAAAAAAATATTATAAGTACACAGTTCCGACATATGCTTCGAAAATTTTATCCCCGTGACACAACCAATTTTAACTAAAATTTACTGAATAAAAACTTTTTTAAAAAACACTGCGTTTTTAAAACGGACTAAATTGTTACAAAAAAAAATCGGACTTTCTATAGGTAGGGTTATAAATATGTACAGAAGAATTTATTTTTTACTTTTTAGTCCGTTTTAATGTTTATAGTCCGATTTTTTTTGTAATAGTTTAGTCCGTTTTAAAAACGTGTTTTTTAAAAAAGTTTTTTTTCAGTAAATTATTATTTTCTGCTTTTTAGTTAACAAGCTAAGACTAAAAATATACCATCTCCTATCGGAGCACTTGTCAAGACGATTCAAACGAGCCCAAACTCGATGGGGTTGCATGGTTTTATTACAGAGTCCCAGTGGCCTTCTGCCGGCTCCATCAGCAGACCCTGGAAACTATTTCCCAACAAAGTACTCGTCAAGTCGATTCAAACAAGCCCAAACTCGATGGGGTTGCATGGTTTTATTCTAGAGTTTCTATGGCTTTCCTCCGGCACCATCATCAGATCCTCGGACACTATTTCCCATCAAACTACTCGTCAAGATGATTCAAACGAGCCCAAACTCGATTGGGTTCCATGGTTTTATTACCGAGTTCCAGTGGCCTTCTTCCGGCTCCATCATCAGACCCTGGACACTATTTCCCAACAAAGTACTCGTCAAGACGATTCAAACGAGCCCAATCTCGATGGGGTAGCGTGGTTTTATTAAAGAGTTCCTGTTTCCTTCTTCCGGCTCCATCATCAGACCCTGGAAACTATTTCCCAACAAAGAACTCGTCAAGACGATTCAAACGAGCCCAAATTTGATGGGGTTGCATGGTTTCAATATAGAGTTCCTATGGCATGACCTTTCGGCTTCATCATCAGACCCTGGATCTCGTCTCCCATTAGAGTACTCGTCAAGACAATTCTAACGAGCCCAAACACGATGGGGTTGTATGGTTTCTTCATAGAGTTCCTGTGGCCTTCTTCCGGCTTCATCATCAGATCAGCTCAATGACACCATAATATTGCATTGCCTTCCAGTTCTTGCCTATATTCAAAGTTTCAAGTCTCTAGCTCATCGGGAAGTTAGGATAAAATCGTTCGCAAACTTTGTGGAGAAACACACAAACAAACAAACAAACAAACGCGAAAGCAACCTAATAAAAACGTGTTAATAAAAAATAAATAAAGGTGCAACATTTCCTTCATTCAGTTTGTTTGTCGACAATGAGAAATAACAATAAGTACTTATAACCTTTGTATATGTGAAAAGAGATGTTCGTACCTACTTATTAAAATATTATGATGATAAATTAAAACACACAGTTTTCACACGTGTGGTGAATAAATTAATATTCAATGTCACTACCTACGTGAAAGCACCTAGAGATAACCGAGTTCATAGCTAATCTACACTGGCCTGCAAAACTAAGTACTACAGAGGTCTATTTTCATACAAACGAGGTAACTTTGAAGCATTGATTCTCCGCCCAGGATTAAACGTGGTGTGATCTAATGATGGCCATCCAGGGAGTGAATGGAGAAGATTCAGATCCCCATACACACCCAATAGATCTGATCAGCATTCTAGGAGCTGTAAGGATAAGAGTTATCAGTTACAGCATTTCCATACATTTTAATGCTATTTTCGTGGTTTTTTTAAACATATCCAAACAGCTCTTAGAATGCTGATCAGATCTATTAGGTGTGTATGGGGATCTGAATCTTCTCCATTCACTCCCTGGATGGCCATCATCAGATCACACCACGTTTAATCCTGGGCGGAGAACCAATGCTTCAAAGTTACCTCGTTTGTATGAAAATAGACCTCTGTAGTACTTAGTTTTGCAGGCCAGTGTATTTAAAAGTAAGGCGTAATGTGTGTTACATTTGTTTTCGAAGAGTTATATTAAGCTCATAACACTTTATTAATATTTATACAAATATGTTTATAATGTATCTTTAGTCTAGTCTAGGGTAACGGAAACGGTTTAAATTCTTTTTTCTTTGATCCGTGCTTGGTGTATCCCTGTGTGATCGAATCAGAAATTACAAATCCTTAGGAGAAATTAAAGTAGCCGACATAGCTCGAAGGATTGCTCAGCTGAACTTGACATAGCAAGATGAACCGATGGCTGTTGGGGCGGGTGGTTCAGGAATGACGGCCGCCGCGCACCGGATGACGTTCCGTGGAGGCACCATTAATGGTGGATCAACCGTGAGGGTGAAGATCGCGGGAAGCCGGTAAATACGCAGTGCAGAACCGATCGTCTGAAGATCCTTGCTGGAAATATAGGAGTCGTGCGTGTGACAACAAGTAGGAAAAATTGTGACTTGCTACAATCAAAAGTAGAGTCCCTAAAAGAATAAGTCAAATTAGTAAACATGTTATTATTACATCACCAAACTCGAAAAATAGACATGACCATATACAGGGAAAAAGTTCATAAACTCTTTTGCCAACGCTACAATATCAAGCAGAGTAGGTAACAAGAAAGAGAAACAATATCTGAACAAAGAGATTTATCAAAAAAGGGCTAGAAACTGATTATTTATTAAAATAAATAATCAATTTCTCTCGGTTTTAATAGAGCAAAAAAAAATTAATAAGTTGTTACGTTACGAAAGAGAAGAGTGTAAAGAGACCCTACCTAAGATTGAGGATTGTATCTAGCTAATAAGAAGTATAGAAGAAAGATTACATAGAAATAGTTTACAATTAACATTTTATTCACAACAGACCTACAAATCAAGAGCTAAGAGTTTTAACCGTTAAAGTATGAGAGAGGATAGGGGTAGGAGGGCAAATCTTCAGGGGTTTCAGAGGGACAGAGGGGACGTAATCATGCACGCGGAGATGGGACACGGAAGGGGCGCAGATGTCTCGTCGACGAGGAGCGCAGACGGGTCGAAGATGGAGCGTAGATGGTCAGCAGAGTCCAGTACTTAATAATATTCATAGTCATCATATCAGCCGCACGACACCTACTACTAGGTATAGGCCTCCCCTAAGGCTCTCCACGACCGGTCCTACGCTGCCCGCATTCAGCGGCTTCCCGCGGCCTTCACCCTCACGTCGGTCCACCACCCCCGCGGGCTGATTATCTAATTAAAAACCACCTAGCGACTGGTTGCAGTTCACAGATGATAGTGATCCATTGCTACTTCTATTTGGGTTAAAAAAAACATACCAAAGAAAAGTGACAATGTATGTCAAATACAACCGGTCGCTAAATAGTTTCTTTTTAGATAATCAGGGTGCCGGTGCGCGGTCGCCATTCCAGAACCGCCTCGTCCCAGCAGCCATCGGTTCTTCTCGCTATGTGTCCAGCCCATGCCACTTCAACTGAGCAATCCTTCGAGCGATGTCGGTTACTTTAGTTCGCCTGCGGATCTCCTCATACGGTTTTGTTTAATTCTGATAACTTTCTCACTAAACTCAAAAAAAATGCAGATGTTTTAGGTAGCAGGAAAAAGAAATGACATAAACTCATGACAATTTCTTAATAAATATAACGAGAAGTGGCTACGACCTACTACGAAAATAAGCAATTGCTCATTTTACTATAAATAAGTAAGTAATGTTAATTGAACGCTGCGCAGTTCCAATCTTGACCCCGTTACAGCATCCAATTACCGCGTTGTGTGTTTTGTAGGTACTTATCTGCCAAAATTATAATCTTGCACAGATAACCGGGAGTCCTATGTCATACTATGCCACGATAGCGTGGAGATTTCTCAAATGAGGAGAGTTATCGGCGTGTCGGCCACGTGGGTCACTGATCTAAAAATTTACCATTTACAATGCAAATAAAATAATTTTAAACCAAACAATCCTTACTAATATTATAAATGCGAAAGTCCGTTTGTTTGTTTGTTTGTTACGCCTTCACGTCTTAACTACTCAACCGATCATCATGAAATTTTGCATACACGTTGTCAGGGGTGCAGAGAAGGACATAGGGTACCTTTCATCCCGAAAAAAGGAACTGTTCCCGAGATAACAGACAAGTTATTTATACTATTAAGTACCTAAATGAATAATGTGCAAATGTAGTGATGATTTTTCAAAGCAGGCTCTCTTGTTTTGCTACCCTGATGAACCCTTCTATAGTGTTTCCAGATGTTATTTTGGTTGGCTAAAGATATTTTTGAAATCGAATTAAGTAAGTTATTGAAAATTGAAAACCGATTTTGCAATCGTTGTGAAATTCCACAATCTAGATACGTCGATTAGGTTTTAGGCTTACGATACGTACTCTCATTAGTTGCTTCAGGTAAAAAAGTTGTTTTACAAAAAAAATGGAGTTTGAACGTTTGAAGCGGAAGCTTCAATAATACTACTTATTGCAATATTTTAAGCCTTTCACAGTTGTACACTCACCCTCACCCCATTTAAATTCGATAAAAGATTAAAAAAAAGCTTAGCTTTTAGGTTCCGTATAGTTTCAATTATTATCAGTACATCATACATATTTAAATTAACTTAGCTAAAAGATAGGTGTAATCGGGACCTTTAGCATAGACATGCATAGAATAAATTTCTAATAGACTAGCCTCATCGAAATTTACTACATTTCTACACAGAACAAAGATTTTTTTTCCCACAGTAGAAGTCGCATGTGGGCGGCACCCGTGTAACATCATATCTGCGAAGCTCCGCACATCTTTGAATTTTGCTCCGTCAGTCGTATGAACGAACGCCAAACAAAAAATCTTCAAAAATTATATAAAAATGCCGAAGTGCGTTATATGAAAGAGCAAAATCGATATCCACATATCATATCATTTAGCAAACGGGTGCATAAAATATCGGAGGCGTGCTTTATTTAATTAATTTTGATTTTAATTAAAAATTCAACTGATATTTTCCTTTTAAAATTCATAACAATAAATATCCACCTTTATGCGGTATACACTTATGATCCGTATTCCAACGCACAATTTGACATATTCTTGAACTTTCATAAACACTAAAATATAGAATGGCGGAAATGTCACTCAATAGGGGAGACCGAGAAAAGATGTGACTGTGAAGAGTTAAAAAGTATTATCACCATAGCAAAAAATTTATAAGTAAATGATAAACATCTAAATAACAGTTGATTTGATACACTCACCACTGAAAACACGCAAAAACAGCACGGAATTTTAGTCAACTTAAATAGTACGTTATAGGCGAGAAGGAAGGAAGGAAGGAAGGCTCCGGGAAGCTAGCATTTTATTGTCAAGGATTTTAATAATTCGAGGCAATTTAATGAAAATTGCTTCCCCTACAAGGCTGCGAAGTCTCAAGGAATGAGAGGAAAAAAATTCTTAGTTAAAATGTAATTTTGAAATTGGTCATGTAGCCATAAAGTTTTATAAAAATAACGTTTTATAGTTATTTTAGATTTAGAATACTACACGCCTGGGGGTCAATTCTGCTAATGTTAACGTCGAAATCGTGGTTCAGTGATGTTTGAATGGTAATGGTTTTTGACACAATTCTTGTTTTTTAAACCCAAAACCGAAACACATTGTGATTCTTAAACCCAAAACGGAAACACAATGTGTTCGATTGTTCGATCTCGATTTTGGGTATAAGAAACAAGAACTGTGTCAAAAAGCACTACCATTCCAACACCATTGATCCACGTTTTTGACGTTAACATTAGCAGACTTGACCCCCTGAACTTGTGCGGGGCGGAAAGTAACTATTGAAATTAACTCGATAGGTAAAGGTGCCGGCACATAACTTGGCAAGTTCTTTAACGCGCATATACTTCTACGCCTATACTTTTCTTTGTTTGCCCGATGTAAGAGAGCCCAGTAGCAATCTAGTTTGTAGACGCCTAATCGCCTGCACCTTGAAAAGGAATGTTGCACTTGACAGGTCGTAAGAGTTGGTTTATCTCCCTAGTCGGCTTGAGGTCTTGATAGACACACTCTTCAGAATACCTACAATCTTGTCAATGACACCTTTCATGTAAGGTAGAATGGCAGGTCGTCGTTCTACTATGGCTGGCTTGACACGGTTTCTGGGTTGGAGGGGAGGCGTGGTACTGGCAATTTGTTACTTCACAGAACGTGCTTGACATGCTGAAGCTCAGCTGTCAGGTCTTGTTGGTTACAGATCCCAAATACAAATAAATACAAATAACTTTATTTGATGTAAATAGGGTGATTACTTATAATTCCCGCGTACTCTCCGAAACAAAGATTTCCCTATGGTAGGTAGCTAACTGTAAAGGATGGTGGTGGAATTCACCATTGAGGTATCTATCTGTAAGTGTTGCTTTTCGAAACATCCGATATCCGATATTTTTATTTTATTTGGGTTTCTGAATTTTGAAATTCAAATATTTTTTGCCTAGTAATTAAGAAATGTCAGGATTCCACGGAATTATGAACGGGTTTACACGAATTATTGATATGAAACTATTTAGGATAAGCTATGTGAAGAATGTTAACCGACCCGGTTTCCCTTGTCATTAAATTTTCTTAAAGTACTTTATGTGTTAATAAATAAGGTGGTAAATCGCACTATTAAAATTAGCTTACGCCATCTAGCGGCTGAGTAGCAGCATTATAAATATACGTATTATTTAATTTGGTACCAAGTTGCTATGGTAATACGACTGAATCTAAATAAATAAACTTTGTAATTTATGGCTTTCTGGATATTATACATTTTTACTTTTTATCCAATTATGTGTTCACAAAGTGTGTGTGCGTAGCATGTAACTATTGAATGGGGGGCTTGGCTTCGATTTTTAATGTGTTTGTTTGGTTACACTGGTTTTCATACTAAATTGAGCTCATACTACTTCTATCTACTTCTATGTTCTGTGCATTTCTATGACTAGCCTTTAGTTAAAGCCTTAGGTAAGGTAAATGTCCCATACTTCGGCATGTTAAGGCTCTTACGACTTTGAGATTTTTTATAAATTTAACTAAACATGATATCAGTTTGAAACCTTTTGTGTCATGAATGTTGGAATTTTGACAGTAATTTAATGCATAAATCATGTAGTTTTAGCTTGAATTTATTTTTATACTAATTTATTTGTCGACCTCTTGATTGAACCCTGTTTCGTGATAAAAATTTGACTCTGCTGCTAAGTTCGTGAGTTCATGTCCCTTGTTTCGGTATAAAGATTTTTACATTGAATTATGATAATTTATTAATAAAAAAACAAATATTTGAAGGGTTTCATAATCAGAAACAATATGAAGATATTTTTAAAATAAAAAATATGTGAGGGCATTAATACTTACAAAATAAAAATGAAAACAAAATTCAATAAGTGTCTGTTTTGTTTTGTTTGAAATTTTGTTTTTTTATTTTTAATAATAAAATTATTATTATCATATTATTTTAATAAAAAATATACTTTCGAAAATAAATAAAATCAATTTAATAACAACCAACGTTATACTGGTAGTAACTACCAACTTATCCGAATTTGACTTAAAATCGTAAATTTAGGTCACCTTCTAACTCGAAATTATAGGAATTCTGGTGAACAAAACATATACTTACCGAATTTAGCTCCTAAGAAACTTCATTAAATACATTATTTGTTTTTTAACTTATATTTAAATTATCTTCATTATTATATAAATAAACAAGCATGAAAAATGTCTCTATAATATCCCTGATTCGGTAGTGACACGAACTAGGGGACACACGAAAAATAACATTACCGCTATTTCGTGAGTCGATTTATTGCAATTTTAAAGGAATTATATGCTTGCATATAACTTTTTTCTTAGTCAAATCAATTGTTAAGGAACGCAAGAAAGCAATATTTAAAGTTTTATTCAAATGGACTTACCTTTGCCTTAAGAAGTACGAGCGCTAACCTTACGATGGTGACAAGGAATACACGCCACATAGCGGTCCGTGGCCGAATGCAGAGTTTCAAACGTCACATTGCTCTCAGTTTAGTCGCCAAAATGTTGGTGTTTGATTTTTTCGACAGTTTAAATGATAGAGATTTTTTACTGATATATAATATAAATAAATAAAATATAGATTCCTTGTTTTCCGCGCCAGAAACAAAACTCACGAAATAATGTACTATCACGAAGTAATGGCCCTTTACCTTAGTCTGTGAGAGTGCAGAGGCCCTATTTTTGAAAGGCGAAGAGCGCTCTTTACTACTTATTTTCATTAGATAGCCATTAGCCATGACTGTCGAATGAAAATGAGTAGGTAGGTAGTGAGTAGTAGCCCCAGACCCTCACTGAGACCCTCACTGAATAGCTACTCGTCTGAATATCTTGTTTCAATACTCAATACTCAAATCATTTATTGCATTCCACAGTGTTTCATTGTTAGTGCGCGTTTCACAGAAACAGTATAATTAATTAATTAATGATATAGTGTCATCGCACGTTCGTTAGGCATGACCCACGGTGAGGTGGATGGCAACAACAACCGTTAATAAAGATAACTTTATAAACAGCATTTTTGCCAAACTTATCGCAGGTTGAACGAACCGCGAATGTAGGAGCAATAGCCAAGAAATGTGTCAGAGGAAATGATTTGGCGAAATGCGTTGGAAGTTGACACTTAGATTTTATTGCCAAAAAGACGTTTCACACACAGCCACAGCATCATGCGTGAATACAAATTTAAAGTTTTACTGTACGTAGAAACCACGCTTCACGCATGTTTATGTAAAACCATAAACATCAACAATGCGTGCTCGCGATTTTTGTACCAAAATCTGCACGACGGAGCATGACGAGTCATAGGTAGGTAGTTTGTGATTCGTATGCATGGCAATTAGAAATAATGCCTTAATTTCCTTTCATCTGTCTCATTGATAATCCTGCTATCTTGGGCCTTACTATGAGCTCTAATAGCAGGACTTATATTGAACTGCCTTAATTTTTCTTACTATGACCTCGTAAGTTAGTATGAAAGCAGGCCTTATGCAGTCCTGTTTAAGGCCTGCTTTTGAACTGAACGGTTGCCTATTTGCTGATGGTAAGCCCCCTTAACACATAACCAAATCAGTCACACGACTCACGAGGTCCGCAAGTTCGTGACTATTGCGCCCAGAAATGGGTGTCGCTGAAAATGTGAACAACCGCATATCAATCGCACGCGCAGGACGGCTGATCTCCGCTTAAACGCGAAAACAAAAATGGGTTATTTGTTGGTCAAACTTAGGTAGATGTTGTTATAAATAAATTACTGGAATTACAAAAATAGAATCAGTATAAATAAATAATATTTTCGTATCCTTACTTTATTCATATCTATATAATCCAAGTTTGTTTGTTACTCTTTCGCTTCTTAACTAGGTAGCTATAGCTACTCATCCGATCATCATTCGATCCTAATCGTCCATCACTCACGAAATTTGCATACGTACCTACACGTCATCAGGGGTACAGAAAAGGACACAAGGTACCTACCTAGCTATCTACCTTGCTTCTCATCCCGAAAAAAATACTGTTCCTGAGGAAGGTATAAAAAAATACTGTCCACGCAGACCAAGTCGCGGGCGGTTACAAGTAGCCAAACAAGCTGTTTCTACTTTCGTTAGCGTGTATCGTAGTGCGAGGCATAGGTGTAAACCGCTAAGCAAGCCACCTGTCAGTGCGGATGTGGCCACCTATCCTATGCCTCGCATCGCACGTACAATACACGACTAGCGAGGCCCAAGCGAGCAGTGGGGCCGGTTGCGATGCGAACATTCGTAAACGTTTCTTTTACTTTATTAAATGCTAGGCGACTCGCTAGGCTTTAGGCGTTAAGCAAGGTCTCGTTAGGCTTTAGGCGCTAAGCAAGCCGCTGGCAGTGCGTTTCTGGCCTTAGTGTTGCCAAGATTAATAATGACGAAAATATGTCAACAGTTACCAGACAATGAATCCAATAGGTCAGCATTCTGAAAATCATTAACAAATAGTATGCAGGTGAGAATGTTTACTGCTTCAGTCTTGAACAAACAAACAAATTGATAAATAGGACATTAACAGCTTAAACACTTTCTTAGTTCATTGTAGCTCTGACCGACCTTCAAACTAAAGGCAATGAACTAAAGATAAATCCGTTGATACAAATAAACTATTTGTTATAATTTAGTTCTTAGCTACCTAGTTAATTAACTTTTGTATTGTAACCTTGACTTTATAAAAGGGGTAGGTACTAATTAGTTTTATTCAAGAATCACATGGCGTCAGCATGTCAGGGGATACGAACTACGAAGCAACGAATGCATTTTGTAGTTATGCAAACTAAAATATATCTAGTAGGTAAAACGTCGAAAGCTACTCACCGATTTTCAGCTGCTGTATTGCCGACTTTCACTGCACTTTTCCTTGTTGTTACATTCCCACTGATTTTCAAAATCTTCAATATTCACAAAATAACTGTGGGGATCGTCATTTTCGCAAATGGTCATCGCGAAAAATTTGGTCATATTCGCAACTTGTCACTTTCGCAGAATGTCATTCAATTTTTTTTTCTCAAAATTGTTAGTTTGAGAAAAAAAATGTAAATGACATTCTGCGAAAGTGACGTTTTGCGAAAGTGACCAGCAAGAAGCTTATACCTCCCTCCAATGGAGATTGCACGGCCAGTGTCATAGTGAAGATAGAAAAAATGTCCTTGAGTGACGTGATGGCTTATTGCAACCTCTTTCTTTAGTGTTACAATACGTGTTCGTTGTTCGTTCGTTCGTGAGAAACGAAAACGTATTGTAAAACGAAAAGAAAGAGATAGCAATAAGCCGTGACGTCACTAAAGTCTTTTTTCAATCTTCACTATGATACTAGGCGTGCAATCTCCATTGTGGGTATAAGCTTCTTGGTTTGAGAAAATAATGTAAATGACATTCTGCGAAAGTGACCAGTTGCGAAAATGACATTCTGCAAAAGTGAAAGTGACCAAATTTTTCGCGATGACCCTTTGCGAAAATGACGATGTGCGTCAAAACCTAACTATGGCAACTATGGCCCTACCGTGAGTTGATGCAAAAACTGTTAATGTTACCGTAAGCTATCGTTTTCTCTCTTTTACTCGCACTGACTGTGAACAGTTTATCCGATAGTTAACGGTAGTGTAAACAGTTTGCATCAACTCATGGTAAGGCCAGTGTGTTGCTCGCACAGCACTGTACCGATAAGTGGAAACTGCCTACAAGAACTGTCCCTTACATTCTCTCTGATAAATTTTAAAACACAGAAGGACGAAGACCAAATGAATTAAAGATTACTAAAAAAGATGACTAATAAAAATACATACATACACACAGACATATACATGTGTCTATATTAAATCTATTTGAAACTTATTTGTTTAAACGGAAATGGCGTCTTGAGAATGAAAACAATAAGTTTATAAAAGAGTGAATAATTCTCAGATAAGTGAATTAAATAGGTAGATCAAGAGTTCCTAATTTCAGTATATTGCGAACAGATCGACTTAAATAACGTTTCTTACCTACGCCAAATGGTATCAAGCAATAGAGAAAAAAAATCTTTTAACCTTTTGAGCGCCACGGTCTTCTATAGAAGACAAATTTTTTCGTGCCCTCAACGACACGTCTTTATTAGAAGACAATTTAAATTGACAATTATCGATATAATAATTAATCCCATCACTATTTTTTACTATAGAGTCGTTATTTATATTTTATTCATTTCTTGGGAAACATACAGCATAAATTTTTACATGTAGTTGCGAAATACATCAATTTAAATTAGCCTAAACAGTTTATACATTTATAGCTTGGCGATAGAAGACAAACCGCTTTCGGTATGGGTTGGCGCGGCCAAAAGGTTAATATACTAGAAGGCAATGTATGTAGTTTAGGGAAAAAATAAAATACAAAATGAATATAAACCCCGTTTATTTCTTCGTACCCTTTAGAATCTCACTTTATTTCATTATATTTACACCATACACTCCCTCAAATACACAGTACAGATAAAATAAATAAAAAAATAACAAAAAACTTTACAGATATGTCATATTCACTACTACATACAATTTAAGAAAAGAAAATATTAAATCACAAAATAATGTCAATACAGCCACTTGTAAAATCTCTATAAAGAAATTTCAAATAAATAAAAATCTAAGAGCGCCTTTAATATGGACGCCAGTGGAAGCGATACAAACTGATAACTGTGATGATAGATTCAGAAAATAAACAAATTCTAAAATCCCAAAAAAACGCATAACTATAAGAATATAAGCTGTCATGATTTAGGCATAAAGTCGTGTTCACAAAACAATAATTTTATCAGACTTGTTAAAAAAAACTCAACCGTTTTGTAAGTGCTGCAGTGGCCACGTAGTTTAAGAGTATGAGTTTCGGTCCATAATGGTGCGTTTGCATTATTCGGTTGGACCGTATTCGGCTGCCCCGTACTCTGTTACCGACTAGTGTACAGAATACATAATACACTCGACGTCAGAAAAATCGCACCTCTTCGAAAATAAGTTTCGAGTTGGCCACCTGCTATTGCTAGCTAACGTTTTATTGTGTAAATGTTGATATAATGAACTTTCAATTAATAATTGTTACATTATTAATAATTGTGCTATTTCTGTTTCTTTCTATTCTATTTCTATTTCATTAACATAACAGTTACCATAATTAAACGCTTCAAGCGTTATTGCTTGCGCCGCCATAAAAGGGTAATAAAAGGGGTCAATTCAGGAAATGCAGGTAAATTCGCTATCAAGATAATGGAGAAAACACACTTATACAGTTCAATTAAAAAAGGAATACCCATTTTAGTTGGATACTTTTGCCCATGAAGTTGCTCAAATATTGAAAAAATTAAGGCAATGTAATTTTGCTCGGAAACTGAATCTCAGTAATTGATTCCGTTTGTATTCCAACGGTTTCTAAAGACTGTTGGCTATGTCCGAAGGGGAAGAAGTATATAACAACACTTACCATTAAATTAGATAGGATTAAATTAACTTTGAAGAAATTTTGAAAAGGTGCGACTTTTCTGACCCCGAGTGTAAAGCTCGTTCGGTTAGATAGTGTCGGTACACCCGCAAGCAAATGTGTTCAGAGACAGGCATACCGGCAAGTTTTTGGTAATGTTACTGATAACGGTAAACAATATCGTTATCGGTATCGATAATTATTTAAGTTTTTTTTTTTTTTTTTTTTTTTTTTTTTTTTTTTTAAATAATGATTTTATTATCTGAATAAAATCAAAAAATTAACCACATTATATTGAAATTATTATCAAAAAACCACTCCAAATAAAACAATCAGTTACACTACAAAACTGTATAAATAAAGCAGCAGTAGTTTAAGTAAAAACAGATAAAAACAGAAATTAATGATTTCTTTACCCTAGAAACTTGTCCAACAAATGGATAAAATTTTCACAACACAAGAAAATTTAAGATACAAATTCAATGACTAAATTACTTTTGTCTTCTTGTAAGAAGTAAGATTTCTTGCTTATTTGTTTGTGTAGGTACAAAACAAATAAATAAATTATTTGTTTTGTATAAATGATAGAGGAATATTTTTTTTCCATTTATTGAGTTGTTTTTAATGGTATAGGAAAATGAGACACAACTAGATACGTGTATTTCATTGTTGTCCGTCTACATATAATCGCGATAAGCATGATGATAAATGAATAAAATAACGAAACACTAATAAAAATCGTAAACATATTAAACTTTGAGAGTAACTTGTATACCTCTTGGTTTTATATATTGCATATTATTTGTTTTATGACCCTTCAAAGTTGGGTGGACAAGTCCATTTTAAATGTATAAAATTAATTAAAATAAATAAAAAATAATAATAAATAAAAATCGTAAACATATATAACTTTTAGAGTAGCTTGTTTTGTATAATAATAATAATAGTTTATTTGGAACAAGTTACATTGTTACATTTTAGCATTGTACGTTAATAACCGCAAAAGTTATAAAACTGTGTCGCAGCACTAACGCCCGTCTCCGGTAATAACAGGGACAGCGTTCCAATAAATAATTAACACAAACGCACTATTCGATGCTCAGACAAAGTAATACACTAAGACTGTCTGAAACACAACAATATAAGCAAAAACTTGTACCATAGTGTGCGGGCGGGGGGAGGGGGGGGGGGTCGTGTTTTTAGTAAACGGTGTCCGTCCTTACTTGTGTTTATTGTAATAAAATACGAATTTAAGTAATACACAAGCGAGGTGGAAATAGAATTTTAATGAAAAATTAAATGAAAAATATTAGACTACCTACTATTCTTCATCACTCGAAGTGTCGGAGTCATTATCACCTGTATTTATAATAATAGATCCAACATCATCACGTTCCGAATCCATACAAAAAAAATCGATTTTCTTCTTTAATTGCGTGATCTACACATCTTTTGTGTTTCCATGTTTTACAAAACACCTGTCTTTTTTGTTGCTTCACTTAAAGTTTAATCTTGAGGCACTTCACTGTCCTCCCAAGGACGAAAAAACATTTTTAGTATACGTAGCAGTCAACAAAAAACCTTTCACTACGGCGGCGCGGCGCTTCGATTTAACTGCCAAAATCCAAATTGGCTTGCGGGTGTACACCGCACGCGGTATCCTTTGTTTATGCGGCGGCATCCTTTGACAAGAAGCGGCACGTGCAAAGACGGCGCGATAAAAGGGCGACACTATCTAAGCGAATGCGCTTTAGTACAAGTACAGAAGACGCCCTCCGCAAAGTCATTCAAATAAATAGCGACTCTTGCTGCGACACAATAAAGTGCAATTCAGTTCCGCACAGTTATATTCACCTAAAAGTTGCCTCTCTTTTTATCAAGTACTCTCTTCTCTTCTGAAGATGTTAGAGTTGGCTTGAATATTAAATTATTTTATTAGAAAGCGTTCGCCGAATTCGGTGAACCGGTCTAATGTAAACGCGTCACTTATTTAACGCGAATTTTCAATGTGTCACAGTCAACAGTCTGTGTCGCTTACTCCAGTAAAGTCAACATACATTATCTACATAAATTGTACTGGTTTCGCTACACACATTCATTTTGATTTTACATAATTTTATCATCATATTCATAACACTAGGTAAGTGCTGCTACAAAATTAACCTTATGAAAATACAATATACGATTTCTCTTGACATCGATTTAAAAAATTGTCTTCCCATAACTGCCACTTTTTTTTAATTTACCAATAGTAACCATTTTACAACCTTAAGATACATAAAACAGTCAATCTTTACACAAATATAAATAGATATAAAATAATAAGAGTTTTTTAGTACTTTAAAAGCGCGGAAATTTTACTCAATATAAATAACAGCATACATAATAAAATAATGTTCTTATTTAATGAGAACCACTCGCATTTGGTTTGGTATATTTTAAACAACAAACATTTGCACATTTTACTAAATCTGTCAGAATGTACAGACGGCCTTATAATAGCTGCAAATTTAGACTCTTTATCCCACTCACTTTAACGCTTGTCCAGTAAGTAAACTCTACTATAAGAGCAAAATAATTGGTGTGACAAAGTACTTAATAGTGAAACTACTTATAAACCTTTGTCCATAAGCGAGTGACTTCATGGTAACTATTATTGTTTACGTATTTGGGCCCTCATTCCGTCCCTTATATCGGACTTAAGCCTATTTATAAATAGTGGTAGCCAAATAACAGTAAATTTTCATAGAAACGAGGTAACTTTGAACCCTTGGTTCTCCGCCAAGGATTGACCTAGCTGTGATCTAATAATGGCCATCTAGAGAGAGTATCGAGGAGATTCAGATCGCTATAATCACCCAATTGATTTGATCAACAGTATCTGAGATACCGCTTTGCATAAAAATGTATGGAAATCCTGAATCAGAAAACTCTGATCCTTATATCTCTTAAAATACTGATCTGACCCCCTAGCCAAAGTAACATTTGCTAATTTTCGCTATCGCTTCGCTTCGAAACATGTATGGATTTGACGTTTTAAAATTCGATAGTTAACGAAACCTTATGGCAATCCCATACATGTTTCGAAAGCGAAGCGATAACGAAGATTTGCCAATGTTACTTTGGCTAGGCCCTCAGATCAGCTAGATGTGTATAGCGATCTGAATCTCCTCCATTCACTCCCTGGATGGCCATCATCAGATCACAGCTAGGTCACCAAGGCGGAGAACCAAGGCTTCAAAGTTACTCCGTTTGTATGAAAATCGACTGGCTTAATAATCTGGTGACCACTGTAAAAGTCTATAATATAACCACTCACTGCTCCATACATTTTCCACGATCACAGCGCATATTATCATTTCTTTACTCTTTCAGACTTCACTAAACATATTTTGGGTACTTCAGTAAAATTTTGATGTGAAAATAACACATTTTTATAAATGACAATTATATTATCATCGAAATTCTTATAAGATATACTACCAATCATAGTACCCAATAAATTAATTATATTATCTATGTCCATTCTACTAGGTGCCTTGCATAATCTATGGTAATGTCTAAGAGACAAGAGTTAACTACCCGCTTCACCACATCATTATTTCTAATTTACAATTATATTTTAAGGAATATTTGACACATGGATATTATAGTGAAAAGGAGATACTTTTGTGATGCACTAAGAACTATTTTTCAAGGTTTTTAACCATTTCTAATGCTTTTTTCTATTTTTAATGCATTTTTCGTCACTTAAGGATGAATTGCGCTACACCAAACCTGCTACTAAATACCGTGGTCTATTTATATCATTTAGACGCATGCTGTGAACTACAAAAGCTAAGTTTGCGTAAGAACCTAAAGTAGGGCCAATTTAATAGATCACATTTGACACCTGTCAGTCTTTATTTACTTTAGTGTTATATATCACAATATAAGTACTCCCGTACAGAAAGGCCACTCTCCGCCCCGCCCCAGAATCAATTACCTCACCCCACCCCGCGAGTTCGTGTGCCGAATCGTGTGCTCCTTTAGTCGTGTTTGTCAACGTCAACTTATTTTGATATTCAAAGCAATGCGTCGTAACTTTTTAGTCGTGTCAAATGTCAACTTATTTTGATATTCAAAGCAAAATGCGTCGTAACTTTATTTACCAAAAAGTTCGAATTATGAATTGAACGCCGCTCATACAGTACATACAAACTGCACGGTAGCCCTAGACTTACACACACAGTTGCGCGTGTACAACAACGTCATCTGACGTCATCTGTTTATAATGGCGCGGTTGTATAGTGTCCGGTGTGTGATTATATTAAGTAAATAAATCGTACTGTGATCATCACAATAAATATTTATTATTATTTGGAAAACGTTAAGCAATGGGGAGGCGAAGGCAAAGTGAATTACAGATGGCGATTAGTCTTTGGAACAATTGTCAGTTTGAGCTTATATTGTCTTGACTGTGTATTACGTGATTTTACTGTCTTAGATTGTATTTTTATCGGTTTTGCGGACAAACAATGTATTTTATGCTAACTTTAGCTCATATAAAAGAAGAATTACGGAAAAGAAAAGCCAAAACAACAGGCAAGAAAGTTTATAGCAACTTACAAAAAATTGCTAACAAGCATTACATTTCTTTAAATTTCGTGTAAGATTTACAAGTAATCTTTTTATTTCAGATTAGAAGCATATGATTTAAATTTTAACAAAGCAACTGAGTGTGAATTTCCGTGTTTATAGTTGCCTCATGATGCCTTCTGTGCAATAGTAATTTCAGGTTTTTGTACTGGAATTTCTGTACCATCCAAAATTACACGAACCGTTTTATCATATTTATTTTATTATTCTAAGTTTCTTGAATGACTCTGGCATATAAAATTCTATTAATTCTCTGTTTGGCCCCAATATTGGGCTTATTCCATATTTGATATACCTATCAAATTCATCCAAGTTATAAATATGTTAGAAACTGCTGAGGTTGAAATATTAAAGAACAAAGCTGTTATAATTCAAATGTTGTTTTATTTTGGCGAAGCTTCATCAAATTCATGAAACATTCCTTTTGATTTATAATGTTTCTCAGGCTCAGCAACGGAGAAAATCGAGGAAAAAGCATATTTTTTTTTGATATTTTTTTGCCCACAATTTTTTTTGTTACTGGGAAATCGATGAACTCCAATATTTTACAAGTTACATGCATAACAATGCGGCATTTTCTCAGTATAAAATTAAAAAGTGCAATACTCCAAGAGATTCCCATATGTTTTGACAGTTTCTTTGAGGCGGCTCGGTACCAACGACAAGACGCCACCTATCGGGATAAAATTGCGCTTTTCCTCCCCATTGTGCCTACAATATTTTGTGCCCGCCGCTAGATGGCAGCGTTGTTGCATTTTGATTAAGCGTCAAAATCTGATCTATTAACGGCCGGTTTCAATAATCTATTTTCAGTAAGAGATAGAGGCCTACTATGGATCCGTTATTAGGCAACTGTTGCTATTTCCCGTCATTTAACAGAAATATCTAGGCAACAAATGTTTAGTAAGGCCGTATACAGGGAGAAAGCAGGTTGCCGCAGGTAGATTTAGTTCGCTATACTAAAATGGACCTTATCCAGGCGTATCATATTATATTTTCGCTATACTAAAATGGACTGGGCGCCGACTAGCGCAGGTAAGCGCTGGTCCATTTTAATACACTAAGCCTGTCTCTACTGAGGATAGGTTATTGAAATCGGCTGTAAATTGGCACTACTTTAACTCATCCTCAAATCAAAAATCATACACCTCTAACACATCTGAATAACTCATCAAAGTTCTCATTCATTTGTCAATGTCAATTTTGACAGGTGATGACAGGTGGTTCGCTGACACTAGTAGCTGTACCATTAGCGATAACGCTAACTGTAGTGTCGTCAACGTTGGCGTCCGTGTTGGTGCCAATGTTGGTGCCAACTTTGGCCGCAACGCCGTTGGCGATCGCCGGAGTGGTCAGTAAAACGTCCTTATCTAGAGGTCGGAAGGACCAATTTCCGGCGCCGTCGAATTCCAGCACGTGGGTGTGGTATTTCCTGTGAAAATGGATGAAATTATTGTTTGTGTTATTATGTGGCAGTTTGATTATTAGATATTTTAGCATTAATAATAACATATATTTTAGATTTTTGCATTAGCAATGCTATGGGAACGTCGAACAATATTAGCATGTTGTGTAAACATACAGGGTGTTAATAATTGAACCAAAAATGGGAAAACTGTTTTTTTATGACCATCAATCAGAACAACTTTAGAAACCAACTCTGAAATCTCGAACAAATTCAGCCGTTTCATACATTTTGATATTTTTGTTATTATTTTTTGGATGAAACAGCAATTTTTTTTCACGATTTCAGAGTTGGTCCCATAGCAGAAGTTGTTCAATTTAATGGTCCAAATAAACTGTTTTTCCCATTTTCGGTCCATTCATTAACACGTTGTAGATGTCGGTCGAGTAATTTCACTGTAAAACTAAGAAACAGAGGTCTCAATATTCGACGAAAAGTCACTTTTCGACACAGTTCGACGAAATGTGACTTTTTCACTGAATTTTCTAAAACGCCCAAGAAGGACTAATAAACAAACACGAATTTTTTAAGAAACTAATTTACGTGTTGTCGAACTTTTTACCGACATCAAAAAAAGGAGCAGTTCATATAAATTAATTATAGATTATTGAAAAAAGGCTTATGTTACGTTCGATATTAGTTATTAATCGGATTATAGAGCATAAGTATAATTACCAGACGCTAGGGCGGTGGGTGATGGACAGCAGGGTGATGCCCTCGGTGACGGCCGCCGAGTACATCACCACCTCCGTCTCCATCGACACCGCGCTCGTGCACTCATCCAGCAGGGCGTATACCGGCCTGAACAAATTTAGCACGATTACAATTAAGTACCGTTACATACTTACTTACACCCGTATTTAGGAACAATACTCAAACGATTATTCCAACTTGCATATGCGAACGCACTGCATTGAAATAGAGCTCTGTGATTGGTTCGTTTGTTTAACGTATAAGGGTGAGGCCAGGCGGGCGTAATTTTGTGAGATGTGAGTCGTATAATTTCGGTTTCATACAAAAGCCTAACCATAGAAATATAATGCCAAAGAAAAACAATGTCAATAAACAGGTGATCCGAAAAACGAATGGTATATGAGATACGTAAAATATGACTTACATACATAAAATATGACTATATTATGGCAAATAAAATTAATAAACTATGTTCCATACTGTTTTCTTCGTCGATAAACGAATAAATGTAGCGAAATTTGGTTTTAGAGAAATGTGTGGCAAATTTTATTTACCTTTGAAAAGTAAATAGGTAAGTAAAGTAAGTTTGATTGCTTGGATTGTTTCTTTTTATTACATCACAATTGACAACATTTCAAAATTTTTGTCCTGTGTTTTTGTTTATTATTTAGAAATTACTGATGAAAACAAGAGACACGTATTTTTTTCTTTTCCAAAATTTTTATTTTAAGTAATCATAATATTAATTTGAAAACTTATTCATCTAAAAGAGCGTAAGTGCAGTTTGAAGGATTTCCAGCGGAATTTCCTTTGCCCATATGGGTTAAAAAAAAATACACTTTGACGTCAACCTCATCTATGGACGCTATTGACGTTTGTTTGTTTATGTTTTGCTCGAGGTTGTTTTCCTTTATTGTCGCTATGTTTACCTTATTTTCAACAGTAATATCTATTATTGTTGTTGTTGACCTACACATGAGTTATGGAATCTTATTTACGAATATTTTATCTAGAAATATTCGTAAATAAGATTCCATAACTCATGTGTAGGTCCTGCCTGCAAAAATACTGTGATGAAATGCCCAAACAAACACTGTTTTACGTGAAAAACCAAAGTCTACACGTTCACAGTGGTCTGTTGCTTTAAAGTTTTATGAAAATTGGAATTAATACACTTCAAATCAATCTGTGTTTATTGAACAAATTGAAACGTAAACAATATCTTTTCTTGAAATAAAATGTTTCGCAGAAGGTTTCAGCTTCAGCAGCATGATGAAGTCCACTTTGGTAAGGTTTTGCGACTGTCTGCCATTAAAAATCCTTCAGAAAACTTTATATTATATTTCGAGAGGTGTTAAATTTATGTAAAATAATAATAATTCAATATCATGAAAACATTCAAAACAAAAAAAACAAAATTGAAAAACATTTTGATACTTGACACAGACTTTGACGTACATTGTAAACTTGACAGCGACAGTTGTTATGATTTTTTTTAAGAAAAAAATCACACAACCTTTTAGGCAAAGGAGTTTAATTTTAAATATTCCTTTATCTTGATGCTACAGCGTTTTCTTCCACATATTTCGTAAATAATTGATCAAAACCCCCAAAAATTATGAATGGTGTGAGAAATTGAAAAACTCGAAATGGTTTTCGATTTAAGGTACCTTGTAAAAAATTAAAACATGTCAATTACTTAAAGCACAAGACACCATGGCTCCACGATACCTTTATTTGAAATTCTAATAAGGATTAACAAATATTTTAAAGACAAACTCTGATTGCTCATTTGCAAGGCGGGACGCTAGGGGCTTTTACTGTAAAAAATGTTTTGTCTCTTTTTTCACAGACCGTGTCCGTATAATGTTAACTTCTATTTTCCACGCTTTGTTGGTCTTCTTGAGCGCAGCGAAAAATTTTCTATGTCTATGAGCCCAACTCATTTTGCGTCAGTACATTCGGTTTCATACAAGGCTTTTGTATGAAACCGAATGTAGCAGAAATTAGGCGACTCACAACTTACAAAATTACGTCAGTCTGGCCTTACCCTTACGTGTGATTGGTATTAGGACGCGTTCGTGGGCACTGTGAGACCTCATAATATTTTTTGTGAATTTGGGTGAGTGACATACACCCTTACAGATCTGACAATATACTTTCCCTGTTTGGCAGCGAATGCTCCAAACAAGAAGAAAGTTCGTCCCTTACTTATTATTTCTTTTTTCAGAAAATCTATGGAATTGTATTTTGGTGGAGAACAACACACGTTGGTTTACCTGTTTGGTTTACGAGAATAACACATTAAATGATTTATGATTAATACCAAGTTTCTTCGATATAGGTACAATGGCAGGATTGCTGATTCACAAATCGTACACCAGTCGGCGTACTACCACTAATTTGGCGCTAGTGTAGATGTAGACCTGTCATTTTGTTGTTTTCTATGTGTTTGCTATCAATTTTTGGACGTTCGAAGCGATTTTTTGTAAATAATATTTTTTTTTCAACACATTTTAGTTTTCTTAAATCTTTAATTCTTTTATTGTCTGACTTCCATAATAATTATTGATTAGTATCAACCATTTTTAGATATACATAATTTAAAATAAATGGGGATAAATGCCCGTACAAAGATCTCCAGCAGCAGTAGCGCCACTAAGCGGAATAAATTTTGTGACATCTCCCCATTATGATGTACCCTATTTTTTAACAATCAAGTGTATTTACTGACCTGTGGAAGAACATCCTGGCCATGGCCATCCTCTGCTTCTCTCCCCCCGACAGCGTGGCCCTCCAATCCCTCCTGGCCTTCAGCCCGCCGTGCCTGGCGGCGCACGCGTCCAGGCGCACCAGGCGCAGCACGTGCAGCGCGCGCGCCTCCACGTCCGCGCCGCGGCAGCGCGCGGGGTACGTCACTTGGTCGAGGAGGGTGCCTTCTGACATGTACGGCCTGAGGAAACGGAGAAAATAGGGATGGCAACGCAAAACTAATTGTAGATGTCGCTGTGTACGCTTGTTCCTAAGACAGTAGACGTTCAGGGGGCCAATTCTACTATTGTACATCGACTAACGAACTATCAACGTTTCGTTACGATTACGCTTCGATCAGGCTTCGATCGTTACTATAAAAGTTATTCTACTATTGGTATACACCCAAACGAATCATAACTAAAACGTAACATGAACGTAAACGTGCACGCAATAGAAACCGAACTACAATAGCTCTATCTTGTGTTACCATTATAATAAATCACAAGCTACTTTAATAATAACCGATGATTGAGTGTATTTTACGCGTGATATATATGTTTTAACTTCAAATTCTTAAACAGTAGGGATAATTTACAAATTAATTAACTGATTATTATCAATTTTTAAAACTAAATGGACCAAATCAGTGGGATCCCGAGCGATTTAGTTACTAAAAAAACAAAAACAAACATGTCATGTATGCATATTATGTGTCAATTGTCAAAGTTTAAGGTCCGTATTATAGGACGAGACTCAAGCACTGCTTGCTGCTTGAGTACAGTTAGAAAGGGATGGTGCTATTCATCGCATATAGCGCCATCCCTATCTAACTGTACTAAAGCAGAGATTTGAGTTTGATTCTGTAATACGAGCCTAAAACTGCTAGGGGGGTATTATAAGCACGAATGGCTACCAATGCGTCTCCTTCTCGCTGTATAGTAAACAAAAGAGATGCATTGATAATCATTCAGAAAACTGATAAGTTTTGAGCTTGTAATAACCTCCCTAATCGCTGATCGTTGACATCGTTGTGATGAGATGATTTTAAAAAGATATTGAAGGTACTCTAGTACTTTTTATTATAATTAAGGTACTTCCCAAAATCTTTTCAAATTGCACTATAAAGGCTGGGTACAGTGAAATTGGCGTGATTGTGCATGGAACCCAGGAACAACGAACACATTGCAGACCCAGACAAAGCAAGCCATTGGATAAGATCCCAATAGGTATACTCGTATTACGGTAAGTAATTACTTACCTACTAGGTAGGATTCAAAAATTATTTAAATCTATCCCTATTTATTTCAGTCTTATAGATATATATTTTTTACTAGCTTATGCCCGCGACTTCGTACGCGTGGACTTAATGACTCCGGCGTATGCATATAAATATGAACTAATGTAGTTACATAAGAAAATACTTGTAGCAGTGTTATAATGTTAAAAGTTAATAAATTGTTTTTTTTTATATTTAATATTGTAAACATGTAAACATAGTTTAAAAAAAATCTTTTTAAACTATGTTCAGAGCCTTTCCTTCGGGAGCCAATATGAAAAGACCTGAAGCGTTACTAACCCTGGAAAAGCCACATAAAGTTGGTCATGCGAAAAACAACCAGTCCTTAGATCGACACCAGCGGCTTTAAGCGTCTGATCCGTATTAAGGCAAGTCGTTATCAAAAATTAGTCCCAAACTTTTACCGCCTTCACCACGTGGTTTAATTTTTATATTTCTAATAGTTTAGCTGGACCATTATGGTTCTGCGTCAGGTGTTCCAAATCTTCGATTTTTATACCTCAACAAAAAATGCTCATCAAGCTGAACAACTTTTGCTAAGGTGTCGTTTTTATATTTCTAATAGTTTAGCTGGACCATTATGGTTCTGCATCAGGTGTTCCATTTTCCAAAATTAATTATACCCTTAACTGTGCCTAGGCTTAACAGCTATATAACAGAAAAAGTTTCATTTGAATCCGTTCAGTATTTCCAGAGATTAGCGTGTTCAATCAAACAGACACACTTTTTTTTAATCCTTATTCTATAATATGTCTCCATCGCCCCCGTTTTTTTTAATATATGTAATGTACAGACACACTTTTTTACTGTTTTATTACATGTAAGGATTTAAGATGGAAAGATGGATGGATATAATGGATTTACCGGCATGAATGGACTAAGCCATGAAATAAGCTACTTGGCAAGATTTTTGGATAGTAGGTATGTAGGTTTTTACGAACTCGCGATCAGTCAAATCAAACGCATTGTGGCTTAATCCAACACATTAATTTCATTTTCGGACTCCTCCGAGGTCTACCTCATGAGTGATTTGAAGATATTCCATGTTGAACAACATTTTCAGAACGATCGATTCACAAAAAGCTGATGCGAAGGAACTTAACTTCGGCTGTTATTCGATCGTAAATTTTGACAGATAAGACGCTTGTATTCAGTAGCGTTTCGTTCTATCCATAGGGAAAAAAATTAGTGGAATAGCAGTTAGCGAACCGCTCATGTTCGATTGAGTTAGCAGAATAGCATTTTTAGTTTGAATCGATCGATCGTGAGCTAAACTAAGATATAATTGTAACGGGATCGTTATTGATTTAGCAGAATAGAAAAACGACCAAAAGCTTCAGTTTCGTTTCGATTCGTTTCCGATTATGACAGTATTTGTTTAGTAGAATTGGCCCCCAGAACAAAATGTATGGGAAAATTGGTATTTATTTTGTGGTTTTTTTTACCGAAAAAGACCCATTGACCTAAAATGGATATTCTACAATGCAAATGCCGGAATTTAAAGCCAAATTAAAACGTTTTTATTCTTATAGAATTTATATTTTTTTTCTATATCCAGATTTTTCGGAAATTTGTATGTGCCAACATTTTTAAAGCCTATTACACAGAATTTAATAATTTTAAAGCTTAAAAACCGTTTTTTTTAAGTAAAAATCCTTTGTTTTCATAGTTCTAGTGGAACAAGCGTACGCAGCGCCATTTTGACAGTTGCCTTCCCCATTGTTGGTCTATAAAACCTTAATTTGGCAGAATCTCAATAAAAACAAGCATGAAACAATAAGTTTATGAGTTAAAAGAATTATTCATTAATAATGCAAGTAGAATATAAGAATTGTTACATGAGAACATGGTATTTTTGCTTATCAAAACAGTGAACAAAGCTAGATTTTTTTATGAAAGTTAGTTATACAATTTAATACCACTGTCATTTACGTTTTCCGAAACTTCAAAAAATATTTTACCAATGCTAAGTGACATTAGGCTATAATTATTGCTGTCGCAAAAATTACTACGTGGAGTAGAATTTAGACGTGAAGCGTATTTATTGTAACAGTTAAAAACAACAGATAATTAAATGTAACTGTTTCGCCCTGTTACGAGCGCTATAAATTAACTGTTGTTCAAAGGAACAGGCGAAACAGACTGTTCTCGCCATCTTCACTGTTCCCTGTACCTAGCTGTTATCAAAGTAACAACCGTTGCCATTGTTCCGCCTGTTACGTGGGAACAAGCGCTATCTTACTCTAACATATGGAAAGAAAAGAGACAAAGCTTGTTATTTTTACCTGTTATATAAACCGACCATATCAAAAATACATTCGACTTTGTAAATTAGTCGTGTTATCTGTTCCTATGTTTGTTTATGGCCTTTTTGTTTTTTGTCGCAATGGAGTTTGACTGTTTTGCCAATGTTATGTTAAAAGGTAGGTAAACGGGGTGAATTGAAATAAAATAATTTTATTTTATTGAGATTTTAAGGCGACGGCTACACGCGTAGTAAATACTGTGATCCATCAGTATTGAATCAGGGGTCTTTTTCATAAAAGAATGAAAAAGTACAGTAATTTACCATGGTAGTAGTTTATTGGGGTATAATTATGTTTTATAATTTATAAGAAACATAATCCTACCCCAATGACAACAATGGTAAAGTATTGTAGTAAATTAACTATTTTTATGAAATACGCCCCTGATTAAATACTGATGGATCACTGTATATTTTACCACGCGTGTAGCTATCGCCTAAACTCTTAAGGATTTTAAAGCACTTTATAATTTACGTGGAATGGATGGATGCATTCTTAGGCAAAGTAGGATATGGGGGTAGGAAATGGGACATCTAGTGCTGCCAGATTTTTCCTTCAGTAAACTTAAATCACCTGGTATTTCATGATTATCATCATCACCATTTATGTCTCCACTGCTGGGGCACAGGCAACGGCCGAAAGAATAAAATGATGTAGGGGAAAAAAAGGGAAGGTAAGGAAACATTTGACTAGTAATCATTAGTTAAAAAAACATTATCAGACATTTATCAAAATAACTGATTTTAATGAACAAGCAAAGTTAGTAAACGAGAATATGCGAAAAAACCAACCAAATTTCAAATGTCAATATGGTCGAAAATCGCTTGCACCTGTATTTTTAACAACAATCTTTCTTTATCTTTATTAGGTATTTAAATTTCTTTAGTGAATTTATGATAACTACTGCCATCTATCGTAATTAAAGTGAAATACTGAATGAAAGTAATGCTGCAAGCAAGTTCATTATGACATGATGGTTTACCCAATAAAAACTAGATGACGCTTGTGTGCCGTAACTACCGCGATGGAAAACAAATTTTATAATATTAGATTTAACTTAATTGTAATAAAGTTTAGTCTTGCTTAACAGAAAAAATAACAGTTTATGATCATAATAGATAAAAATAACAAGCTTTGTCTCTTTTCATTATGTAAGTTGTCCTTAGGTTAGAGTAAAGAAGCGCTTGTTTCACGGAACAGGCGGAACAATGGAAGCAAATGGTTACGACATGGCTGTTATTTTTGTAACAGGATGTTGAAACTGTTATTTTAGTGTAACAGGAACAGTTGTAACAGGTAGGCAATTTACCCTGTTACAACCCATGTCTAGTAGAATTCCACTCGGATTCGTGAAGTCGCGGGCGTTAGTTTCTGCGGTAGATTCGTTCTGTGGTACCGTACCGTCGTGTATAGTGTGTAGTGTAAAGTGTAGTGTAGTTACCTCTGCGGGATGTAGAACATGATAGGCCTCGAGAAGCACGAGGGTTGGCTTCTTCGTGCAACCTCGGGGCTTTGTAGTGTGTAGTATGGTATGTAGTGTAGTGTTTAGTGTGGTGCATTGTTTACGTATTTGGGCCCTCATTACATCGGACTTAAGCCTTTGAACAATTAAGGACATCAGTAAATTTTCATACAAACAAACTAGTTAGCTTTTGAAACCTCGGTTCTTCGCTAAGGATTGATCTGTGATCTGATGATGACCATCCAGGAAGTGAATGGAGGAGATTCAGATCGCTATACACATCCAACTGATCTGATCAACATTATAAGCTTTGTAGTGTTTAGTGTAGTATGTAGTGTAGTGTGAAGTGCAGTGTGTAGTGTAGAGTAGTTAGTGTGTAGTGTAGTGTAGTTAGTGTGTAGTGTAGTGTGTAGCGTAGTGTAGTGTGTATAGTTACCTCTGCGGGATGTAGAACATGATAGGCCTCGAGGCGCACGAGGAGGTGCCGGGCGGGTTGTCATCGGCGCAGTGCGGGCAGCCGCACGGCCGGGGAACAGACAGTTCTCCGCCAAATACGGGCCACAGCCCGGAGATTATGCGGAATAAGCTGTGGGTGGACGGATGATGTAAGAAATCATGTATAGGTAATATAGGATATAAATAAGCATTCAAACCTACCAAAACACCTGTATATTTGACAAAAATGAACCTTACTTCAAGATGTTTTTTTTATTTAATAAATCCAAGACAACATCACAAAAAGACTTAATACATACTGAAATTACAAATCATTTTGGTCGCCGGCCTCTTAAGGCTCGGTTATGCGAAAACGTTTGTCTTTTTCTTTACTTGTAAAGAGTTTGGAAAATGGCTTATTCCGTTTATCCACCCTAAAATACTCGTATCCGCCTTAGGGTGGCTGCTTCAGGGTGGATAAACGGAAAAAGCCTGGAAAATAACTTCTGCACTTTTTCGATGTTTTCTTTGTTTTTTCATCATTATCTTTATCACAATTATCATTCTTGAATAAAAGTTAATGGGGCTATTTCACAGTACGTTAGTGTATAGGTGTTTTGATGTAGAATTCAATACATTTCCGCTATTATTTACGCCAAAATATGAACCTACGCAAGTGCTTTTGATGATATTCTGATTTTTATTACAATCATCTGTGAGGTTTTTACGCAACTTAATACTTGTAACTAGTAGCTACTAGAGAATCTCTTTAGTTTGTCGTATGTTTTTTATAGCTACAAATTTACGTTTTCTTTATAAAAATATGACTCGCACAAACCATGTTTTCCCATCATGGACCCTTAAGACTATTGCAGACTCACCTAGACTTGCCGCAGCCGTTGGGTCCCACAATAAGCAGGTGCGTGCCCGGTTCCAGGTGCAGCGTGACTCCACTCGCCACTACGTCGCACGCGGGGGTCACTATGGGCACGTTACGCACACGTATCGATAGGTCGTCTGTGTAGAGGACTTTACCTGTAACAAAGTTATAGCGTTACCACACAATATTATACGAAGTGTTACAAAAAAAACCCCTAATGCCGAATATGGTAGATAGGGACCATCAAACTGAACAACTTTTACTATGAGACTAACTCTGAAATCCCGAAAAAAAATCAGCTGTTTCATACATTTCGATATTTTCGTTATTATTTTTTGTATGGAACGGCTGTTTTTTTTCGCGATTTCAGATTTGGTCCCATAGTAAAAGTTGTTCAGTTTCATAGTCCCTATCTATATCCTATATTAGGGGTATTTTTGTAACACGTTGTATTTTAGAACTAAGCGTACAGAAGCCCATCCGCGCGAGGACAATCAAATGAAAAGCTACTCTCGCTGCACGGCAATAAAGTACAATATCAAATTGAACAGCACTGCGTGCCTTTTATTATAGCACCTCCGAAGCGCTTTTCTTTTTATCGCGTAGCTCTGTCTCAACCGACACATGACATCCCTCGTGCGCTGGCTCGACTGAGTTAGCCGCGAGCAGTGTGGGCTAATATAATTTTTTAAGAGCGGAGTGAGACACCCGTGGTTACTAACTTCCGCCCGCAACTTCGTCCGCGTAGACATTCAGATTCGACAGAGCCTTTGACCGGAATATAAAGTATCCGTCCAAATCCGGTGAGACGGTTTTGCGTGATTGAATAAAACATAACTTTCACACTTATAATATTATAAGTAGGATAAAACCTTAGCCTTTAGGCTCTCCGCTGTGTTAAGCGGGACACGCGCGCGGGGCGACATAGATTACAGCTTACTCATGCACTGCGCAAGTATCTGTCCGTCAAAAACCAGCAATCTATATTCCCGCGCCGTGTACCCGCGGCGGGATCCCGCTCAAGGCAGCGGACGGCCTTAGGATAAACGTCCATGGTTCCCTATCGTAGTTTAGTTTTCTTCATATAGGAAGTCAGCCTTTTAAACTGCTCAGGTGGATTAATAGCAAAGATTTTTAAGGAGGGCGAAACATTATTACCTACTATTTTTAATGTGAGAATTTTGTGTTCATAATTTATGATTTAAATTGACAAGAACTTAAGCATGTCATTCTTATGTAGAATAAATGAGCGAAGAAATGAAGAATTGAATAACTGATTAAATTACGATAAATGATTAATAATGTAAAACAATTTGACATCAAGAATAGTAATAAATGTAAATTCAAGTCGTGTTTTGTTAAGTAAGGAGGGTCAACGAATACTAATTGATGGTTAGTTTATTGTTTACAAATTGTTATTCTAATAAATTCCATTGTGTTACAACTTTTATACCAAAATAAATTTCTAATTTTGGGCCTGTTTGGATGAATGAACAAAGACAATAATTTACAATTAGGAGGTGCACTACGCTCTGACGTGTTTTGTTTACATACGCTTCTTATTTCAACTCCGTTTGAAAAAGTAAAACATAACCAATAAGTATGGCCCAGTAGCTCTACCATGAGTTGATGCAAACTGTTTTCGCTAACGTAAACTATCGGAAATACTGCTCACAGTCAATGCGAGTGAAAGAGAGAAAACTATACACAGGTTGGTCAAAAGTTCTGTTACTGAGTTTCTTTATCGATTACTGGCCATTAAAACAAATGAAAAGAAAAAATAAAAATTACATATTATTGACAGTTTTATAAGCTATAATTCCATACCACACGTATATCATATTTTGTTTATTTCACCATGGAATGGGGGTTGAAGGAGAATCGTGTCGCTGTAATTGCTCTGCACAAATGTGGGCAGCCACCGAATATGATTTTCAAGTTGCTACAAAAGTTGAAAATCAACAAGCAATTTATTTATCGCACTATCCATAGGTACAGTAATACCTTGACCGTCGATGACCGAAAAAGATCAGGAAGACCACGCACCGTTCGGACACCAGCTGTGATCAAGGCAGTGAAGGCGAGAATCACGAGAAATCCCGTCCGGAAGCAAAAGTTATTGGCAATACAGATGACTGTGAAGAGAAGTTCCCTTAAAAAAATTATCAATGATGACCTTGGGCTTCACGCTTACCGTAGACGAAAGGGCCATCTGCTAAACGCACGATTGAAGGCTATGAGGTTAGCACGAAGTCGCGCTCTACTAAAGCAGTACGCACAAAACGGCCATCGAAAAATCTTGTTTACTGATGAAAAAATCTTCACAGTCGAAGAAAATTTTAACCGTCAAAATGATAGAGTATACGCTAAGAATAGTAAAGAAGCCAGCATGATTGCTCCGAGGGTCCAACGAGGTCACCACCCCTCATCAGTGATGATTTGGCTGGGGGTGTCCTATTCAGGGCTAAGTAAGGTTCATTTCTGTGAAAAAGGTGTGAAAACTGGCGCTAGAGTCTATCAAGATACCGTTCTGGAACCTGTTGTCAAACCCTTAAGCCACACTTTATTTCAAAACCAGCCATGGGTCTTCCAGCAGGACTCTGCCCCTGCGCACAAAGCAAAATCTACACAAGCATGGTTTCGGGCTAACAAAATTGATTTTATCGCGCAGGAATAATGGCCATCCTCCAGCCCAGACTTAAATCCTCTGGATTATGCCATATGGCAACTTATTGAGGAGAAAGCATGTGCTAAGCCCCACATGAATCTCGACTCTCTTAAGCGCGCTATTCTCAAGGCAGTCGCAGAATTGGATATGGTGGTAGTTCGTGCTGCCATCGATGACTGGCCTCGTCGTCTAAAGGCGTGTATTCATGCCAGAGGCGGTCATTTCGAATAATTTTAATACATGATAATCTTAAATATTTGTGCTTTCATTTGGTATATAATTCATTGTAGCATTATTTGTAAATTTAGTATTATTCATGTTTTCCATAGTTACAGAACTTAGTAACCAACTAGGTAGTTTACGGTAGCAAAAACAGTTTGCACAGGCAAAACCAGACGCAGCACACCGCGTAGCGTTGCGTTGACATTTGTATAGGACGGTATAATGTTACACCGAATGGTGTGGCGAGGGCCAAGTGTACCGACAGTGATGATTATGGTGATATGATTTTGGTGATGATAATGATGATGATGGTGAAGATGACGTCACTCACCCATGGGCACGGCACGGGCTAGTTGTCCCGGAAAGGGACCTGGAAGGCAGCGTGGGGGGCGAGGGCCACGTGTACCGACCGTGATGATTATGGTGATGATAAAGATGACGGTGATGATGATAATGGAGGTAGTGGTGATGATGATGATGCCACTCACCCATGGGCACGGGCTGGTTGTCCCGGAAGGTGACCTGGAAGGCGGCGTGGGACGAGGGCGCCACGTGCACCGACCGAGGTGATGATGATGATGATGCCACTCACCCATGGGCACGGGCTGGTTGTCCCGGAAGGTGACCTGGAAGGCAGCGTGGGACGAGGGCGCCACGTGCACCGACCGAGGTGATGATGATGATGATGCCACTCACCCATGGGCACGGGCTGGTTGTCCCGGAAGGTGACCTGGAAGGCGGCGTGGGACGAGGGCGCCACTTTCACCGACCGAGGTGATGATGATGATGATGCCACTCACCCATGGGCACGGGCTGGTTGTCCCGGAAGGTGACCTGGAAGGCGGCGTGGGACGAGGGCGCCACGTGCACCGACCGAGGTGATGATGATGATGATGCCACTCACCCATGGGCACGGGCTGGTTGTCCCGGAAGGTGACCTGGAAGGCAGCGTGGGACGAGGGCGCCACGTGCACCGACCGAGGTGATGATGATGATGATGCCACTCACCCATGGGCACGGGCTGGTTGTCCCGGAAGGTGACCTGGAAGGCGGCGTGGGACGAGGGCGCCACGTGCACCGACCGAGGTGATGATGATGATGATGCCACTCACCCATGGGCACGGGCTGGTTGTCCCGGAAGGTGACCTGGAAGGCGGCGTGGGACGAGGGCGCCACGTGCACCGACCGAGGTGATGATGATGATGATGCCACTCACCCATGGGCACGGGCTGGTTGTCCCGGAAGGTGACCTGGAAGGCGGCGTGGGACGAGGGCGCCACGTGCACCGACCGAGGTGATGATGATGATGATGCCACTCACCCATGGGCACGGGCTGGTTGTCCCGGAAGGTGACCTGGAAGGCGGCGTGGGACGAGGGCGCCACGTGCACCGACCGAGGTGATGATGATGATGATGCCACTCACCCATGGGCACGGGCTGGTTGTCCCGGAAGGTGACCTGGAAGGCGGCGTGGGACGAGGGCGCCACGTGCACCGACCGAGGTGATGTTGATGATGATGCCACTCACCCATGGGCACGGGCTGGTTGTCCCGGAAGGTGACCTGGAAGGCGGCGTGGGACGAGGGCGCCACGTGCACCGACCGAGGTGATGATGATGATGATGCCACTCACCCATGGGCACGGGCTGGTTGTCCCGGAAGGTGACCTGGAAGGCGGCGTGGGACGAGGGCGCCACGTGCACCGACCGAGGTGATGATGATGATGATGCCACTCACCCATGGGCACGGGCTGGTTGTCCCGGAAGGTGACCTGGAAGGCGGCGTGGGACGAGGGCGCCACGTGCACCGACCGAGGTGATGATGATGATGATGCCACTCACCCATGGGCACGGGCTGGTTGTCCCGGAAGGTGACCTGGAAGGCGGCGTGGGACGAGGGCGCCACGTGCACCGACCGAGGTGATGATGATGATGATGCCACTCACCCATGGGCACGGGCTGGTTGTCCCGGAAGGTGACCTGGAAGGCGGCGTGGGACGAGGGCGCCACGTGCACCGACCGAGGTGATGATGATGATGATGCCACTCACCCATGGGCACGGGCTGGTTGTCCCGGAAGGTGACCTGGAAGGCGGCGTGGGACGAGGGCGCCACGTGCACCGACCGAGGTGATGATGATGATGATGCCACTCACCCATGGGCACGGGCTGGTTGTCCCGGAAGGTGACCTGGAAGGCGGCGTGGGACGAGGGCGCCACGTGCACCGACCGAGGTGATGATGATGATGATGCCACTCACCCATGGGCACGGGCTGGTTGTCCCGGAAGGTGACCTGGAAGGCGGCGTGGGACGAGGGCGCCACGTGCACCGACCGAGGTGATGATGATGATGATGCCACTCACCCATGGGCACGGGCTGGTTGTCCCGGAAGGTGACCTGGAAGGCGGCGTGGGACGAGGGCGCCACGTGCACCGACCGAGGTGATGATGATGATGATGCCACTCACCCATGGGCACGGGCTGGTTGTCCCGGAAGGTGACCTGGAAGGCGGCGTGGGACGAGGGCGCCACGTGCACGGACCGCACGCACTTGCCGCGCGCCACTTCACCGAATACGGTCAGCATATCTGATACCCTGGTCGCGTATCCGGCTAGAGTCACTATTTCCTAGAACAACACATAAGAAGTTTAAAAATAGAATATAGAAGAATATAAAATGGTGATGATGTTTATTTATATGTGTGCGGCGTCACGATTCCCGTTACAGCCCTAGCCTACACACAGCTGCGCGCGTACAAAATGTCACTTGTGTAGTGTCCGTGTGATAGATAGTTATAACGGAGCGGTTGTATGGAGTGTCCGGGATGTGCTTAAAGTCCAATCTACCTTGTCGTTACAGCCCTAGCTTTACACACACAGCTGCGCGCGTACAAAATGTCATCTGTGTAGTGTCCGTGTAATAGGTAGTTATAGGAGCGGTTGTATGGAGTGGGGTGTGGTTAAAGTCCAATTTACCTTGTAACTAGACATGAGCCTCTCTATGGCGTCCGCGGCGGAGTTCATCAGGTTCCGTGACGTCGTCATGTACTCCGTGCGAGAACTGATGTTGTCCTCCGTCGATCCTGGCAACAAATCACATTGAAATTAACAAACATTACACAAGTAGGTTGGAAAAACATTGTAGGAATAGTCCACAAGCCAGTCGAGTTCATTAAACAGATGACAAATGTTGACTTTTATTAAAAATCATACGTAGGGCTGATGAACTGTGAAAAGTGTATTATTTCACTTTACAATACATGCTTTCTGTTTGTACCTCTTGGAAAAATAATACTTAACGCCTATAGCACACCTCCTCCGCGAAACAATACCAGCGAAATCACAGTAGTTCTGTCATGACTTGTGGACACTCACTGTAGGGCTGGTACACAAATTTAAAGTCGCGCAGCGAGCTATGGAAAGGGCTGTGCTCGGAGTTTCTCTAGAGATCGGGTCCGGAATGAGGTAATCCGACAGAGAACTAAGGTGATCGACATAGCCCACCGGATTAGCAAGCTGAAGTGGCAGTGGGCCGGCCATATAAGCCGTAGAACCGATGGCCGCTGGGGCAGACGAGTTCTTGAGTGGAGACCGCGTATGGACAAACGAAGTGTGGGACGCCCTCAGACAAGGTGGAGCGACGAGCGAGCAAGGTGGCTGGCATAAACTGGATGAGTATAGCCGCGAATAATGCTCAGTGGCGTGCACTCGGAGAGGCATATGATCAGCAGTGGACGATGATAGGCTGATGATGATGATGACATCATGACATATTGATTCGTGTCACAATGGCCCAATGGCAAATAAAATAAAATAAAATGAGTCGACGACGATATATTATGACGATCAAATCTACATAGCGGTTTTGCATCATTATATAATAGCACACGGTCACACAAGTGTGCCAACCGTCCTAGCCGATCGGGCGGAATCAGGCGAGAAAGATACAGCATCATAGTTATATGCGTTAGAACAGGTTGTTACGCATTTGTTTCGCTTGTCGGACAATTGACAATTAATGGCGAAACCTACTGCGGTATTGTTTCGCGGCGGAGCTGTGCTACAAGCGTTAATGAAAAAGAGAAAATTGGTATTTGAACTTTACAGTGGGACCAAATAGGCAAATGATAAATTATCATCAATTTTCTTCATTTCGCCACAGCTGCTGTATAGGAGCTGTATACCCGATGTATACCTGGAGTGTGCCTGGCGGTGAGGATGGGCAGCGCGAGCATGACCATGCCCGTGCCGCTCCACACGTACTTCATGAAGAACTGCTCCAGCATCACGTACCACAGCTTCTGCTTGAACACTGCCGCCATTTGGCTCACTAGCTGGCCGTACGCTTCTTGCAGCTGACCGTGTTCCACCTGGAATATGAAGTACACGTGAAAAACATGCCACGTTGACTATACACACTGAAATTTTCATCATTTGGTTCCCGCCGTGGGGTGATTCCACTCATGATTACAAGCAACTTTTACTATGGGACCAACTCTCCTCCTCGCAAAAAAAATCAGCTGTTCCATACAAAAGTGCAGTAGGTGCCTACTCGGCCTTAATGTATGAAACAGAAATTTTTTTTTGCGAAGAGAAGACTTGGCCCCATAGTAAAAGTTGCGTGTAATCATGAGTGGAACCACCCCACGGCGAGATCCAAATGATGAAAATTTCACGCTGTATAAGTGGTTCCCAAACTGTTTGTCACGATGCCCTGGGGCGTCGCGGCGGCGCTGTTCCAAGGACGTCACGAAGCAATATACTCAATCGTATGTAATTCAAAAGCTAAACGTGGATATCTTCTTTTACAAGGGAGCCGCAAAAAAATTAGAGCATGTAAAGAGAGTCGCAGTGTAAAAAAGATTGGGAACCCCTGGACTATATCGTCGTCATCACTAGTTTTTTAACCACCCAGTTATTGATACTTTAAGCAATACGATTCAAAAAAGCTCCTCAAATTTTTTATTTTTTATTTTCTGTTACAAATAATTATTTTTAAGGAAATTATTATCAGGGCTCTGTCACTCCGCGCGCGAATATGAAACACTCGGCGTCCTCAGCGAGGACCAATTTCATACGTCAGAAAAAATAAGAGCTACGCGATAGAAAGAGAGGCAACTATTACGTGAATATAATGTAGGAAAGGGAGCGCTGTGCGACCTGAATTGCACTTTTATCTACACTCACAACGTAATGTTCCAAATATGAATTCAAAAAAGGTAATATAAATACGTACTTTATTTTCGTGGATAGGTAAAATTAAAAAATAAACTCATTACGATTCAGTCAACTGCATCATAAAATAACTTTTTTTCTCATTACGATACAGGGCAAATCCAAAAAGAAGGCAGTGCCGTAACATTAAAAAAAAACAACGATATTTTCCCACATATTTTCCAGAGTAAAATGTACTCTATGGTAATCGATGACTTAGTGCGATTAGTTTGTTGGAATGCACTGATCTCTTTTTTTTTCTAATGGAATGCGCGCCAAGCATTTCAGATAAAGTTTTGATTTCAATTTTTACATTTTGTTATACTTACTGAATTTTGTAGGTTTTTTTTTAATTCTTGCTTTAAAATGTGAAAAAAAAAATACTCTGCCCGATATTTTAGTTCAGATGCAGCTAAGGAATTGACTTATTACAAGGTAGGTACCTAGCTAATACAAACAAAGTCTCTCTCTCTCTTTTCTAACGTTGATCTTTTATTTAGTAGGTTCAATCCCAAATGTATGAGTGTAGATAAAGTAGTGTATGAAACTGCACATAACTAGGTATTAAAACACTCGTGTGATACTATTAAAAACCTCGCCTACGGCTCGGTTTTTAAACACACACTCGTGTTTTAATACCCCTCTTTATGTGTCAGTTTCATAAACTACTATATTATGTCGGAGCAAGTCTAGTCTATTTATTTAAACGATTTTGCGGAGTGCAACTTCTGCGCTAGTACTTATCTATTCTGTGTTATTTTATTATTAAACTAGCGGCCGCCCGCGGTTTCACCCGCGTGGTTCCCGTTCCTGTGGAAAAATGAGGATAAAAAATACCCTATGTTTTAATCTAGTCTATCTACTATCTGTGTGCCAAATTCCAACCAAATCCTCCAAACATCCAAACCCACAAACTTTCATATTTATAATATTAAGTAGGATATATTTTTGATTAGAATTTCCAGTTCCTAACTCACTATTTATATTGAATATTTTGACAGTACAGTGTTGCCATAATTAATACAACAATCAATAACAACAACAAACAATAAACGAAATAAACTTGCCTTTTTTTGAAAGAACACATTGATTGAATAATTTCCTTATGTTTCATTGGATTCCAATAAATGCAGGCGTGTCAGCATTAGGATAGTTTCCTTATGACCAAAAATCATGCCAATTTCCTAGTAAAGATTCCGATTTTAATTAACTCCGATTAATAATTCAATGGATGAGTATAGCCGCGGATAGTGCTCAGTAGCGTGCACTCAGAGAGGCCTATGTTCAGCAGTGGACGATGATAGGTTAAAGATGATGATGATGAATAAATAAATGAGACTAGGGGGAAGGGGAGTGAAATTTGTGTAGTGGAATATCGGTTTCTTAAAGATAGGAACAAAAACATTTAAAGATTGATTTTTTGTACAAAACAATAATCTACCAACCCCCAAGGGAAGCGATGATGGCAGGTTCCTAGTTGATTACAAAAACCACCCACCTTATGTCCCCCATAGAAGGCGACTTCCTCCGCATGCGCGATGAGCCTGGAGTGCGCATGCCGCAAGTTGGCCTTCATGCGCGCCTCCTCGCCCGCCATGGCGCCGAACCTGGGACTCAGCATTCGCAGCAGCTGGCCCGTCAGGCAGATCACTACGAACGATATGCTCGGTCCTGTTGACATTATTTTGGTATTGAAAGGAGTCACAAGTAAAAGGAGCAGCCTAAAAGGAGGCTCCGTTAAATAAAAAGTGATGTAAGTCTCTATAAGGAAATAAATAATTTTTGACTTTTTGATTTTTGAAGTAGGTACTTTATACAGGGTTGACTGTTGTCACCAGTGGGATGGTTCTGCTAAGTATCAGCTTGAACTTCTTGAATCGATTGGCAGTCATCGGCAACTCAACATTGGCCACGGCGGACAGGCACGTATCCAAGGGGGGGGATAGTTGGTATTTATCCCCCCCCCGAAATCCAGAACACACAGTACAGGACTAAATTCAAATTTAGCGGGCGAGGCACTCTCCGGTTTGCGGGATGCAGTTGGTTTGGTTTGATTTTAGATTTTTCAGACCTTTGCAGCTGCCGTGGTCACGGGGGACTGAAGAAACGTAATGTGTATGAAAGGAATACGTATGAATATGTTGCCCTTTATCTTGCATCTTGCAGCAGTTGCAGCACGATCAGCAGCAGGTCGAAACAGGGCTTGGTCAGGGAACTGTATGAGTGCGCCACCGACTGCGTGAATACTGACAGATCTGTCAACCTGACACAGAGTACTAGTTTATAATTACCTATGAATATGTTGCCCTTCATCTTGCTGGAGTAGCTGGCGAGTGTAAGCACGATCAGAAGCAGGTCGAAGCAGGGCTTGGTCAGGGAACTGTATAAGTGCGCCACCGACTGCGTGAACACCGATACGTCTTCTGTCAACCTGACACAGAAAAGGGATGACGACTAATGAATAAAATAACAAAATACTAATAAAAATCGTAAACATATTGAACTTTTAGAGTAGCTTGTATACCTCTTGGTTTTATATATTGCGTATTATTTGTCTTATAACCCTTCAAAGTTGGGCGGACAAGTCCATTTAAAAAGTATAAAATGTATTAAAATAAATAATACCTTTAATTAAATCGTAAAATTTATGGCAAATTTGTCTAAGAAACCATTTTGATATAACACAATATTTAATCTAGCTGCCGAACAAATTTCCTACGCGTTGCATACAAACACATAGGCGTGACGTCATAACTAGGGTAGCCGTTAGTATGAAGCGTTTTCGGGTGAGTCCAATTTGTGTGCATTTTAAACTGTGATATCTCGGGCAGTTTTCACGCTAGCGAAATAATTATTTTACCAATGTTTCTTTTTTTGAGAGGTAATTTATGTAACATAAAATAAAATAAAATTTCGTCATGCCTAATATGACCATCTTCAGCAGACTTGCAGGTGGAGCACAAAGAAACAACAGGATCTCCCATCTAGCTTTTCGAACTGATAACTTAGCAGGGCGAATCTTCAGGCGTTTTGAACATCGTCACTCTTTTTGGCATATTTTCATAGTTTTAGGTGAGAAACTTGTGTCCTCGATCCAGTAACCAGAATAAGTTCCAGACGAGCAGTTTTTAGCAGCAAAAGTTCTATTATTTTCGGAACCTATCATGACAATTATTTTATGTTGAGGATAATGACGGCGTTTCAAACGTCAGAAGATTTCTAGACTGAATAAAGATTTTGATTATTTTAATTTCACCAAACTAATAATGATTCATATTAATAAGTCAAATTAGAGACTTTAATTTATATGAAATGACATATAAAATAATTAAAGATATTAAAAATCAAAAGAAGCCAGTTCTTAATACCTATATAAAAAAACTTGGTATACCAAAATGGTATTTTTGTTAGAAGACCATGTTTACGAAGTGGATAAGGAAAGGACCGAAGGACCAGCAATCTTAAGCTTACCTGTGATCAGCATTTTCGATCCTAGCGTCCAAATTAGCTATCCTGTAGTATGTTTGGTTCTTGAAGTACAGTTGGTACGCGTGGTTGACCAGCCTGGTGCGGAAGGCAAGGGCTAGCCTAACTTCCAGATATCAGGTCATGGAGTTGATGAAGGTGGGAACTACGATAACTTGGTATTAATTCCAATCACCCCAAACCACCTGTGATCAGTGTTTTAAATACTGACGTCTAAGCTAGCGACTAGCGAGCTTATAGAAGATGGGTCTTTTCCGTTGAAGAGAAGTAAACCTTAATCCTCATAAACTTTATCTTTACCTAAGATCAGCACGATCCTGGCGTCCGTGTTAGCGACTGTAGAAGACTAATTCTTGGTATACCAAGTATTTTGGTTAGAAGACCATGTCTTTTTACTAAGTGGATAAGGGAAGAACCGAAGGACCAGCAATCTTAAGCTTACATGTGATCAGCGTTTTCAATCCTAGCGTCCAAATTAGCGACACTTTAGATACTTATTCTTGGTATACCAAGTATTTTTGTCAGAAGACTATGTCCTTTTACGAAGTGGATAAGGGAAAGATCGAAGGACGAGCAATCTTTAGAGGAAACACCACGGTCGAGAGAATTGAAAAATTCCTATACAAAGTTGACAAAATCAACGTTTCGTAGTCCCCTGTTTCCTCCTCCAAAACCAGACCGATTCAAATACTTAATTCATTAAAATTTAAAAAAAGGGTTTGGCTGTGTTCCTATGTTTTCCTTTTTTTCATAAATTAATTATTAAAAGAGATATTAATCTTCAAAAAACCTAAAAAAATGTCATTGTTTAGACATCCACCAATCAAAATTGACGAGATTATATAAAATATCAAAACATAGGAACACAGCCAAACCCTTTCTTTAAATTTTAATGAAACAAGTATTTGAATCGGTCTGGTTTTGGAGGAGGAAACAGGGGACTACGAAACGTTGATTTTGTCAACTTTGTATAGGAATTTTTCAATTCTCTCGACCGTGGTGTTTCCTCTTAAGCTTACCTGTGATCAGCGTTTTCGATCCTAGCGTCCAAATTAGCTACCCTGTAGTATGTCTGGTTCTTGAAGTACAGTTGGTACGCGTGGTTGACCAGCCTGGTGCGGAAGGCGAGCGCCAGGCGACCTTCCAGGTACCGGATCATGGAGTTGATGAAGGTGGCAGGCACGGCGATGCCGAACCATTGCAGAAGGAGAGCCGCGAAGCGACTCATGTCTTTCTGCACTATGTGCCGCACTGTGGACGAAAGTAAGGATTAAAAAATGTGTTCAGTTAATCGACATCAGTCATTTAGTCCCCACTGCTGGGGCACAGGCCTTCCTTATGGGTGGATAAGGAGGATAGACCATAACCCACCACGCAGGCCCAATGCGGTTTGCTGGGTGTTAACGACTGCAAATGCAGCCGGGACCAACGTCTTAACGTGCCTACCGAAGGAACTAAAGATAATACATTTTTTGGTTACCCATACCATGACTGACCCTTGCAAAAGTTGCTTCATTTCCGCAATCGCATGGCCAGGCGCTAAACCACTGCGCCACCGAGCTCTTCAAGTATTCCTAACTCCTCAGTTATTCGTAAAACAATATTATTTTATCTAAGTACATTGTCTTCAGTAAAACACAAAACACAAACTGACATAAGTCTCAGAAGGATAAGTTAGCCAGGAAGATACCTGGCCAGATAGACAGATAGATATGTCCTCACCTATAGACCCTTCCAGCGATGCGACATAGATGGACAAGAAAGTCCTGGAGAACAGGCATAGCGTATGCGCAGTCAGTAGCGCCACCTCGTGGCTGCGTATTCCGGGCACCATGATCTTGGCCAGGTACACTATCTGGCGGAGGAACTCCAGGTTTAGCCCCGGGATGTGCTCCTCTTGCGGTGGGGTTGGCTCGTCGGCATCTTCCTAGGATGGGGAAAGATAGAAGTGAATGACCAATGATAAAAATATCACCCATATGCGCCAGATTATCTGGATAGTGACATTCGACAATTTTTTATGCTAGCAGTAGTCATTAATGAAAATCTGGAAAAGTAATGGACCCAAGTGTGAACCTTGGGGTACCTCTAATTCAGCAAAATACCCGTCAGAGTGGTAACCATCAACAACAACTGTTTGTGGACTTTTTTGTAGGTATGATGATTTAAACCACTAAGTAAAGGTCCGCCTATTCCTAGAGCATCTAGTTTTCTAACAAGACAGTGGTTGACCCTGTCTAAAGCACTTTTGAAGTCCATATAGACGGCATCGACTTCCAAGCCCTTGTCAACTTCTTCTGACAACTCAGATACAAATGGAACCAGATTAGTAAGGACGGAACGACAGGATACGAAGCCATGTTGGTTGATGGTCTGTTATGGATTGTTTAATCAAACTGGCAATAGTGGGATAAAGGAGGGCCTCAAAAATCTTAGCAAAGCAAGAAAATATCGATATAGGTCGGTAATACCTACAGAGGCACGATTTCCTTTCTTGAAGACTGGTACGACACGAGCCTTTTTCCATTCTGAGGGAAATGAGCCATCTTCAAGAGATTTGTTGAAAATGATGGTCAGAGGCAGGACCAAACCAGCCATGCAACGTTTCACAAATAATGGGGAAATTGAATCAGGCCCGGCACCTTTAGTTTTTTATTATTTTTACAACACAACGCCTTTTAAAACCTCTGGTCAGACGCTGCTCTAGCCCATCTTCATTGCGGAATAACCTATCTTATGCCGCAGCTTGAATCACCTCTGTGGTCTAGTGGTTTGCCCACCCGTTTAAGACGCAGGGGTTCAGGTTCGATTCCCAGGAGGGGGGTACAATTTGTACTCGGTTTGGTTGTTAGTAGGGCTTATTTTAAGTCCGCCTGGCTATCTAACACCATCTTACAAGTCTGACGCCATAACAACAATTTACAAATTGTTGTGTTCCGACAGTTAGAGGTAAGATAGCCAGTTCCTCAGTGATGAGGATTCCGGGCATAGTGCGCTTACACCTTCGTCCTTATTGTCACTAACATCAGGCGATGTGAAGGTCATAAAAAATATGGCCTACTTACATAAAAAGTGTATAAAAAATATGGCCGTTGTGCATAAAAAATATGTCCTACTTACAATATTTTGCTTGTTATCCGTATCGGCGTCGCCGCGGCAGAGCGCGCACTGGTCGGCGCCACAACCACCGCATGCTTCTGCGCTGCCATTCTCAGGTACCGTTTGTAGTTTGCCATTTTTAGCTACCTGCAATAGTTTAGTAATGGTCAACTGAAAGAAGAAAAGATGAAATTGAAATGAAATTTTTTGAAATGATTTTTTTTATTTGCAACTAAAACATAGTATGACAATAACAATAGTGAAAGTTAGTGGCCGCATTAGTTGAAAAACTGTGTCGAAGACACTAGCGCCCACCTCCAGAGTACAGGGGGTTTGCTTAATTTAAATAATAGTAGGTACTTAAATTATAATCGATATTTCTAAAATATTTCTAATAGTGTGTGTATATGTTTTTGTGTGTGTGTGTGTATTTGTGTGTGTGTGTGTGTGTATGCGTACGTGTGTGTGTGTGAGAGAGAGAGAGAGAGTGGAGTTTGTTTGTGGAACATGTAAGTGTGTTAAAATGTGCAGAATCTTAATAATAGTTACATAATTGTTTTTCAGTTCGAGCCCAAGAAAGAGCTGATAAAATCCTCTGTTTCAGAAAAAGACATGTTAAGAAGCCATTCAGTAATTTTCATTTTGCATTGCCAAGAGTTTAATATTTGATAGAATTAAAGCATATCAAACTAGCTATCTTGACCCAAATGAAATTTGAAGTACAATCACCAGCTATGATATGTACACACCTTAGAACTATTACATTATAATAGGGAATATGCAACAATTTTTTTTAATCGAAATCAAAAGAATAATGCGTGATAAAATCAACTGTAATATTAAAACTTTTTCTTGTTTTTTTTCTCGTGATAGTTACTTGAAGTTAGCACGCAGCAGCAACTGCCGAAAACGCTCTAAACAAAACGGACATGATATATGACGTCACATGTCACGTTTCAGGCGCATTTTGCCAAGTTGGCCAAGAATTTTCAATTATTTTCAATTATCTCCCTAAATTTTGCGTTGAAGTACATATGTGTATTAAAAAAAATATTTCTTATTCGATATTTTATCTGACTGTTAAGTGCATGACTTAATCCGAAAATAAAAAAAAACGTTATTTTTCCGTGATTTCATCGTGTGATAAAACTAAAATAATACATTATTAAGATGAATAAATAATGAAAAATATTAGAAAAAATCGGCTCATCCGTAGCAACTTAGACGGGATCCAGTTGCTACGGGTGAGCTGATTTTTTTCTAATATTTTTCATTATTTATTCATCTTAATATAAAAATAGCATTGTGAATGCAAAAATCTAAAAGTTTAATACATTATTGTTTTTTATTTTTCTGTTCCATCATGTTTTTATACGTGTCCGAAATGATCAAGCTTAAATTTATCAAAATCGGTGACTTATGCATATTCCCTATTTGTATAACATATCACCCTGACAAATTGATATTGATCGAATGTGACATAAGTATTTATATGGTGTGTACATTTCATTGCTCGTAACTGTACAGTGTCTTTTGTTTAGGTGACAAGAAGGAGAACGGGAATAATTACATACATACATACATACACTCACGCCTGTTTCCCATGGGGGTAGGCAGAGACTATGGATCGCCACCTGCTACGATCCTTGCACACTTCTTTCGCTTCATTCATATCCATCAATCTTTTCATACATGCCCTGCGGTTTTTGTCACTGCGTACACCAGCCTTTTTTATAATAACCTCTATTTGGTCCGCGTAGGTTTTTCTGGGACGCCCTCGTGCAATCGTTCCTTCCACATTCGCACAGTATATCTCTTTCGTGATTCGCCTTTCATTCATCCTCTCTAAGTGACCAAACCACTGGAGCATTCCTTTCTCAATTCTTGTCACTATATCATCTTTCAGACCACACCTTTTGCGAATCACCTCATTGCTCACTCTATCACTCAGTTTTACTCCGCATATTTTCCTCAACGATCGCATCTCTACCGCATTTATTCTGCTTTCATTCTTCTTCTGCCATACCCAAGATTCACTTCCATACATCAGTGTCGGTACCAGCACTCCGTTATGAATAGCCATTCGCGCCTTTGCAGAAACGGTTTGGCTACTCATAACCGAGTGTATAGCACCACTCACCGAATTTCCTTTCTTCACTCGTCTTTCTATGTCTTCCTCACTCTTTCCGTCCCTTGTGAACAAACTCCCCAAGTATACAAACTCACGGACTTGTTCCACTTTTTCGCCACCTAAAGGTGCGTCCAGATATGTTCTTTTGCCCGTACCGTACCTCCGTTCCGATCGGCGTCGCGATCAAAGAACGCTAGTCTGGACGCATGTTCGGAACGGTGCGGAGGTACGCCGTTCCGTTCGCCGAACAGGTACGCCCCGATCCACCTCGAATCTCTCGCTCTTTTGCCCGTACCCGTATCTCTCGCTCTTGAGCGTCGCGAACAAAGAACGCTAGTCTGGACGCATGTTCGGAACGGTGCGGAGGTACGCCGTCTCGATCGCCGACAGGTACGCTCCGATCCATCACGAGTCGGTTTTTTCGCCCCGTTCAAAGGAAAAACGGAACGGAGGAACGGTACGGCGCTAGTCTGGACGTGATCGCGGCGACGCCGACGTTCGGAGGTTGTAGTACAGTAGCCCGTAGTACATTTAAATTACGAAAAAGGTTAGGTACCGTTTGCCGTTGTGATATAGTTATTTATTATGAAATTATAGATACTTTAACCCAAGTTTTACAGATCGCAACTCGCCGTAACCTATATTTGTATATCTCCAAAAATGAGTTTTTTTTTTCGAGGTTAATCACATGGTTTAGCTATTGTCGTGTTCTACAGCGCTATGTTTGATTACCACTGATAATAGTTAGACTGTGAAAAGTAGCCATACACAGATTTAAGACCAGATGAAATGGATGGACTTTATCTGGTCTTAAATCTGTGTATGGCTACTTTTCAGTCTTAATATTATCAGTGGCAATCAAACATAGCGCTGTAGAACACGACAATAGCTAAACCATGTGATTAACCTCGAAAAATAAAAAATAATCATTTTTGGAGATATACAAATATAGGTTGCGGCGGGTTGCGATCTGTTAAAGTATCTATAATTTTGTAATAAATAACTATATCACAACGGCAAACGGTAACCTTTTTCGTAATTTAAATTTACTACGGGCTGCTGTACTATTGGATCGGAACGTTGATACGGAACGGAGGTACGGTACGGCGCTAGTCTGGACGTGATCGCGGCGACGTTCGGCGGTTTGATCGGAACGGTGGTACGGAACGGAGGTACGGAACGGGCAAAAGTAGCGTCCAGACTTATTTGATCGGAACGCTGGTACGGAACGGAGGTACGGTGCGATCAAAAGAACATATCTGGACGCACCTTAACATTACCGTACAGTCAGTAATTTCTTCATCTCTCTCAAACACCATCACTTTAGTCTTAGTTACATTCACTTTCATCCCTTTTCTCACAAAATCTTCATTCATAACCGACATCATTTCCTGCAACTCTTGTGCAGAAGACGCAAGTATAACTTGGTATACGGGAATAATTGTATTTCTATAATTATTATTATTTTGATGTTATTTGGATAAGACATGTTTGTCTGTTGTCCTATTGAAATTATTTTACGTTTAATACACTCAAGAACAATTAAGCAAGATTCATAAATTTACATAAAATCAACATTTAAATATCTTAATATATAAAAGAAGATACTGATTGGTGACTGACATATCAACGCACAGCCCAAACCGCTGGGTCTAGAGACTCCAAATTTGGCACGTAGGTTCCTTATGAGGTCTAGGGGTGCACTAAGAAAGGATTTTTCAAAACTCACCCTCCAAGGGGGTGAAACGGGGGTCCAAATTTTGTATGAAAGTCCCTCAGTTTCGAAGCTAGGATCTTAAAATTTTGTTTTAAGGCTAACGATTGAATATTAATATACACGTGTCTCAGCATTTTTGAAAATTCTACTCCCGAAGGGGTGAAAAGGGGGATGAAGTTGTGTAAAGAAAATCCTTAATTTACGAAGTAAAAATAGCTAAATTTATTATTTAAGCTTATGAATGGAAATCTAACGCAACGTATATCGTTATTGTTAGTATTTTGACCCCTATGGGGATGAAATGGGGTAAAAAATACCCGAAAAGCGATATGGATGTCGTTATCAGGGTTTTCTAGGATGACGATTGCGAAAATAACATTTATTTTGAAGTCCAATACGGTGGACATGATTTAACCCCTAAAGGGGTGAAAATGGGGTTCAAATTTTGTATGGAAAAAGAATATAAAATCGAAATTACAACTTTAAACTTCACTGGAGCACGTCTAAAAATAAATAAGCAAACAATTATTTTGTGATTTTGAAAATCAACCCCTAAGGGGGTAAATGGGGTAAGTAAACATAAAAAAATCGATATGGATGTCGTTCTTGAGGTTTTATGGGGTGGTGATTGCGAAAATGACATTTATTTTGATGTCCAACACGGTGGACATGATTTAACCCCTAAAGGGGTGAAAATAGGGTTCAAATTTTGTCTGGAAAAATAATCTAAAATTGAAATTATTACAACTTTAAAATTCGTAGGAGCACGTCTAAAAATAAATAGGCAAACACATAATTTGTTATTTTGAAAATCTTCCCTTAGGGGGTAATATGGGTAAGTATTCATAAAAATAGAGTTATTAGGGTATTATGGGATGGTGATTGCGAATATGACATTTATTTTGAAGTGCAACACGGTGGACAGATTCAGCTCCTAAAAAGGTGAAAAAGGGGCTTAAAGTTTTGTTAAGAGGTCGGGGACGGGAAGGGGTGTGCTAGCTTCCACCCGCGACTTCGTCCGCGTGCATATTAGAGAAAATTCTTAGGGAACCTACAACCAGGATCCGACCAGCCGTTTTTACGTGTTTGGCGGGTCCCCACCAAGCGCGCAGCCTCGTGCGAGGCCCGCCACACGCGGCAAACGTTGTGACTCGCGAGGCAGCGCGCTTGGTTGGCTTGGGGACCCGCCAAATACGTAAAAACGGCTGTTCGGATCCTGGTTGTAGGTTCCCTAAGGATTTTCTCTAATATGCACGCGGACGAAGTCGCGGGTGGAAGCTAGTAAATAAATATTCATTCAACTTTCAGAACTGTCGTGGTGTCGTAGAGATGATGACAGATCATCTACTGACTACTGACCTTTTCAATTCGTTTCAAATACTACATTAGAATGGTAAATAGTATGAATATTTAAATTATTAACACAATACCTACACTACACGTATTAAAGACGTCACAAATATTCAGAATCACAATTCACAAGGAAATTACTAATTTTGTCACAAATTGAAATATGCGGATTTATGGATATTGGACTTTGGATTCCCGCATGCTGTGATCATGATTTATGGCATTTCGCTCGCTATTTTTAGTTCCACTGTCTACTTTTTTTACACAAATACAATAATAACTTAATTTGATCTAAGCTTCGTTTATTCAATATCATCTGGGCGCTATTTAACCAAGCTGACTTTTGTCGCGACATAACAAGTAGGTATGTGGACAATTTTACAATTGTCCTTATTTTTTTGCAAAACAGGGATAATTAACTTGACTCGGCTCTAATCACATATCAAGAATTATCGATAAATCTACAAAAATGACGATTTGTAAAAATTATCCCTATTTCACAACATAACAAATTGTCCAAAATTATATTTAAAAAAATGAAAAATTGCCTACATTTTTAATCTACCCTTTGTGAGGTAGGCTTACTAAAGATTTGTTTCCAAGATATTTTTGTTAAATGACGGAAAATAACAACTGTTGCCTAGTAAGAGATCCGTAGTAGATCTCTTACTGAAGATAGATTATTGAATTCGGCCGTTATGTCAATTTGGTAAAATAGGTCATTCATGCATAAAAAAGAAATGAATTATTTACCTTATAATTATTATTGTTATTGCACGGAGGCGCTTTGGTTCCGTACAAAGCACAAGCTGCCAGCGCCACTCTGACCCCGACCCCGAGGGCTATGGTCGGCTGCAGCTGGACCCTCGACGCCTGTTCTCAAATCTTCGGCATACTTATATAAACTGATTATTTACCTCATAATTATTATTGTTATTGCACGGAGGCGCTTGCTTCTCCCTGGTTCCATACAAAGCACAAGCTGCCAGAGCCACTTCGACCCCAACCCGAGGGCTATGGCAGGCTGCAGCAGGACCCTGAACGTCTATTCTCGAATCTTCGACAGTTTATAAAGCAAACTGATTATTTACCTTATAATTATTATTGTTATTGCACGGAGGCGCTTGCTTTTTCTCCTTGGTTCCGTATAAAGCACAAGCTGCCAGAGCCACTTCGACCCCAACCCGAGGGCTATGGTTGGCTGCAGCAGGACCCTGAACGTCTATTCTCGAATCTTCGACAGTATATAAAGCAAACTGGTTATTTACCTTATAATTATTATTGTTATTGCACGGAGGCGCTTGCTTTTTCTCCTTGGTTCCGTACAAAACACAAGCTGCCAGTGCTACTCCGACTCCAACCCCGAGTGCTATGGTCGGCTGCAGCTGGACCCTCGACGCCAGTTCTCGAATCTTTGTCAGTATATAAACTAATTGTTTACCTTATAATTATTATTGTTATTGCACGGAGGCGCTTGCTTCTTCTCCCTGGTTCCGTACTAAGCACAAGCTGCCAGCGCCACTCCGACCCCGACCCCGAGTGCTATGGTCGGCTGCTGCTGGACCCTCGACGCCTGTCCTCGAATCTTTGTCAGTATATAAACTAATTGTTTACCTTTTAATTATTATTGTTATTGCACGGAGGCGCTTGCTTTTTCTCCTTGGTTCCGTATAAAGCACAAGTTGCCAGCGCCACTGCGATCCCGACCCCGAGGGCTATGGTCGGCTGCATCTGGACCCTCGACGCCTGTTCTCAAATCTTCGGCATACTTATATAAACGGATTATTTACCTTATAATTATTATTGTTATTGCACGGAGGCGCTTGCTTCTTCTCCCTGGTTCCGTACAAAGCACAAGCTGCCAGTGCTACTCCAACCCCAACCCCGAGGGCTATGGTCGGCTGCAGCTGGACCCTCGACGCCTGTTCTCGTATCTTCGACAGTATCGCCGGCATTTTGATTTATATCAACTTCTATACATTCCAAGTTAAACTCTTCAATGAAACTACTTTCATATCAGTTGTCACTTTCTTATACTAGCTGCTTATTCATTTACGCTTAAAGTTAGCTGTACAGAGATCGATAAATCTTGTATTGATCACAGATAATTATTGATGATTTATGGTTCGTCACTTTATGGTGATGTATAGAGACCGCTCGTCCATTTTTCTGTAACAAAAAAAAAATACTTATTAAGATTTTGATGTTCCTAAGACTTTAGTTTAGAATACTGAAGCTCAATTTTTATTATTTTACTCTTATCAATTAAAATAATGAAAATTGTTAATTGTTAACGTTCACTCCATTTTAGGAGGTAAGATGTCACTCGTGCTTCCAGCACGCGTAGCATGAGCAAACGGGACTCTTGTCTACGAAGACTTGTCGTCTCGACCCTCTAGATTGCTGAGCACAGTGGTGGGACTCGCTCTCAGAATTTTACAACCTTTTTATGTCTTTTAATACATCAAATATGAGTTTTAAAATATAATATTTTTATTTCAACATCAATAAACGTCGAAATTATCTGAAATGATTCGAAATGATTTAGTTTAAACATGATACTTATTTTTTAATAAGTTCTAAGATAAAGAGACACTCACAAAAGCTTTCACTTCCGTAGACAAAGCTCTCTCGAGCTCGAGAAGAATAATGTTGCCACTAGTAAATATTTATAATTATTTCCATCATTTCTCTTAAAGGGCGTTCCTTTCTATACGTTTCACGACGCAAAACTCTTAAAACCGAGTTAAATATAGCCGTATGAATATAGTTCGTTTGCCTTCCTTTTATTGAGAGATTTTTGAAAAGATGACACAGACCAACGCACTTGTTAATTTAGTAATAAATATTGAAATCAATGTATGAAAATAATTTTAATTTACGTTTTTAAGTAAATAAATTAAAATTAAGTATTATAAAAGTAAAAAAAATACTGAAGGAAAAAAAGTGTAATATTAGGAAACAATATTATTGAATAGGTAATAGGTAACAATAAATTATTTATTGTATTATTCTAATTTATAAAATTTATGAAAAAATTTAAGAATAAAAAATACTTATTCGTTATTTACTACTAGTAAATATTTATTATATTTCTTTTTTTATAAATTTTATAATAAAAAAGAATTACTTAAATACAATTTTTCATTTTTTTTCTTTCCGGACAGCTGTTTTTGTCGTTTGTGCTGTAACTTCTCTTCTTACCTTAATAAAATATAAACACGGACAACTTAGATTTATTTTTATTGCGAAATTAAAAACTCAGAAAAAAAAATAAGTCGACAAATCTTTCTCGACCACTCGAAGGGTGGTAGACAAATTTCTCCCACTCAACTGTCAAATTAATGTCAGTTGAAGACAAAAGCTCGTGTTTGTCGACTTTTGACATTACGCCACGACAAAGAACAATGCGAGTCTACGGTTGTAAAATGCGAGCATGAGTATCTCGATCTCAACCCGACAAAAGTGACATTTCGGTGTAGACAAGCCATTGTTCTGTGAGTCGAATCTTATCTCGATGACGCGTGCAGATTCAAAAAATCAAAATACAGTTTTAGTTTGAAAATTACCGCAGATGTATGAAAGTCGAAGTGACAACATTACAGTGTTTGTATGAAAATTCTGAAAATTAATTACAGTAAACGACACAAAAATACATTAAATCTACTGTAATGGGGAATGTCTAAAAAAACTGCGGCTGAATATTTCCTTCCCTTATTAATATAAAAAAGTTTCATATTTTACGGTAGCGTAAATAAATTAAAAAAAAAACAAAGTCAAAAAGTACGGGAGTTAAGCCGCGATTAAGCCTCGATTACATACGCCGATTTAAGGAACCAATTTAGAGTTGCCACTCGTTTATATAAGTTACATTTTAACAGTGAATTTGCACAAATGACGGGAAGGTCAACATACTTAAACAATGTTTACTTTTCCGTTATAGTGTAGATTCGATTTTAAAATCGAACTTATTCTACAATATTTTATTGTCAAGTACGGGTGGCAACCCGAAATTGGTTCCTAGCTAGGACGCTAAATTGGCGTATGTAATCGAGGCATTACATACGCCGATTTAGCACACCAATTTAGAGTTGCCACCCGTATTAATAAGTTCAATTTTAACAGTGCATTTGCAGAAATAACAGAAAGTTCAAATTTTTTTATGATTTTTATTTTCAATTCTCATACCCAATCTTAAACAATGTTTACTTTTCCGTTATAGTGTAAATTCAATTTTAAAATCGAACTTATTATACAATATTTTATTATCAAGTACGGATGGCAACCCGAAATTGGTTCCTAAAATCGGCGTATGTAATCGCGGCATTACAGCAGAATGGAGATTATACCTTAGCCACCACCGGCCCATAACCACAACATGTATAAATAAGATTTGGCGAAACTTTTTTTTAATGCCATGTGGTTGTGGCGGGTGTTGGCTAAGGAATTATCTGGTGTTACTCCAAAACTTTTATTTTTTAGAAATTTTTCACGAAACCGAAAATTCTGAAACTTTTTTCTATTAATATAAAGGAGCTTCCTACCTTTAAAAAATATTCTGCCGATTTTTTTCAGACATTCCTCATTACAGTGAATCTGGAAACACTCAGCGGTGGAAGAATGTTGCCATCTACACTTGGCGAACGCACCGTTTTGACCGGAAAACGCTAAAATAGACGTGTACCTACTTCTTTACTGTAAACCTTCAAAGTGTTGACGTGAAAAAGTAACAATGTAAAAAACAAGAACTTTACTAAGTTCTTGTATTTGTAAGCACGACCTCTCTACACAAAACACAACAAGAAACAATAGAATGAGCAAATGTTTTCATTCAAGGAGAATTCGCTAATATTTCTTACATTTTCGCGTCTACTATTTAAAATAAAAAAATACTTTTGGTTAACTAGAATAGTTACTCGAATAGTTTATTAATTTTCAGGAACTGTATTTTCGGAAAATCACAGATTACATCTTAATACAAAAAACATTAAAAAATGTAAAATAAAAAGAGCTAAAACAGCGAAAGTGTTTTATTTCAACTAACTCATGATGAGTTATAAACAAACTACACGGTTAATTTTTAAGAGCTCTAAGCGTAATTTAAAGGGATTATCTTGTTTACGTAGGTAAATCATGAAAATAATTATTATATCAGCTAGTGGCTCCGTGAGCTGTAAACGTCGCATTAAATATTTTTTTACAAATAACACAGAATAGACATTAGTTTATTCAACTTATAATTTGGTTCTGTCACAAAGTCACAACCTAATATTGGCCACAATGGCCACAAATGTTTTGATTGATGAACTTTTGAGTCTTCTAAAATTAAAAAACATTTACTTTGCGCCGCTAACAAAAATTCACAGATTTCGCAGTTCCCGCAAGAATCGGAGCATTGAAAATGAATACAAAAATTTACGAAAAAACTAAATCAAATCAAAAGCAAAATCCTATAATTTTTCTAAGGTAAACTACGAGTAGTACTCGTAGTATACCTTTTTATTTTTACGATCGATTGTGACACTCGGCTGCGCCTCGTGTCACAAAAGTGCCCCTGACTGCTTCGACGTGGCTGAAATATTATTAACCGATTTACAAAAATCTCGTCTGCTTCCGCATCTTTCAATACCATTACCATGACGATCGGTCAATAATCATAGAAACTACATCACTTTTTATATACCGAAATACCCATTTTTCTACAAATCCAAATCTAAAGGGACCACCTACAGGTCACAATTATAAACCGATTTTCAAAAAACTTTCGCTATTTTGTAGCTAAACTAATACCCTAGGACCCTTTTTTTTAATTTTTTCTTAAGTCTGTTTTTTTCTCGAAATATTTACAATTTAGTAAACAAACACCCCCCAAAAACCCGCATTTTTCCAAATTTCAAAAAAGTTACCAACCGATTTTCAAAATTCAAAGATTGACACGTGTCTTAATAAATTCCTCAACAATTGGTTTTATTTACATCTCCATCCTCCTAAAATCCTCGGAACTATGACCAAAAATACGTCTCAGGCGATTTGCATTTGATAACCATTTTCAATGGTAAAAAGTTTTGTTACTTTTTTGATCTCCTAATTTTGTACTGTGTTTTTGATATTTTTTATGTTTCTTTTACATATATCCGCCATTTAGAAAAATTTCGAAAAACTGGCTCGACTAAAAATTCTATCACAATATTTCACGAGAATCGGTCGAGAAAAAATGCTACCTGTAAAGGAGAACAGACGGACAGCCGGAATTTTTGTCCAAGCTAGAACAGAGACGCATTAATTGACGCTCGGTCTATTATTGATCAAGTATTTATTCGATTTTTTTCAAACAAATAATGTTTAACTTTTAATTGCACACATTATTATAACGTGGTCTGATATCCCCATTTCATTTCTCGATACACCTTAAAAGTTAAGTGTGTATCTTATACCTTTAAACGAGCAATTCTTGTATATATATATATATGTTACGGCTAATACCCGAAGTGCGGCTAAACCTAGTTCTAGCCGGCTAAAACTAGGTGTAGCCGATAGCTGTTGGCTAAAACTAGGTGTAACCGATCTGCTTTACTCCTGTAGGTCCCGGGTTAGGTTAGAAATTTAAGGCGAGCGCGAAGCGCAGCGGAGCGTGAGCCTTAAATTTCAAGGTTATTTTTTTTTAACAGACAACAGAAAAAACTTTCTTTATATCCCATGCTGCACCTAGTTTTAGCCGGCTACAACTAGTATTAGCCGCGAGCAAATCGGCTACACCTAGTTTTAGCCAACAGCTAGCGGCTACACCTAGTTTTAGCCGGCTAAAACTAGGTTTAGCCGCACTTCGGGTATTAGCCGTAACATATATATTTCGGTGATCTCGGAAACGGCTCTAACGATTTCGCTGAAATTTGGTATATATGGGTTTTCGGGGGTAAACAATCGATCTAGATTATACTACAGTAGCCCGTAATACATTTAAATTATCAAAAAGGTTACCGCTCGCCGTTGTGATATAGTTATTTATTACGAAATTATAGATCCTTTAACCCAAGTTTTACAGATCGCAACCCGCCGTAACCTATATTTGTATATCTCCAAAAATGATATTTTTTTAGTTTTCGAGGTTTACAACATGGTTTAGCTATTGTCGTGTTCTACAGCTTTGTTTGATTGCCACTAATAATAGTAAGCCTATGGAAAGTGACCATACACAGATTTAAGACCAGATAAAGTCCATCCATTTTCATCTGGTCTTAAATCTGTCTTACCCAGGTACTATTATTATAAATTAATCAAATGCTTAGCGTTAGCAAATAACTTTTCGGTGAGAAATCATGGTCTATATAAAGGTCACGAATCATGATGGAAATATACATAGTACCTACATTATTGTGCAATCTCCGGCGGGTAATAAGACATCATGACGAGTTGCGTTCTGCGGGCGTATTAAAATGAGCACCAATTTCCTTCGAGAAGTTTCATTCAACCTTGTATAAAATACTAAATTGCAAAAAAATTAGTCGTGAAGGCTGGCTAATAGCATATGCGTCAGCCACATAAAGCTGATATGAACTACATTATAATTTGTATAAGACCAACAAAATAATGCGTTTTAAATCTAAACTAATTTAACTTTGTTCGATAAAAAAGTGATGTTTTGTCGTTGTTATAAACATTTTACTCAGAGTGTGTTCGATAAAAAAAGTGATGTTTTGTCGTTGTTATAAACATTTCACTCAGAGTGTGTTCCACAATGTCTTGTATGTTTATTTATGATATACCGTTTAGGGTTCAGACAGCGTGCCGGCAACGTGACATGGCATCAATCAACTGAAGCGACTGTCAGTATCGTATTTATGGTGCCAGTGTTCTGCCAGTTGAATGGTATGTTGAAATAGACAGCACTAAACTTGAACTAGCAAAGGCATAACTACCAACGAAAAACATACTATCACATTATCCTCTAGCTATATCAGCTATCAGAAAACACCGAGATAACAGTACTTAATTAACAAAGATAAAGTGTATTACTAAAAGTAGTAACTTATTCAAATATTATTAATGTATTCATCTAAAGTACGCGACCTTTACATAATACATATTATAAACAGTTGCACTTTTAACTGTTGTTTCTTCCAACTGTTAACTGAGAATGCGTAAAATTCACATTTTTATCTTGATAAAACCGCTAATGGTATATAATAGTGGGCCGAAACGTGATCCTAGTAGAACGCCGCACGTGTTTTGAACTGGTACGTAACAGCCTTGACCCTCAAGTTATTATGAGTCAGATGAGCAAGCGGTTATATAGCCACAGAACCTCCACACTATCGGTTAAAAAGGAAAACATATCTCCGTATAAAGATACTGAAGCGTGATGCACATAATCAAATGCCTTCGTTAATTCCGTTGTAAATAGACAATACAAATCATGTTTCGTCGGTATCAACTGAGATTTATTTTACAATATTAAAATTCAAAATTGTCTTTACTACAAATGACGTCTTTTCACAATTTGACTTTGAATTGACGAGTTCGACACTGACTCTCAACTCTTGACTTGTAGTACATCTTTGAAATGTTTTTGATATTTACGTGCGCAGCTAAGTAATAACGCAAATGTTTCGACGGGAAAATAATAATTATGGAAAATATTTAAATATGTTTTGTGAATACAACTTGTAACATTTTTGCTTACATGCCCTTAAAAATATGAATATGTAAAAGACTTATTTACGTCTGCCGCGTCCGGAAAACATCTTCGTACATTGAACGAAACCCTCTTCCATCAGACAGAATCATCGACCACGGAACTGTCTCGTGCTCGTGTTAACATTGTTGCTACCTACGTACTCCAGCTACAGTGTTTCAGTTTAAGTTTCTCTAATGTGCCGTTGGCATCAGCAATATTTTTTGATGAAGTTGGTTAAAAAGCTTTGTGGAGACACTTTAGCTCTCAATTTTCGTTAATACTTTAACAATAACGTACGCGGTATGCCCGTGGGAACATTTACTTGTATGCCGGAAAGCTACGTTGACATGATAAATATAAATATTAAATAAATATAAATATTTGACAACATCACATACATTGCTCCAATTCCAAAGTAAGTAGCTATAGCACTTGTGTTATGGAAATCAGAAACAACGGTGGTATGGCACACACCCAGACCTGAGACAATATTGAAAAGTTCATTTTCTACATTGACCCAGCCGGAGATCGAACCCGGGACCTCAAGAGATGGTGACGCCTTGAAAACCGGCGTGCAAACCACTCGACCACGGAGGTCGTCAAATCAAAGTATACTTGGAGCATATGTAGTTTGGATGACTACTTGGACGCTACTTGGATCATGTAAACGAGCAATCAAAGCGCACTTGGATCAAAATTTTCATCAAAGTAAACTTGGGCCATTCTCTACTTTCATCCAAGTCTACTTGGACCAAGTAGTTTTGACGACTATAATTGAACGCTACTTGGATCATGTAAACGAGCAATCCAAGTGCACTTGGACGTAACCGTATACAAAAAGCTACTTTGTCCAAGTAACTTGGTCTAAGTATATAGGTACTTGGATCGTGCCAACGGGTATCCAAGTATACTTTGATCAAAGCTACTTTGTCCAATTTACTTGGTCCAAGTATACTTTGATCATGTCAACGCGGGTTAAGCGGATTAAGCTTGAAATAAGTACTTAGGTAGAGTTGTTTGTTCCTTAGTTTATTTATTTTATTTATAATATTCGCACAATAAATATTTGTAATAAGATTTGGCATGGCAATTAAAGTCAAATTATTTAAATGTTGCCACATATATGTGCACCAATGATGTAGGTACACTTAACTCTTACCTTACTCACCACAGAGATGTAGATGTAGCCATTATAATTGCAAAAGAAACAAATCAAATCTACGCCTGATGGTTTACTAGAGAATATTATGTGGAATTTTCTATCGTTAATATCCGTAACAATAACAGTAATACAATAATTATGCTTACGAAGATACCGGCCAGGGAAAGTGGGTCACAGAATCTGCATAGCAACAATTCTATTAAATGTTGCATCTCAGTGGCTGGTTTCACAAACATCACGTCCACATTAACGCACCAGAAACGCTAAACAACAAAACCACACATTTTTCGTACTTATGCACTTTGGAAGTATGTACTAATAAACTACTGTATTTTTAATACACATAATAGTTATTGTATGTTTTAAGTAGTAGGTATTTACTTATGTTTAGACTTTTATTTATGTATTGTTAGGTAATAATAAACATTTCATTGTTATTATACAATATCAAATACCCAACCGAGATTATTAGTCCAAGAGCTTGGACGAATTAACCACTGGACACGTAACGTAAGAAAAATGTATGAAATCACGTTCAACCAATTTTTGCGGGGTGAGGGGGGATTACATTGTCAAATAATGACAATATTATAGGGTGATTTAGCCGGTTTCCGGCCATAATTGCCGGCCAAATATTATGGATTGTGAAACTCATACAACTGAAATGGCCGAAAACCAAAGGGGGCCGGCAAACCGGCTAAGGGACCCTACTTTGTTTACATACCAAATATTATTTATTTTACGAAAAATAGCTACTATAATAAGTTGAAATTGTGCTTACGCGTGAAAAGAAACATTTCTTGATTGCCCGCTATTTTTTTTGCTGTACAATACGGAGCATTTTGCCCATTTTTGTACCAATGTTTCGCCACGAGCTCTAGCATCACACTGACAACGCGATATCGTTTACTGAGGCTATCGGTCACAGTAAGTGGCTAAGGGGTAAAGGCGAATATGGCTGTCATTTCGCGTCCAGTGGTTAATTCGTCCAAGTCCAAGAGTCAAATATAATTACTTCCACAATAAACTTAATTCAGCAGTTTCCTTCAAGAAAAAATATTTCAAACATTGTATTAGTCATAGTCACACACAGTTTAAAAAAATGTATAGAAATCGAATCAATATTTACAATTGGTTTGATCGCATGTTCGCCTTGACCCAAAGTGAAGAAACTTATTGTAGAATCTGTAGGTTGGTAGTTACTTTTATATAGTTTTATGTTAGCAAATAACGGCACAGAATTTCACACTTCAGTAAATTTAACAATCGATATCGCATAGGTTACTTACTATAATAGCAGTTCTTGTTTATGGCTAACCTCAGTTGATTTGCTTGTATGCACACAAACAAATAATCAAAGGAGTTTGAAAACATCAAAAGAACTAGAAAAATTTATACATGATGTCCCAAAACTTACCATACGGAGAGAAAGTACCTTAAATATTGAAGATAGGAAATTTTACTGAGAGAAAACTTCATATTATTTTTAACGGACTTCAAAAAAGGAGAAGGTTATCAAGTGAACGTTTTTTTAATGTATGTTTTACCATAACTTCAGGAGTTTTTAACCGATTAAGTTTTTTTTTATTTGAAAGAACATAGTTTAGATGAGTTCCTATCTATACATATAATAAAACAAAAGATTCTAAATGTTTGTGCGCAAATAACTCAAAAACCACTAAACAGATTTTGATGGGATTTTCACATTTTAGTAGCATAGGGTCCAACTTAAAACCTAGGCTAAGTGTCATCTAGTTTGGGTGGGTAGAACCTGGGAAACAGCTTGAACTCTCCGTAGTTCTAGATTTCATACACTAAAGAGATCATTTAAACTGGTCCCGTATTGTTAAATCGCAGGCAAAAGGGATACCTTCCTGGGGATTTTTCTATTGTCTACGCCACGGTAAAGAGTGTCCACGCGGACGATTTCGCGGGCGGAGGCTATCCAGAATAAAAGTACTGTTCTCGAGGGATAGCAAAAATACTTTCCACGCAGACGAAGTCGCGGGCGGCCGCTAGTCCTATATAAGGTCCTTCTTAAATAGTGCACATAATTTTAAGGGGTCAATGTACTCATGCATACGAACAACTTTTACTATGGTACCAACATTGAAATCGCGAAAAAAATCAGCAGTTCCATAGAAAATTTTAAATCGAATAGATCAAAATGTATGGAACAGCTGATTTTTTTTTCGCGATTTCAATGTTGGTACCATAGTAAAAGTTGTTTGTATGCATGAGTACATTGACCCCTTAAAATTATGTGCACTATTTAAGAAGAAACTAATATACATTTTTTACAGAGATCTGGCTAGTAGTTTTTTCATAATTCTGTAAAATATCAAATATTTCCTTGTTGTCGCAAGACTTTTAACAGATTTTCAGGCATAAGTAACTTCTTTTTAGGGTTCCGTACCCAAAGGGTAAAAACGGGACCCTATTACTAAGCCTCCGCTGTCCGTCTGTCTGTCTGTCTGTCTGTCTGTCACCAGGCTGTATCTCATGAACCGTGATAGCTAGACAGTTGAAATTTTCACAGATGATGTATTTCTGTTGCCGCTATAATAACAAATACTAAAAACCAAATAAAATAAATATTTAAGGGGGGCTCCCATACAACAAACATGTTTTTTTGGCCGTTTTTTGTACGGAACCCTTCATGTGCGAGTCCGACTCGCACTTGGCCGGTTTTTTTAAATAATTTTAACTGCATTCATATTTTTTTTTAGTGTTAAAATATCAAAACAAGCCAACCAAGTTTATTAAAACTACACAAACAAGTTTTGTATCTAGACAAGAACAATCAAAGATTGTAGTTTTTAAATTCGTTTTATATTTATTTAACAATTTCAATAATGAAGTAACACGTCTTTGCATTGTAAATGCAACGTTTTGGAATAAACTGTTTTATTTTATCGCTGCGGCATTCAAAGCTCCTTGACATTTTCGATGCGCTTAAACTGTTAATTTTTTTTTAAATAAAGAAATATGAATGTTATTATGTTTACAAACGTTTCGTCAGAAAATGATGATTCTTGAAATGTTATTCATGAATGATGATGAAACGCTTGCACGAAAATATCAGTAATCTTCGTGCAAGTAAAAATTAATGGGAATTAATTAATTGGGTGACTGGAAATAATTAAAGGCGACTGTTAATGGGATACTTAAATACTAAACTTGGCAGCGGTTTATTTTTTGGGCGGCAAAATAACTAAACGGGCGACTAGCTGTGGATTACAAAAAATACGTTAAACGGGCGACTACATGTGGGAGTAAGTTAGCAGTAAAAATTATAAATGACTGACAAAAATTCTAAGTGGGCAACTATTATACCAAGATGGTAACAACAACATGCTATTTTTGTCATGTGGATTATGATAGTAATTACAATTTTTTAATGAAATATGTGCCAAAATTTTAATGTTTTGTGTGCCCTAGGGTTGTCGCCCAAATAATAATTTGGTCACCCGTTCTGAATAACTTAAAGTTACTCAATTTGTAATTTAAAGTCACCCATTTTAAATTTTTGTAGTCGCCCTCAGTCCGGCGCCCACTTAGTATTTCAGTACGCTATATTCAGTATTTTTGATACCCAAAATGGAAATTTATTGTAACCCGATTAACTGAGCCGACTGTGTACGTACATACTCAGTAGCAAAGGGTCCATACAAGCCGATTTCCATTGGCTTACCTTTTAGAAATCCCACTCCACCGATCCACTAGGTATGCAAATGCAATGCAGGTCGCTACATTTTTAACCGACTTCAAAAATTTTAAAAGGAGGAGGTTATCTATTCGTCGCGTATATATTTTTTTATATGTATGTACCTACACCGATTTATGATGATATATTTTTTGCGATTTCAGAGTTGGTCCCTAGTTAAAGTTTTACAGTTTGGTGGTCCCATCTACCATATTCGGCATTAGGGGTTATTTTGTAACACGTTGTATAAGAGTTAGCTTAGCTTAAACTAAAAAGGTACCAACCTAGGTAGCCAATAGGGAACATGCATAATTTTTTTTGCATCAAAATCAAAAGTATAATGCGTGAGAAAGTCAACTGTAATATTAAAACTTTTCTCTTGCGTTTTTTTCTCGTGATATAGTCACTTGAAGTTAGCACGCAGCAGCATCCGCCGAAAACGCTCTATACAAAACGGTCAACATGTGTGACGTCACTTATGTCACGTTTCAGGCGCATTATTATGGAGTTAGCCAAGAATTTTCAAATATCTCCTTAAATATTGCGTTTAAGTACATATGTGTCATACAAAATATTATTTCTTATTAGATATTCTATCCGACTGTTAATTGCATTATATCAGAAAATAAAAATAAAAATTCGTCATTTTCCCCTGTGTGATAAAACTAAAATATTATTTTTTATTTTTCTGCTCTATCTTGTTTTTATATGTGTCCTAAGCAACGAACTGTCCTAAGCGATCAAGCTCAAATTTATCAAAATCAGTGACTTATGCATGTTTCCTCTTAGTCCAATTACGCCATCATCTGACTTTAACATTTATTTCAAAAGTAGTCCAGTTTGTTCGAGTGCTTAGCCAAAATGCTTCCTTCCTTTCTTGGCCTTGGTGGTTCACTGACTTGCGCCGGCGCACAGTCCACAGTAAAAGTTATCAAGGCAAGTTTAGCCAAAAAGTTTACTGAAAAAAAAAACCGAGATTTTTAAACACTGTTTGACTAAACACCTGTTTAAATGTGATGCCGTCTTTTTCAAATATAATATTGTCAAAAAGCTTTTAAAAAAAACAAAACCTCCTTCAAAAATCTTAAAAAACAGCTTTATAAAAAGCAATAAATAATGTTCAAATCGATTAATTAAAACACGTCTATTGAAGTCGGGTGGAGCTCAAAGTATTTTTTTTACTTATTGTATTGTTTATATTCTAAAAGCCCCACCCGACTTCAATAGACGTGTTTTAATTAATCGATTTGAACATTATTTCTTGTTTATTTCTTTCTCGTCTCAAAGACGGCTGGACCGATTTAGGAAATATTTGTTTTGTTTGAAAGCAGATTCATGTCAGAATCTGATGATTTGATCCTGGAGAAATTAAGGGATCTCTTCAAATATTATAAGCACACCTATAGAGATTCGGGTATTCTCTTTATTAACTCGTACATTTGCTTTCAAAAAGCGCCATTTGGTGAAGTGGAACTGATGATGAAGACCACAGATGGTCATCAGAAATCAGAACTATTCAATCATAATAAATAATTCATAAGTATTTCACGGGTGCGATACGCGTACTTATGCAGATTTGAAATTATATATTTCTTGCTGTTTAAAGCCGTTTATTTTTGAAGATGATTTTAAGTTGTTAAGTTTTTTTTTTTGTTTTGGAACAATGTTTTGTTTTTTAAAAATACTTTTTTTAGTTAAATTATATACAGTTCCTATCCTACTTACATTACATCATTATATACATAACTATTACATGTTATGTATAGTTAAAACCCGTAAGACTACCTTAAGTACTACTAAAAGATCAAACTACCTAAAGTAGTTTATTAAAAAGATAAATAAAGAATCGTTCATACATTCATACAGCTTCGAATTAATTTGTATTAAAGTTTTTGAAACGTAAAACTTTTGTCGTTGTCAGTACTCAAAGGAGAATGGCAGGTGCCCATATATTTTCAGAACCACATAAAGGCTTAGCGTGCCAAGAAGTAAATAGCATGAATTTAATCCTCTATTAAAGCCTAATAAATTATGTAATAGTAAGATACACTTTAAAGCTGGGGATAAAAAGTTGATTTTAAAACCTAACCTCAAAACAGCACCTAGTAGGCAATTACTTTGGATACATTACATAACCTACACAGAATGATTTTTATTTAAAAGCTTTAGGTGAGGCTGGTCATGAAATTCACAAATATTTAGTCATTAGACCGTAATAGACAATTACCTACTACCTATCTATCATTGACCTGAAACATAGTATGATAACGATAGGTAGGTACTAATCCGCGTCTATTGGTAATTCGCCTGGCGGCCATGATTTTAACCTCAAAAACGAAAAACAATTGTATTTTTTTTTCATATAACTAGACCCTTTCTTATTGAAAATAAGAATTCAATAATTAATATATTATATTACTTATTAGAATTTTACTGTTTTTGTTACTTTTAGTTGCGGATGACATTGTTTTTCTAAATGTTGCCTCCTTCTTTACAAACACTTTAAATTGAAACCACCAAATTATGGCCTTTAAATCTCATAAGGTCCGAATTGGGCACGCTCAGTATTTATGAATTTGGAAAATGGTTCCCAGTTTGCCATTCTCCTTTCGAGAATACGCTCTTATAAAAAGTTGGGAGAAAGCTCGCGGTGACACAGATATGGCACATTCGATAGCTGTGCTAGAATCCGGTACAAAAAGAAACTAACCAAGAGCTTGTACTATTATGTATTCTGTGCATAGGGAGCGTTCAAGTATTACGTAACGCAATTTTTGGAGATTTTTAACCCCCCCTCACCCCCATGAAACGCGCCGTAACGTTTTTCTGTACCCACCACCAAGTAACTATTTTTACCTAAAAATCACAATTATGTAGCGTAAAGCGCCCGAAAGTCGCTAAAATACCTTCGCGTTAATATTGTTCAATTTTTCTTTGGCCGATTTCCATATTTAAAAAATGCGTGAGAGAATCTCTCTACGCGACTTTTCTGAAGGGTTAAAAAATAATAACGTTACGTAACGTAACGCGTAGTTCAAATCTCCCCTCCCAACCCTGTAACGCATCGTAACGTTTTACAAAACCCCCCTCCCCCCAAATAAGTTACGTAATACTTGAACACTCCCCAACGGGATAGTGGTTGGCCTTCACTTCATAAGGCCGAAGGTGGAAGCGCACCACACCTGGAATCCTCATCACTGAAGAACTGACTATCTTACCTCTAACTGCCGGAACACAAACATTTTTTCATTTTTGTTATGGCGTCAGACTTAGGTTAGATGATGGTAGCTAGCCAGGCGGACTTGAAATAAGCCCTACCACCATTCCTAGGAATCGATGGGACCCTTGCGTCTACATGGGCGGGTGAACCACTACACCACAGAGGTGGTTCTTTATAACTTTTACTTTATTTCTCAACAAAGCTTACGACAAAATGCAGAAATATGGCAGCGCTCTGCTGTTGCTACTTAACTTCTCTAAAAGTTGAAAATAAAAAAGATTAAAAAAAAAGCAAAACCTCCTTCATAAACCTTAAAAAAACAGCTCTCTAAAAAAAGCAAGAAATAATGTTCAAAGCGATTAATTAAAAAACGTCTAATGAAGTCAGGTGGGGCTTCTAGAATATAAACGATACAATAAGTAAAAAAATATTTCCAGCTCCACCCGACTTCAATAGACGTTTTTTAATTAATCAATTTGAACAATATTTCTTAGATTGTTTAAAGTTGTTTATTTTTTTTGTTTTTTATGTCTCTTCAGTGTAGTGTTGAATATTTTTGCAAATATTTCTTTTTCAATATGTTTACAAAAATAAAACATTAACGTAAACATGTAAGTTAGTTACGCACTTTACTTAACCTGAATGTCAAACATTCTTTTGTTATTCAATGTTAACTTTATTTAACATTTCCATAAAAATTATGTAAGTAATTTATGTAGGTAGGTACTTTATCCATAATTTCTGTACTTAGAAAACTTATGTTCTTATCTTAGAAAGTCTATAGATATCTTAGAAAAACTATAAAGTTTTAATATTGTAGTATTTCAGTTCAAATTCAAAATTTTTTTAATATCATAGGTAGGGAGTAGGTACCATATTTTTATGCAGGCAGTAAAAGCTAACTGCAATTTACAAAATAACATTTTCAAAAATAAAAATATTTTTAACGTTATTTTTTACTTTGCGGTTTCACAACATTTCGGTGATTTATCTTATAATTATGAGTCACATTTTTTAATCCGAGATGAAGAAGAATGAAGATTAGGTATAATCTTACATCTCTAATCTTCATTCCTAAAAAAATAAATAGGTACCTAAATAAATACCTATTGATTGAGCAGGTTTGAATTCTAAAGAACCGAAGGTGACATTCTAAAGTGGGGGCGACGGGTCTTTGGCATTTGATCTGTTCGGCATTATAATGCCAATTCATAAACTGTTTATTACAAAACGTGTCATAGAATAATGGCTAAAGCCGAATATGGTAGATAGGGACCATCAAACTGAACAACTTTTACTATGGGACCACCTCTGAAATCGCGAAAATAATCAGCGGTTTCATACATTTTGATATTTTAGTACCTAATTAATTTTTGTAACCCTATATAGATAGAGTTATCATTTCAAAATAAGTCCTGACAAAAAACCAGACATGTCAATAAAAATCCGCTCAATATTTTTTTTCAGTTAAAATAATTTAAAAAGTTTTATTCTACAAAAATCCTCGATAAATAATGGATATTGTACTTTTTATTTGATATTTTTTTATAGTGGAAGTATAAAACGAATTTATGTTCTCTACCTAACTCAATCGTAAAACACGAGTTTATTCAAATGTTTTTTCGCTGTTTTAAATAAATAAATAAATATTAGACAACATCACAAACAGTAACTTAAGCACTTGTGTTATGGAATTCAGAGACAAGTCCATGGCACCGAATACCATTAAATTTTCACTAGAAACTTAAAAATCCTCACTACATTAAAATTTAGAATTCCAAAATATGTAATTTCACAGACTGTTTCCATCCATTGTGTTGTGAGTTGTGACTAGGGTTGCCAAAAAAATTGAAGCAAAATATAGTAGATTTCCATTTATGGGGTAAAAAAAACAGTATCCATAAATAATATAGTATCCTATATTAAATCAGAAACAGATTTTTAAAACCTCTATTATTCGATCTATGACAACCTTAATTCGAAGGGTTTTTTATTTTGAGGTTTTCGAACGCGCTAAGCCGACATGGAATGGAAATTATTGAAATAATAACCCGACCGACGCGACAGTGTTACCGCTGTATTTTGCATAAGAATAAACAAAAATTATTCCTATGGATTTGGCTACTACATATTTTTCCAACAGTATATTATGTATAGTACCTTGGCTCAAAATGTGGTAGGATACTATATTATTATGGTAGATTAGGCAGCCCTACTGCCATGTGTTTGTGCGAAGTGCAATTTGTTCTAACGTTAAAAATAATTGGTGGGTCTGTGTGTAACTGTTTATTGTTTCATGAATTTGCCTATTGAGGTCCAAAGGGGACAAGTGATGGCCACGTTAATTGGTCGTATGGGGTCACACAAAGCAGTTCTATTGAATTTTATGGTAATAACGGTTTGTCATTAGCACCTATAGATGTAAATGGATAAAGGCCTACGTGACCCGAATCGTTTTGTATGTTGTTTCAAACTTGAACTAATAAATGTCTACAGCGGCCGCTTCCGCATGGACTTTTTCATAATATGGTGGTTGTATGAATATACATATGTGGCGCCGCGATGAATTTTATTTAATATTGTCATTATAATAATCAATTTTAATAAAACTTTACGTGGAATTTTTAGGGCCCATAGTCTAGCCTATATAGCGGCCGCCCGCGGTTTCTCCCGCGTGGTTCCCGTGGCAATATCGGGATAAAATGTATTCTATGTTTTAATCCAGGCTATCTACTATCTGTGTGCCAAATTTCAACCAAATCCGTTCAGTAGATTTTGCGTGATTGAGGAATAAACATCCAAACCCACAAACTTTCACATTTATAATATTAGTATGATTGTCATTATAATAAACAATTTTAATAAAACTTTACGTGGAAATTTTAAACGGTATCATTACATTGCCTCGTAGTCACTGCTAGAAGTAGATGGAGAAACTGCTAAAAGTGGCCGTTTTTGACACATTTTCTATCTACTTCTACGAATGGCTGAGGGAATGTAGTAATAAGTAATACCTTCTTAAAATACTAGACCATTGGCCCTAAAAATTCCACGTAAATTTTTATTGAAATCATTTTCTGTTAACAACTTATTAAATCAAAACCTCAGTGGGCGCCACTTTCAGTGGCTCAATTTTCAGGCGGCGCCCGCGTATCAAATATGCACAAATTTTTAACCGACTTCAAAAAAGGAGGAGGTTCTCAGTTCGTAAGATTTTTTGTTTTTTATGCAAAATTTCAAGCAATACAATTCTATGAAAACCGCGTCCGTATTTGCAAGATGCGCGTCCAAACATTCTAAAAAGAAATAAGTAAATCCAAAATATGATAAACACGTGATGCAATTCCACATTTCAATAGGTACCTACATTGAAAAAACTCTGAATAAAATCTAAATAAGATTTCCCGCAAAATCAACTTCTATTTAAATCTATGTTTATAATTAATGTTACAAAATTAAAAACTTGAATAAAATGCATTGCGACATGAACCTTGATGCGACCTTCATAAAAAAGTTTCGTAACCAAATATGTCTATAGTAGATCTGTAGTTTCGTAACTAACTCACCAACATTAGGATACTGCGCTAGCTTTTAATTTATATTATTAAATGCATTTTTCATTAAATACTTACTTTTAGTTAAAAAAAAAATTGTATGGAGTTCACATGAGCTCGAGTGGAGTACATGTAGTGAACTTACAGAAAACCGTGCGTGGCCATAATAGGAAAACATGGTTTGCGCGGGCCATACTTTTATATAGAAAACGTAAAGTTGTAGCCACAAAAAAAATACGACAAGCTAAAGAGATTATCTAGTAGCTACAAGTATTCAATTGCGTATAAACCTCACAGATGATTGTAAAAAACAGAATATCACCAAAAGCGCTTGTCGCGGGCCATATTTTTGGCGTAAATAATAGCGGAAACGTATTGAATTCTACATCAAAATACACTTTAACGTACTGTGCAGTTACACCAATAACTTTTTTTCAAGAAAAATAATTGTGCTAAAAGGTAATGATGAAAAAACGACGAAAAACATCGAAAAAGTGCAGAAGTGAGGTTATGATTTCACATAACGGAGCCTTAAAGTAATTCGAAAAGTTGCAGTTGGCACTGAAAAAAATACAGATAGTTTTTGTCCGCGTGCGAATTCTTCTGGGTAGAATTTTGTTTCCTGCATGTGAACTTAAGAGAGATAATAAAAAAACGGCCTTCAATACCTATCCACTTTCGCGAGAAAAAACCCTTATCCCTGCTGGTCAACAGTTCAATCTAAAAGTATGATATTGAATTTTCTAATGGAAAACTAATAAATTACAATTTCAGATGAATAATGAATAGTCTTGTAATAGTAGAAGCAATGAATTGTCACTTCCGCTGATAGTACGGAACCGAAAAAAAATATTTACGGAAATGAGGTATGTTTTTTTAACTTTTTTACCATTCACTTTAGTTAATTAACCTTCATTTTATATAAAAGTTTTATTAAAAATCGTAACGTATCTATTTAAGATAAGTAATGTGCAAAAGAAATTAATGAAATGGAACAAACAATCAAAGTACTGTTACATTGATTGTTTGTTTCATTAATTTCTTTATCTATTATTTTATGACACTGTTGTCGTCATATAGATAAATAGCTATAGCTAGATCTTAAATAGCTTTAATTAGAGAAAGAAAACAATATTTATACACATTAATTATTAATTAATTAAGATAAGGTGAAACTCTGTAATTGGCTTAAGATCTTAGAAAAAAGTATTATAAAAAGTAAAAAAGTATAAATAAGCTGTTGAGTTTTCAATTTAAAATAAGCTCGTTATAAGGAATTTCGTTGAGTTTCCAATTTAAAATAAGCTCGTTATAAGGAATTTCTTAAATATTAACGCTCTGTAAAATATAAGACTTTTAATAAACCTTTTCAGCATTTTTAACTATAATAGATTTAAGCAGAGAGTTGCAAGTTGCAAGTTGTTTTGTTTTAAGCAAGAAGTTGTTGCCAATAATCCTGTCACCCTGTTGTAATTATCTGGTAACGATATATTCAAGTTTGTAAATATCGTTACTTATGGCTGTTACAGCTGATAAGTTTCTTGCGCCCGTTCTTCTTGTCAGCTAAAAAAGTCTGGAACGGGTGGTAGGAAAATATAGACGATTCAAAAGTACTTAATAATTAAGTTTATTTGAATAAAGCTTATTTGACTTTGACTTTAGCATTTTTTACTAATACGAAGGAATATCCCACTAAAACTTTTCCTACTAATAATCTGAAAGTGAGGAGCTCGGTGGCGCAGTGGTTTAGCGCCTGGCCCAGCGATTGCGGAAGTTAAGCAACGTTCGCAAGGGTCGGTCATGGGATGGGTGACCAAAAGTTTATTATCTCGAGCTCCTCCGTGCTTCGGAAGGCACGTTAAGACGTTGGTCCCGGCTGCATTTGCAGTCGTTAACACCCACCAATCCGCATTGGGCCCGCGTGGTGGGTTATGGCCCATCCTCCTTAGCACCCATAAGGAAGGCCTGTGCCCCAGCAGTGGGGACATCAAAAATGGCTGATGGACAATCTGAAAGTAGTATGTTTTGGATATTTGGATGTTAGATGTTTGTTGATTTATCGAAAACTAAATATTTAGTATTTTCGATAAAAGTAAATCATGCATAGGCACGTTGTTATCTTGTTATCTTCTATATTGTTAACTTTTATTTTAAAGTGCAATACAACTATATACCGAAAATTCTATTCATTGCTGTAGTAGTGCAAAGTTCAGAGGGTGGGACACGTTATCACTGTTTGAAAACCGTTTGCTTCACAGGACTTCTAATGACGAATCAGGAATATGACAAGTTAGGAATATAACCAGTTAGGAATATGACGAATCAGGAACAATAAACAAATCTCTCCTTGTTGGAAAATAGATAATACAAAATTAAGAGAGAGAGTTGACTATTTCAACCTCTTTAGGTGTCGTCATACAGAAAGTCTGTTTTATGAGAAATCTGAACAGCCCAGCCCACACATAAAAAATACCTACTCTGTGCAAGCGCAGTATGATTCGGTGAATGTTGCCACCTTTCCTTTTAGCCAGACATTAACGATTTCTTTTCCCATATTAAAAACCACTTGAAGAGAATCACCAAATTGACCATGAGTATTATGAAAGAGTATCTCACGAATCGTCTGCCAATTAATTTCTAACCGCAGACCAAAAAAGCCGACTTTTTATAAAAGTGCCGGGTTTCCAAAACCGGTGTTGCCACTTTCACTAGCACCCAACACGCTCTTGACATAGAAAGTACTGCAACTGCAGCTAATCTTGGTGGTAATCACTATTTATTGTTTAGACTTTCTCTGAGCAGTAAACAGTAAATAGTTTTTTTTTCTGGAATGAACGCAGCAGAAAGCACCAACATCCACAGGATCTTTTAAAGAAGAAAAAAATAGTTCTTAGAAATATTAACGAGCTGCCAAAACGCGACTTTCCCATTAGATTTTGTATGGCACGCGACCAAAATTTCCGGATCAAGATAATAAATCACAATTCACCTATTATGTATAAAAACAAGTTTTTCGACAACCACAAAAGACATTCAAATATACAAGTATTTGTTGGTCATCTCATTTTTATATTTATATTTATGTTGACATTTACAAAGTGTATGGAAATAAACTAGAGGTCATTTAAAGCTATATTTAAGCCATAATGATTGAAATTAGAGCGTTATTTCCAGCTAAAATCTATGGAAGTGTAATTGCAAACAATTATTGCTTAAAAAATGGCACCACGGGGCCGAAAAAGTACAACCCGCTCAGCTTTAGTCGGGCCAGCCAGCCACGCACTCGGTGACTGACGTTAGTGTTCTTTTCAATAAATTGCAGTTTGTATTGTAAAGAAAAGATAGAAAGAGAGAGTTTATTAGAAATGACGTCATTTATAGTCAAATGGTGTAAAAGATGCAAAGATGGCAGTAAAAAGATGCAGAAAAAACGTATCTTATTATTTTTCCTATGAGTATACAAATTTTAGTCGATAATAAGCAACCAGTGTGCAAACGCTTTGTGTTGCATAATTAAATGCCAGCATTTTTGGCTCTGTCCACTTAGTTGTACTTTTCGTGTGGTGCCATTTTTTGAGCAGAATGCTAATTCCAGAGATTTAGTTCGCTGGTTATTTCAAGGTACTGTTTTAGAGACTCAAACCGGACACCTAGTTAGCTAGGCCAGGCTAGCTAGGCTTGATGTCCGGTCGGAGTCCGGAGAGAGCTATTTTTTTTTATTTGGAAACCCAACAGCTCATTTATACAAAAGTTACACTAACACTTACTTCTAAGATCTTAAGCCAATTACAGGATTTCACGTATTCTTGATCGAAGCTCAACATACAAACTTATACTTCTACCAGATTTTGAACCTGTTACACAGAACCAGAAGATTTTAGAATTTAGATACTAATAAATGTAATGTAGCATGTTCAGATGAACTGACTAAAATACCAGTCAGTTCATCTGATCATGCTAAATTCTAGGCCATAGGCAAATGGGTCATTCTAGGCAATCATGTAATATGTTAGTGAATTTAGATATCGATAAAAGTGACCCTTTAAAATCAACAAAGATTGATAAACTAGACCCAATGTTTACAACAGTAGAACTCTCTAGAAGCGATCGAGTGGATTTGTTTAGGATCGTAATGTATCTAGTTGTTACATATAATGTGCTACTATATATCACATCCATTTTATCTATCGCGCGAATATTTTATTACTTGGCAGACGATTCGGTCTGTTTATTTAAAATTTATGCGTTTCCGTTAGTAATAGAAGAACTTGGAAACACCTGAAAAAGTTAGAAATTAGAAAAAAGACCAATTTTGATTTGAATGTAATGAATCATTGCTATTTTTCGACAGTCTAACTGTCTAACTTTACGCATTCAAAAAACTCCTCGAGACAAATAATTAGTTGCAGACTGATTAAAAGTTTGAAAATCTTGTGTTAATTATTACATCACATGAATTTTTTATCATTGAAAATATTAACCTTTCCTTAAACAACGAGATGTTAGTCAAAATATAAACGTTAAGAACATTCATTATCCCCAAAATAATCCAAATAAATTGAAACACATTTTTTTTACCAACATGTTTCAAATTTTAATGCTAGTAAATCCATCGAATTTAGTTACAATAAAAATGAGAACAAAAACCTACAGCACTATAATATTTTACGCGAACATTTTATACGTCAGCAACAAAACACGTTCACACAAAAACAGATTTAAATCTAATCCAACGCCAAAAAGAGCCATAACAAATAATCAAAATCGGCAAGGTCGAACGATTAAGCTCTATTTTAATATACAATGAAAATATCTTCTCTCTACATTTTGAAACAGGCTTCTCTAAATATACGAAAATACAAAACCAATTTAAACAAACCTCAATTAGAACATTGCAAATATTTCTTTTACGATCCTTTGTTTCAATGAGTTTGTTATTGCTCGCAAAAATACTTCCATTCAGTGTTAAAATAGATGTATCACTTTGTTTTGTGAATGAAACATCAAGAGCAGCATCAGCTTTGATACGCAATTTCAACTGTCAATATGAATTTATATTCATATAACATCTCAGGTCACACTTTTCCTTCTTTATTGATGATCAGGTTCTTAAAAACGATGATTCATTTATAACGCATATCGCAACAAAGAGCGTCGACAATGACATTAAAAATACACTTACCGAACTTAAAATCCGAGATAGAAAACTTCACAACACAACACAATTGTTATTATCACATGCACATAATCAACATAAGTATGTCGATTGTATCGCGTGATAACAGTGATTAGGACCGCACGTGTGAGCTCCTTGGCGGCTCGGCAACTACTGCCTGCCACTGATATCGGCATGAAGCAGCCGCCAATGGAATTGGTTTACGAGAACATGAAGGTCGGTTTACACCACGCATTGCCTAAATCGAGATAGACAGAGATTGTAAAGACTTCGAAGGCCCTGCCATCACTTCAAAAAGTCAATAAAATTCTAGGCATCAACCAGTGAGACAAGTTGAAAACTTACATCAAAGACTTCTCGAATGTTTTTGCTAAATGACAGAAGCACATCATAATAATGATTTATGATGGGGCGTAGTAAGGATGTCATTACTAACTAACACCATCACTAGTGTTGATAATTATTTAAAGTTTTCCATACTTTGTCATCCACGTAAATTGACCTTGAAATTAATAAGTAAGTGGAACTACCTATGTGGAATGAGAATTGAATTGTATAAGAAGTCTTTCCTTCGCCTCGGTAAGAAAGCAGACTAATTAAAAATCAAAATCATTCATTGATGTAAACATAAAAAAATTACAGACATGCAAAAGTTTTGTGAATCAATTTGCTTTTACTCTTGTAGTTTTTTTTTCACAAGACCGAGTTTAACGGACAAACGGATATCTGTAAATGAATTCTAGTAAAGTTGATAAATAATAATGTAATAATGACACAGTCCGTTGAGTTATTATATCATCATCATCATCATTAAATATAGTTGGAGCTGCTCTTGGGTCAAGTGTTCCCGGAAGAATCTGCTAGCTAGCTGATTTTATTCTAATACGACCAGTTTTAGTAATTTTCGCGTTTTTTAAAGATTTGAATGTTGCTATTTCATTAGCATTTTCGGAGTTTTGTTCTTTGTCAGCCATTTTTTTGCTAGTTATTCCTGTATATTTAGGATATCTTCTGAATTACGAGTATAATGGTTCCACATCAAATTGAATAAAACAGTAGTTCAACCATTGGCATTTATACAATTTCAACGATTATGTTATTTATAGACCTGTTAAATTTTGAATTTATACATATATTACTTAAGTATTCCGTAAGTCGAATAATGGCGACAGTGTTCGCACTTAAAACATCTTCGTTTGACGTAATAGGAAGTTGTGCTTAATCGGATGCTTGTTTTCATTGAGCTCGCGTGTTCCCATTGTCTATCAATGTTACATTGATAAGCAGAATTGCGTCCGCTCTAATAACAAATCATCGCGTGCCAGTGGAAAAGTTACACTTGATCTCACATTTGATACGTTACGCGTAGATTCTTCTTTCTTTGCGATTTTTACCTGATTTTAAGTATGAATGTGGATGGATATATGGTAGAGGAAAGGCCAAATGAAATATTGGAAAAGGTTGGATTTATAAAGGATAAAGGCCATATCAAATTATAAAAGGTTGGATTTATAAAGGATGAAATATATTATTCTGAGACGACGAAGGATTCAGAGGTATGACGGAAACAGATCCCCAAATAAATTGGAATTAGGGTGGAAGGATGATGGAGATGTTAAAATAAGGTAAAATTTATCATTGTAAATGCTAGAAGTATTCTAGAATACTAGAAATTTTGATCGCCGAGTCACTGATAACGTTGGACGGCCAGTGACCTGTGCTGTGACACATCAAGCAAAAAATATAACAAATGTAAATAAAATCCATCCCATTACATTTTACAAACCGTTGCTGAATCCAATAATATCGAGGCGTTATCGGTTATGGCATATTTTTCCCATTGTTTCAAATCGTGGGATCAGTTGTGGGACATAAAATATTTGATCATGATGAGATGATCATGTTGAATAAAGATTATTTTGACTTTGATTTGAATAATGAAAAAAAAATCGTATTCAGTCAAAATACGTCCGAATCACATGACGTCGCAAGTCGCAATGCAGTTACAAATAATGCAAATGGAAATGGGAACACCCATCAAACGAAGTTATACCTACTATGTACTACAATTTCATCTAGCTAGTGAGATAACCTTTACCGCGGTCATAGATACAACAATTTATAATTTAGATCTCCTAACGCTAAACAACAAAAACTTGACAAAATGCAGCCTCCTTGGCAACACTAATGGATTTAACTTTTTGTGTATAATTACCCTATTCAGGTTTTTTGTTATAAACCAGCTGTGATGGAATTGTGTTTTTCGTCCCGCATGTTTTTGTAATTAATTGTATTTGACTGCCAACGTATTCTTCACGTAGAAGAAGGTAAAATATAGGGAAATATATTTATAAGGAAAAATATTTTTATCATAAATCACCAGTAAGATAGAACCGTCTAAGAAGCTACAGCCGCTGTGAATGTTAAAAATCTAAAATTTAATAAACTTAAATCGTAATACTTTTTTGCAGACAAGAAGAAGGGGGCAAGACAGCCGGCAGCATTCTGGTATCAGCCTTACCGGAATCCGAAGTAAGAAAATTGTTCTCATCTTTGACAGCACATTTGATTTGTTTTTAATGTTAATTGTATCATCGTCATCATATCAGCCGCACGACACCCACTGCAGGGTATAGGCCTCCCCTAAGGATCTCCACGACGATCGGCCCTGCGCTGCCCGCATGCAGTGGCTTCCCGCAACCTTCACCAGATCGTCGGTCCACCTTGTCGGGGGCCTACCCACAGAGCGTCGTCCTTTCCGCCCCAACGACCATCGGTTCTTCTCGCTATGTGTCCCGCCTATTGCCACTTCTATTCAACTGAGCAATCCTTCGAGCGATGTCCCTTACTTTAGTACTCCTGCGGATCTCTTCGTCAAATGTCAATTATAATTTTGTTTAAATTCTGGTATTGTAGAGATTTGAGATAGGTATCAAGCTTTTCATATTCTGGATTAAAGCATCAATAGTTTCTTCTGTTAAATTTACCTATTTGTTGAAATTTGCAAATTCTCGCAGTTTTTTAGGTTCTGCAATGTCACCTTGATGCAATCTCAGAATCTGTGTTCATTCATTTACATTACTCCTTAATTTATTTTAATTTTAAAGTTTAACCATTTATCTTTCTTAAATCTGCGATTTATAATCTTTAAACATATGTGTTGTGCAATACCTAACATACTGGTTAACCGACGTGACATTTGATTAATTTTGGCAAAAAAAAAGCTGCAGAACTTTGAACAGGAAAGACGAAACTTTTGGACAAATCTCTAAACAAAGCTTAATGGCTTTCCGAAAATATTAATATTTGATTCTATGTTACAAACTACAATGGAACGCAAACATTAGCGACATTTTGTCGTAGACTTATAAAAATGAAATAAAATTACATATTTCAAAAAAATCACAGAATTTTGAATGGATTTTGAAATGTTAAGCGAACGAATGAAGAGATGTCAGATAGGAAAGAATTAAAGAGACAGACGTTCTTTGGAGACCACAAATAAATTGGAATAAAGGCAGGGAGATGATGAGCGTTTTAGATGTCAAGAATCAAAAATGTCAAGGATGTAGTGTAAATGTATAACGAAAATTTAAAAATTTAAAAACCCCCTCGACACACTTTCTAAATTTTGAATCGATCGGTCATAAGGAAGTTAGTCAGATCCCCTTATCAACTAGAAAAGAGCTGATGATCTTCAAACGGCTGAACAGATTTTTATGAAACATGGCTAAAAAAACTCCGGGTAAAATTACCTATGACACAAAAAAAAACTAAGTACGTTTAGGAGCTACGATACCACAGACAGATACACAGATACACACACACGTTAAACTTATAACACCCCTCTCTTTTTGCGTCGGGGGTTAGTAAATACAGAAAAATATTTACCTTGAACAGGGGCCCAATATATATATGCAATATGCTTATATTTGCCTAAAAATCTTTAGTTTAGCTTTATAATTCTCATTTAAATTATACAAGAGACATCCTTGGCTCCCAGGCATAGCTTTCAACAATTGGAACAAAACCAAGGTGAGCATTTTTCACCATTTGCCACCATCATCGTCATCAGTCATTCTGTCCCCACTGCTGTGGCACAAGCCTTCCTTGTGGATAAGGAAGGATGTTGGGCCATAACCCACCTCGCGGGCCAATGCGGGGTGATGGGTGGGCAGCGTCGGAAGGGTAATGATGAGCGCCCCTGGCAAGTTTTGAATTTTGCGTCCCAAGACTTATTTCTAGGATCATGACATGAGCGCCCCTGGCAAAATTTGAATTTTGCGCCCCGGACTTATTTTTTAGCTATCAGCCAGCAAAGTGCGCCGCCCTGAGGGTTGCACCATGCGCCCCTGGCAGCCGCCCCCTTTCCAGCTCCTAGCTACAAACTGTGGGCACTTTGAACGTGCAAGATGATGTGAAAGATGTACCGTACGATATGCAACGTCTACTTGAACCAGTTTAGAAGAAATGCTTTTTTTAAACTCAGTGTGACGGACCGGAACGTAGCTGGACATAATACCGGAACTTTTTTACTTTGGTTGTGGTAATAATGCTACGTTTTATTCATCACTTTTTATTAATGTCTGTAGGTATATAGGTACAACACAACAGGTAAGTGTAATATGTACCGAACCGAGTAATTATGACATGTTTAAGGGTTCCGTACCCAAAGCGTAGAAACGGGACCCTCGATAGAGGTAGTAATAACTAAACTAAAACTCCACTGTCCATCTTTCTCTGTCAGTAATAACTAAGACAAGACACTACTGTCCATCTGTCTGTCTGTCTATCACCAGGCTATATCTCATGAACCGTGATAACTAGACAGTTGAAATGTTCACACATGATGTATTTCTGTTGCCGCTATAACACTAAAAACAGAATATAATTCTCATACAACAAACGTGATTCTTTTGCCGTTTTTTGGTACGGAACCTTTCGTGCGCGAGTCCAACTCGCACTTGGCCGGGTTGTTTTGGTCGTATCTAGTTTTCACATTACACAATGGAGGTAAGACTCTCCTATGCCATAAATTTCGCTTCCGTTACATTCCACTCCACAGTAAATAGAGCCACTCCAATCGTTATTCACTCACTCGTGAATTTGAGCCTCGTTCAATGTTTGCTCCGAATAAGAAATTGTTGCAATAACTCTTGTTGGAGAGTTATTTGTGGTGAACATGCAAGTTATGTTTTTTAGAAGCCATGAAAAGGGAACCGATACCGTAAATAAGTGCAGTACTTACTTCGATAACTTGTACAAATATTTATTGTATAGGAAGAGAGAAAGTATAGAGACGACCGCTTGCCGCTGGGCTAATCGAAGTTCAAGGAAAAAAGTACTGAAAATTGATACGTAAAATTACTACTGAATCTCGGTGCGGGAGTCACTGACCTGACCACTGCTGGGGTACAAGCATTCCTTATGAGTGAATAATAAGGATGGGCCATAACCCACCAAGCGGGCCCAATGCGGATTGGTGGGTATTAACGACTACAAATCCACGGGAACCGGGACGGCTTAAGGTGCCGAAACACGGAGGAGCTCAAGATATAATATATTTTCGGTCACCCATCCCTTGACCGTTCCTTGCTAAATTTGCTTAACCTCCGCAATCGCTGGGCCAGGCACTAAACTACTGCGCCCCATCAAGCTCCTCCTCGAAACAAATCTATCTATCTAAATTGAACTTATAAAGTTACAATAATGTTTACGGAATTCCGTTAGCCTGCCATCATGATGAACGGTGCAAACCCGTTAGTGTCATAAATGTTATCGCGACAGTTAGCCACTTGTGACAATGCTACGTTTGCTTATAGTCATTGAAGTGTCAATGACTATAAGTACCATTTACTGGACAAAAGCTAAACCACATATTACTAAAATAGTTATTATGTGCTAACATTGTCTTGTTTTGTTGAAATTACTAAGTACTTATCAAGCAACTGTTTCGCGATTGAAATCCTGTACTTTTTGTAGATGTAGACCATTTTTTTTCAACTTATTAGTAACTTTATGACCTAAAAGTAGCAAAAACTATTAACAAAAGGCAAAAATGGCAGTATGCTAACATTTCAATTTGACAAATCAAATCAGCTAAGTAACTTTAAACTTTAGTGGAGTAAATGCAAACAAATCAAGGCACCTTTTAGTGGCTTTTATCTATAAGTTTATGTAGTAAGTTTTAAGTAGCGTTCTAGAAAAGTGTTTTTACAATGAAATTACTAGTGGCTCTGTATAACTGTAGGTAGACCTCGTATTTGTGACATTTGAACATTTTTAGAAATGGCTGAAATATGATTTTCCCCATATCTCCGATATTTTGTGAAAATTTTAGAAAAACTGAGTCGACAAAAAACTTGGAATATAATTATAGAACTTGCTCACAAAATTTTACGAGAATGGGTTGAGAAATGCGACCTGTAGAGGAGAACAGACGGACAGCATGACAGCCGGATGGACATACGAAAGCTTTTTACCCAAGCTAAAATGAAGACGCTTCGCGCTCGCTCGCAGAGTCTGAAAAAAGCGCACTGAAAATGTGGTCTATCAAGGGTTTTACCAGGCAAACTGGCTGTATTTCTTTTTGCTCTCCTGACAAGTTTCATTCAGTGTAATGGAGTCTATATAAATTTATGTAAATAAATAATGAATGAGTATACTCCGATTGTATCACCTCGAACAAAAGGATTAAACATGTAAGTGCTAATCGGATGAAAGATAAACATTGTACATTGTACCGAGTTAATACACCCGAGTTGCACATTTGTTTGTGTAGCTAAGTGCAGGATACAGTATCCTGAATACCTGAATATCCCTTAGGTAGTCCGTGATTCTATAATGATTATGATTCTCGAATGTTCTCGCCACGGTCGAGAGAATTGGAAAATTCCTATAGAAAGTTGACGAAATCAAAGTTTCGTAATCTCCTGTTTCCTCCTCCAAAACAAGACAGATTTAAATATTTTATTCATCAAAAAATTAAGAAAAGCTTTGGCTATGTTCCTAGGTTTTGCTTTTTTTATATAATCTGTGTTGCTGGATGTCTATTTTTTTATTTTTTATTATTATTTTTTTGAAGATTAATATCTCTTTTATTATTATTTTTTTGTTTTTGAAGATTAATATCTCTTTTAATAAAATATGGAGGCACCGTACAATTTTCATAGTGTGTACCAAAAGATATTCTAATCAAGCAAACAAATTGTGCAGTAGGATTAGGGAATTCGATCCCGGCCCTTATTTCTGATCCCGGGATTTCGGGATTACACTTAGCCAATCCCGGGATCCCGGGATTATTTCGGGATTGAAGATAAATAATAAAAAATATGGAAATCTTTCAAAATCAGCTCTATCGCTATCTAATCGCTGGGTTAATTTGTGTTGCTTGCTTGGAATGCTGCTGGAATGAAATACAGAAGGTTTTCTAGTATTTTTTATATTAAAAATGATAGGCAAGCAATTCTATTGAGAGCCATGGAACTGAGCGTTTCGCTTCACGAAGTATATTTTGCAACTTTTTTTAAATTATACCAATCCCGAAAATCCCGGGATTATGAAAACTTAATCCCGAAAATTTCGGGATTGAAAAACGGTCGGAATCCCGGGATCCCGAAAACCGAGATCCCGGGATCGAATCCTCTAAGTAGGATGCACAATATGGTAGGTAAAACGTCCACGCCGCAAAAGACCTAATGGCGAAGAATGGAGGTACCGCCCATTTTCATAGTGTGTGCCACAAGTTATATGTATAATCTAATCAAGCAAACAAACTGTGCAGAGGGATGCACAATATGGTGGTAACGCTCACACCTTAAAAGACCTTAAAGCGAAGTATGGATGGAGGAGGCACCGTACAATTTTCATAAGTAGTCTGAGCCAAAAGGCATTTTTAATTTCTTCATGTAGGTACACGATGAAATAGTAATTTGTAAAACGATACAAGCAAACATGATTCTATTACAAATATATTGTGCAGAGCAGTAAGATGATTATAGCACATATAAGACAGCCTTAAATTGTCGCAAAGTGTCATCAATCAGCATCCCTACACTGCAGCCTACCATTTATGTTAATTGCTAAAATAATTTAAACATAAGGTAAATCGTCCATAATAGCTGAATAGCTTGAATAACATAGGCAAGGAAAGCAAGAGTGTTTCAAATGCTATTTCATAATGCACGTTAACCCGCACTAGCGATGGGAAAAATATATCGATGATATAAAAAAATAAAGACACACTCATCAACATTAAGGTATTTCTTGTTATATTTAATTAAGTACCTTATTCAAGTCGTTACAGAAGAGATTTTCATATTGGGACCGTCTAAAAAAATATCCGATTTTTTTTAAATATAAATGGCCAAAAATTGAAAACCTCATTTTTATTATTGACAAAAAATGTACTTGATACCTAGGTAGTATGTATTTAATTAGTCAATGAGTCATTTCACGTAACATTAAACTTTTATGTTACAAAGTGGGATTAAATATTGTGTGTAATGGTAAAGGCTGTTTTAAAATTACAAAAACTTATCTACATAATTACTTATAACTTAGGTAACTTACTGACTGAAAAATAAATATTTTATCCTAAAAATATAAAAAGCGATTTTATAAACACTTTTTCAAGGCTTCAGCCTAAATTGTTTTTTAATTACCAACAACAATGAATTGATAACTATTATTTTATCATTTTAAAAATTGCTAATCGTGAACTTGAGATAGGAATTAGGAATTTTTTTAGAAATATGTAATTAATGAGTAAGTAAGTACTTTTGTTATCGGGTGATTATTTGATTTAAGACGACCTTTACCTTTTAATACGCATTTTTTACACAGAAACATGGCTTTAATATTTTACTAATAATTATTACAAAAGTGAAAGTTTAGATGTTTATAACTCGATCATGCAAAAACGGTTAAATGGAAACAGAATTGGATGAAATCAGCCCCCCTCTAGCATGACCACCGAAAAACGACATTTACTCGTATTATGGCGTGAAATTACGTTATATTGACACTCGACTGTCAAAATTCATTGTCTTTTGACAATTAAAAATAATCGCCATAGCATATATCGTGTTTCGGTGGTCATGCTAGGGGGGCTGGATTACTTACATAGGAATTTTTCTATCCCTGTCAAAGGTTCCCTAGGGATTTTTTGAATGTCCATGCGTAACTTATAATTTGATATTGATATCAAAACGTAAGTTCAATATTTCCATATCAGTCTTATTAAAAATTCCAAATGCATTTTTTAAGCTAAAACGTAATAAATACTCTTTTTTAGTACGTAACAGAGAGGATTGCACTAAACTTAAGAATCGCCTGAGTCTTTTCCTAACTACAAATTAAAACGGTGTCATAAACTTAGCCGTCATGTAGCTGTCATTCTCTAAGTTAACTTGGTCGAGTTGTAGATAAGAAAAGACTTAGGCGATTCTTAAGTTTAGTGCTTTCGCGCGTATGATTTGCATAGTGGATCAGTGGGATGGGAATCGGCTCGGAATTTAAATTGTAGGTACTTAAGTACTTCATTGTGATCATTTCAATGTCACAATTGCATACAAGCACAGAAAACATAATAACAGTCAAGTAATAAATAAATAAATAATCATATAAATATAATTAAACCATAAAAAGATTCCATAATATACTTATTTAGTATTGACAACAAGTAGGATACGTGAAGATAAAATTATTTACGTCAATAAATTATTATGTATTCTCTGCGTACCTACAATTTGGAATTAACGTATTAAGATAACATTTCCTTTTATCAAAAGATTAATTCATTAATCAAAATCAGGAATAACTATTCGCATATTTTTTTTACATTCTATATTATAACTTTTAATAAAGTTTGATTACATCTATTATTCGTAAAACATCTATCTATTATCATAATCTGTCAATCTGTTTGTTTGTTAATTACTTTTTCACGTTAACTACTGAACCAATTTTACATAGACCTTGAAAAAAGGCTTCTACTTTTTACGAAAATCGCGGATAAAACCTTTGCACGTAATTTTCCTCCTTTACCTACAAACCTAAGTAATAGAATCGATAGTCGGAAAAGCTCGCGGCCTTTTTGATTGAAGCATTAATTTTGCGTGTTATATTTCTGGCAATACTAAACTTAGGCGGGAATGTAAATATTGTTTGACAGCTGACTTTTTGGTAATAGCGGTAAAATTAAAACAAATAGGTATTATAGTTGTCTTGCGTTTTATATTTTAAATAATAATATTTTTTATTACGTAACGTATTAAATACGTTTAAATTTTTTGTTTCAATAAAGTTTCATATTCAGACCCTTAATTTTTTTCAGGTTCAAGGTCAGACCCTTAACAAGAGATAATGAATACTGCTAGTGCTCAAAGAATGATTTGTAATGATTATGGAGATGATGTTTGTTGAATACTACTGAAAAAAGTGGTTCGGCAGATTCAGTTTTGTAATTTTGATGATAAAAATGTTCCTCGCTGTGGTATCTTTTTTTAGTACAAAAAAGCCGCGAACTTTTGCGACTACAAACTGAAAAGTCATAAAATTGTCTACTTACACGACTAGGTTAACAACGTGTCATTAAATTATAGCCATAAAATTAATTATGAAACTGAACTGACTTACTCACGGTGATAGATCAGAATAACATAACAATAACGATAACCATGACCAAGAGGTGAGATCTAAATATGTCTCAACTCTCAACCTTATAATTTATTTGTATAAACAACGGGATAATGCTTGGCCTTCCTTCACCTCACCAGGGGGACAACACTGCTAATATTAACGTCAAAATGGTGGTTCAATGGTGTTTGAATGGCAATGCTTTTTGACACAGTTCTTGTTTCTTAAACCCAAAAGTTTAAGAAACACAATGTGTTCCGGTTTTGGGTTTAAGAATAAAATGTCAAATAAAACGTTAAGCTTTATCAAAACATCAAACATGATGTCGATGAAATTAAACACACATACATACACTCACGCCTGTCTCCCATGGGGGTAGGCAGAGACTATGGATCGCCACCTGCTACGATCCTTGCACACTTCTTTCGCTTCATTCACATCCATCAATCTTTTCATACATGCCCTGCGGTTTTTGTCACTGCGTACACCAGCCTTTTTTATAATAACCCCTATTTGGTCCGCGTAGGTTTTTCTGGGACGCCCTTGTGCAATCGTTCCTTCCACATTCGCACAATATATCTCTTTCGTGATTCGCCTTTCATTCATCCTCTCTAAGTGACCAAACCACCGGAGCATTCCTTTCTCAATTCTTGTCACTATATCATCTTTCAGACCACACCTTTTACGAATCACCTCATTGCTCACTCTATCACTCAGTTTTACTCCGCATATTTTCCTCAACGATCGCATCTCTACCGCATTTATTCTGCTTTCATTCTTCTTCTGCCATACCCAAGATTCACTTCCATACATCAGTGTCGGTACCAGCACTCCGTTATGAATTCGCGCCTTTGCAGAAACGGTTTGGCTACTCATAACCGAGTGTATAGCACCACTCACCGAATTCCTTTTCTTCACTCGTCTTTCTATGTCTTCCTCACTTTTGCCGTCCCTTGTGAACAAACTCCCCAAGTATACAAACTCACGAACTTGTTCCACTTTTTCGCCACCTAACATAAACGTACAGTCAGTCATTTCTTCATCTCTCTCAAACACCATCACTTTCGTCTTAGTTACATTCACTTTCATCCCTTTTCTCAAATTAAAAATTATATTTATTATCGATTCGATAAAATATAACAGTGACATTACATCCCTAATGGCAGGCTTTGTAGACTCTCTGGAGGTAACGACCGATGTGTTAAAGGCCCTTTCACACAACACGCGGTTCTGATGTGAGATTTGAACGAAGTCGAAAAGGTGGCCGAAAATGATCATCTTGAGTGATAACATAAAATTAAAAAGTATTAAATTTATTATTCATTTTTGCTGACATTATCGAAATACGGGACAAATACGGGACGCGATGGTCAAATACGGGACAGTCCCATTTATACGGACCGTATGGCAACCCTAACTATAGAGGTACAACCAGACCTCTGTAATCTAACTCAATAACTGTCTTTAGTCAGATGAAGACAAATATTTAGAGTTTAGACTACGAAAACTTTTTTATTCCGTTATCACCATTATTCATCATCATCACATTTCTAGATGTATCAAGCTTACATAATGTGTAGGTAAAACTATTGTCTATGGGTAGGCCTGGCGACTTGTATCACAGGTTTCTTTCTCTGAAACCTATTTCAGGCACCAGTCTCTCACAAATATAGGAACCCTCCATGTTGTAACTTAGTTTTAGTGGCCAAGTTGCCTCTGGACTTAAGTTCATTATTTGTGATGGGAAAATAAACAAACATTTTATTTTTATTATTTTTCACATCACACTAACCGCTTAAACCACATTCAATGTAAAAGAGGCTTTACATCTCGAGCGTTGACATAGTCTGTGACACATTGCACAACTAAGTAGGCCGCCATGCGATTTTCAAAATATTTGCCCTTTTGTTAAAGATGGCTCCACAAATATTGATGATGCCCTTACTTATTGGGAACGAGGCAAATGAGAAGCCATGTTTAGAAGTCATTGACATTTAGTTGACGTTTTTGAAATACAAATAGGGGTCCCACAGGGGTCGATGAAGCGGTCCGAGCTTTGGGTAACAAAATAATACTAAAGGCATAAGGCTGCGTTCAAACGATAACGCACGACCCGACCTCAACCCGAACTCAACTCAAACTCAACTCAACCGCAGCCCACTCCTTGAAATACAGCGTTTACAATTTTGAGTTTTATTACACATTAATAAGCTCCGTTATATTTTGTCATGATGCAACTACACACGCCCCGCGCTCAACCCGAAATCAATTCAAACTCAACTCGAACTCAACACGAACTCAACTCAAACACAACCCGCACTCAACGAACTCACCTCAAACTCACTTGAACATTACACTGACAGGAGCTTATTAATGTGTCATAAGACTCAAAATTGTAAGCGACGTATTTCAAGGTGGGCTGCGGTTGAGGTGAGTTTGAGTTGAGTTCGGGTTGAGGTCGGGTCGTGTATTATCGTCTGAACGCAGCTTAACTTGGCAGGTTGCCAAGTTAAGATTCTTAATACATAGCAATATAATAAATTAATGTTTGAATCGTACGCAGACATTCAAAGTCAAACGATATCGAATCTCTAAAGGTAACTTATGGTTACACAGAATGTTAATGAATGAACCCAAAATGGGAAAACCGTTTCTTCGGACCATCACACTGAACAACTTTTACTATGAGACCAACTCTGAAATCGCGAAAGGATCATTGTATAAGTAATCAAAAAATTACATTTGTGAGTTTTGTTTCAACTACGACTTCACAAAAGTAGAGTGTCCAGAAATTATTGAATGAGAAAGACATCCAAGACTTATTTATTTACCAAAAAATAGACCTATTTATTTAGTAATTTGCGAACACAGCCTTATGGCTGTGCTTATAGCTTTTTTGCCCAACAATCCGTTACACATAAAGTACAAGAAATTATTTAAACTGAGACTCATTTATTCAGTTCAAATTAACTATAGGCAGCTGTGAATATCTAAAGCTACGACTTTGATTCGCAATTCTAATAAGATCTTGTACTGACGAGAGAACCAACTAGATTAATACATTTTATAATTTAATCGGTAAATTATTACCTATGCACTTTATTGTTATCGACATAAACTAATAGTTCCAAAACATTGAAAGGGATTAAAATATAATTTATTTAAACTACCCTGGGCCACAAACATAAACCTACCAAGAATCTTTTAGCAATGCGATGGTTTGGGTTTTACAGTCAAATGAACCTAGTAAAAGCGAATATTCTATACAAAAACGTCAATATACAATACAGTGCCTACCTACAGCTCAAAATACTTTACTTAATCTAAGCCACGAGCTACGACAATCGAACTGCAATTTAAAACTGCGATTAAATCGACAGGACTTTAACTGCAGGTTACAGGAACTTGGGCAATGTTGGGCAGCAAAGACGAATGCTCGACGGAAGCTGTTTCGCATTAGATGAACTCAATGCGAGCGCCCGAGCACGACGGTCAGTGGTAGGATGACCAGAATCAACAATTTCGCTAAAAAGATTTTACAGTTTTTTTATTAAATTTTGATCACAGTTGCACACAAACTGAGAAAGGTAAACGACGAAAACAGCTAAAATAATAATAAGAAAGAAGCAATATTAATTAGTTTTTCCAGAAATTTCTATTTACGAAGTATATTAAAGAAACTTTACCAATAAACATAGGAGAGCCCCTATAGCCAAGTGGCTTTCTTAAATTTAAATAGAATAGAAAGTACGTAAGTAACGTAAGATGTCGCTAATCATAATCATAGACAATCACGACCATTTGAAATGTCAATTTCATACACATAATGACACTTCTATTGTATTCGAATAATCGAAAATCCAAGTGTTTGCCATTATTCAGGCCTTCTGGAAAACTAATGGGTTTAAGGTTATACATATTTCATACATACCTATCTTCTCAATCAGACTTCCATTATGTATTTATTTGGCGATTACAGCGCAACGCAGATTACGTTATTAGTAAATTAAGCTACAAATCATTTTGATTGCAACACATATATAAAATGATAAAAATAATTAGTGAAAGTGAAAGGTATCTTTCATAAGTGTAATTCCACGTAACTAAGAACAAAAAACGAAAAAATATACACGACTTATGAGCGCGCAAGCACCCCAGGGGTGTCACTCTTAATGTTCCCAATTTTGAACCTACTTACACCCTAGTTTTATCTAGTTACCCTCAGACCAAATAAAAAAAGTAAGACGGAGTCTTCCGAACGAAGCGGTGAGGCCTGTAAAACTACGCCTAGGCTGTGTCCATACACAGTTCACGCACACACGTGTTGTAACGCCATGGCTTTCCATATAAAACCCTGCCGCCCGGCCCCCGCCCGCCCCCTTGTACGCACACATGTACCGTCAAAAACCGGCCTCACTTCGCAATGCTCCATCTTTCTTTTTTATTTGATCTGAGTAGTTACCTACTTACTACTTCCTTAATCGTGGAGCTCAAGAATCATATTCAATAGACACATAAAGAATCATTTAATTTTCCAAGTCACCTGTACTTTATTCATCTTCTATCAATCTTTCCATAATTCTAATCTATTTCCATTAATTTCTTAAACAAAATTAGCAACTTAGGCACCACGGAGGCAATATTGGCAAATGTCCCGTTTACACAAGCAAAGATGGTCACCCTACATAGCGATGCGCTCGACAAAGCTTGCAAAACCGCTATAGGTCGGATTTGCTGTAACGTCTTTCAACATTTTCTGGTATAAAAACACAATAAACGAGTTTATGTGAAACAGTAAGTCATAAATCATCTATATATTACTCACATTAATGATTATTTTCTTCTTCCCATAACCTGAAACAAAACAATCCATGAAATAAATTATTACGTTTAAACTTGTGTCTCTGTGAGCTGTAAGACCTCAATTTAACATATTTCCGCCATTTTGAAAAAAATCTAAAAACCGTATCGCTAAAAAGAATCTATAGGTACAATGGGCAACATTTCATTTTGAGATGAGATAAGATCAGTTTTGATTTTTTTTGGCAAAAGCTACACATTCAATTTCCTGACAATGTACTTACGCTCTTTTAGAATGAGTAAGATTTCAAACAGTGATTTAATATACAAACAAACCATTAAAAGTTAAATAAAAAAATACGTGTCCCCTAATTTTGTATCTTCTTTCATTATACAAAGTGAAAACGACATATTATATTTTTGAAAGGTTGTCCATTATCGAACTCTGCTCACAAAATTTCACGAGTCAATCGGTTGAGAAATTCGACCTGTAGAGGAGAACAGACAGTCCGGCTGTCCGTTTGTTCTCCTCTACAGGTCATACATACTAAACATACATACTAAAGCATTTTAGCCCAAGCTGACAGCCCAAAAGGGAGATGCTTCGCGCTCGCTAAGTCAATTTTATGTAAAACGTGAGCTTATATCGTATTTGATTGCGAGCTTTCTATCAAAATAAAAACCTCAGATTAAGAAAGAATTGGAGATTTTGTATCCATATTTTTTTTACCAAAAAAAAACTAACTATCTATAATAAACTACAGTTGCTGGTCTATCAACCAACTTACATTAATTATCTATGCAATGTTAAAAAAGCAAGCAACTGAAATACCTGTTTTAAGCCAAATTCAGTGGTATGTGACCATTGGCCATTCTAACCCCTTTTGAGCGAAGTACCTAAAATGCACGATGCCACTGCTGCGTAATGCCTAAAACGCGAGATACCTGAAACTCGAAGTACCTAAAATGCACGATGCCTAAAAACTGAATTTGCCTGCAATTTACTTTGACAACAATGTTTAATGCCTAAGAATCGAAATGCCTAAAATGAAGATAGCCAGCACAAGGTACCTTCAGGTACGGTAGGCCAAATAATTGGTTTACCACTTTTGACAACACTTCCCATGTAGCCAAAATATCGCTATCGCCAAAAGTACCAGGGCAACATAACTTACGAGGAGTTATTTTGATTTCGTACCGCGAAGATATGAGTTAATCCTTTTAGCTCCTTGATTTTTCAAAAATATAAATCGAAATAACTCCTTGTAAGTTATGTTGCCCTGGTACTTACTATAAAATAAATATAGGATTTCGGGTAAGGTTCGGAATAATCGTTCTATTACTTATCTATCGATACCTACTAATAGGAGACTACGATATTTTAAAAAGCCCTAGTCCAGTAGGACCACGGGTACATAGTGGTATACCGTGGTCCTACCAGTAGGTCAAATCGGTAGTTCCACGGGCCCTTAATGCTTTGTAGGCATTTAACTAGCACCGTAGGCATTAAACAAGATAGGCATTTTGCTTCCTAGACCTTAAAACCTTATAGACATTAAAACTTTATAGGCATCCTGTGTTTTAGACATTGACTTTAGGCATTTTGCTTCATAGGCAGCGTGCATTTTAGGTACTTCGCTTAAAAAGGATTCTAACGGCCTTTATTTGGTATTCCGTAGTAAAGTGAATTTAAAGTGTTAAAAACAAAGTGGCTGCACGCTGCACCATTCTCGGTGGCCGGGCCCATAAGTTCAATAGTTGCGACATTAGTCGAGTGCAGCCAAGGCAGACCAGCGGAAGGTTTCACAACGCAGTTCCGAAGATATTTCCCTATGAATTATTCACAGGTTGGATATAAACCATTTGCGCCTTTCAAAATCGGCAGTGTTTGCAAGTTGGTTTACTTATAATAGGCTAGGTTAGGTAATCAATGAAGGAATGGTAGAGTGCGCGGGTAACTAAGCGATTCCTTCAGAGGGAGATTACATGATCAGTCTTGCATCAGTCCATTCCATCAGTCTGTGTAAACTTTGTTTATTTCCAAACTAATTTGTACCAGTCTGATGGAATGGACTGATGCCAAACTGAACATGTAATCTCCCTCTTAGAAACTAGTTGAGGGTGCTTAGGGAGTGATTATACTAAAAGATCTCTCGTCTAGGAAGTGAACGGGAGTGGGGGGTTTAAAGTAATTAATTTATTAATAGAAATAGATTTTAATAATGTTTTACGTGGAGTTTTTAGGGCCCATAGTCTAGTATTTTTAGAAAGTATCACTACATGCCCTCGTAGTGATTCGTAGAAGTAGATAGCAAATGTGTCAAAAACGGGCACTTTTAGCAGTTTTGCTACCTACTTCTAGCAGTTACTACGAGAGAATGTAATGATACCGTCTAAAAATACTAGACTGTGGGCTCTAAAAATTCCACGTAAAACGTTATTAAAATTGTGTATCAGAATTATAATATTAAATAAAATTCACCGCGGCACCACTTTCGCTCAGGGTGCTTAAAAGAAGCTAGTAAACTGAGGTCAGAAAAAAAGGTGTTGATGTAAGTAAGGAGGTCACACTTAGCGTCGTATTGATGAAATATCTAGACGTCCGTCGGTGAAATTACCACTTTCCGATGTTAAGTGGCACTCCTGTACATATTTTCACTAGAAAGCAATACTCAGGGTTGGCACTGAGTAAATATAGTCTTACCCTCGTATCTATAGACAGACGGGTATACTTACCCGTACCGTACTAGAAATTGCATGTGAATATAATATTAGAAGCGTTTGAAAATCAAATTTTACTCAAGTCATTACTCTTTATTACAAGTCATGACTTGAGTAAAATTTGATTTTCAAACGCTTCTAATATTATATTCACATGCAATTTCTAGTATTAATTTATCTTTAATGCATCAAAACTGCATTAAATCTGCATTTAGGTTTAATTATACTATAAATGCATGTGAATATAATATTAGAAGCATTTGAAAATTGCAAGTTTTACTCAGGTCATTACTTACTCGTAGGGTTACCGTTGCAAAATTTGGAAAGTCCGGACATTTCAATAAAAGTCCGGACATTTTCACAGACAGATCCAGACTCCATACATTTCGGGACTTCTCTTTCGAACACTACTGCTATTTAGGTTTTTTCTAGGACTACAGGCGGCTAATCTTAAAAAGCCGGACAATAGTCCAAAAGTCCGGACTAATCCGGACGGATGGTAACCCTACTTACTCGTCTATAGATACAAGGGTAAGTAACAACATACCCTAACAATTAGCATAGTTACTTTGAAGGCCTACCGCGCAACGCAAGTGTCGTCGGCATTGCTATCGGCTTCATTTGACAGGTGGATGTGTCACATTGCTTCTTTTTTTGGCACAAATAAATACTTATCAAAGAAAAGTAGCAACGTTTGTGTAACACCACAGAATAAATAATTAGTAGGTATTAACGTAGTCACAAATCCCAGTGATGCCAACTTGGGGGATTTCCCCCTAGATTTAGGGGGGACAAGTGTCAAAAGGGGTTTTTTTTTAGATTTTTAGTCAGTTTCATCCACTAACCCGAACTACAATCCGAACCCCGCCCGGACGCCCTCCAAACTATCACAAATCCGGAGAAACTTGGCCAACTTCCAAAAAAGGAGGAAGTTCTATATTTTATTACAGACTTTTATAGGCATCCTTACTTAATATTATAAATGCGAAAGTCCGTTTGTTTGTTCGGGAAAAAAAGTATTATTCCCGAGGGATAGCAAAAAACTCTCCACGTAGACGAAATCGTGGGCGGGCGCTAGTCTAACAAGATAAAAAGAAGTTCGGTACCTACCTACTTCCAACATTTACTCAAGAGACTAATTCCATATAGGTATGCCAAACTAAAAATACTTTTAAGGGCATCAGATAATGCCAGCTATTGGAGCGTCACATTATGATGTCAGACCTCCTTGGATACTTATCTAAGTTAAGTTTGTGACTTACATATTTGTCCAACTTTATATCTGAGTCACGGTGCCAGGCCAGCCAGACTGAAATTCATACAGAAAGTGAACTTTAATCATTTGTATAGAAACGAACGCTTGGGGCAAAGCTCCCTGCCTCTGACAATGCTCACGGGTTCGAATTGTACGTGGTAGGTAGGGACCTGTTTCAGATGAATTTGTTCCACAGAAAACCGTTTAAGTTTTTTTTAAATAATTAATGGGTTAGCTCTTGACCCCAGTCTAGAACAAAAGCAAAGACAGGGTCTACGATGGAACGAGCTTGCCCAGAAGGTGCTTATTCACTATGGCCTTGAATAGAGTCAGGTTGTATGCCCTCGGAAACACAGACGCCGGCAGGGAATTCCATTCCATAGCTGTGCGCATTATAAACGATGTTGAGTAGCTTTTGGTACGCAGAAAAGGTATATCAACCAAGAACGAGTGGTAACCCGCTGTGCGTCTGTATGTCTGATGGTAGAAAGGAGAAAGTGGAATGAGCTCATACAGCTCTTGAGCACACCCACCAAAACCGATAGACAAGCAACTTTTCGGCGGTGAGCCAAACTGTGAAGCTTAAGTTAGTTGTAACTTGTAAGGTTTACGTGCGTACTAGAACATTTGGTGTACAAAACGTTACAAATCCAATATCGGTCGATCGATCGGGATGAGTAAGCTTGCTGCGATGGTCAGTTTATAGAAAGAAAGTGCATGGTAACTTCATCATCATTCAGCTGAGCTAAAGTGGCAGTGGGCGGGACACATAGCGAGAAGAACCGATGGCCATTAGGACGGAAAGGTTGTGGAATAGCGACCGCGCACCGGATGACGCTCCGTGGGTAGGGTTGCCAGATGGTCGGGATTCGCCTGGATTCTCCCGGAATTTCAAGTGATCTCCCGACTCCCGAAAAATCGAAAAATCTCCCGGATAATCAGCTGTTCCGAAAGTTCTCTAGATAGCAATAATTTTCGCGGATGAAACCACAGATTAGATTTAGTGGATGAAACTGACAAAAAATCGCGCTGCGCGGCCATTTTTCTACAATAGACAGTCAAGATTACATGATTAGTGGATGAAACTCATTATAAATCGCGCTGCGCGGCTGTTTTCTTATAATAGAAAGGCAAGAGAACACCCTCATTCCTCTACGATCCACCGACGAGGCTCCACCGGTGGATAAGATTAGTGGGTATTTAAAACTAACAAAAAATCGCGCTGTGCAGCCGTTTTCTTACCATATACAGACATTTAAGTTACATTTTTATTTTAAATATTTATTTCTCCCGACAACAGCCGCAAAATCCCGACATTTTCGAATTTTCTCCAGATATTTTGGACTTCCGATCTGGCAACTCTATCCGTGGGTGTGGTAGGGTTGCCAACCCTACTATATAATATAGTATCCTACTATATTGAGGGCTCGCCTACTATATTTTTTGAAAAAATATATATGTAGTAGGAAAAACTACTATATTTTTTCAAATGTTAAAATTAAACAAAAGCAACAAAAAAAAATTACTTAAGTATATGCACATAAGTAATTACATAATATTTTTTGTGATTAAACACTTGTCTTTATGGTTGCTGAATAAATTATGAAAATGTTAGTACCTATTTACTTAAGTATGAAAAATGCAACTTTTTAAAATCATACAATCCATACAAAACGGCAACCTACTATATTTTTTTGGACTTTTTCGCCATCTACTATATTTTTACACTAAAAATCTTAAAACTACTATATTTGATCCAAATAAAGTTGGCAACCCACTGTGGACCGACGGTTAGATGCGGGCCAAGCAGGACCGATCATCGTGGAGATCCTTGGGAGGCCTATACCCAGCAGTGGGTGTCGTGCGGCTGATATGATGATGATCTTAACTTCTTAAGCTGTCTAGACTGGTTGTCAAAGTTGCGGGACACATTCGCCGGCCACGTGTGTGTAAAACAATCTGTGTGAGGTATACACCCCCCTCAAAATTCAGGAACAACATGCGATGTTCACATTGACACCATGCTGTTTGAGTTACAAGGACATTCGTTTCATTTACATAAAACAGTGTATTTATGACACCACTACATCACATTTTTGTTTTACTAACGCTGACGCTGATATGGATCAAGGATCAAGGTTAGATTTCAGAAATGTCATGCGTTTTGCCACATAAGTAATCAGTATTTTATCAATAGAAAAAACTAACTTTCAGATTTGGCAATGAAAGAACTAGGTAGACCAGAGTTTTGTATTTTTTTTTAATCGCCTTCTCCACTCACTATGTTGTTGCATGTTAATAAATTGCTTCGAAATAATGCAGCCAACGATTTAGGTAATAGGTTGCATCGATGTGGTTATTTTTTTACAACAGCTTGTTTCATAACGAGCATCAATCAGTTTGTTGGAGAGCTGCAATGCAACTACACTCGACGTCAGAAAAATCGCACCTCTTCGAAAGTAAGTTTAGACTTGGCCACCTGCTATTGCTAGCTAACGTTCTGTTGTGTTGATATCTATTAAAAGTACATTTAATGAGCTTTCAATTAATATTTGTTTGATTTAATTAACATAACAGTTACGATAATTCAACGCTTAAAGCGTTATTGCTTGCGCCGCCATAAAAGGGAAACAAAAGGGGTAAATTCAGGAAATGTGGGTAAATTCGCTATTGAGATGATGGAGAAAACACACTTCAACAATTCAATAAAAAAATGGAATACCTAAGATGGATACTATTGCCCATGAAGTTGCTCAAATATAGCAAAAAATCAGGCAATGTAATATTGCTCGGAAACTGAATCTCGGTAATTAGCAACATACACATACATAGCAACAAACATAGCCAACAGTCTCTAGAAACCATTGGAGTACTCGTCGGACGGAACGGAATCAATTACTGAGATTGAGTTTCCGAGCAACATTACATTGCCTGATTTTTTTGCAATATTTGAGCAACTTCATGGGCAATAGTATCCATATTGGGTATTCCATTTTTTTATTGAACTGTTGAAGTGAATTTTCTCCATCATTTCGATAGCGAATTTACCCGCATTTCCTGAATTGACCCCTTTTATTTCCCTTTTATGGCGGCGCAAGCAATAACGCTTTAAGCGTTTAATTATGGTAACTGTAATGTTAATTAAATCAAACAACTATTTATTGAAAGCTCATTAAATGTACTATACATTTCGATGTAGCTAGCAATAGCAACTTACTTTCGAATAGGTGCGACTTTTATGATGTCGAGTGTAAAAGAGGTAGACGTAATGTTTCAGTTTCAATTTCAATTAATGTAACGCAACGTTTTGTAACATGAATATGTTAGCATCTATTAGTTACTTATTGCAATAAAATGCACAGTAAAGTAAATTAAGTCAACTGGACATTCACCGCCAAAAGCGTCAACGATTTAGATAAAGAGATTAGGAAGTTAAGAATAACTGCTAGGATTAAACTTTATATTTATATTTACTGATGTTAACAAGGTACATTCTGGTGGACTGGTTGCACTGATGCACACATATAAGTAAGAAGAAAGTAACAACATTTTTACTTTCAAGAGAAAGGCCATAGCTCGGGCAATGATGCTTTGAAAAGTCGGTTAAATGTCAATCAAACAATGACGGCCATTTGTATTTTGCAAGTATATTTTTAGGGTTCCATACCCAAAAGGTAAAAACGGGACCAAACTACTAAGACTCCACTGTCTGTCTGTCATCAGGTTGTATCTCATGAACCGTGATAGCTATTGAGCTCCCTCCCATACAACAAACCTGTTTTTTAGGGTTCCGTACCCAAAGGGTGAACGGGACCCTATTACTAAGACTCCGCTGTCCGTCTGTCTGTCTGTCATCAGGCTGTATCTCATGAACCGTGATAGCTATTGAGCTCCCTCCAATACAACAAACCTGTTTTTTAGGGTTCCGTACCCAAACGGGTGAACGGGACCCTATTACTAAGACTCCGCTGTCCGTCTGTCTGTCTGTCTGTCACCAGGCTGTATTTCAAGAACCGTCATAGCTAGACAGCTGAAAATTTCACAGATGATGTATTTCTGTTGCCGCTATAACAACAAAATACTAAACACAAAATAAAATAAATATTTAAGGGGGGCTCCCATACAATACAACAAACATGTATTTTTTGCCATTTTTTGCTAGATATTAATAACGACAACAGGTAGACAGTTGAAATTTTTACAGATGATGTATTTCTGTTGCCGCTATAACAACAAATACTAATAAAAACAAAATAAAATATTTTTTTAAGGGTGGCTCCCATACAACAAACGTGTTTTTTTTTTTGCTGTTTTTTGGTACGGAACCCTTTGTGCGTGTGTCCGACTCGCACTTGACGGGTTTTTTTATAACTAAGTATCTTCTTTCTAAAATTTTGTTGTACCTCTACCTATACCAGCGAGAGTTTAGTTCGCTGACCTATACCTACAAAAACAACAGTTAAAATTATTGCCTAGCTAGAGCCTTTAATTGCTTTTTATACATATTCCCAATATTTTAAAAAGAATGGTCACCCTCATTTTAAGGAAACAATCACTTATTTGTTATTATGGAATTAGTGAAATTACAATGATCATCTTGCTGCGTTTTGGAAACGACTACTCAAGCAATTCTGGTAACAGTTTCGGTAAATGGTAGGTTGGTACCAAATGTAAGCGCTGACCACGACCGGCAGAATTAGCGAAACACAAAATAACAGTTAAAATTGGTAATTAAGTAAGTATTAAGTAAGTAAATTGGTAATTAAGAAGTACAATGTTTTATAATATAATTTCTGTGGTGTTTGTGAGAAACCTGTTAAGTCCAAAAGGGGCGTTTTACAGTATGAGACTTATCAAGTATTTACAAAAACGAAATGGACGAATCCTGAATTGCCATGTGTTTACCAGCTCAGTTCTATCACTATCATTAATCAGTACCTAATCGATCAAAAAAATATAGAAAAAAAATCAATAACATTGTACTTATTACCCAGCAAAAAAAAATACCAAATTGGAGTTAAAAGTTTTCTCCCTAGAATTGATGTAATAAAAAAACGTACTCTCAAAAAAAATAAGAATGGAAGAACGAACTATTTTTAAAGCTTCTTCCATAATTTATTATAATTCATAATTTTTGAACGTCTTTGTTTCCGCATCCGCAGTTTCGTACAAGAAACGAAATGTGAATAAGATTTCTGGTCCTTCGAGCACCTTGTAATTGTAACAAAAGTATTGAACTAAAACAATATTATTAACTTATTTATCTGGGTTCGACAAATTGGACTACACAAACGCATAAGCTGCTCTTCAATCCGATAATTCATACTTACGCAAACTTAGAATAAATAACAACCTAAAACGATAGTTCCCTACAAAACGCACTGTCTAAAGTGAGGCAAAAATACTGAGTCAAAATAGCTTATAGTATAGTTTTTTTCTCCGTGCAGTTTGGGTCATAAATCATCGGAGTATTGCGCTCTCTCTCCCACTCACGGGCCTTATGGGCGGGCATAGTGATGCGCATTATTGTTGTCGATACGCGTTATCGATAGTGTATTTAAGGTATCAGGCGAGGTAATCATGGAAAACAAATGACCCATCATAACATAACAATGTCGCATCACCCTTTGTGTACCGCACCGCCGCCGCCGCCGCCGTGTACCTGCCTTCGATGACTCATTTGTTTTTATCGATATCGGCGTTGCGCCCGCGCAACATGCTCTCCGCCCTAGCCGGGCTGAGGCCGAGCTATGATTTGACCCAAACTGCACGGAGAAAAAAACTATACTATAGTTTTCAGATTTTTATCCTTCATAAGTTACCTAATCGTACCTATAAAAACGAAATAGTTCCAATTTCCCTACCTTAAGGGATTAGTAACTATTTTATAGGATTTTAGTTATATTAGGTAGGTAACGTATGAAGTACAGATCTGAGAACAAAGCCATTTCGGCTCAGTATTTTTTGCCTCACTTTACATCCAAGGACTCGGCTTCTAGGTGTTATATCCATTATACGTTACCTATCTAATCGTAACTAATCCCCTAAAGATAGGGAAATTGAAACTATATATTTCTGAAAACTAAGCCATTTTGGCTCAGTAATTTTTGCCTCACTTTTGTCAGTGCGCTTTGTAGGTAACTACCGTTCTAGGTTGTTATTATTCTAAGTTTGCGTAAGTATGAATTATCGGAGAATAATAACTCTAAGTACGCAAAATATTTAATGAAACACCGACGCAGCAGATGGGCAAACACCGGCCTGAATTAAGTCATAACAACGTGACGAGCGAAACCGCGGTGATTGCTTAGTCATACGCTGTGGCTTCAAACAATGGAAATGGCATCCAATCAAAAAGAGACACCATTATCAGAGAGTTAGTGTTCAAAATGATAGCACAAACCGAACAAAGCACTTATCTCGAATCACAAGAACCCTTCATGTTATACCGGAAGAAATTATGTTATGATAAACATTGACGAGGCTTAGATAATATTTGGTTAGTTTGTTTTGGATTGTTTTAGTGAAACACCGTATCTATCTATCTACTCAGCAACTTTTCGCAATATGTATAAGATTACGGACATTTTAACATAGGATACCAGGGGAGCTCATACTTCTTCTTAAGGAGATCGACCTAGCAAAAATTTGTGACTAATGGCCAATTTTACCAACATCCCCTAAACCGTTACCTAACTATGTGCCCCTTTAAATAAAAGAGCCCCCAAACACACCCCTTGTTTAGAATACGTTTCACCAACTAAACAGTCCTGTGACCATAGCTACGGGACAGTTTTTTCATCAGTATGGATGTGTTACCCGTAACTTTTGACTGATTATTAGTAATTATTACGTTAATTTAATTCTACATAATGATAAAGCCGTTTTGGTCTATTCTAGCTAGGGTTACCATATCTCAGTATTTGTCCTGTGATCTCAGGATTTTTGGACTCTTCTCAGGATTGCAGCTAGGGTTACCAGATGAGATGAATTTTCCTGACATTGACATGTCAGGAATTTAAGGCATCTGTCAGGAAAACAGAGTTAATCTGTAGTAGTCAGGGATTTATAAATCCCAAAAAAACTAAGTACTTAATAAAAACATAATTTTGTTCATCACTTTGTCAACTAAATGAAGAATGTAGATGTAGGTGTACAAATTGTCAGGAAATTTACTAAAATGAAAAGTCAGGAAATCTTATTATTAGATCTGGTAACCCTAGCCCTTAGGCACAGAATACATAATAGTACCCTGAGGGCTCATTCCATGTTATAACAACATTCGCCCATCCAATATCTGATATTTTATCAGATATTGGATGGGTGAGCAAGTTTTAAAATTCTAGCTACTATGTAGATGGCGGTAGTTTCGGCTGCATCAGCAATCTTTGTCCACCCATCCATATAGGGGTTGCTACTTATCATACATACAATATAATGAAGGTCTTTTGCCCTGCATTGAGGATTTGCCCTTTAAATTAGGTATCTTGGTGCCATCTATCCATCTTTTGATTATTCTACCACTTTTTTTAAGTTTTATCTTGAGGTTGTTTAGCTGACTGCAGCTAAAAATGGCTTGGAACTTTGGTCAAAATAGAGGCTATTTGTTATTTTAATGACAAATAATTTATTTTTTCTTGCTAGCTAATGAAAGTCTGGGTTACCAAAAATTTATTATCTCGAGCTCCTCCATGCTTCGGAAGGCACGCTACGCCGTTCGTTAGTCCCGGCTGCATTTGCAGCCGTTAACACACACCAATCCGCATTGGGCCCGCGTGGTGTGTTATGGCCCGTCCTCCCCATCTATAAGGAAGGCCAGTGCCCCAGCAGTGGGGACATTAAAATGGCTGACGGTCATTAAAAAGTCAGATAAAGTCCAAATGGAAGCTTAAAGTGAGTACTGACATGTCCAGACAAAAATCAAGATGTATGGTAACCCTATTGAGCAGTATGAGTGAATTTGATTTTGTAAATGTTTTGTTTTACTTTTTATTTATAACTTGTTATTAATTTAATATGATTTCTGATACAATGTATATTGTTTGTGGAATAAATTACTTACTTGTTCATAAATATGTGCATTTTGGACACATGTTGACTTTTATTACAAAGGCATAAGGTTGATGGACTGTCAATGGTGCGTAGGTACATATTATTGTACGTATATTACTACCTACATATTTGATGCATAACAGAATAATTATTATCATATTCAATTTTAACCCATTACTAAGTGTGTATTTTTTGTTAAGTAGGTATTTATTTATTAGCATAATTATTAATCTGCATAATTATGATTAACATTCTAAGAAAGAAAATAATTACCGAATAGTTTTATATACCTCTTTTAACACAATCAAATCATAAATCGATAAATTCAAATAACATATTAAACTATTATAGAATTATACTAGGTATTTAAAAATCCTTACTAATATTATAAATGCGAAAGTCCATTTGTTTGATTGTTTATTTGTTTGTTTGTTCGTTACGCCTTCACGTCGTAACTACTGAACCGATCATCGCAAATTTTGCATACACGTTGTCAGGGGTGCCAGGGGTTGTCAGAAAAGGACATAGGGTAACTTTACTGTACAGTTCCCGAGGGATAGCAAAAAAACTGTCTACGCAGACGAAGTCGCGGGCGGCCGCTAGTTACTTATATTTTTATAAATATTAAGCCCTTTAAAAAGTTTTTTTAGAGAGGTTGTTGCTTGTGGTACTGGAAGCTGTCTTTTATTGATTAGGAATTTAGGACTGTTGTAATTAATGTACATTAAAATAATAAAATATCCATATGTTTATGATAGCTTTTCATTTCTTTTTTATTCGTAATGTCATGTCACCTATTTTAGGAAAAGGAGTTCTTAACAACAGTGGTTCAAAATATTTTTAAAATTTTTAATGTTCAAAAAACTAATTATTAGTTTTTTTACATACCTCCAAGAAAGACCTCAAACTTGTGGACTGCTGGATTAGGGCATAAAAGCGTTACTTTATTTACATACTATTTTATTCTAAAGTCAGCTACATCCATAATAAACAATAATTCTTTGCTTACAAATTATAAGAACTTACATTTTTTCAGAGAAATGAAGTCGGCCTTTTTATTTAGTATCTAGTTTAAAAAACAGTTGATAACATAGACTTATTATATTACTGTTGATACTTATTTAAAATTTATTTCAAAATAGTCCATAGGTGTTAACCTAAAAAGATAATTTTCTTAAGGTTCTGTTCTGCATATATGATAAATAAATACTAGAAAATCTCTCCCAGTGGATTTTTTCTATGCTTAGTAAGTAGGTAGGTATTTATTATCTTAATTTAACAATAGCACTGTGAAATGCAAAAAATCTAAAATGTGATATAATGTCTTTATTTTTTTATTGCTACATAAGTTATGTTTTACAACAAGTACTCTAATTTGCTATACATAATAATAATAAATAAAAATTAAAACAGAAAGAAATCTATAAATATCTACAAAAAATGTAGGTATGGTAGGTGTACCTACCTACCTATACATTTTCAGGAAAAGTAGAAACAGATGACTTCCAATATTATGAACTTTTTTTGTGGCTTATTTGTATACTTTAGTTACCTACCTACTAACAAAGAATATTTGCCTACTAAATGTTATTGAGTAAATTGAGATGAGGTCCTATGTCCTTTGTGAATAGTGAACATTTCCGTATTGCTTTTCCTTTGAAAATAAGTACAATAAAAATGCGGATCAGCTGACGCATAAAACATAAAAATATACTTACAGAATGTTGGGGAAATCCTTCTTTGATTTAATCCAACGAAGGTACTTGTAGTCAGCTTAAATAAGAGGTTGTGCACTTGCGGGATACTAATATATTTTAAACCAACACTACAAGACCACTACCGCTCCTGTATAACTTCGTTTTGAGTTTTATCTTACGAAATACTCTAGTTTTACGATAAATAAACAATAAACACTCATCACTGGCACGGAAAACACGGAAAACGGAAATTCTTTTCTTTATTGTCTCTCCTCCCCCCCTCTCATCTCAAGCTCAAACGTCAGTGTCAAATGTCAAATTGACTTGACACATGACAGCCAAAAGACAGATAGCACAGATCAAATTTTGATTTTACGCCTAGTCCAAATCAGGGCTGCGTTCCGAAATTCTGAGTGTTGTTGTTTGAATGTTTTATAACTCGCTACGGCGACGGAAGAACTTTAGATGTTATTATATTAGGAACACAAAGTCTTCGTTTTCCATTTGGAATACGGATCATAAAAACTTTAATAAGCTTAATTTTAATTTGAATGAAAGGCGAATCACGACAGAGATATACTATCCGCGTCAATTGATAATGCGCCTGGCGGCCATGATTTTAACCTCAAAAACGAAAAACAATTGTAATTTTCTCATATACCTAGACCCTTTCTTATTGAAAATAAGAATTCAATAATTAATATATTATATTACCTATTAGAATTTTACTGCTTTTTGTCATTTTTAGTGGCGGATGACGATGATGTGTATGTTAATTTGACAAGGTTCCAGCGCATTACCAATTGACGGGGATAGTATATTGTGCGAATGTGGTAGGAACGATTGCGCATATGCGTGACGCATTTCTGGGACGCACTGTGCGTTCCAGAAAAACCTACGCGGCGCGGATCAAATAGAGGTTTTAATTTAAAAAAAAAGGCTGGTGTACGCAGCTTAGAGCAACATCGCTTCGTCCCGAACGGAAGCCCGTAAAGGTATACCGCCCGGCCGGCACGTAAATTGGCAAGATATAAACGAGACCTAAGATGCGCAGGTAGCTACAAACACTAAACTCGGCGCATGTTTTGTTTCATCTTAGTTTTGCCAAGTTATATGCCGGCACCTTTACGCAGTGACAAAAACCGCAGGGCATGTATTAAAAGATTGATGGATGTGAATGAAGCGAAAGAAGCACTGACCTCCCTGCGTCAGTGGAAAGAAGTGTACAGGGATTGTTTGTAGCAGTGGCTCTATTACCCAAGTAAGTGTCGTCGACTTCGCCGTCGGCTTCATTTGACAGATGGTTTTAATACATTGCTACTTTTCTTTTGGTAAGTTTTTATTTGTACCAAAAAGAAGTAGCAATGTATTACAACCATATGTCAAATGAAGCCGACGGCGAAGTCGACGACACTTAAGCCTCGATTACATACGCCGATTTAGCGTCCGTACTGGGGATCCAATCTAGGAAGCTAAATTGGAAATAGAGTCTGGCCAACGAGTCGTGTCATCTCAAACCCGCGGCAAATTAAACAATTAAATTTTTAAAACTTTATTCAATCAAAATACTCCGATATATAAATTTTATCTTCGGTATATACACCTTGACAAAAGTCTAAGCTAAAACAATATAATGAAAGTCTCACGTATTACAGAATCAAACTCAAACTCAAATCTCTGCTTGAGTACAGTTAGATAGGGATGGCGCTATATGCGATGAATAGCACCATCCCTTTCTAACTGTACTCAAGCAGCAAACAGTGCTTGAGTCTCGTTCTATAATACGGACCTAAAATTGCTATTTCGCAGTATTTTGAGTGAATAAAGTTTCAAAATTTTAAATTTGCCCCGGGTTTGAGATGACACGACTCGTTGGCCAGACTCTAGCGATCACACTATGCCCCAATTAGTACGTGATTTCACTGATTAGGGTTGTCACCAATAGAGTTTTCACTATTAACGGAAAGGTAAAATAGGTTTTGATGCGTACTCTGATTGATAGGAAATGGTTTGATGATGAAGACGGAAAAAGGCCACTACTCTGTAATAAAAAAGATGGCGGTCAAGTTTATTGTTTGTGGGCCGATTTGAATGAAACTCGGTTTTGTTAGTATTTTGACAAAAAATAACACCGAAATGTTGCAAATATTGAAAAATCCAAGATGGCGGCCAACATTTTAGTTTGTGGGCCGATTTCGATGAAACTCGGTTTTTGGTACTATTTTAACAAGAAAATAACAACCCAATTTTTCAAATACTAAAAATCCAAGATGGCGGTCAACTTTTCTGTTTTTGGGCCGATTTCGATAAAACTCGGTTTTTGGACCTATTTTGACAAGAAAATAACAAGGCAATATTGAAAATATAAAAAAATCCAAGATGGCGGCCTATTTTTTTTGTTCGTGGTCCGATTTCGATAAAACTCGGGTTTTGGTACTAACTACTGTAAATAGTAACAATATCATCATCATCGAAATCGAAAAATTGAGGAATCGACCCACAAATAAAACAGTGGCAGCCATGCCATATTGAATTTATTAATATTTTCAACATTTCGTTGTTAATTTTTACACGACTGCCCAAAGCAAAGAGAGTGTTATGTGTTCAGGATTCATGTATGTTTGTGGGTATGTGAGTTTCTTTATTCCACCATAACTTCTAAATGCCTGAACTGATTTGGATAAATGGGGTATCGTTAGAATCCTTGCAACATCCCGAGTGACACTGGATATATTTTTTTTAGAAAAAATCAATATGGCGACTGTACGACGCCATTTTCAAATGTGAAAAAAAAATTTTTTTCTTCTATTATTACAATATGGGCATCAAATGAAAGGCCTTGATGAGTACATTCCAAAACTATATAATATGTCACTAAAATGTGTGAAATAAAAATAAATAAATTTAAAAAAATATTAAAAACACGACTGCCCTGCCAAAACGAACTAAAAAGTTAAACAACAAATGTCATTGCAGTCGGGGGACCTCTTTGATCAAAAATTGTTCCATGATAAGGTCCCCCGACTGCAATGACACTTGTTGTTTAACTTTTTAGTTCGTTTTGGCAGGGCAGTCGTGTTTTTAATATTTTTTTAAATTTATTTATTTTTTGTCAAAGTAGTAACAAAACGAGTTTCTTTAAAATCGGCCTTTCTTTAAAATTTTAAATTTTAAAGAAAGGCCGATTTTAAAGAAACTCGTTGGGAACGAGCGCTCGACACCAGTCGAGCGATTCAAAAATAGGGGCCCAGAGCGCTTGCGGAACAAAACGGGGCGTATTTTAATTTATAAAATTTCTCTTTGCCATAGGCGAACCTTACACGCATTGCAAATACCACCGTGCGTGATCAATCAGTATTTAATCAGGGACCTATTTAATAAAAGAATGGTTTTACTACAATCATTTACAGTATGCGCAAAATAACTTTGCGCGGAACGTTGCGCAGTAGACGAACACAGGCGTGCGCGGGGACGGTGCGCGGGCGAAAGCTCGACATGTACTCGCGACATATCACTTGCATGCAGTTAACTTCCGAACCGCCAAGTTGCCCATTTGCGCATATTTTCCCCGTCAATGAGCGGTTTTCAAAAGGCAGTTTAAGAAAAAAAAAAAGGTAGTTCATAAAATAGAACTAGATGTCGTTGTACTTAGTAGGTACCTTTTTATGAAAAATATGAAATGTAATTACTTTTTTCTTTGTCTGGCACCTGCAAAGGTGCTACAACCGAATGTCGAAGTAGTTCTCTTCACATTGGTGAGATGGCGCTGATCTTCAGCGGAAGCGTGGAAAGTATTAGAAAATTTCGCCACATCCCTCAGCGGCTTGGTAGCATAATTGGTAGTGCATTTGGCCGGAATCCTAAGGGTGCGGGTTCGAATCCCGTCTAAGTTGCTACGGGTGAGCCGATTTTTTCTAATATTTTTCATTATTTATTCATCTTAATACTTTTTTCTTATACGTTTGTTGAGTATGTGGTTTGTTGCGTTGTGCGTTGGTTGTCCGATGGCGTGTTATGAAGAACTTTTATATGACCAATATGACCATTAGTGGGAAATAATATTTAAAAAATCGACTTAGTTGAAGTAACGCCATCTGTCGACATAAAATTATACTAAAAATCTCTGCTGTCAGAAAACCGCTTATTGGTAATGCGCTGGAACCTTATCACATTAACATTCACGTTGACGTGATCCGCTGAATTATAATAGGTTAGGTATGTAAAATATTAATTATTGAATTATTATTTTCAATAAGATAGGGTCTAGGTATAATTTTTTTTTACAATAAATTGTTTTTCGTGTTTGAGGTTAAATCATGGCCGCCAGGCGCACTACCAATTGACGAAGATAGAAATGTACCATCGTTGTTTTTGGGGTAGGATTATGTTTCTTATTTACCCCTGGACGCCGCGCCGAGGCGGCCTCATGCGGTCAAACAAAAAACGTAATAAAATTATCCTTCGACGCCGACCCGGCCGCATGAGGCCGCTGGAAAACGTTTTTTAGTCAATGATAGAGACTTATAGTGTATGGACAACTTTATTTTAGAGACAAGCTTATGAAATTCCTAACAATCTGTGATAAAAATCCCCTTTTTAATATACTATATCTATGATAAAAATATATGTATAGTGAACAGTGATTCATTCTTGCGATGAATAGTGATGTACTATGAGATTTTATCGAAATTTAATTAATATTTTTTTCGAAAAATTGGACCACGGTTAGATTGCGTCGAACTAAATAATAAAGATGTTATAGTCTTCAATTTTTAGTACTAGAATATGGCAAATGTATTCAGAAAAAAGACACAATTTGCAGAATAAATAAATGTATTGTAATTGCGAAGTTATGAGGAAAAATATCGGGAAGTTCGGAAAAAAAATTTTTTTCTCTCTTCTTCTCTGTAAAACTTGGCGAACTACAATGCTATACGGCCGGCCTTGAAAAGTTAATAAATAACATTATTTTACCCCAATAAACTAGTACTATGGTTTAAATAACAAATAATTTTCTTATAGGTAATCATCGCTGTACTCAGTTTGCTTTGACAATTATTATGAACGAAAAAAGTCCGTAATCTGAAAAGTTTGACGATCTGGAAAAATATTCCTGTTAGACAACAACCCAGTTTGACCACGTGGAAGAACAGTAGTGTTACATTATTTCATGAAATAGGCCCCTGATTAAATACTGAAGGACCTTAGGAAGGTTCACAGTATTTACCATGCGTGTAAGGTTCATCTTACCCCCTGATTATCTAAAAAGAAACTATTTAGCGACCGGTTGCATTTGACATACATTGCCACTTTTCTTTGGTATGTTTTTTTTAACCCAAAAAGAAGTAGCAATGGATCACGATTATTCACGATCATCTGTGAACTGCAACCAGTCGCTAGGTGGTTTTTAATTAGATAATCAGCCCGCCGGTCACTCACATGCGCGCAAAGGTTCGTACATACATTGTTCGAATGTTTTCAATTTTGTATGGAAATACATTTGCGAATGTCCGTCCGTCCTACACTTGTGGGTTCGCGTATTTGCGCGACTGTGAGGTGAAGTTTCTAAAATTTTACTCTGTGCAATGAATAATATTGTTTGATTGATCGACGTGGATCGAAATGTAGTATGCTGGCTGTCTGTGGTGCTGAGGGGTTTTCAAAAGGCAGTTTAAAGGTGGACACACAAGGTCCTTTCATTTGATGTACATCAAATGGATTAATTAAATCAAATGGACGGACGCCAATTTTGAGGCCACACACGGCGTAAATCGTTTGGCGTACGTCCAAACTACGATCAATCATTTGGCATCACGCCAAACGATTTACGTCAAAACCCACATCCATTTTGTAGCGATGCTAGGGTTGTTGAAAAAATATCGATATAGGTACCATATTTTCGTTTTTTTTTGTTATTAAATAAATAGGTACTTATAGGAGCTTAAAATAATTATCATTATGTTAGAATAAACGATTTTGTATGCATTACTGTGTTCGTTACTCGTTAGTCTGGCATGCACTGGCTTGACCAACTGGAATAAACATTTTTTGTTTTGTTCGCTAGAGATAAATTAAAATATTTTCAAACAAAAAAACTATTTTTCCAATTGGTCCAGCCGTCTTTGAGTAAAAAAAAATATAAAAAAAAACATTCCGACGAGCTGAGAACCTCCTTTTTTGAAGTCGGTTAAATAGTTTTAGTTATGTTGATTATTTGCTACAAATGTGCCTTAGTAGGTATACCTATTTATAGTCGACTAGCGACCGCCTGCGACTTCATCTGCGTGAAAAGTTTATTTGTTCTTTTTTAAACTCTTTTTATCCAGTTTATTAATTAAAAATCCTATTGTTTTAGGGTCATTTTTTTTAATGAAATCGATGTTTTTGTATAATCGCTACAACCCTATTTAAACTGATGGAGTGATCAGCGTCCGTCCATTTGATTTAATCCATTTGATTTAAATCAAACGATTGACGATATGCGCACACATAGTCAAACTTTTGGATGTGGGCCGTGGTTTTACGGAATCCGTGATTGGAAATTTGGATGACAGATTCGACGCACACGATCAAATTTTGGACGTACGCCATCCATTTGGCGCGATGGAAGGACCGTGTGTGTCCACCTTAAGAAAAAAAAGTAGTACATAAAAAAGAACTAGATATCGTTGTACAACTAAAGCCGCGATTACAAACGCCGATTTTAGGAACCATACGCGTGAAAGCACTAAACTTAAGAATCGCCTAACTCTTTTCTTATCTACAACTCGGCCAAGTTAACTTAGCGAATGACAGCTACATGACGGCTAAGTTTATGACACCGTTTTAATTTGGTCATGTTGTAGTTAGGAAAAGACTTAGGCGATCCTTAAGTTTAGTGCAATCGGCCAGGGGCCTTACTATGAGCTCTTATAGCAGGACTTATACTGAATGGCATTACTTTTTCGTACCATGACCTCGATTTAGCAGGCCTGCGGAGGGCCTGCTTTAATACACGCTCTTAAACCGTTCACCATTTTTTATGTATGGACGAAGCGTACCACGACGCACGGTTTGACAGTTTGGGAGCTGTTTTATAGCGTCTTTAATGTCAAATAAAGCAATTCATAAAAAGTTCCTACGTGATCAGCTTTTTCAAAATTGTTTAGTGTATTTAGATAAGTTTGGTGTGAGAATTTTAAGACTTGTGAATTTCTTTTAATGTTTATTATTTAACAGTGAATTATGTAACTTGATAAAGGCAACGCGACGACTTCCTTGTTGTTGAACATCACTAAAATAAAAAGAAATGATGAGAGATGAGACCCCATAAATAAGTACCTAAATTGCATTATATTTTATGTTATTATGAATAATAATAATCAAATAAAGAAGAAGATGATTTATTTTATATCAATGTAATTAACAAACTAATGGTGTGAAATGATATTGAAATTAAAAAAACTGAAATAATATAACTTTAATTTGTTTCATTGACTTGCGACATTTTATAAGAGCACGCACCTAGTAAATCGCACTTAAAAATAAATATGAAGTTGTGATACTTTATTTGCAATGTTCTCATTAAAAAAACGAATAAGTGACCGTTATTTTATTCGCGGCAGACAGAGATATACTATCCCCGCAAATTGGTAATTCGCAAGAACCTTGTCACATTAACATCCACATCAACGTGATCCTAAACTAAAAATGCCATGAAATAAGAAAATTCTTAATAGGTAATCTAATATAATTATTATTTATTGAATTATTATTTTCAGTAAGATAGGGTCTAGGTATATCAAAAATTTACAAATTGTTTTTCGTTTTTGAGGTTAAAAACATGGCCACCAGGTGCATTACCAATTGGCGGGGATAATAATCGATAAATTGGGTCAGCAAACAAATATCTGAGTCATCGAACGCCATAAAGTACATTTTAACCATGAAAAGTAAATGAATATTCTAAACAAATTACTTTCCAAGGTTAACAAATTTATGGCGATCGATGACTCAGAGATTTGTCTTACAGAATGCACCCATCGATTTGTATAGGCTAGCTCGTTTTCGCATCGTCTACAAAGCATTAGTGATCTGTGACAAAGCAAACCAGAGACAAACTAACCGTTCACTTTGAGTTAAAACAATCTTTAAGCCGTTCACCTAAAAGACGGTCATGGTACCGATTTAAGCAATTTTGTTTAGGGCCTGCTTCTGAACTGAACGGCTTAAGGATGGTTTCTTATTTGCTGATGGTAAGCCCCCAGTAGGATACTAAATCGGGATATATGTAATCGCGGCTTAAGTAGTTAGGTAAGTTTTTAAGAAAAAGGCAAAGGTTGAAAAGTGATTACTTTTTTATTTTATCATACGTTTGTTGAGTATGTGATTTGTTGCGTTGTGCGTTGTTCCGTAGGCTGATTATCTAATTAAAAACCACCTAGCGTAGCGACCGGTTTGATTTGACGACGAATGTGATACATTGCTACTTATTTTTGGGTTAAAAAAATCATACCAAAGAAAAGTAGCAATGTATGTCAAATGAAACCGCTCGCTAAATAGTTTCTATTTAGATAATCAGCCTGCCGAAGAACTTTTCTCTGACCCTAGCGTGAATATTTTTTTAAAAATCTACCTAGTTGAAGTAGTGCCATCTATCGACATAAAATTTTACTAAAATTATCAGCTGTCAGAAAACCGCTCATTACCGCTCAAGAATAGATCAATCGATCGCAAAACCCAACAAAACCACTCGAAAAATATTTTTGATAATTTCATATTTAAAGCATTAGGATATGACGCATTACACACTTGATAATAATTTCAATTGATCAGCTTATGGTCGCGCTACTTAGAATATCGTTATTTTGTGAGAGAATTAAGTAAAATAAAAATTGAACAGCCCGCGCTTTGGTTTTCACGCCCAGTTTGACGTCACACTATCCGGGGTTCTCAAATGTTCCTTACCGCACCCTATTGCACTCTACAAAAACGGCGTATATTTTTTTTATTAGATTCCAAATAGAACCTTATCGAAACATAATAAGAGTTATTATTCTTTGACTTAGTTTTTAGTTCTCAAATACGCCACCAGATGCCGCGATGAAATCAAACTTCACTAGCGCAGAACGCACCAATCACATTCCAGGAACTTTGACGCAATTTGCAAATGGCCGTGAAAAGGACTGAGCTCGAGGGTGTATGAAAAGCTAATGGTGTATGATTTCGTGATAAAACTAGTGAATATTATCGTAATTCAGTGTGGTGCCGTTATTAAGATACAAAATGTGCCAAAAAGTGAGAATCCAATCTTAATGGTGGTATAGGAAACGCCTGACAACCGCTGGAGGGTCGTTCGTCGAGACATTGCTGGCAGAAGGGTAAAGTTCTAGGATAATTTCTGCTAGTTTTGTCGTTGTACTTGCTAAAATTTTGTGTTTGCGCTGTTTGGTAGATAATAAGACAGATTATAAGTATACCGAGAGTGTCACGAGTGCTACATTGCGATACAAAATGGGTGTATGCGCCTGTGTTCGCCGGTGGAGAGGCGTTGTGTGAAACGCCTATTTTTGGCTAAAAGGTCCAAGATAATACGATGATAGAGTCACGTATCCTGTAATTTGGGGGCAAGGGTTATATCTGACTTCATGGAGAGGACGGAAACGCTCGCATTGATGGAAAATCTGGAATTTTACAGTGAGCACGTATAGCTATGTATATTTAGTATGTATGAAGGCACAGCCCTGTTGCTGTAAGGACATCCATCGATTCGTGCACTCCCAGATTTACTATGCGCCTCGGTGTTTTAGTTTCTAATAGTGTTTTGTAGTAGATAATTAGCGATTGGTTTCAACAATCGCCAGTATCCCTTGTAGGTATCATTGTGATAGAGTAGACTTGATTCTGCCCATGTTTTGCCCTGTCGTCTGTCTGTAAGTACTAAATGTTTATTATACTGTGCTATTTTATTAGAACTCACTGAAACAGATACTGACTAAATAATTTTAGTTATTATAGTTATTATTCTATTATTGTTGTGCAAAATTGCATGGCTGCTTGCTTATTTCTGTAGACAAACTGTTTTTTTTACTTCACTGTTCACATGTTATCTTGATTTTGGGTCGGAGAGTCATGTTGGATATGTTTGTGTTTGAATATCATGTAATTTGTATCTGGGCAAGCTCGCTCCATCTTCGGCCTCTTTTTAGCCTTATGGTTTTAGAATGTGGCCGAGAGTAAGCCCGTTTAATATAAAAAAAAACAATTTTGTTGTTATTTAGAGTTTTGCATTCACAATGCAATTTTTATACAATGCTAAATAATATACATACTTGTTAGTTCAGCCGTGAGAGCATTGGGCCAGACATCCAAAGGTCGCAGGTTTGATTCCTGTCCGAGAAATTGATCTGGTGCGAGTCAATTTTTTTTATAATATATTATTTTAGTATAATATTTTTTATGTGCTTGTTAAAATCTTTGGTGTTTAGAGACCATTTTCAATGCATGTAAGAAGTCTATCCCACTGTCTATTCTAAAGTAACAAACCCCAATTATAACCCCATAGGGCAGGCATGTCAGACATGCGGCCTTTGGCCCAATCCAATATTTTTAAATCATCCACAAGCATGTCTCAATAATATTTCAATTCAAAAGGTAACTCTAACCATGCATTGAGTTTTAATTTTCTTTAAAGATAGGTTTTGCGACCCTCTGATTCTACGGTCAATTTGCATTAATGATTTTGAGTTTGACATGGCTGCCATAGGGCATAGATTGTTGTGTCTAACAGGTATGAAATCGTTGATTCACTATGATTCAGTGACGTATTAGGCTGCAAATTTCCCTGTTATATCCTCATTGATAAACTAGTTGTATAACAACATGACCTGCTATATAAATGTTTAGTACTGGAAAATTTTAAACCTTAGCTGTAAAAAGGTTTTTTGTGTTTTATTGTGAATAGATATATGGTCTGCGTAGACACTTTCTTCTATCTCTGCAGAACAGTACTTTTTTACTTGATGAAAGGTACCCTATGTCTTTTTTTGTACCCTGATAATGTGTATGTATGCAAAATTTCATGATGATGGGTAGAGTAGTTAAGATGTAAAGGTGTAACAAACAAACAAACAAACTTCTACATAAATCCCAATGGTGGTCAGTGACTTTGAAAATATTTATATCTTGTTTGAAAATCCTTTTTTTTATATGTTGTTAATTTTTTTTCCATTTGGTTTATGGTCAATTTTCGTTTAATTTTTTTCACTCATTTAAAATTTACTTTCATTCTGGTTTCTTACTTTAAAATAATACTTACCTTGCAAGAATATGGCAGGAAATAGAACATTGTGGTATCAACATGAGATCTTTGCAACATTGTTTATGTTCCATAATGGCTGAAGGAAAAATTGCTTTGACCTGACACACTTTGCATAGTTCTGTTGGGCAAACAAACAACATACTAAATCTGAGGTGTTAGATATACCTGCTTTTTCAAATATGTTAGTATGTAGCATAACATATTAAATTTCTCCAATTCAGAATTTGCTAAAAGTATTGAGTGAGATTGTCAAAAATTAGTGCTAAATAAAAGATTATTTTTCTTGAGTAGGAATGATGTTTTATTTTATTAATCACTGGGACCCTATTTTTGAATTGCTCGTCTGGCGTAGAGTGCTCATTTCTACTGATTTTCGTTCGACAAATCAACTCAAATGTATGGCATGTTGAACGAAAATCAGTAGAAACGAGCGCTCTACGCCAGACGAGCAATTAAAAAATAGGGCCCCTGGTGGTTTTTCGAAATATTTTTCACTAGTTTCTACCTTAGCATGGAATTCAACTTCTTGTGGTATTTCCAGTCATAAAATAGTATGCCATTTAACCACGCACCGTGGTCTACTGGTTCGCCCACACATGTAAGATGCAGGGGTCCCGGGTTCAATTTCCAGGGGGATGTATAATTTGTCAGTTTGGTTGGTGGTAGGGCTTATTTCAAGTCCACCTGGCTAGCTACCACTACCACTATCTTAAGTCTGACGCCATGACAACAATTTAAAAATTATTGTGTTCCGGAAGCTAGAGGTAAGATAGCCAGTTCCTCAATGATGAGGATTCCGGGTGTAGCGTGCTTCCACCTTCGGCCTTATCGTCACTTAACATCAGGTGAGGTGAAGGCCAGGCTGTTGTCCTGTTGTGCATATAAAAATAAAAATAGTCACACTGGATTTTTGAAATGGGGTGATTTTTTGGAGATAGAAATGTACTAACCTACAAACTTTACTTCTTTTATATTATCAATGTATTGTAGTATTTGTAGTCTTAATTGTAGATTAGTGTAGGTAGATGTAGACGTAAATGCAAGTAGGGTCATAACTGTGTATTTCTATATCTATATGAGTTGATCTGCTTTTCGAAACACTGCTGAATGTTTCAAGTATCATTTTACACAATAATGCCAGATTGCTAGCTTTAGTTTACTGGCCTTGTCTACATAATGAAGTGTGAAAAGTGTTGAAAATTGACAGACATTTTAGTACATTTGTCATGTTATACATTGTTATGTATTTTCATGTCCTGTTCATTAGACACTTATTTGGAAACAAGCAAATGGTGTGTTACTATCACCTAATTTGAATTTTCTTTCTTTCTCAGTTGTCATTGCTAACAACCTGTTGAGTTATAAGTGGAATTTAACTATCCTTTTTATTTTTAATAATAATTATTTTAACAAAGTAATCATTAACATTAATTATTTTAAATCATTTTAGAGTAGTATACATTCAAGACTGAAGCACAGAATACATAATAGGCTAGCTAGGCGCACTCCGCGCTTTAGGTACAAAGCTACAAGTAGGTAGCGGGTCCGTCCGGACGGACTAATTTCAGAGGGCTACCGCGTGCCGGCTGGGTCGCACATTAGCAGTTCGATTTCGATAGTATGCTTTAATACGAATAAAAAGGATCCGAACCTCACGTTTTTCACTCTTCCAAAAGTTCCAAATGACATCAAAACGTAAGAAGTGCTTGTCTACTAGGTACCTAGTTAGTAACTAGTATCCGTTTATTCTTAGGTATTTACTTGTCTTATTTGCTAAACAATCTTCGCCCAACTATTTATTGCAATAATAATTTATAGATTAGGTTGGTACTTACTTACCTACCTACTTTCGAAATAAAATTAATTATAATCACAATTTCATTTCGTAATAAAGCCAATTGCTTTAAAGCCAGCATGTATAGTCTGATGTGGCGTTGACTGTACCTAGCCTATGTTTTTTTTAAACTTATTTAACTACACATTATTTCACAAATACATAACTTGTAATAAATTAACTAGCAGTTATTTAATTATTATTTAAAAGAAGAAACCCTGAAGTCGTTAGAAGAGATAAGAGCTACGCGATAGAAAGAGAGGCAACTTCTAGGTGAATATAACTGTAGGCAAGAGAGCGGCGTGCAACCTGAATTGCATTTTATTGGGTATGGAATAGAGTCGTTATTTATTTAAATGACTTTGCGGAGTGGATCTTCTGTACTTGTACTGTGACTGAAGTGAATGTGTTTGTATCAAAATTATACAATGTTTGGTTTTAAGAATAACATTCGCCAAATCAGATGAAATTATACATACATCGTTATAAATAACTTCTGCTAAAATTATGTCAGACATTTCTAATTTATGTATTAGCTAACACTAGCTCTGTATTACAAACAAATCTTTTTTTTAACCATGATTCACAAATTGTTTATTGCTTCATTTAACTAATTGTGATCTCATCTCACCAAAAAATAAATTAATTGATAGCCAATGAAACTGTCTTACATAGGTAGTAAAATATTAAAAGTATACATGAATTTATGTTTTTGTTTGAGACTGACAGATACCATTTAAGGCAAGGGTTCCCAACCATTTACCCTGTGCGCCCACCCAACGGTATGCTAAAATTCTCATTCCCCTCCTCCGACAACCATCATTTAAAGAAACGATAAAAATATAAGTAGATATCTTTATTAAAGGCGAATCACGAAAGAGATATATTGTGCGAATGTGGAAGGAACGATTGCACAAGGGAGTCCCAGAAAAACCTACGCGGACCAAATAGGGGTTATTATAAAAAAGGCTGGTGTACGCAGTGACAAAAACCGCAGGGCATGTATGAAAAGATTGATGGATGTGAATGAAGCGAAAGAAGTGTGCAAGGATCGTAGCAGGTGGCGATCCATAGTCTCTGCCTACCCCCATGGGAAACAGGCGTGAGTGTATGTATGTTCATTTTTATTAAAATTCAAGTCTAAAATCAAACACAAAAGATACACTACGCATCAGTGGCACCGTTCCCGCCGTGAGAAAGTATGATTTTTAGGGTTTTTACAAGTACTATCTGGTGCTACTTGTCGCGCCCTTTTTTAGATTGCTCTACGCCCCCCATGATTTAAGGTCTTTTTATTTGTGATATTTTAATGCTTTATCAAACTTTTGCACTTCTTCTCTCTATCTAATTCTCCCTTTTTGGTAAATCTCAGGGACTATTTACGGTATGCTAAAATTCTCATTCCCCTCCTCCGACAACCATCATTTAAAGAAACGATAAAAATATAAGTAGATATCTTTATTAAAGGCGAATCACGAAAGAGATATATTGTGCGAATGTGGAAGGAACGATTGCACAAGGGAGTCCCAGAAAAACCTACGCGGACCAAATAGGGGTTATTATAAAAAAGGCTGGTGTACGCAGTGACAAAAACCGCAGGGCATGTATGAAAAGATTGATGGATGTGAATGAAGCGAAAGAAGTGTGCAAGGATCGTAGCAGGTGGCGATCCATAGTCTCTGCCTACCCCCATGGGAAACAGGCGTGAGTGTATGTATGTTCATTTTTATTAAAATTCAAGTCTAAAATCAAACACAAAAGATACACTACGCATCAGTGGCACCGTTCCCGCCGTGAGAAAGTATGATTTTTAGGGTTTTTACAAGTACTATCTGGTGCTACTTGTCGCGCCCTTTTTTAGATTGCTCTACGCCCCCCATGATTTAAGGTCTTTTTATTTGTGATATTTTAATGCTTTATCAAACTTTTGCACTTCTTCTCTCTATCTAATTCTCCCTTTTTGGTAAATCTCAGGGACTATTTTGGCGCGACTTATGTGTTTTTTTAACAATAAACAAGTACCATAGATACGCAGTAGAATACCTTAGCAAGTGCTCACGAGGCTCATGCGCGTGCGTCGCGAATGTATGAATAGGGCCATTGTGCCCAACTGGGCAGGTGCCTTTATGTACGATGCCAGAGTTTGAAGTCTATACTGTTGCTATAGAGTGGAGAATGCTATGACAAACTTACAAACAAGTACCTAAAAGGGTTGTTAAATAGGTTTCTAAGGTTAATATTTGTTAGTGTTGCCTGTTGAAAGTAAAACCAACGAATATTTTTAGTTGGCGACCTTATATTATTAATTTCGACCGCGATTTTTCATATAGTCCGTGAGCCCGCGACAGTATTGCCTACGTCATATCGTTATCGTATCGTATCGTATACGTTTTTTAGTCATTTCAGAACTGACAGACTTATGTTTACTCTCTCTACGATTGAAAACTAAATGATAACACGGGTCTCTTACTGATGTCACATGACGTAAATATAATCTTAAAATTTTGACCAGAAGTGGAAGATTTTCTCAAGCTTCCGGCCAATTTTATTTGCCATAATCTTCTGATCCTCGCTCAACACAACTTTTCCGACCGTGTGCCATGCATTTCATCGTGATGTCATATGACGTTGGCAATACTGTCGCGGGCTCACGGACTAATAGGTCTACTTTGGACTTTGATTGTCTACAATAACAACCACTTAAAACTTATGGCTACTTACTTTTATTTGTATGTAAGGTTTTTATAGACTTCTTCAGTTCCTGTCTGTCAGTCAACTAACAACCAAAATTAGATGTCATTGATACCTGTCTTCTTGCTACTCCATCATTCTTACGTTGATAGATATAAGGTTCCTTGAAAGTAAATAGTGTCTGTATCACAATTTGGTATGTCGTTCCAAGTACAGATAATTACTTGATTATACATACATTAACGTTTGATACAAGTACCCAAGTTGACCATGCCAGTAAATGGCGACCTATTGGAAACTAGAACTAAAAAGTAAGACGTATCGATTGAGTTTCATAAACATTTTATACATAGATTGCAGCGCTGTTGCATAATGAGAAAATCTATGAAAATGGAGAAAAGAACACAATAATTTTTTGTTTAGTGACTTATCCAATAGCTTATATGGTACCACATGAACAACTGTGAAGAAACTTTCGCGATATCTTAAACAGAAAAGTTATATGATCTAGAAAACTGTTATTTTGACTCGTATTATGACGTCATAGTGTGAGCAATGAACCTTACCTCTTGCGTTATAAAGCACATATTTCAATGCGTTTGGCATTTCCTTCAAACACTTGTAACTTAAATACTACTCGCTTGATTTAAATGAAACAAAAACATAATTAGCTCCATGGTCATAAAGTTTCAAGTTATTTAGCAGACCGCCATTGCTTGCGCCACATTTGCTTTTACATTGTTCTATGTTATTCTTGTTCTTTTTATGTCCATTGTTATTTTATTACTTTTAATTTTATTTTGGTTAGATTTGTACTCGACTAAGTTTTACGATACATTTTATCTCGATGGCTTTCAAAATGACAATTTGTGTTCATTGATAATTTTATATTTATGATCAAATCATTAATTTAAATATAATAAAGTGGAACTTAATCATGACGTCAAGTCCGTCCTTTGCTACATAAATTAAATTACATTTTTACTTTATTTTTTTATTTGAAAACGAAAATACAATTAAATCTCAGTCACATACTTGTTTTGTTGCTTTTCATTATGTGAATAGATGGCGCTGTGTGATTTGACCAGAAAAAAATTTTTTTTTGGCTTTTTATTACCTATGTCACTGTTAAAGAGTTAGTAGAAAAAAGGTACATTTTGCGAAGGGTGCATTTTTCGAAAGATGTATTATGAGAAAGGTGCATTATGATAATGGTGCGTTTTGAGAAAGGTGCATTATGAGAATGGTGCGTTTTGAGAAAGGTGCAATTTGATAAAGGGACGTTTTTTAAGGGGTACATTTTGTGAAAGGTACATTATGCGACTGAACGATAGAAACTTCTAAATATAGTCGGCAAAGTGGTCGGGTTCGTCATTCTATGCCCCAGCATCAGCATGCATGTTTTTTCTAAATGTCACTTTTGACAGATGACCAAAAGGTTTGTCTTCGTGTCGGGATGTCATTTTTGACATTTCAAAGTAGTCAAAACCACTCGAGCACGTCTTGCTTCAGGGACTGCAACTATAATTATCAAGTATAAGTAGGACCGGTGTTATCATGACGTAGCTAGGGGCTGGCAAGGGGGGGGGGGGTGGCTGCCAGGGGCGCAACCCTCAGGGGGCGCATTCTCTTACGAAAATTCACGGTTAAGGCTCCTATAGCATTCACATTTGCAAATTGAAGCTTAGGTTTTATTTTTATTAATAACTGGGCATGGATTTGACCACCATCCTGCTTCGTTAACAGGATGTGGTCTAAGGTGTAGCATGCTTGCCCTGGGGCCGTACCGGCTAACGAATCGATTTTCATAAAAGTCTGCTGGGTTTCAACTTAAAACAGAGAAATCAAAGTAAGCAATTTCGTTTTGTACTTTTTGTTGACGTGATTCGGAAGATATCGATGTTCGTGTGACATCATGAATTTGGGTTCGTCATTTTGGCCCAATTGGGGCTCGATTTATCTGTTTTAATTTGAAACCCAGCAGACTTTTATGAAAATCGATTCGTTAGCCGGTACGGCCCCTGGAAATGCCTATTCACTCTTGCCTTGAAGATACCAAGGTTGTAACTATCGGGGAACACATAAGCAGGCAGCGCATTCCATTCTTTAGCAGATCAGTTCCCTTACGAAAGGTTTTTGGTCTGCAACCGACAAATAACAGCCTGCTCCTGGTCTAAGCGCGAGCGTCTGTCTCGGATCCCGCATGTCCAGGAGCCACTGAAGGCGTATTAGTAGGGAGTTTAGTAGCATGGCCACTCAGGGGGAGAGTCCCCCATAACCCCGTTTCTTGCCAGATTCTTTAAAAGCATCCTCTCTACTAAAACAAGCCTTATTTTATTTAAAAAAATATATATTTTTAAAGTATAAGCTTTTAGTGATACTTATCTAAGAGTCTATTCGGAAAGAGAACCGACTTGGTATTTGTGCTTGATCACTGTTTTTGTCATGTTGACAGCAATACGTAATTATAGTGCGACTATCTTGACTTGATAGATATCAAGATATTATAGTCGCACTAAAACGTTACAGTACTACCGTCAACATGTCAAAAACGGTAATCAAGCACAAATCCCAAGTCGGTTCTCTTTCCGAACAGTCTAGTCAAAATTTTGATAACTACTAGATATGTTATGATACTCTTGACATCTACGGTTTTTTCATTCATTACAGACGGACGGACACCGGACAGGTAAAACTAACTAAAAGCTTGTAAATAGGGAGATACAGCCAGACAGCTTGCAAATCGTACTATGTTGCTCAGTCCAAGGCAAGGCAGTAACTACGACAGTAACATCATGGTCAAATAATAGATCTTGTATGTAACCAAAATAATAGTACCTATACACGACACGTCAAATGTAACAATTGTACTGCAAAAACCATTTTATTACGTAGGACATAAATACGATTTCAAAGTCTACGTGTTACGTCTGATGTGCCATCGTCTGTACATAGTACTAACAAATAGATTTTGTTTTGCCTCTTTTGATTTCATTCATGGCGAGTCTGAAGAAAGTATTTTGCATCTTGCGACAAGAGCCGCCCCTGTGGTCTAGTGGTTCGCCCACCCGTGTTCGATTCCCAGGGGGGTACAATTTGTACTCGGTTTGGTTGGTAGTAGGGCTTATTTCAAGTCCGCCTAGCTAGCTACCACCATCTTAAGTCTGACGCCATGACAACAATTTAAAAATTGTCTTCCGGTAGTTAGAGGTAAGATAGCCAGTTCCTCGGTGATGAGGATTTCGGGTGTAGTGCGCTTCCACCTTCGCCTTATCGTCACTTGTCGTTCACCAGGTGCGGTGAAGGCCAAGCCTATCCCGTTGTGCAGAAAAAAAAGAGCGAGTGCTCTGAAACAAGGCTTGTCAAAAAGAATCTAGTCACATTTTTTTCCAATTATTATTTTCCAAGTAAAATGTTTCACAGGAATAGTAACCAACTTCCACATGCCTGACTAGTTAACAATAACGCAAACCAGTCAATAGTTGTTACGAATGCGAACAAGCCATTACCGCACGCGACTACACATAGTTTTGAGAAAGTTACATGCGTCATAGTACTTCGTATGGTAGAGAACTGGCATTGCTAAAGCACAGAATACTATAACTCAGTAGTTATAGTATTCTTTGCTTTAGCAGTCTAAAGCATAGTGATTCGTATGGTACCATGGGCAACAGCGTCGCTTTACCACTGCTAAGGTTAAAATCGCTTGCACGCCGCGCCCGCTGTCACATACGTTTAGTTCGTGCAGCAAACTGCTTAAGCGACGCTGTTGCCTATAGTACCTACCGAACTTGCATTGCTAAAGCAAAGAATTACCTACTAACTAACTACATGTACTAACTACATGTAGTTTTTAGGATGCTAAAGCAGGGGTTTCCAAAGGGCGCAGAGACTTCCCTAAGGGGCGCCACCTGTGTAGTTAAGGACCTTTAAGAGATAACCAAGAAACAACGGCTTAGAATATTGATATGTTGTAGGTTGGTACAATGTTGATATTGATAGTTGATACACTACACCTATTGAAAGCGTCTACATAACGCCACTAACAGCAGCGAGCGGTTAGTTTGGGCGCATTGAACCGTAACCTGCTATTAACCTAAAATTTCGGATTTTTTTTGGTAGAAAGAGGGCGCGTCCCAAATAAGTTAGGGAACCCTTGTGCTCGATCCCGTCTACCTCGACCAACGTGTAGTCGGAACACCGCAGGGGGTTTAATAGGTATGCCTTTGCGTGGATCCGACGGGCCGTGACTGAGAGTTTTACATTCATATTCCATAACGGGAGATGAATGTGAAGCTATTGGCGTTGGCTTGTCGGACCTATGCAAGGGAGAGTCCTGAACTCGCCGGACTGATTCCCGCCAGCCCGGAAGTCAATAAAAGAGTACCCCTGCGATAAAAAAATAAGGGGACCCTCGTGCTGAAGTAACCTATGAGACGTGAGGAATAAAGTTGAGCATAATTTCAATAGGTTGTTTATGCTAAGACTTAGTTTCTTTCTGCTCGCTTGAAGGAGTAAAATGGGAAATAATGTACCTATATCATTTTGTGTTTCAACTCGAGAGCCTAGCTAGACTAAAGAAGAGATTCCCTGGCAAGAGACCCCTTTTCCAAAATGACTGACCCCATAGACAAATTACTTTAAAAATCCTATCAAAAATCAATTGTAATTAATGATTATTATTATTCGTTTAAGTCGACTCCTGGAAAACCGATTACTACCCCAAGGGGTCGATATCGACCACTTTGGGAATCCCTGGCCTAGAGGAGGGTAGTTTTGGAGATTTTTTGCTGGTTTAGTTACAGTTAAGAAGATTATTTTTATTATACGGACGAAATTTTGCATCAAAGTTTTCGATTTTGATGGACTTGTTTCTTGTAGTCAAGTTTAACGCTCACCTGGTGACGTAAACTCTTAAGTACCTACTCCTCAAGGATGGTTTAATCACGCCGTAATTGTTGGTTGATTGCACTTTCCCACTGTAATGTTTACAAAACACAAGCCGAATTTCCATAACATGTATCGCATTGAGGTCTGCAAGTGGCTATGGTTGCCAAACCGAAAAAAAATAGCTAGTGTGATTTCTTATTAAGTGCTGCCTCGGTATTGTTTTATATTTCCGAGTATTATTTATTGTCGAGGTCAAAATTCACAATAAAAATATTATTTCATTCGAACGCCTCCATACCGAACATCGTTTTAGTAGATTATCAGTAATACTAATAATAAAAAATTTGTAAATATTTCATATACTTTCGCTGTGGATAGCATATTTTTTTAGATTTTAATTTCCTTTATTTTACAATATGTCGTCATTGATATTCTCAAAACAAGATGGCAAGAAATGTAGTTTTGCCAATTCTATTTAGTTTGGACATGCGAAACGACATGAGAAATTGTAATACCTACTAATTTCTCATGTTCAAACAGATGATGTCTCTTTCTTTTTCTTGACAAATAAAAGTGTCGCGACACTTCGGCATTAGTTTGCCGACATGTCTGCATCAGTTTTAAATCAGATCAGTCAGATATGAAAATGTAAACAAAACTGAAACAATAATATAAAAGTTACTGCATGTCCATTTTAGAAAAATACTTTCTAAATGTTACGTCACGTTTGTGTTGTAATAATATTCTTAAAAATTAATGTATTCTTAGATAATAATGTAGAGATTAACATTCAAGTCCAACACAATTCGTAGAAATCTAACCAAAGTTTTCAATATATTTTTGGTAAATTGGTTACTAACTCTAGATTATCAGTCTACCAGAAGATCTCTTGTGTCGATTTTTTTGAGTGAACCTATGTTTGTCATAGGTAGGTAACTTGTTATTTATTTATTTCTATACTTTTTTCTCGCCTCTCTTACGCATTTTGCAACAATAATTATGCACATTTTAAATGCTTCCAGTTCACCAAGATACAGGGTTAGCGTAGTTTGGGCCTCTGTACATGGTTATTATTGTATTCTTGCAGTGCACAGATGCTTGTAATGATAAACTGATTCGTGCAATAAAATCATTTTTATTATTAAGATAAATTTAATAATATATAAATCGATCTATTGCCTCTTACTCGCAATCTAACCAGTCAAAATTATTATAAAACTACGTAGGTAACTTGATTTAATATGTCATTTTGTTCTAAATCTCCCTCGTAATAGACGGCCGTTTAATTATCATTTTCTTCAAGATCATCAATCGCGTGAAGTTTCATTTTTATCAGACTAAAGAAAAGAGTCTCATTTCTAGTTTTCATCTCTAGTAAATATAGGTAGATGTGAGTGACCAAGAACTTTACACTTGATTAGCCTTAACTTTATTGAGAAAAACCCATAGTTTTGTAATTTAATTTATCAATTTATGATATTTGTAAAATTCTCGTAAATAATGTTTTCATCATATCAGCCACACGACACCCACTGCTGGGTATAGGCCTCCCCTAAGGATCTCCACGACGATCGGTCCTGCGCTACCTGCATCCACTGGCTTTCCGCGACCTCCACCAGATCGTCGGTCCACCTTGTCGGGGGCCTACCCACGGAGCGTCGTCCGGTGCGCGGTCGCCATTCCAGAACCTTTCTGCCCCAACGGCCATCGGTTCTTCTCGCTATGTGTCCCGCCCATTGCCACTTCAGCTGAGCAATCCTTCGAGTGATGTCGGTTACTTTAGTTCTCCTGCGGATCTCCTCGTTTCTGATTTGATCACATAGAGAAACGCCGAGCATGGCTCTCTCCATTGCACGCTGAGTGACCTTGAGCCTCCTTATGAGACCCATAGTTAGCGGCCACGTTTCACTGCCGTAAGTCATCACTGGCAACACACACTTGTCATAGACTTTCGTCTTGAGACACTGAGGTAAGTCGGACGCGAAGATTTTTCGAAGCTTCCCGAATGCTGCCCACCCGAGTTGGATTCGACGAGAGATCTCTTTCTCGAAGTTGGACCTACCTAACTGGACTGCCTGTCCTAGGTATACGTAGTGGTCAACAACTTCAAGTGTAGTGTTCCCAACATGAACTGGAGAGGGTACAACATGGGCATTTGACATAATTTTCGTCTTATCCATGTTCATCCTAAGACCCACTCTTTGGGAAGCACTATGGAGATCTTCGAGCATTGTGTTCAGGTCTTCCATGGTCTCAGCCATAAGGACTATATCATCGGCAAAACGAAGGTGTGTTAGGTACTGGCCATTAATGTTGATGCCGAGTCCTTTCCAGTCCAAGAGCTTAAAGATGTCCTCCAACGCAGCTGTGAACAGTTTCGGAGAAATAACGTCTCCCTGTCTCACACCACGCTGCAGTTGGATATGATTTGTGTTCTGGTTCTGTACTCGGATCGTCATGGTGGCATTTTGGTATAAGTACCTCAACACCTCGATATACCTATAGTCCACTTGGCACCAATAATGTTTTACCGCCCTTAAATTATTACAAAAGTAGTCAACAAATATCTCTTTAAAAGTCGTAAAAACCTTTTATTCCCCTCATGTCGACCATTATCGCCAAATTCACAGGGTAATCGCTATTATACACTAATGCTATAATTATGTTTGTTACGTCACACCATCGTAAATAACGTAACTACATAATATATGAAATAAACCTGCCATCATTAGGGCTACCAGATGACAGGATTTTCCTGATATGTCAGAAATTTCAGGAAAAGAGGGAAAAACTGTAGTTGTCAACGATTTTTGAAATCTTATAAAGTGTAAGTTCTTATTTAATGAAAACACATAATTTGTTAATCATTTTCGTGAGAAAAAATAATAAAATGTCATTCATTATTGTATGTAGGTGTACAAAATGTCAGGAAGTTTACTGAAAAGTTGTGAAAAAGTTCAGGAAATCTCATTAGATCTGGTAACCCTAGCCATGACGCCCATTGAAATGACGTCTAAAAGTTTATATAGTCCCGGAAAACGTTCAAATATTATTATTTATACCCAATATCCACTAAATTTGCTTTTGAGGAATTCCATAAGACTATGAGCCAACAAAAACAGTAGCTAGACATCAACTTTCGTTTCAAATTTTCATTAGACTAATTGAAATGCACTTGAAATTCTGAAACAGTTCCTGGGACGTTTTTTTCCTAACAAGTTAGGGGGCGTCCATAAATTACGTGAGGCATTTAGGGGAGGGAGGGGGTCGAGCCTAATCTCACCCAATCTCACGTGGGGGAGAGGGGGGGTCTCGGCAAATATCACGTAATTTTTTTTTCTGCAGGAAAAGTATTGCGAAAAACTAGGTTAAATAAAGTTAAACATTTTTCATACCAAAATATGGCTAAATCCTAAACAATAATGTGTATTTAAATAAATGCAGAGCAAGAAAGCACAGATTAACGTAATCACACTAAAAAATACACGTTTTGAAAAATCTCACGTGAGATTTATAGGGGGGGGAGAGGGTCGAGCCAAATCTCACGACATCTCACCAAGGGGGGAGGGGGGGTCGAAAAATCGCCAAAATCACCTCACGTAATTAATGGACGCCCCCTTAACAACACTCGCGAGAAAAAACGGATCTTTTCATGAACACTAGAAAATAAAATAGTAAACATAATTTTGACGATTTCTTTCTTAGCACCACCATACCAAGCAAGATGCGTTTGGCTTTTCCCATCTTCAGGGGTCGAAACTGGTCAGTAAAGTCAGTGAAAGTCAGTTTTTTTGGCTTCGGTCAGTAAAAGTCAGTTTTTTCAAAAAATGGTCAGTAAAGTCAGTTTTTTAGCTACCTACGTTCATTTTTATACACTTTTACAAGATTAGTGGATAAAATTGACTAAAAATCTCAATAAAAAAAATCAACTCTGTCAAACTGTCTTAAACCCCTTTTTATAATCACTACACATTTAAACATAAAAATTAAGTCAGTAATAGGTCAGTATTTCTGAGTCTTACAGTCAGTAAAATCAGTATTTTTGACACTGCAAACAGTTTCGACCCCTGCATCTTCCTAAGCAATCAAGAATATTGCAGGTAATCATGATAAAACCAATGTAATTCTTTACAATATAAACCATCCTCATCGTTGAGAGCGGTTTATAAATACGGGCCTAATGGCCGAATACTCAAACTCTGAGAGGCCCTCAAACAGCATGCTGTCTTTGTCATATTTTTGACATTTAATGCGAAAGGAAGACGTTTGAGAGCCCCTCAAAGTTAATTAGCGTTTGAGTATTCGGCCATAAGTCTTTCTGTGTCGAGCATGTTACCTGTTAAGTGAAATGATTCCTCCACTCCTCAATCAATCAATAGCCGGTTGTTCCCCACACGCAAAGCGAACCGATCCGATTCCATTCCGGACGCACTCGTCACGTCACACAAGTTACTATGTGCGTGTTTACCATAACATTTAACAGGAAATAAGTTTCAGTTTAGCTAATTACATTGTCTTGAAGACTAGTTCTTTTCGCTTTTTCTGCGAAAATACCCACCCTCACAGCTACATTTGCTGTCGTGCTCCGTTTACGAAATAATGTAGATTTGAGGTTTTAAATATCAATGGTTAGCGAAAGCTTATGTTAAGCATATTTTCATAGCAAAGCGATAGCGAAAATTTGCTAATGTGACTTTGTCTAAGGGAGCTAACTAACGTACAGATATAGTAGATTGTATTACAAGGGAGCAAAATAATATTTTTACGGCGAGGGCGCTTTTTTGAATCCAGAGCGAAGTGAGGGATTCTTCAGTAGAATCCTGAACGTAGCGAGGGATTCAAAGTATGTCAAAAATATTTTGCGCCCGAGTCATATACTCTACTTTTCATCCCCTTTCTATGAGAAAATAAATAGGAGACTGTGTTTATGTAATTAATGAAAATGTTCTTTATTTAAAAAAGACACGTGAAAAGTAAAAATAATTACAAATTTATAGTTACGTTTGATACACTAGCGCAATTTTCAAAAGTTATGTACTAATTACAAGAACACAGACTTAATTCGCGCGCTTATGTTTTTTTTTTCAGTTTGCGCGGGTTATCGCGCCGCGGCTACCTCGCCGCGCCGTCTATACAGCCAGTCAATACATACCAGCCGGCGGCGGCGTTCGAATTCTTTGAAAGATACATGTTCTAAATTCAAATCTCTTTTCCTCCCACTATAAAGTTCTTGCCAGAAAAGAGCTATTTTGGTCCCACTTATATAGGAACAATGCATCCTTTTTCGAATAGAAGGGATGAAAAGTATTTTTTCTTTCCCCTCAGCCCCACCGTTCCATTCCAACTGAACTTCACACCCTTGTATATATTTCCATAGTACAGTATTGTCCGTCCATTATTACTCATTGTATTCAACTCTGAATCATACTTGTACAAAATAATAACTACGATTTATTTGATGATGATACATTAATTACAAATTATCAATATCTGTGATTTTACTATACGCGACATTCTGCGGTTTCTCATTTTTATAGGTAGTCCCTGATGGACAAGAAATGGACCTCGTGCTTGGATTGTTTAGGAATTGGTTAGATGGCAGACATGACAGAACTTGCCTCTCACCGGTTTATAGTAAAGAGCTTATTAGATCATCCTGAATTAAGGATACGGAATTCAGAGTCCGATTTAGGAGGAGAAATTCAGTCGCCAATTAGACCGTCCTGAATAACGGATCCGATATCACAGCTTAACGATCATACAGTAGTTACACGAATGTACTTGCGCAGAGCAACGGAGGGGAAAATACAGTGACCGTAAAAATACATGTAGGTAGGAGGTATAGGTAGGTAGTAGGTACGTGTCATTTTCAATGCTAATCTGAACTAGGTTTATTAATGTAGGTACTAGTATGTAATTTGCGAATAACTCATCTAATAACATACCTAAAATCAAGTTTAAAAGCAAATAGCAACAGATGACAGCTGTCAAACTTAAAACAGCAATTTTTACGACTTTTAAACGATTTTTACACAAAATATAAAAAGTATAAAAGATTAAGGGGGGATGGAAATGAAATACATGGAACTGAAACGGAAAAAAAGAATCATTTAACCTATACGTGTGGGGTGCCTATGGATAGGTCTTTAAAAATTACATTGAGGTTTCTAAAAGTATTTTTTCTCAAAGTCAACCGTTTGGAAAATATACACTTTCAAAGTGGTAAAATGTGTGAGTCCCCCCCTCTAACTTTTAAACTAAGAGAGTGAAAAATAAAAAAATAAAATATGTTGTAGATCTTTATAAACACTTTTACGAAAATTGGTTTGAATGAGACATATTTAGTAGTTTTAGAGATATAGCACATTTTCCAAAACCACAAATATAACATTGTCGTTTATACAAACACTATGAAAAACAAAGTTATTTTAGCAGATGAAAATGATAGTGGTATTAAATAAAGTATGGTTTTAAAATAGTTAGTTATGGTTAGGGTTGCCAGATGTCCGGTATTTAAAAAAGCGTACAGTCCGGTATTTTCGAGGCGTGTCCGGTAAAAAATAAATGGTCATACCGGAGAGAACAATGTCCGGTATTTTGAGGAAAGTCGGTACTACTGGTCACGAATAAAGACTTTCTCAAAGTTAGCATAGTCTTGGCGACCACAATTTTATGTCTGCATTATATTTTGTTACTAATTTAGTTGTATAAAAAACCCCTATTTTTTGGCGACCTAGTATAACCCCCCCAAGATTGGGGTTGTCCGGTATTTTTTCGCGACTCATCTGGCAACCCTAGTTATGGTATATGGTAACTACGGAACCCTACTGCGCGTGGCCTGACACGCACTTCACCGGTTTTTTTTAATTCAAAAAAGCAAATCACAGAGTGATTATGCCGTTATACACTTACTTTTGTCGTTGCGTCAACTGTCTATCTAGACTAACGGCGGCTTTTTTTTCACCAACATAAAAAGCGTTGACTGACTGTATACTCTTTAGGCTGTGGTACAACTGTGTCGGAGCAGAGCGTCCTGAATGCGATTACACTGTCCTAAGTGCTTCCGATTTAGCATCCTTAACGCCGAAGACCATTTCCTATCCTAACTAGGATCCTAGTTAGGATCCTACCTTCCTGAATGCAATTACACTTCTCTGAATTAAGGAGCGACTTCATTCCGGATCCTTAATTCAGGATGATCTAATAAGCTCTTAACTATTAACCCTTGACACTGATATCTTCTTTAACAGACCTTCAAAAATTATTAGTAGTAGTAGCAGCGGCGACAATAAAGCTATTCTGATATAATTCCTTAACTGATAAGAAAACACTAATTGCGTTCACAATTAAATCGTAAAAATTGACGCAAGTTTTTAATCTCTTGAAATGGAGCATCGTATTAATAGCCCAGAAATGCCGTGTCCAACTTAATTAATGGATACGAAGGGCTCGTCCCTTCGGTCGATGAAAGTACGGGAAAATCCCATATGCGGGCTAACAGCCCCTTACAATATCTGGAATTTAGAATTCATGACGTAAGGATGTTTGCTAAACTAACGAATCAATTGAATTTTAAACCCTGTTATTGTTGAATATACGAAGAAAATTTAAAATGTAGTGGGAAAAAATATTTGCTAGGTCAGAACAGAACAGTATTTTTTTTGGATAGCAAATTTTCTTCTTACTCTGTGGTCTATGCACAATTCCGCCAATGTCACGTAGTTAGATTTACACGATTGGGAAAATTATTCAATTAGGTTTTTGAAATTTGCACCCATAAGCAGATTTTCCTAGAATAAAAGACATCACATTCAACAACACAAACATTTAACATAAATCAAAGAAGGGAAATTTAATTTTTCTTGAATCAATTTCAAAGAATGAAAAGTCGTAACTTTAGCGTTTCCAAATAATGCGCTGTTCGAAGAATCACTCGCCGCCCCCTTGCCAAGTGAAGTATCCACAAATAATGTAACAAAGTCGTAAATAATACAAGTCCGGTAAAACTCATCTGGCACTAAGATAATGCTCGACATGTTGTTATCCACCATCTCACTCCATAAGACAGCTGTTTACAAAACATTTGTGATTTTGTAACGAACGATGTTGTACACTTTTTTGCTGTAGGTAGTGGTTTATTGGTGTTTTTCATTTATTTTTTGTTTTCTTCGATCAGATACCTTTTTGTTTTGGGAAAATTTCATCGAAATCGCTTGTCAATCCTTTTCAAATAAGTATAACTTATAATATAAAACATACGAATATCTTATCTTTATTAGTATTGCCAGAATCGAACGTAGTTTTGGTAGTGATGTTTAAGATTCGCCCAAATTGCGGAAATCAGGAGCTCTGTAGCGTAGCATACACATTAATGTAAGTATATCTTATATGCTTATCAGGGCTTAAAATGTACTATAGGGGCTGTGTAAGCCACAAGACAGTATTTCTCTCCATCGTGTAGCCAGTAATTTGATGTACTGTGTCGCATACATTTATATAGAAATTTCGCAAAACGCCTCACTTAGTAGATAGATAGATGATTTATTAACATCACAACACATGCGCAAGGACATAAAATTAAAAAAAGATAATTTCAACAATAAATTGGCAACTAAATAACACCGGTTAAATTGTGTGTCACAGCGATGCAAGTAGGTAAAAGCCCAGCGTATATATCTTTGCCCCGATGATGAAGTAAAACACTGGTTTTCAGCTGTCACCTGTAGACGCAAGGGCGCATTGACAAAATCGGCCGACTTAGTGTTGTATCAACATTATAGTTTGACATTTTGTATTTTTGTTCGGCAGGTCGGTGCGTGGCGTAGGAAGAGGACGCGGCGCGAGGCGGTCCCCAGACGCGGTTGGCACGCAGCAGGTGTTTAGTCGACGGGCACCATGAACGAGCTGGACAGCTTGCGCCAGGAGGCGGAGACACTCAAGAATGCTATACGAGTGAGTTGATAACCTTTATAATATTTTAAGGCCGCCTACTAGATAATTACGTATGTATCCAAGAAAAACGAACGTTAACGTATGTTCGCAACCGTTCTTTCGCACTGCGCGCTAGTCGCCTCGATATAGGGTTACCATTGCAAAATTTGAAAAGTCCTGACAAAAAGCTGGACATTTCAATAAAAGTCCGGTCATTTTCACAGACAGACCCAGACTTCATACATTTGGCTCAGAATATATAATTACATTTGGGACTCTCTTTCGAACACTACTGCTATGTATGTTTTTTAACTAGTATTATACACGGCCCAGTCTTAAAAAGAAGTCCGGACTAATCCGGACGGATGGTAACCCTACCTCGATACATCCAGGCGGCTGCCTAGAATTGTAGGCGCGAGGCTTACAACCAAAGACTATGAGACCAAGGCGACTATCCTAGCGACTCACCTTCCAGTGCGGTCACCGTGTATCCTATCAAATAACTTGGATATATCCAGCCACTAATCTAGGAACCTGTCGGTGCGTTTGCAGACTTATACTTACTTCTATCTACGCTACCTATCTCAACTTTCGTTGTAAGATGTAATGCAATATTGATCAAGTTACATCACACAAAGATAGGTGATGGTCACAGTAGCAACTTGGATCAACTAATTGACTATAGACTTATATAAATTGGTTTCCGGTTTGATTCGTAGTCAATTTAAAAAAACCGGCCAAGTGTGAGTCGGACTCACGCACGAAGGGTTCCGTACCAAAAAACGGCAAAAAAACACGTTTGTTGTATGGGAGCCCCCCTTAAAAAAATATTTATTTTGTTTTTAGTATTTGTTGTTATAGCGGCAACAGAAATACATCATCTGTGAAAATTTTAACTGTCTACCTGTCGTCGTTATTAATATCGAGCAAAAAACGGCAAAAAAAACATGTTTGTTGTATGGGAGCCCTCTTTAAATATTTATTTTATTTTGTTTTTAGTATTTGTTGTTATAGCGGCAACAGAAATACATCATCTGTGAAAATTTCAGCTTTCTAGCTATCACGGTTCTTGAGATACAGCCTGGTGACAGACAAACAGACAGACAGACAGACAGACAGACAGACAGACAGACAGACGGACAGCGGAGTCTTAGTAATAGGGTCCCGTTTTTACCCTTTGGGTACGGAACCCTAAAAAACACCTTTTTTTGGGTTTTTTCAGTTACCCAAATGTTTGAGTGAGATACATCAGAAATGTATGCTTTTTCGATTTTTTCATCATCATCATCAGCCTATCATCGTCCACTGCTGATCATATGCCTCTCCGAGTGCACGCCACTGAGCATTATTCGCGGCTATACTCATCCAGTTTATGCCAGCCACCTTGCGAAGATCGTCGCTCCACCTTGTCTGAGGGCGTCCCACACTACGTTTGCCCATACGCGGTCTCCACTCAAGAACTCGTCTGCCCCAGCGGCCATCGGTTCTACGGCTTATATGGCCGGCCCACTGCCACTTCAGCTTGCTAATCCGGTGGGCTATGACGATGACTTTAGTTCTCTGTCGGATCACCTGTCATTCGTGTCATGTGACATTTCGTTCGATTTTTTCTAATTTTATATTTTTTGCGCAGGATGCTCGCAAAGCGGCGTGCGACACGTCGCTGGCACAGGCGACGGCGAACCTCGAGCCGATCGGCCGCATACAGATGCGCACGCGACGCACGCTGCGCGGTCACCTCGCCAAGATCTACGCCATGCACTGGGGCAGCGATTCCAGGTAACATAACACTTCTACACTTCTAGATCTACTCCACTCATCATCAAACTTTTTTTAAGCATAACAGGATAGTGCTTGGTCTTCAACTCACCTGATTTTAAATGGCAATAAGGCCGAAGGTGGAAGCTCACTACACTGAGGAACTAGCTATCTTACCTCTAACTGCCGGAACACAACAATTTTTAAATTGCTGTGAAGGTGTCAGACTTAGGTAAGGTTGGTAGCTAGTCAGGCCATTTCAAATAAGCCCTAACGTCAACCAAACCGAGTAAAAATTGTATCCCCCCTGGGAATCGAACCCGGGACGGGACCCCTGCGTCTTACACGCGGGTGGGGGAACCATTAAATCACAGAGGCGGTTAACAGCGGTTAAAATAACTTATAATCCGCACGCGATGAGAATGGGATGGAACCTCGTCAAACTGAGATGCGCATGGTATGCCGGCCAGCCACAGGGATGTCTAAAATACGGTGACTGTGTCACGCATCCGATTTGAGGGAACTTTTGTAGGGAAGTAAGAAGATTCCATCCCATTCTTATCGCGCGCGCCTTGCCTTGCCTTTGCGAGGATAGGGCGCGGAAACAGATTAATATCCTGGCCCTGCTTTCTTCGTCCAATGCGCGGAAAGAACACTGGGGTTTTAGTGGATATACCACTTAACCGCCCTCGTGTTTCCAGCGCGGGGATGGTATGCGACGGCATCTACCTCGGGTCAAAAAAATGGTCTGACTGGTTGCTGCGTCAGAATCAGAACCAAGATCTTTAGCCAAGAATTCCTTCTCTCAATACTATGTTTACCCGGGTAAATACTGCCTGTGCCGTTCTATATCTACTTATAGGTAAAAATCATTAGAACAGGCTGTTCGCATTTGTTTCGCTTGTCATGGCGGAACCTACTGCGGTGTTTCGCGGTGGAGGTGTGCTAGTTTAGTAAATAGAACAGCACAGGCAGATGAGGTTTACCATAACATTATGATGTCAGATACATAAAGGTGGGTTCGCAGCTGAGTACGAGCTGTGCACGCGAACTAACAGCGCGCACTATACTCCTGAAATGTCAATGTCCGCGCCAGTCGCATGTCGCGAAAATATGCGCATACTATACACGCTCCGCTCTGTTCATATTCATGTGTAAGAAATTATATCTTGCTCGCTAACCGCTCGTGTACATTTTTAATGACTTCAAAAAAGGAGGAGGTTCTCAATTGGATTGTATGTTTTTATCGTTATGGACCGATTTTGATGATTCTTTTTTTGTTCGATTGAGTTTTCTTGCGAGATGGTCCCATTATTATTTTTTTCAATTTTTTTTTTCAAATCGGTTCATTAGTTTTCAAATAATCCTGAAAATAGGTACTATGATTTTGCATCAACTACCTTGACGACTTTGTTATTTATGAATCGATTTAGATGTTTTTTTTGTTGGGAAAGGGATAGGTACCTATAGTGTAGTCATTTTAACCGACTTCAAAAAAGGAGGTTCTCAGTTTGACCCGTATGTAATGTTTCTCCGCGATTATTTCATGTTTGGCTGAGCCTATTTTTCTACCAAAATACTATACCTACACTACCTATTACAGAAGGTACTTACACAAAAAATAAAAAATAAATAACAAACGTTTAAAAAACAAAAAAACGCCTTCAAAAACCTGCCTTTAAAAAGCAAGAAATCATTGTTATAATAAAAACACGTCTATTGAATTCGGGTGGGGCTTTTAGAATAAAAAAAGGAAGTTGTACTCCAGACCATTCATTCATCATTCATTCATTAATATTATTTCTGATATATAAATAAAATTTTTTAAACAATTTTTATATCAAATGTCTTATGCTTCAGAGGTTGTTTGTGCACGTGCGCAGAAAATGTGGATCTAGCTTAATATTTTTCGGCCAACTTGATAACGCGGCCAAATTAAGCGCGATCTGTTAACTGATTCAGCACACAATAAAAATTATGTATTTATGTTTGCGGAATATTTTCTCGTGTCTATCGGAGATTTAATACTATACCTACTGACCACTTCACATACTATCTCATGGATGCGACATACTATCCCCGTCAATTGGTAATGCGCTGGAACCTTGTCAAATTAACATACACATCAATAGCATCCGAAACTAAAATGACAAAAAACAGTAAAATTCTAATAGGTAATATAATAAATTAATTATTGAATTCTTATTTTTAATAAGAAAGGGCCTAGGTAAATGAAAAAATTACAATTGTTTTTCGTTTTTGAGGTTAAAATCATGGCCGCCAGGCGCATTACCAATTGACGGGGATAGTACTTCATCCCTTGCGATCGAGTCGAAAGCTTGATTGACTAATGCGATTAATAAATTTACATAAAAAACGGCACAAGTTAAATAATAGTCTATGTATTGTGACTCTTATAGTATTTAATAACAGCGCCGGTGGTATTCGTCGTATTTTATCCGCCTCTGTGGTGTAGTGGTTCGCCCGTGTAAGACGAAGGGGAGGGGTCCCGGGTTCGATTCAAAGGGGGGTACAATTTGTACTTGGTTTGATTGGTGGTAGGGCTTAAAGTCCGCCTGGCTAGCTACCATCGTCTTACCTAAGTCAGACACCATAACAACAATTTAAAAATTGTTGTGTTCCGCCAATTAGAGGTAAGATAGCCAGTTCCTCAGTGATGAGGATTGCGGATGTAGTGCGCTTCCACTTTAGGCCTTATCGTCACTGAACAGTATCGGTATTATCATATATTATATTTATGATTGCAATGATAGTATACGCATTATCATTGTAATAATAAAAACACATTTATTGAAGTCGGGTGCTGCTTTTAGAATAAAAAAATTAATTTAAAAAATATTAAAAACACGACTGCCCTGCCAAAAACGAACTAAAAAGTCAAACAACAAGTGTCATTGCAGTCGGGGGACCTTATTATGGAACAATTTTTGATCAGAGAGGAGGGAGAGAGAGAGAGAGAGTGGCGAGAACAAATGTGTGAAATAAAAATTTCACACATTTTAGTGACATATTATATAGTTTTGGAATGTGCTCATCAAGGCCCTTCATTTGATGCCCATATTGTAATAATAGAAGAAAAAATTTTTTTTTCACATTTGAAAATGGCGTCGCGCTTTCGCCATATTGATTTTTTTCTAAAAAAAATATAGCCAGTGTCACTCAGGATGCTGCAAGGATTCTAACGATACCCCATTTATCCATATCAGTTCAGGCATTTAGAAGTTATGGTGGAATAAAGAAACTCACATACCCACAAACATACATGAACCCTGAACACATATACACTCTTTTTGCTTTGGGCAGTCGTGTAAAAAAAAGGAATTTGTACTCCAGCCCCACCCGACTTCAATTAGACGTGTTTTTATTATTACAATGATAATGCGTATCTAGTGATTTGAATATTATTTTTTGCTTTTTAGAGGTAAGATTTTTGAAGTCGGTTTTTGTTTTTTTAAACAATTTTCATGGTAGCGACGAAACATAGTTTGATCAAACACTTGTAGTAATTTATAATATTAACTTTTCATTCAAACTGTAAGTAATATAATGAAAAAAAGTTGCAGTGCCAAGGTATTCAATATTTCAGCCGCTTTAGTTGCTCTGACTCTGACTATACTTAACCTATACCTACATAAATAGGGATGATGACTAATGAATAAAATAACGAAATACTAATAAAAATCGTAAACATATTAAACTTTTAGAGTAGCTTATATACCTCTTGGATATTGCGTATTATTTGTTTTGTGAACCCTACAAAGTTGGGCGGACAAGTCCATTTAAAAAGTATACAATTTATTAAAATAAATTATACCTTTAATTAGTCCATAAAATTATAGCAAATTTGTCTAAGAAACCATTTTTATAAACGCAATATTTAATATAGCTGCCGAACAAATTTACTACTCAAGCGTGACGTCATAATTGAGTAGCCGTTAGTATAGAGAGTTTTCGGGTGAGTCCAATTTTGTGCATTTCAAACTGTGATATCTCGGGCAGTTTTCATGCTAGTGAAATAATTATTTTACCAATGTTTCTATTTTTGTGGGGTAATTTATGTAAAATAAAAAAATAAGTCATCATGCCTATTGTCGACGGTATTGACGCTTTTGTACCCAGCTACAGACAATCAACACCTGAAAACTCAAGGCAGTATTTAGTGAAATCGTAAGTTTATTTACACACATAAATTAACACACGTATGCTTGCATGTATGACGTAGTACCAGTTCATAATACAGTGGCGAGAACAATAATGCCCATCGGTGTGTTACCAACATTTTATGTAATAACTATTTCTGTACCGATTGCGTCGGTACTTTCCCGCATATTCATAGGCTGTGGCAGGGTTGTCAAATGGAAAAAATAAACGAACACTTTTTACACTTTACTCATTTGAAAAACAGGAAAATTTTCAAAGAGCCTTAAAAAAGACAGAAAACGTACAAAATTATTGTTTTTTTACGGAGTTTGATGTTATGGGTTGGTACACTAAGAAGTTACTTTTTTTGTTTTTTTTTTAAGATTTCCCAAGTTGTTTGTCCCAGCTACTGTTTTGTGTGTTACAGTTTCCTCAATCGACATAAAATTTCTTTTTTAGCGAACTGCAAGGAAAAGGGTTATGTTTTAACACGTGAGGTTTAAAATCAAACATGCTGTTAATATTAAAACTACTACTAAGTAGTTTCTCTATTGGTAACAGTAAGAAATGTAAAAGAGTTGTTTGTTCCCTACTTATATATAAACAATATGTTTGAAACATCTATTTCGGAAGTTAGCCTTACTTATAGTAAAAGTTACTATTTTATGGCATCTTTCACCCCTATCTGGCATCTTTGCCAAAAAAGTTTGTAGTGAAAATACTATTTTTTCATAAGTAAGCAAACAAGGTGATCAATTCAAGCCTACAACTATTTTGTTAGTAAATAAACAGAAAGAAAGGAGAAAGAGATCTGAATGTGTTCACCTATGTACTCATTTTATGGTATGCAATATAATATTGAATTGAATTGAGATAATGACTTATGGATGTTTATATTTTAAATGCATTGTTTGTCTGACTATCATCTTTGATTTTGCTGAACAACAAAATAGTTTGATAGTTAACAAGTAAATCAGAGCTTTGTTGCCAAATCTTACTCGAATTGGTGGAATCAAAAATTTAAAATTAAAAAAAAAATATCAAAATTTACCAAAACAAAGTCGGAGACATTAGGATTAATTAGTGATAAAAATTGGCAACCCTGACATCAATGATGTGGAAAACTAAAATGATTGCTTTGCTGGTTTCTTGAAATTCCACTAAACCCATCGGTTTCACGTTAGCATAACTTTAGTTCGGAGTATTTCGGTGGTCTTGAGAAATACGCTATTTAGGGACCGTTTATGGTTGCCTATAGGTTGTTATTGCACGTTGGTTTCATTAAGATCTTGGGATATAGGCTGGCCACATACAGACGGAATCCCGATTCGGAATTCCGTACATACGTGATTCCGAACGCAGCAACTGCATACAAAATCTATGGGCCTGCCACACACATGCGCGATTTTTCCGTACCGAATCTTCATACATTGTCGTAATTCCGTAACGGGATTCCGTCTGTGTGTGGCCAGCCATAGTATTAATTCCGTTCTACCCATCCAAGTGCAAATATCACTAAGTGATTTGAAGAGTTTATTTGGATTGATATTATGGTTCTTAAATCCATTAAGGTTTTTCTTTTGTGTATTACTAGCGGCCGCCCGCGACTTCATCCGCGTGAAACCTAGAGAACCTTTGACATACAAAGTTTAACCTATATCCTAATCTGTCTACCAGACAAATTTCATCCAAATCGGTCCAGCAGTTCTTGATTTATAAATGGTGTAAATAACGTGACTTTGTTTTATTTATATAGATTTTCCCTGCTGATAAGTTTGAGATTTAACCATTTATGCCTTCAAATTTTTGTTTTCATCCATAACTGGATAATACTTGTTTAAACCATACAGTACATACTGTTTTTGTTAGTAATAGTACGAAAAACAATCTGTATGAGTCATTCTGTGTTACGTAATAAAAAATGTCGCAGTACATCTGTGTCTCAAACATTTTACGTTGACATGTATGACCGGCCTACGTTATTCAAAATGGGGAGGCGAAGGCAAAGTGAATTACAGATGGCGCTTCAGTCTTTGGACCCATTGTCAGTTTGAGCTTATATTGTCTTGACTGTGTATTACGTGATTTTACTTTCTTAGATTATATTTTTTTCGGTTTTGCGGTTATTCTATGCTAACTTTAGCTCAGATAAAAGAAGAATTACGGAAAAGAAAAGCTAAAACAAGAGGCAAGAAAGTTTATTGCAACTTACAAAAATTGCTAACAAGCATTACATTTCTTTAAATTTCGTGTAAGATTTACAAGTAATCTTTTTATTTCAGATTAGAAGCATATGATTTAAATTTTAACAAAGCAACTGAGTGTGAATTTCCGTGTTTATAGTTGCCTCATGATGCCTTCCTGTGCAATAGTAATTTCAGGTTTTTGTACTGGAATTTCTGTACCATCCAAAATTACACGAACCGTTTTATCATATTTATTTTATTATTCTAAGTTTCTTGAATGACTCTGGCATATAAAATTCTATTAATTCTCTGTTTGGTCCCAATATTGGACTTATTCCATATTTGATATACCTATCAAATTCATCCAAGTTATAAATATGTTAGAAACTGCTGAGGTTGAAATATTAAAGAACAAAGCTGTTATAATTCAAATGTTGTTTTATTTTGGCGAAGCTTCATTAAATTCATGAAACATTCCTTTTGATTTATAATGTTTCTCAGGCTCAGCAAAGGAGAAAATCGAGGGAAAAGCATCCTTTTTTATATTTTTTTGCCCAATATTTTTTTTGTTACTGGGAAATCGATGAACTCCAATATTTTACAAGTTACATGCATAACAATGCAGCATTTTCTCAGTATAAAATTAAAAAGTGCAATACTCCAAGATATACCCATATGTTTTGACACTTTCTTTTAGGCGGCCGGGTACCAAAGACAAGACGCCACCTATCGGGATAAAATTGCGCTTTTCCTCCCCATTGTGTAATCCCCTTTTTTTAAATTTAAACCTTTTTAAAATTTAAATTTAAAATGTACAAGTTGATTCAAAAATTTTTACATAAAATTGCCATCTAATGGGCTGCTATGTGTACTTTACTTACTAGGTAGGTAATCAAATTGCAATGCTAATGGGTTTGACCAAGATTCCATTATGCATTACCGAAAAGTCAAACTAAAACTGATCTGTTCACACGACCCACTTTCAGAAGTGATTTTAAATTTAATATACTTAACTTTTTTTTTATAGACCAGTACCCTGGTACCGTTAGGTTTTTAGGTTTCAAAAAATTAAAGTTATTTTTTTTGGACGTTGTACATATAAAAACAATAAACGTCTCGGTAATACAAACCATTTGGTTGGAATTACATTCTGCACGTGGACAAAATGTAGACACAGAAATGGAGACCATGAAAATAAGTGAATTGCCATTTAATTACCCTGTTGCACGCCACTAGTATCTACCATTTAACTCTTTTAACGTTTCAATCGACGTACACACGACAGCACGTCAGGTTATACAGTTAAGCTGCGAAAACAGCTTTTATTATGTAGGGCATAAAGGCGGTCTCAAGGTCAACATGTTGTACCGGCAAATGATAAGTGGTGGCAGAGTTAATCTTCATTTTAAGGTCTTTAATATCTCCATTATACAAGAAGTCCTTTTTTTCGGAAATAGCTGAAGTAACAGAAGCAGTATCTATCTACCTAGTATACTATAGTTATACATCTGTCTTCGTAGTATAAAATAGTTACAGTGGTTATAACACATAATTCACGCCGTAAAGAGAACGGCGAATAATAAATAACCCTTTGATTTATCACATTTCAGAGTTTATACACGTTATAATATAATTACATTCACTATTAGATTATACATTTATAAAAAACTAGCTTTTGCCCGCGACTTCGTCCGCGTGGATATTCGAGAAAATCCAATGGGAACTTTTAACCAGGAAAAATAGTATTAAATGTTTTAGTTTCATCAAAATCAGATCAGCCGTTTTAACGTGATTAGGTGGGTCCCCACCAAGCGCGCGAACCCGCTTTTTTCTTTCGTACAATATCATCCCCTATTTTAACCCCTACAGACTTACATACAAACTTTCATCCCCTATTTTAACTCATTAAACCATTATTTCGCAATAAAAGGTAGCCTATGTCCTTTCTCGAGCTCTACTCTACCTCTGTACCAAATTTCATCCAAATCGGTTCCGTAGTTTAGGCGTGAAGGCGTAACAGACAGACAGACAGACAGACAGACTTACTTTCGCATTTATTATATTACATATATATATTACGACTTCGTCTGCGTGAAAAGGTTTTTTGCTATCCCTCGGGAACAATACTTTTTTTCGGGATGAAAGGTACCCTATGTCCTTTTCTGGCCCTGACAACGTGTATGCAAAATTTCATGATGATCAGTTCAGTAGTTAAGACGTGAAGGCGTAACAAACAAGCAAACAAATAAACAAACAAACGGACTTTCGCATTTATAATATCAGTAAGGATATAGTATGGATTGAAAGATAAAGGGATATTTGTTACTATCCAGAAATGTATCTCTAAACGTGCCATATTCACCCATATTACTTTCGGCGAAGGTTTAAATTCTAAATACATAATTTACATCATCAGTGAATGTCACTATTTTCATCGTTTCTTTAGACGATTGTGTCGCTTCTACATTTTATTGTTTCTAATGAGAAAACATCTAAATAGCCCGTGGATACGGTACTCGGCATGTCAGACATTGTTTTTTATTTTAGAGTGGGCTTGGCCGGGGCGTGGCCTGGAGTATTGATCCGACCAGCTGATTGTGGCTCCGCGACACGTATCGATGCCGGGACGCTCAATCACATTACAATGACTTTAAAGTTCAAAATTAAGGGCTTTGTATTCGATTTGTCAGGAAGTTTTTCTTGCACTTCCAAAGGTCAAAGGTCAAAAAAGAATTTAAGAGACGGGCGTACCGCGGGACGCCACGATAGAAGTCCTAATGGCGGATAAGTCATTGGGAAAAAACCTTTATTCCAATAACAATTAATTATCATAGTGGAATTACCTTGGCGGTGCGGACTCTGGCCACATGGTCCAAGCTTTCGTCGAAAATAAAAGAGTGGTGACAATAAGTATTGATGAGTATTCGATAGGTATTTGCATCCGCCATTATCAGGAACGGACGGATACTTACACCAATATTTATAGGTTAGAATACCGGTAGTAAAAAAACATTATGTGGCCCTACCATATGTTGATGCAAATTGTTTACGCTTCCGTAAACTATCGGGTAACTGACGGTCAATGCGAGTGCAAGAAAGAAAACGATGGTTTGAGCGAAAACAGTTTGCATCAACTCATGGTTCTCTGTTCATGGTTTTGATTTAGGAATAATTGCTGAAATTAAACGTCAGAGCTGAAACTTATATTTTCTCCAATGTCGCAGTGAAGTTGGACGATTAATCATTCGGATAATTTAATGACGTCATTTACTGATCGGCCATTTATATTTAGCCGCGTCGACACTTTAATAGCCGCCGTTTATATGCAATATCTAGCCAAACTAACCTTCAACCTACTACGTTTCTTTGTTTATATAACCCACAGATATCATTATGGCTTAGGAATAGAAAATTTAAAAGTATGTCGCGTGTTGATAAGATTGTGGTTCAAAATAATATTTAAAATAGGTGAAGATAATAAATTAACGTTATCTTAGTTTAATGTATTAGTCACAAACCGAACTTCGAGACTTATCTACATAAACTGATTAGTTTTATGCCAGGTTGCCATATCTTAGGATTTGTCTTGAGATCTCAGGATTTTTGAACTTTTCTCAGGATTGCGGCCGGATTTTGCAAATCTCAAAAAATCTAAAAATAATATTTCTAACTTTGGTAATAAATTGCACAAAAAAAATATCAACAATGAACTAATTAAATACTGATAGAAGGATAAATAAGCTTTCTTTAGTACTTAATCGAGCGCCTACGCCCCCCCCCCCCACCCCCGCCACACCTCATTCTCAAACTGCTACAAATCTCAGGATTTTTAAAGAGAAATCGGGCCTTTTCTCCGGACTTTTGCTTTTGTCATCTGGTAACCCTAGGCAGGGATAGGTTTTACCAAGTTGCTTAACTACTGTTATTAACGAGGTAGAACGTTTTTCCATTTTTTAAGTCACCCTTGGACTGTCATCATAATATGGAATACAACGAGGCGAAAGAGGCTACAGTAACCACTATAGATAAATAATATATAAGTTAAAAACAACTGTGCCCCTGCCACGAGTCGATGCAAACTGTTTTACACACAGTCAATGCGAGTGAAAGAGAGAAAACAATAGTTTACGCTTACGGTAGCGATAACAGTCTGCAGGGGCTCATGGCAGGGGCACCTGTTTCGGTGTCAAAAAATTCTAAGCGAAAGAACAACCTTTCCTACTATTTTGTCTGGATGTAGTTACACATTACATTGAAATGTTAATAAACCGACATATTGTTTCAGGAATCTGGTGTCCGCCAGCCAGGACGGCAAGCTGATAGTGTGGGACAGCCACACGACCAACAAAGTGCACGCGATACCGCTGCGCTCGTCGTGGGTGATGACCTGCGCGTACGCACCGTCCGGCTCGTACGTCGCATGCGGCGGGTTGGACAACATCTGCTCCATATACAGGTAATATACAGCAACAATAGCTGATAGTGTGGGACACACACGACCAACAAAGTGCACGCGATACCGCTGCGCTCGTCGTGGGTGATGACCTGCGCGTACGCACCGTCCGGCTCGTAGGTCGCATGCGGCGGGTTGGACAACATCTGCTCCATATACAGGTAATATACAGCAACAATAGCTGATAGTGTGGGACACACACGACCAACAAAGTGCACGCGATACCGCTGCGCTCGTCGTGGGTGATGACCTGCGCGTACGCACCGTCCGGCTCGTACGTCGCATGCGGCGGGTTGGACAACATCTGCTCCATATACAGGTAATATACAGCAACAATAGCTGATAATGTGGGACACACATGACCAACAAAGTGCACGCGATACCGCTGCGCTCGACGTGGGTGATGACCTGCGCGTACGCACCGTCCGGCTCGTACGTCGCATGCGGCGGGTTGGACAACATCTGCTCCATATACAGGTAATATACAGCAACAATAGCTGACAGTGTGGGACACACACGACCAACAAAGTGCACGCGATACCGCTGCGGTCGTCGATGACCTGCGCGTACGCACCGTCCGGCTCGTAGGTCGCATGCGGCGGGTTGGACAACATCTGTTCCATATACAGGTAATGTACAGCAACAACAAAGCTGATAGTGTGGGACACACACGACCAACAAAGTGCACGCGATACCGCTGCGCTCGTCGTGGGTGATGACCTGCGCGTACGCACCGTCCTGCTCGTACGTCGCATGCGGCGGGTTGGACAACATCTGCTCCATATACAGGTAATATACAGCAACAATAGCTGATAGTGTGGGACACACACCACCAACAAAGTGCACGCGATACCGCTGCGCTCGTCGTGGGTGATGACCTGCGCGTACGCACCGTCCGGCTCGTACGTCGCATGCGGCGGGTTGGACAACATCTGCTCCATATACAGGTAATATACAGCAACAATAGCTGATAGTGTGGGACACACACCACCAACAAAGTGCACGCGATACCGCTGCGCTCGTCGTGGGTGATGACCTGCGCGTACGCACCGTCCTGCTCGTACGTCGCATGCGGCGGGTTGGACAACATCTGCTCCATATACAGGTAATATACAGCAACAATAGCTGATAGTGTGGGACACACCACCAACAAAGTGCACGCGATACCGCTGCGCTCGTCGTGGGTGATGACCTGCGCGTACGCACCGTCCGGCTCGTACGTCGCATGCGGCGGGTTGGACAACATCTGCTCCATATACAGGTAATATACAGCAACAATAGCTGATAGTGTGGGACACACACCACCAACAAAGTGCACGCGATACCGCTGCGCTCGTCGTGGGTGATGACCTGCGCGTACGCACCGTCCGGCTCGTACGTCGCATGCGGCGGGTTGGACAACATCTGCTCCATATACAGGTAATATACAGCAACAACATGGTTGATAGTGTGGGACACACACGACCAACAAAGTGCACGCGATACCGCTGCGCTCGTCGTGGGTGATGACCTGCGCGTACGCACCGTCCGGCTCGTACGTCGCATGCGGCGGGTTGGACAACATCTGCTCCATATACAGGTAATATACAGCAACAACATGGTTGATAGTGTGGGACACACACGACCAACAAAGTGCACGCGATACTGCTGCGCTCGTCGTCGGGCTGCCATCCGTCCGGGTTTCCCCGGATTTGTCCTAGTTTGGAGAGCGTCCGGGGAGCGTCCGGGCGGGGTTCTAATTGTAGTCCGGGTAAAACCTGGACTCAATTAAAGTCCGGGTTTTGGATCAAACTCCGCTCAAAAAAGTACTATATTCATTCAGCGCACGCGTTACCGGGCGCCTCACTTCACTACGCGTGGCGCACCGCGCAACCCGCAAAAAAACGCGCTGCGCGGCCCATTTCCTTACTAATATCCTTACTTAATATTATAAATGCGAAAGTCCGTTTGTTTGTTTGTTTATTTGTTTGTTTGTTACTCCTTCACGTCTTAACCACTCTTCCGATAATCATGCATACACGTTGCCAGGGGTAATAGAGAAGGACATAGGGTACCTTTCATCCCGAAAATATGTTTCGTTCCCGAGGGATAGCAAAAAAACATTCCACGCAGGTGAAGTCGCGGGTGGCCGCTTGTTTTACTATCAACAAGCACTGCGCACCCCGCAATTTATCGCGCATTTATTTACTAAAAACAAGCACAGCGCACCCCGCAAAAATCACGCTGCGCGGCCCATTGTTTTTTTACTATAAACAAGCACCGCGCACCCCGAAAAAATCGCGCTGCGCGGCCCTTTTTTTACTATAATCAAACACCGCGCACCCCGCAAAAAACACGCTGCGCGGCTCATTTCTTTTTTACTATAAACAAACACCGCGCACCCCGCAAAAAAATCTATAAACAAGCAAGATTACAAGGTTAGTGAAAAACTGACTAAAAATCGCGTTGCGCGGCTTTTTTTTTCGGGCCGCCCCTGGCTATTTGGGCATTTATTTTGGCCTGCTACGATTGCAAAACTACTAAACCTGGACCCTGACCCTCCACAAAATTGTGTTGGACACCCCGGCTCTACATCATAACTAGTAAAACACACTATTTTATGCGAAAAAAGCCTTAATATTAATTTTTTTTCAGTCAAGTAGGGTAAAATTTATTTTTTAACCAAGCTAAAAGCAAAATGGAGTACATACAGTTATTTAATGAATAATAATATTACCACGTCTCTAAGTTTATTTATCTACACCCATGCTTTAACTCTATAAAGGGTTTTGAAACGTTAGCTTACTGCCAACATTAGAAAGTACGAGCGAGAGGATATCGCGCTCCTCTCCGCGTCTACGCACGACGAGTTACATTATGAAGTTCAGTGCAACATTATAACACTTGTTCGGATGATATAATGACAAGGAGGAGGAGGAGGAAAATCTTAGTGAAAACCCTTTATAGAAGATACATATCATGGGTGTAGATAAAGTCTTATGCAACTGTATTATGTAATTTAATTAGGTACCATTAAAACACTCATGTGATAATATTATTATCTATCACACGAGGTGAAGCCAAAAAATACCTAATTATGTACAGTTGCATACAAGATTTATATCTACACTCATGATATGTATCCTCTATAAAGGGTTTTCACTAAGATTATCCTCCTCCTCGTCATTATGTCATCCGAACGAGTGTTATAATTTTGTACTGAATTTGGTCGCGCGTGGGCGCGGGGAGGAGCGCGACATCCTCTCGCTCGGATATTGTAATGTTGGCAGTAAGTTAACCGTTTCAGTACCCTTTATAGAGGATTTAAAGCATGGGTGTAGACAAATTGTTGTGTCTCTAAAAGATACTAACACTAGATTAAGATTATCATGTAACTAAGACCTTATATGGATTTTTATGTCCGAAATCAATGTTTATATGTAATTATTGTTGTTCGCAGCCTGAAGACGCGCGAGGGCAACGTGCGCGTGTCGCGCGAGCTGCCCGGCCACTCGGGATACCTCTCGTGCTGCCGGTTCCTGGACGACAACCAGATCCTCACCAGCTCCGGGGACATGTCATGGTCAGTATACCACATATTCAATTCACTTATACTGTACACAAATCCTATCGAACTGCAGCGAGGTGTGAGACAGGGAGACGGTATTTCTCCGAAACTGTTCACAGCTGCGTTGGAGGACATCTTTAAGCTCTTTAACTGGAAAGGACTCGGCATCAACATTAATGGCCAGTACCTAACACGCCTTCGTTTTGCCGATGATATAGTCCTTATGGCTGAGACCATGGAAGACCTGAACATAATGCTCGAAGATCTCCGTAGTGCTTCCCAAAGAGTGGGTCTTAGGATGAACATGGATAAGACGAAAATTATGTCAAACGCCCATGTTGTACCCTCTCCAGTTCATGTTGGGAACACTACACTTGAAGTTGTTGACCATTACGTATACCTAGGACAGGCAGTCCAGTTAAGTAGGTCCAACTTCGAGAAAGAGATCTCTCGTCGAATCCAACTCGGGTGGGCAGCATTCGAAAAGCTTCGAAAAATCTTCGCGTCCGACTTACCTCAGTGTCTCAAGACGAAAGTCTATGAACAGTGTCCGTTACACGGTAAAAACAGATTTCTTATAAAAAGACGAATTGCTTTGGCTTAAGACATATTTATTAAATCAAGAAAATGATCCTCTCCCTATAGACGCTAGACAATAATTTCTTCGTAAAAGTAAATAATATTCTTAAAAATATTTAGTTGTTACAAGAATAATAAATTTATTCTTAGACACGTGTTGTTTCATTCAAGACAGCGTTATTTTGTACAATCAAGTAAATGTATTCTTGATACGAAAAATCTTATATATCTCTTATAGACTAACCTTACTTAGAGTAAATTATAATTTTACTCATAACAAGTAAATGTTTAGTTGGCCTAAGTAATTACAGATTTTTGATGAAAAAAATAAATGGAGATTTTGTGTATTGAACGAAGATGTATATTTTGTTGTTGTTGTATATTAAGTGGAGATAATTGGAGAACACCGATGACTTCCTTTTCCTTGACTTCCTGACAAAAATCAAGGTAAAATGCTCTCGAATCGAAAGAGGAGTGAAGTCCGGGAAGCCGTTCCAAGTAGGTAGGACGCGACACCCAGAGGCAACAAACCCGATTGATTGAGATTGACATAACAAAATTAATTCAGACTACTTAAAGAACTAGATAAAAATCTTAACACCGCGGGTCAGACCATGATGTCAACAAACCCACTAACTTAACTCTAACTTAAGTCATCTTAAGTTAAATATACTGCTTTCTTACATTATTATATTTTTTTTAAAGAAAAGAAAACATACTCTCGTCTTCAGGATAATAATCTTTGTTGAAGGATAAATTTCTCAAAGTAAAAATGTTATCGTGTTTATCGAAAAATATGATTACGTTGTTTCAAAATTTTAGTATTTCTCTGTTTAAAACAAAATTTCCATAAGCCGAACAAAACCATTTCTCAGAACAAAAATACAATTTTGTTTTTGTTAAATTAAATATATTAAATTCTTACTCCAACTTATTATTAAATTATTTTGGGCCAAAATTGCATGTCTAAAAGTTAGACCGAATGTTTTGATTGAAGTAAATCTTTACTCAATTGTATAATTTCTTACGCTAGACCTAAAACGAAAAAAAATTATAATGAACACACATTTTATCTTAAATTAAATATTATGTACTTCATAAACAATAAACTTTCTCTTAATCGAAGAAAATGATTTTTTGAAAAAGGTATATCTAAATCCAAGTAACTTGTAGTTGATTTAAGATGATTTTAATTTGATGCAAGAAGATGGACATTTCTTGATTTAAATTAAGTCAATTTCATTGATATAAGTTTAAGTAAGCCTTGAAACAAAAATATTTCTCTTAATCATTAAGAAAAATATTGTCTGAGTGAAAGATGAGCACTATTTTTGTTTTAAAAATATTGCATTGGCCTAAGTAAATATATTTTTAGAATAACCAAATATTTAAAGAAATTGGTCTTTCTTATTTAAAGAAATTCTTTTTTACTGTGTACCATTGATAACTTACGGCAGTGAAACGTGGTCGCTAACTATGGGTCTCATAAGGAGGCTCAAGGTCACCCAGCGTGCAATCGAGAGAGCCATGCTCGGCGTTTCTCTGCGTGATCGAATCAGAAACGAGGAGATCCGCAGGAGAACTAAAGTAACCGACATCGCTCGAAGGATTGCTCAGCTGAAGTGGCAATGGGCGGGACACATAGCGAGAAGAACCGATGTTGGTTGGGGGCGGGGCGGTTCTTGAATGGCGACCGCGCACCGGACGACGCTCCGTGGGTAGGCCCCCGACAAGGGGGACCCACGTGAGGGTGAAGGTTGCGGGAAGCCACTGGATGCGGGCAGCACAGGACCGATCGTCGTGGAGATCCTTAGGGGAGGCCTATACCCTGCAGTGGGTGTCGTACGGCTGATATGATGATGATGATGATACTGTACAAATATGACGCGTGAACCATTTGCAAACGTGATGAATGTTTATTATTTCTGTTGAGATTCGAATTTATTTCAAAATTTTAAGATCTCATTTGAAAAACCACCTATTGTATTGTTTAGTGACAGTTTATTTTTGCCGCACAGTTCCGGTTAAGAATAGGACTGTCCCATCTCATCCCGTGGGTATCGTAGAAGGCGATAGAGGGAAGTTTTAGGGACCCGGTGCAGACCATCGCACAAAGGGTCACTCGAATGGCAGCGAGGAAACCGTCAACAACAGCATTCCCAAGGAGGGTTGGTGTCAGGCAGGCGGCCGATCGTAAAACTTTGCCAAATTACATGCTGCGCCGACCCCAATAGTGGTCGTTCAGCGCAAAATTTTATTTTGTGTAGACATTAGCACTACAAATAAATTGGGAAAAGGACAGGAGGATGGATGGAGTGACAGTTTATTTTCAACATATTTTTACATGGAAATAATACCAATTGTAACATTTTCCGATTATTATTATTATTATGTAAAAGTTTCCAACTTGGGAATAAACATAATAACGTTTGAATCATTTTAATCGGTTCAGCCGTCTTCGAGTAATCGGTGAACATACATAGAAAAAAATATGTAAGTACATGACGAAAAGATAATCTCCTCTATCTAATCTAACCTTTTACCTCCTTTTCAATTTCTGAAGTCGGGTAAAAATAACATATAAGTCATAACATAATTAATTTCTGAGTTTTGAAACTTCTTATTATTTTTATCACGTGAAACGTGAATAATTTGTAAGTTAATGATCAGAAACCTAAAGTATCACATTCCGGATAGCTTTTTGATTATTAGTTTCTCAGGGGTCGACATAAACGAATAATTATAGTTTACGGAAGTAAGCTACATATATTTCTTTTTTCAAAATGGTTTGGGACTTCCGCCAAGTGACGCCTGAATCAATCAAAAGAATAATTATAGTAATTATTATTAATTACACTTGATATTAGATAAGATTTTTTTATTTTGGCTATGGGGGTCGGAGTTATCAATTCATTTTGGAAAAGGGGTTTCTTGCCCAAAATCTTGTCCATCCTAAAACTAAAGATTGTGTGTGCAATCTGCAGCGCCCTGTGGGACATCGAGACGGGGCAGCAATGCGGCTTATTCTAGGGACACACACTTGTAGCCTAGGAAGTAGTGGCAAAAGGTCAAAATTTTTCATTAGATGAATTCACTTGGCACATATTTAGCTTAGGTAAAACTGAGCTGATTTAGCCCGGTAGCCATCCTCCCCCCCTTGGCAGGTAGTGGGGGGTGATATTCAAAGTTTCACGCCGCCGCACTTCAGACAAAAAATCATATCTCCTTCAATATACCTATCACCTCGAGTGTGGTATCATTTTATGATAAATTAGGGATAGGGGACTCATTTTTGAGACATTTCATGTACAGTTTCATAGAAAAAAGGTAAAATATAACGGATAGTATCAAAATCTCTTTGCTATTTTTTTTATTTAAGAGCCGGTATCTTCGAAAATACTAATTTTGTGCAAAGAAAAAAAATATTGTATTAAAGCAAATTTAACCAGCTTTAAAAAAATATATACTTTATATACAAGGTGTTTGGTAAAAGCCTTATAAAGCCGAATATGGTAGATAGGGACCATCATACTGAACAACTTTTACTATGGGATCAACTCTGAAATCTCGAAAAAAAATTCTGCTGTTTCATACAAAAAATAATAACGAAAATATCAAAATGTATGGAACCGCTGATATTTTTTTCGCGATTACAGAGTTGGTCCCTTACTAAAAGTTGTTCAGTTTGATGGTCCCTATCTACCATATTCGGCTTTATAAGGCTTTTACCAAACACCTTGTATAGGTATCGTACAATGTCTATCTGAAAAAAAATCGAACATGGTATGCGACGGTGTTTCCCAACGTTTCCAAGAGCCAGTATTAGATGTTTTATTTCATGCAAAATGTATAGAACACAAACTTAACTCTGTAGCAAGCATAAAGAAATTCATTTTTGAGTCATTTAATTTTATAGACATTGAAAAAAAAAAAATATTGCTAAAAGTATCAAAAAAATATTTTGCTATTATTTTTATTCAACAGTCAGTATCTTTGAAAATACTAATTTTGTGCAGAGAAAAAAATTTTTGACTTAAAGTACACTTATTCAGCTTTAAAAATATGTATACTTTAAATATAGTTATCTTACAATGTCTCTCTGAAAAAAATCGAACACAGTATGTGACAGTGTTGCCAAGAATTTCCAACTGCAAATATAAGTTGGTTTTTTCATACAAAATGTATAGAATACAAACTTAATTTTGGTATATTTTGTCGCTTATGTTCTTACGGTCTTACAATCTCTCTCAACTATCCTACGGTCTAATACATACTTAGATCTTTTTGTGGAAGTCATAACGACTATAGAAAAAATTAGACATACATGTTCTAAGTACGAGCAAGTCATAAAACGACGACGCGACGTGGCGTCAAAAGATTAGATCTCAAAACGACCCAGGTAGGAAAATATTCTACCAAATTAAGTCTAAAGTGCAAATAATGTTTAAATTATAATTATTAGGTACCCCAAGGACCTAGGCATATAAATATATCGTAAAAATGAAACTATTGTTGCATTAAGTATTTTTATACACTTTTGAGCTGAAAAAAATGATTAACAGGCTTATTTTCATACAAACGAGGTAACTTTAAAGCTTTGGTTCTCCGCTCAGGATTAAACGAGATGTTATCTGATGATGGCAGTTTAAAGAATGGATGGCGGAGACTTATAATGCTAAAGAAATCGAACGGATTAGATAAGTCATTTAGCTCAGGGTTGAACTTAAAAAAATATCAAGCGAAAATTTTTAAGTATGGAAAATGTAACACTCAACACTCTAGACGGTCTCTGGTGTAAACGACTCTTCTGATCCGTTGGGTTTCTTTTGCGATCTGTGCCTTCACCATTCACTCTTTAAATTGCCATCATCACATAATACCCCCTTTAATCTTGGGCGGAGAACCAAAGCTTTAAAATTACCTTGTTTGTATGAAATAGGGCTGTTGTTCCATTTTTCTGCTCACGAGTGTATAAAAATACTCAATGCAACAGTAGTTTTATCTTTACGATATATTTGTATACCTAGGTTCTTAGGGTACCTACCTATTATGATTTAAACACTTTTTGCACTGTAAACTTAATATGGTAGGATAGGACGTTTTCCTACCTGATCGTTTTGAGCTGATCTTTTGACGCCACGTCGCGTCGACGTTTTGTGACTTCCTCATTCTGAGATCAAGTCTGTCTATTTTTTTCAATTGTCGTTATGACTTCCACAAAAAAAATTAAGTATAAATTAGACTGTACGATAGCTGAGAGAGACTATAAGACCGTAGAAACATAAACATCAATTGGCCGCAAAGTTAAGTTTGTACTCTATACAATTTGTATGAAAAACCAACTTAACTTGAAATTAAAGACGTTTGGAAACACCTTCGCATACAATGTTCGATTTTTGTCAGATAGATATTGTATGATAACTATATATAAGTTTGTATGTATTTAAAGCTGAATAAATGTACTTTAAGATAGTATTTTTTTCCTTTGCATAAAATTTGAATTTTTAAAGATACCAACTGTTGAATAAAAAAAATAGCAAACTGATTTTGATAATGTCGTCAATATAGTAAAATATATCACTTTTTTTCTATGAAACTGTACATTAAATGTCTCAAAAATGGCTTCCTCATCCTTGATTTATCACATTATGATACCACACTCAAGGTGGTAGGTATATTGAAGGAGATATGATTTTTTTTCTGAAGTGCGGCGGCGCGAAACTTTGAATGCCACCCCCCCTTACCTGCCAAGGGGGGGCGGATGGCTACCGGGCTAAATCAGATCAGTTTTACCTAAGCTACATATGTGCCAAGTGAATTCATCTAATGACAAATTTTGACATCGCCATACATGAGTGCCACTACTGACCTAACTATTGATATTAGATAAGATATGGGGGTCTGAGGTATCAGTTCATTTTGGAAAAGGGTTTTTTGTCCAAAATCTTGCCCATCCTAAAACTAAAGATTGTGTGTGCCATCCGCAGCGCTCTGTGGGACATCGAGACGGGGCAGCAATGTGGCTTATTCTAGGGACACACTTGATATTAGATAAGATTTTTAAAGTAATTTGGCTATGGGGGTCTGAGGTATCAGTTCATTTTGGAAAAGAGCTTTCTTGCCCAAAATCTTGTCCATCTTAAAACTAAAGATTGTGTGTGCCATCCGCAGCGCCCTGTGGGACATCGAGACGGGGCAGCAATGCGGCTTATTCTAAGGACACACACTTGATATTAGATACGATATGGGGGTCTGAGGTATCAGTTCATTTTGGAAAAGGGGTTTCTTGCTCAAAATCTTGCCCATACTAAAACTAAAGATTGTGTGTGCCATCCGCAGCGCCCTATGGGACATCGAGACGGGGCAGCAATGCGGCTTATTCTAAGGACACACACTTGATATTAGATAAGATATGGGGGTCTGAGGCACATGAGTAAAAAGAAAGGATCAGAGACAAAGCTTCTTAAGAACGTGAAATTCAAACTTGCAACTAACAAAACAAATGATGCCCTATTATTGTCCACTGGCTGCAGTTGTCAAATCAGGTTTTTTCCGGTTTTTCCACGTACGCGACAAGCGGCCAGTGGACACGCACACATGCCCCGCGTGCTTGTAGTGGTGCAACCGATTCGCGCGGTTGTATGAAGCTTGGTCTCTGGTCCTTTCTTTTTACTCATGTGTCTGAGGTATCAGTTCATTTTGGAAAAAGGGTTTCTTGCCCAAAATCTGGTCCATCCTAAAACTAAAGATTGTGTGTGCCATCCGCAGCGCCCTGTGGGACATCGAGACGGGGCAGCAATGCGGCCTGTTCCAGGGCCACACGGGCGACGTGATGTCGCTCTCGCTGGCGCCCGACCAGCGCACGTTCGTGTCCGGCGCGTGCGACGCCAGCGCCAAGCTGTGGGACATCCGCGACTGCCAGTGCAAGCAGACCTTCCCCGGACACGAGTCGGACATCAACGCGGTCACGGTCAGTATTTATGTTACTGTGAAACTTCGAACTCTAATGAATCCTAAGATTTTCCAGTAAATCCTAAGATTTATCAACTCTGAGCACATTCAGTCATTAGTCATTAGGCCGCCGGGAAGGAGCCGGCTACTGTGGTCGATTGTGCGCGCGGGAGTTAGTTTTAACGTTGACTTAAATTTTAAGAAACAAATAATTTGTTTATGTAAGAAAGCTTACAGAAACCTGGGATTCATTCTTCGTAGGGCGAATGGTTTAACTAATATAAATACAATAATTGCATTATACAATGCTTTAGTCAGAAGCTTACTAGAGGGAAATTCAGTTATTTGGGCCCCAAGTGAAACTAAATATAGCCTCATGCTAGAACGCATACAAAACAAGTTTATTAGATATCTTTATAAGAGACTTTATGGAGTGTATCCTTTTTATCCTCTGCTGTATCCCAACTTGTTCATCTTGGGTATGGTGGGGTACAATGAACTGAGGGCAAGAAGGAACTTGGCATTAGTTTTGTATGTGTTTAAATTGTTGAGAGGTAAGATATATAATGAGGAGGTTCTGCGTCGTATTGGATTATGTGTACCGAATAGGTATGTGGAGCGTCGGCGCTTGCCTCCGCTACTGGCGGTGCCTCGCGGCCGAACTAATTTATTAAGCAAAGCCCCACTGACACGAGCGATGAGGATTTTAAATAGGATTCACTGTAAATTAGATATATTTTTCAGTTCTTTGTGTTTTCTATTGCATTAGGTCTAAACCTGTAAAAATAGTGTTAAGCTTGTGAAATAAATAAATAAATAAAAGTTATTGGCGCCATTTTGTCGAGTGCGGTTCGGTGTCTATTTTAATTATTTGAAAATTGATTCATAGTGGATGTTGTGTCTTAAAATTGGTGCAGTTTTGTGGTACAAGTGTCTACGCAACTGAACAATATGTGAGATAATTGAAATAGGCGCGACCTTGGTTGTGAAGCTGAAACTTTTATTGTAGTGGTGGCTACCTCGGCAGAATTTACCGAGTAAACTGTCTTGATATACTTGGTGTCAAATGCTCCAAGCAGCATTGGAATGCAATGCACCCGCATTCTAATGTAAACTTAAACACTAAACAATACCAACCACTGAACTATTCAACACTTGACACTGGCAAAAATTACTTCCAAGAGGAAAGTAGATTGCCAAAATAAAAATAGAAGAAAAAGAAGAGTGTGCGCGCGATGCGAGCCACAATCGCGGCCACGAGTAGCGCGCGGGCGACGAGCGCAGGCTGTGGCTCGGAACGCGACCACTCGATCGCCCGGTTTGCGCCGATACTATACAAAATGTATGAAAAACTCGTCCGCAGTTTGTGTTCGCGTTTGGTGGCGGCAACTAGTGGGTATGTATGCGGGCGCTTTTAAGATCAAAATTGTTTGCGCTAACGACTACCTAGTACTAATACTAAGCTATTCTTAAGTCAATATTGTACACGTCTGACTGAGCTGAATCTAAGCGTGAAATTTATAATGAAAAGCGTGTCAAGTTTTAATTCGCAAGTCAAATCGAACCCCCTGATTATGTATCCTTGTTGCTTACAATTCTCGTAAATTGATCGAAATCGATTGTAATCTTTTGAAATTGTCCGTTTTAGTTGGTAACAGATAGTTAAAATAGTACTTAAATAAATAAAAATGTAAAATTTTATTATTCCAAAAGTTTTCAAACGGTTTCAATCGATTTCAATATAACTTGACCTAATTTTTAGTACCACGTGACCTGCGCACTACAATTTTTGTACTGAAAATTGCTACTGCGCAAGCCTCATTGTCTATGGTTTGGTTCAAGTTATGTTGCGCGAGCTGTTCGTAATTAGGCCCCTGGTTACGTAACTCTGTTGACAATAAATTCTCGATTAAAATCGATTGAAACCGCAGTTACATTTCTGCTATAAGTAAGATTGTTATCACATTGGTTCTTGCTAAAGCAGCAATGTACCTGCGATTTCTGTCAGAGTTGATTGAATCAAAATTACAAAATCAGTCCCATGGGTTAAACAAGATCTAATGGACTAAGAGCTAGCCCCGGAAATAGGTGGACAATTTACAGAGCGACGTTAGCTAGTCATACTATCATTATTAATAGATCCGGGACCTACAATTTACAGAACTCTGGATTTGGCGTGGTATAATAGCAAGCCAATCATGTACCTAATTCGAATATAACATTGCCAGGAATTTTGATTGGTGGAAAAGTAATGCCAGGTGGCGTCAAACTTTACCACTTTTTCGCGCAGTTTGATGCCGCCTGGCACTATTTTTTCATCAGTCAAAATTCCTGGCGATTTTATATTCGACTAGCGGCCGCCCGCGGTTTCACCCGCGTGGTTTCCGTTCCCGTGGGAATATCGGGTTAAAAAGTATCCTATGTTTTAATCTAGGCTATCTACTATCTGTGTGCCAAATTCCAACCAAATCCGTTCAGTAGTTTTTACGTGATTGAGGAACAAACATCCAAACATCTAAACATCCAAACCCACAAACTTTCACATTTATAATATTAGTAGGATTTAGATACATGATTGGCTTGCTATTATACCAGACCAAATCCAGAACTTTGTAAATTGTATGCTCTCAATCGCTTTTCAGCTCCTTTGTTTTTCCACCACTCTCACCTCCACCACTGAAAATCTGTGAGGTGCCCGGATCTGTTGATAATGATAGTATGGCTAACTAACTAGAGGGATTTCGACGCTCTGTAAATTGTCCATCTATTTCCGGGGCTAGCTCATATAAATTTTAATTTCACGCTGTCTGCCCACAGTTTTTCCCGTCGGGGTTCGCGTTCGCGACGGGCTCGGACGACGCGACGTGCCGCATGTTCGACATCCGCGCCGACCAGGAGCTGGCCATGTACTCGCACGACAACATCATCTGCGGCATCACCTCCGTGGCCTTCAGCAAGTCCGGCCGCCTGCTGCTCGCCGGCTACGACGACTTCAACTGCAACGTGTGGGACTCCATGAAGAGCGAGCGCGCCGGTATGTACTGCACTACACTACAGGAGCTGCCATGTACTCGCACGACAACATCATCTGCGGCATCACCTCCGTGGCCTTCAGCAAGTCCGGCCGCCTGCTGCTCGCCGGCTACGACGACTTCAACTGCAACGTGTGGGACTCCATGAAGAGCGAGCGCGCCGGTATGTACTGCACTACACTACAGGAGCTGCCATGTACTCGCACGACAACATCATCTGCGGCATCACCTCCGTGGCCTTCAGCAAGTCCGGCCGCCTGCTGCTCGCCGGCTACGACGACTTCAACTGCAACGTGTGGGACTCCATGAAGAGCGAGCGCGCCGGTATGTACTGCACTACACTACAGGAGCTGCCATGTACTCGCACGACAACATCATCTGCGGCATCACCTCCGTGGCCTTCAGACCGTGATCTAACTGAAATCTTATAATAGCCATCAAAGAAATGACTGGAGGTCAAGTCCGCTAATGTTTGTGTCAAAATCGTGGTTCAATGGTGTTTGAATGGTAATGCTTTTTGACACAGTTCTTGTTTCTTAAACTTTTAAAAATCTTAAAATTTTCTAATGTTACCTTGGATAATGACCTAAGAGAACCAGAGACAAAAACTACTCTCATTACTAACAAGAAAGTCCCGATACCGAGAATACTTTGAACTTCCCTCGTAGGCTTCTACACAAGTGAACTCTGGGGGACATGAAGCCACTTGAGTTTGCTTCAGTAGAATTTTAAAAAATAAGCGAGGAAGAGTTAAAATTAAGATGGTTTTCAAAAGAAATCTGACATAAATGTGTGGATATTTTGCTCTGTCAGCTATGTCGACTAAATTTTGCCGACCATTGACCTAAATAAATTATGGGAGCTGAGAAAGGGGCGGGGTAAATCCGCCACTGATCGGACATTTTGTTCGCGTAACACAACCATAGACAAAAATTACCCTGATTATTAACCAGAAAATTCCGATACCGAGAATACTTTGAACTCCCCTCGTGAATTCGAATAGAACTATCATCAGTTGATAACGAAACATTTCTTTTCAGGTATCCTGGCTGGTCACGACAACCGAGTTTCATGCCTCGGCGTCACCGAAAACGGAATGGCCGTCGCCACGGGATCCTGGGATTCCTTCCTACGCATCTGGAACTAAAAAACCCCCCACCACGCGCACACACACACACAAAACGGCCGCCAAAACAAAATGGCCGACGCCACCAATAGTGATGCGCGCAAAATCCAGTTTAGCTTTCTAACACTGATCTGAACGGTTTTTTGACTATGCAGACGTTTTTTACTATTCCCGTTCGGTTAAGGGGGCACTCGTTTGCTTTAAGGGAGCTCTAAACGGTTCATGTTTTCCAGCGATTTGTGGCTGCAATTATTGACAAACATTGCCCGGTTACAAAAACATTTTATTTCATTTTATAGTTAAGCAATCTCTTGCAATATGGTTGCAATAGTTAACGAGACTCATCATGAAAATGTTTTGACATACCAAAAATATGTGGCTATAATTGCCAGGCCATACATGTATAGGTCACAGTTTGCAGTCACAAATTGCCGGAAAATAAACCAGTTTAGAAATACCTTTATTATTTATATAGTAGTTGGTAATTTCTAACATGAAGCATTTAAATACGAGTCGGGTGTAAGTGAGTGTGCGTGCGTCGCTATGATTTCTATTCGAGATATACATTGTTTATATATAATTGTATTGTAATGATAACAGGTTGATCAAGTAGCGCCGGATGTTCCGGTGGACTGCGCTGCGATTTTTTTCTTTGACTTGGTAAGTTTTTCTAAATACTCAAAATTTGGTCTGGCCAAAAAAAGTAGAAAATAATGAGGAAGCCACTTTTTTTGTCACACTGTGTTATTTATTACTATTTTTGTATGCAAAAACTACGTGTTGCTAGTAAATTTGTTTTAGTTCCGATTCTAAATTTTTTGGCCAAGCTGTAGTATTAATAGTTAGGTCAAAACTTTAATTTTATTGGATGTTTTACTAATTTTGCATTAATTTAAGAATTTACAACAAAACTATTACGCATCCGTTTTTGTTAGTTTTTTTATTTGTTTCATTACGCATAGCGTTAATTAAGTTATTTGTAATACACGCTGAAATTTTAATCATTTGGTTCCCGCAGTGGGGTGGTTCCACTCATGATTACAAGCAACTTTTACAATGGGGCCAACTCCGATATCGCTTTAAAAAAATCAGTTGTTCCTTACAAAAGCGCAATACCTACTCTACCTTAATGTATGGAACAGCTGATTTTTTTTCGCGACATCAGAGTTGGCCCCATAGTAAAAGTTGCTTGTAATCATGAGTGGAACCAACCACTGCGGGAACCAAATGATTAAAATTTCACGATGTATAAGCAATGGACTCAACAAATTAATCGTTAGTTATTTAGCTTAGTGTATGGGTCGCCAAACATTTTAACCTAAGGGCTAGACTAACTCCTCAACGAAGTCCCAAGTGCCAGGAGCTAGACTGTCGATTTACCAGCGAATTGAAAGCGAAGCGAGCTCGCCACGATTGCGAAGCGAGCTCGCAGAGATTGCGCAACGAGCTCGCGGCGAGTTCAAACGATCCGCGGTTTAACAGTCAGTAAACCATTCGCAACGAGCGAGTTCGCGGCGCGCTCGTCGCAAACTCGCCGCGAGCTCGTTGCGCAATTGTGGCGAGTTCGCTTCGCTTTAAACTCACTCACAAATTGTCAGTGTGATAAAGCTCTTAGTATTTTAACTAAACCGGCTTTTCCTTTTTTCAGATAAATGCATCGCACAATTGCAAGTCGTACAAGTTCTTAAACTTATAATTAAAGAACCAAATATTATGATTAAATATATCTATGTGAAAATTTATCGAATGAGAATTTTTTGTTCATCATTATTATGTATTAAAAATAATGTAATTACTACGGTTGAAGCTATTTATGATTTTATTATGTACTGTACGTTAGTTAGTAGTGGTCACGTTTAACGTTCGAACGAGATTGGTTTAGAAAAGATCTCTAGAGGCGGATAACAATGTAATTAATTGTATGTAATAATATATATTTCCTTTTTAATTTATACAAAAATCTCCACATATGAACAAGAAAGGAATGGAATCAACTGAAAAGTGTACATCACTAAATATAGGTACTAAGTTTTCATGTGTGGAGGTTTTTCTTATAAATAAGTGACTGTACATGGCATCTTTTGCACCAATCTCAAAATACTTTACTGATATAATTTCACAGTGATTTACTCGAGCTTTGGGAACCATCTACAATCACTGTTCCGTAAACTCCTATTGTAACGATATCAGTACTTGCTCTAAAGTACCGCGCCATTGTAACAGCAATTTATACTCTGACATATTTCAATACAGTGATTTTATTACTCTCACTATTCGTATTAATACAATCCCTCTAGTTTATAATTAAATTACCTTCCGCTTTGAATTCTGCTACTACACCGTCATAAGATATTAAACAAATACACAATGATTATGAGGATCTGTAACGATTTTTGTTTAGTGGCTTATCAGAAAGCTTATGCCACCACATGATTAACTGTGAAGAAATTTTTACGATATCTCTTAAACCTGATAAGATATACGAGCTAAAACGTGCTAAAACACTGTTATTTTGGGGGTCCTTATGACGTCATTGCGACGGACGCGAACCTTATGTCCTACGTGATAAAGCACATATTGCATTGAGCTTGGCATTTTCTTCAAAACCCTTATAACCAGACCCCGGATTTGCGGTAGCACGAATAAAATGACGTTTAATAGTGCGTGGACAACTTGATTATCTATTTGTGTAATTTATCGATAAAAAAAATATAATTATGTAACGTGACAATATAGACGTACTGTCGGAAATAGTAGAAATTACCTACATACATTAAGAAAAGTGAAAATCGTGAAATGTATAAATAATAAAATTCACTGCAGTTTTTTTTTGATGCAAAGATAGCCAAGTCAAAGTGAGTGAAGTAGAATGTCAAATTTTTAAGAAATACATCCTCCTTGGTAAAATACAAAATATAAATATAGACGCGATCAAAGAAGTTCCACTTCAAAAATATTTTCAAAACATCGATATCTAAAAACATTTACGATAATTTGGTAATCACTAGCAAGTTTGTATTCCTGCCACCGCAAATCCGGCCTTTACTTATAACTCAACCATTTCTAAACGGATTTCAAAAAATCTTTCACTGTTTCATAGCTATGAATATGTTTTTATATTATTATGCAAATAAAACTAGAGGATTCAAACCTGTTACTGATTCTCATTCTGATCTACATTTTTAATAATACGCGAGTATAATGCAATTCAATTGACAGTAAAATGTGATTCGCAACAACTTCACTCGAGAATGTATGGCAAAGAGAGAGAGAGAGAGTCGTTTTGTACAGCAAGAGTTCTGAAGTTGCCGCAGATCACTATCTTCAATTTTATCGCATCGTACAGTATGCGCGAAATAACTTGGCGGCTCTGAACTTCGCGCGGAACGCTGCGCAGTAGACAAATACAGGCGTGCGCGGGGACGGGGCGCGGGCGGAAGCACTCGGAACTAAGGAACTCGACATGTACCCTGCGCGAAATATCACTTGCAGTTAACTTCCGAGCCGCCAAGTTATTTTGCGCATACTGTACCCATTCTGATTTACATTTTCAATAATACGCGAGTACGCACAAATCATTTAAAGTATTGGGACAATACGTAAGACGCACATTCTAAAATATTTATGATATTCCTTCAATAATTTTTCGTGTTGAAACAGAAAGCATTTTGTATTGGTTGATTTTATTGAGGCTGAGGTTATATGAAAGTAGTAGGATACAAAGCGCAATTCTTCGACTATATTCATCACACAAAATTCATGATCTTTGAACAAACCTGCACAAAGTAATTTTAGTTTTTTAACTTAAATCTACGTTTGGTTGTAGCCACAACGATGCGACAGAAAAGGACGTAGGATTGTGATACGAGTTTCTTAAAAAACTGATTATATAAAATCATTTTGGGATTAAGGATAATAAACTGATATTGTACATATCTCGTTTGGCTTCGCATCGTTGTGGCGTGTTATGTAATTTTGTGTCTCATTCATGTATTGTATTTAAATTCATTCCTACGAATTATGCGATGTTCGAAACAGGATAATTATTGTGACACATCTACAGGTATTTTGTGAGTAGATTCTGCTTATTCGGTCGCGTTTTATCAGTGAAATGATTGAGAGAGTAATCGTTTGGATTGTTTGGGGAAAAGCAGAATATTATTGTATAAAATACCTTCAAGCATTGTCGATGTATTTACCCAAATGCACACAGGGTGGAAAAAACATAATTATCATTCTGTACCTTTTAATTTCTAACAAGGATACTAACATTTAATTTTAATGTACTATAATTCTGGAACTTAAGTTTAAATTAAAACTAAAGTAAAGTAGCGTGGCATATAATTTTTAATCCTAATTTAAGAACTTGATAAGTCAAATATTTTCTTTTATTACATTATACACATAAAATATCATGTTCTAAATAACTACGTTATTTCGCACAAAATAATATTTTAAATTCATTTTCATACGCAAATAAACATTAAATTCACTAAAATAGTACTTACGGTCATATCTCAGTTTTTCATAAATTGTGCACTTTCATCAAAGCGAGATACCTAACTATAAGTAACCAGAGCGAATCAACATCTTCGCGGTTATGAAATTATCTATCGTACGATTTCATTAACAATCTTTTATGTACAATCAACACTTTTATATCGGGACGTGTAACATCACATTCGTTCCACAAGTTCATTTTTATAGATTAAGCTAGGCCATAGGTATTTAAGGGTTAAACTATACAAAAACTAGGCATTTGTAACTTCGACATTCTGTGTTGCTACCTGCGAAATTTGATGCCAATGTTTATTTGTGGTAACACTAATTTCGGTAAGTAACATTTCGGTTGCAGTATTTCAGATCACATTAATGTTCTTAATGAATAGAGGTGTGTATATTTACTGCTAACGATTGCATTTGAGGTGCGATTGGATGTTGCCAGTTGTTGTACGATCTGTATTTCGCGTGCTTTACCAGTTTGCAGAAAAATTCATGTGCGCGCGTATCGCCCCTGCACGAACTAAACGTATGTTGTGACGGCGCGGCGTGCAAGCGATTTTAACCGAGCGAGTGGTAAAGTTGAAGTGTTTTCGATAGTATGTGTCCCCTGATTACGTAACTGTGTTGCCAACAATTCTCGATTGAAATCGTTTGAAAACAGTACTAACAGTTGCTAACAGAAGATCTACTCTTCTGTTAGCAACTGAAACTGTATTTTTTTATTAATTTCAAACGGTTTCAATCGATTTAAATCGAGAAATTGTTAGCACCAGTTTCGTAATCAAGGTGCTGGTCACTCTATTTCCGCTTTTTATTTGATTATCGCCCGAAAAGTGGTTGTTACGCTATTTTGTTTATTTTTGTTTTACGTTAAGCCTTTGTCCTAGATAGGTATATATTAGATGTTTATAATAAGGCAGGCACGGTACGGGCAACATTGGAGCTAATAATTCAGGATATATTTATGATGCTTTCAAGTTTTTATCGTATGAAAACAATATGTATCGTGCTCAAATATGCATAGTATAAGTAATAATGCAATCATTTATTTTATTTGTTGATTATGATTTAATTATTTATGAAGATGTTATATCCGATATTAAAAAGCCGTCAGTAGGTGTACGCTAAAGACAAAAAGATGATTGCATTGAGTAATCACGGCATATCAGACAACTTGCTCCGACATTTTATATGAGTATTTAATCGACAATTATTTTTATATGTTTTTGTTGATTATTTTACGTTTTTTATACACCGCACACATCTATTTGTCTTAAAGTAAGGGAATACGTTATATGAAAGTATATTTTTATTTGTCCAACGCTTACTTTGATGTAACATTAATGATGACGATGGGAAAGCACAGGAATAAGATATCGTACAGCCAGCGACGCGTTGGTCAAATAAAAAGGAATGAAGTTAGCTCTGGTCTGCTAGTTTTACGCATAGAATAAGACTTTTTTGAAAATAAACATTGTTTTCTACTGTAACGGCTTCTTTTCCGATCAATGTATGATAACATTTAGCATTATAACGATATGTATGATATTTAATGGATAGTTTGAAGGCTCCTTTGGTTATTTTCTATTCAGACCAATTTTTCTCACTTTTACATCGTATTATTGGAATGGACTGCCATATTTTAACCTGTAACTGTAATATTATAATGTATCTTACTTAAAATACGTGGGAAATTGTATTTGCATCCTATGATTTGACTCTAGGTTCGAGTGGCAAAATGACGTGAAGCAAAGTTGGTTAGTGTGTGGAGTGACGTGAACTAGCCGTGAACCGAGATCACTTTGGATGGGAAACTTAGATTTCGATGAAATATTTGTTTAGGAAATAAAAAGTTAAATGTCCTGGACTGTAAATCAGATTCCTTTGACATGTCTTGTATTAAAAAAAAGGATTTGTATAAGTTAATTTTTATTTGCTAGTCCACATCTTTGATATGTTTAAAAATAATTATTCTTAGTGGTGTAATACTAATTATAATGTATTGTGTAAAATATTTTTTTTTTAGTTATTATATCAATAAATTAAAATTTGTTTATTTTACAACGTTAGTTTTATTCTATTTTTTCGTGTTTCCCAGTTAGTAGTATGCGTACCCAGGATTACAGTACGAGGCATATATCTTGAAATCGGGTGGGGATAGCGCGGAATGCGTATTTTGGGCATGCGTAGCGGTGGGGACGCGGGCGGCGGGAGAGGAGCGCGTGCTATTGGTCGCTCGCAACAGCACATGCGCGAACTTATCCCTACTCCGTCGAAAAAATTTCAAGATACGTGCCTCGCACTGTACGCGAGGTTAAGTTGAGGAGTACCCGGAGCAATCCCTTAACTAAGATAGTATAATGTCAGTAAAAAAACTTATATTTAACATTCCTCCGGGGCTGCAATAAGGGGTATGCGAGTTTGAGGTTTTTTTTGGAGGGGTACGTAAAAACTAATTGGGAACCACTGCTAGACACATCCTGAAAAGTTCAGCTACAGTAGAAGTAGTACAATGTTTCCTTTTATCATTATGCGCAGACAAATTGCTAACTCCATTCTGAACAGCTTGTACAAAATTGACCCGACTATAAAAATGTTAAGGGTGCACCGAGCGTCCACTAGCGCCGCCAATCAAGAAAAAATCATTACAACGAAATAACTATGTTTAACAAAATTCTGAAACATATTAAAACTAGTATTAGTTATAAACTATTTTTGTATGCGTTTTTTTCCTGGTTTAAATGTGTTTGTGTAGTTAAAACCTGGATTAACGCCTAAAGTGGCCACTTTAGGCGTTAATCCAGATTTTAACCACACGAACGCATTTAAACTTAGAATTTTACGCATACAAAAATAGTTTATAACTAATACTAGTTTTTATATGTTTCAGAATTTTGTTAAACATAGTTATTTCGTTGTAATGATTTTTTCTTGATTGGCGGCGCTAGTGGACGCTCGGTGCACCCTTAAGAAATTCTTTTTTTATTTTTATATTCTTAAGTTTCATGAACGAATGGGTAGTACAATACATAAATATCCACAGATAGGGATAGGCGTTTAATGGGACCAAGCTTAGAGCATTTAACCAAATGCTCTAAGGGACCAAGAGATGAATAGGATAAATCATGTGACCACGAGAAAACACCGCGGCCTTATTTATTATAGGATTATAGGCCTACCTGGGGACTTATTTTTGAAATCGTGTTGTGTGACCATGACCAACTATAGTGACAAGTTGACAACACAGACCATTATACCACTTATATAATTCAAACATTATACAACAAATACTGACTCTACTAGTCAACGAGCGAGTCACAAATACGGATTTGGTTGAATGAAAATGAGTAGTAAAGAGCGGAGCGCCTAACCTCACGTGGCCTAACGCCAACCGAAAGATTTCAAAAATAGGGCCTCTGATCCAGATAAGTTTGTATGCAACGATAATCTACAGTTGCCTCATCATCATATCAGCCGCACGACACCCACTGCTGGGTATAGGCCTCCCCTAAGGATCTCCACGACGATCGGTCCTACGCTGCCTGCATCCACTGGCTTCCCGCGACCGTCACCAGATCTTCGGTCCACCTTGTCGGGGGCCTACCCACGGAGCGTCGTCCGGTGCGCGGTCGCCATTCCAGAACCTTTCCGCCCCAACGGCCATCGGTTCTTCTTGCTATGTGCCACTGCCACTTCAGCTGAGCGATCCTTCGAGGTATGTATGTATAATTTTCGTCTTATCCATGTTCATCCTAAGACCCACTCTTTGGGAAGCACTACGGAGATCTTCGAGCATTGTGTTCAGGTCCATGGTCTCAGCCATGAGGACTATATCATCGGCAAAACCAAGGTGTGTTAGGTACTGATGGCCATTAATGTTGATGCCGAGTCCTTTCCAGTCCAAGAGCTTAAAGATGTCCTCCAACGCAGCTGTGAACAGTTTCGGAGAAATAACGTCTCCCTGTCTCACACCACGCTGCAGTTGGATAGGATTTGTGTTCTGGTTCTGTACTCGGATCGTCATGGTGGCATTTTGGTATAAGTACCTCAACACCTCGATATACCTATAGTTCACTTGGCACCTTTGGAGAGACTGCAGCACCGCCCAGGTTTCAATCGAATCAAAGGCTTTCTCATAGTCCACGAACGCCAAGCAAAGTGGCTCATTATACTCCTCAGTCTTCTGTATAACCTGCCGCAGCGTATGGATGTGGTCTATGGTGCTAAAGCCTTTTCGGAACCCGGCTTGTTCGGGAGGTTGGAAGTCGTCGAACTTGCGAGCGAGACGATTCGTAAGGACTCTCGAAAATAACTTATAGACATGACTCAGAAGCGAGATGGGTCTATAGTTCTTTAAGATGGACTTGTCACCCTTTTTAAAGAACAAGATCACCTCACTTATGTTCCATGTCTTTTGCGTTCTGCCCTGGATGATGATGGAATTAAAGAGCTTCTGGAGGACTTCTGAGTATCGGCTTACTGCCCGCTCTCAGAAGTTCTGTAGTGATTCCATCGTCACCCGCCGCCTTGTTGTTTTTCAGCTGTTTGAGAGCCATACTAATCTCGTACAGGCTGACGTCCGGGATATCTTGGGTATATAGTGTCGGGTAAGCTTGGCTCTGGGGTCTTTAGCCTTGCTTTCAACAGGTGTCTGCGTGGAATATAACTGCCCATAGAAGCTCTCGATCTCCCTCAGGATTTCAGGCTTCGATGAAATGATGCGTCCGTCGTCAGTTTTCAGCTTCGTCATTTGGCTTTGCCCAATAGACAGATCTCTCGCGAACACTTTGGAGCCTTTATTCCGCTCGATGGCCTCTTTAATACGATTCCTTGGACGAATTTCGTCCAAGTACGATTCGTATTAAATTGGCGAAGGTCGCTCCTCAGAGACTTAGATATCTGTCTATTAAGCTGCCGATAACGATTAACATCTACTGAACTCTGGAGCCTCATTTCACGTTCACGTTTCTCTGATCCATGAGTAGGAGTGTGTGGTCGGAGAGTTTCTTTATCTTGGGACGGCGGGTCTTAAAGAACTTGGACCCTACCGTACGGACAGTATCCACCACCGTGTTGTTTAGATCGTCCACATCTATGCTGTTCTCAAGGGCTTCGAAGCCGTTTTGGAGTTCGAGTTGAAAGCTTTCGGGGTTTTGAATATGGGCCGACAATGGTCGAATTGTTGATTTTATCAGTCGAGATCTTTCCAGCTTTGGGTTGATATTCAATGTGCCACGTACCAATTGGTGTTCGCTCCCCGTCTTCAGCGTTGATCACAGTGACATCATTGAATATTTGCTTTTTCGTCGACACAACAAAATCTATCTCATTTTTGACTGTACCGTCCGTACTGACCCAGGTCCACTTCCGGCTTTCTGAAGAAGGAGTTCATCATAAAGAGGTTCTCCTTCTCCATAAAGTCAGCCAGCATCTGGGGCCCTATTTTTGAATCGATCGACTGGCGTCGAGTGCTCGTTTCTACTGATTTTCGTGCGACAAATTAACTCAAATGTATGAGCTGTCGAACGAAAATCAGTAGAAACGAGCGCTCGACGCCAGCCGAGCGATTCAAAATAGGGCCCCTGGCCTCTGTCATTCCGTTACCCAACTCCAAATTGCCCCACTCTCAGCTCATCACTGCATCGTTTCCCCAACTTTGCATTGAAGTCCCCCATCACAACGGTGTAGTGGGTTTTGTAGCTATGCATGGCTTTAGAGATCTCCTCATACATAGCCTCCACTTCGTCATCTTGGTGTGTCGAGGTCGGTGCGTAAACCTGTATAACATTCAGCGAATACCGTTTGGATATTCTGAGTATAAGGTAGGTACGCCACCCTGGTCGACACACTTCCGATGGTAATCACGTTGTTGACAAGGTACTTGTGGACGATTAACCCGACACCACCTATGGACTGTCGGTCGCCCTCCCGGTAGTATAGCAGGTTACCGGAGTTGAGGATTTTTTTTTTTTTTTTTTTTTTTTTTTTTTATTATAATGCTGTTGCTCCCCGCTTTTTGGCAGGTCCTTTTTTGCCATTTTATTTCCTTTCTTTTTTTTCCTTTTTTTTCTCTAGCTATAAGAGCTACAATATGTTCTTATTACCTACTTTTTTATATAATTCAAAGCTTACTTACTAATATATCTGACCTTACAATTTTATACTTAAATTTTTATTTCTTATTTTAATAACATTTGTTTTATTTGTACTTTATTTCGAGTACCTACAGTTTTTTCATCTTTTACATAATATTATTTACTATAATGATTACTTTTCTTGTATATTGTACATTATTGTTATACTTTTATAACCTTATCATATCATTTATTTCTATTTATTACTATGTACGCCACTCTTTTGGCATACTCTATAAATAAATTCCTTTCTTTTTTGCTGTTCATTATTTCGCTTAGGGTTTCTCTGCTCAGTTTTGTGTCCAATTTTTGTCGCAGTGTGTACCTATCGACGCTGTGTATTGGACAGTCTAGCATGATGTGGAAAATGTCCTCTATCGCCGCCGGGTCACAGATACACGAGGGGCTGTCCCTGAGCTTAAATCTGTGCAGGTATGCGCAGAATCCTCCGTGTCCTGTCAAAATCTGCGACGCCAGACGATCTATGGTCATTTTCCTCACCACGCTGTATGCCACCACCCCATCAGGGAAGAAGACCTTGGTGGTCGCCGCCGTATTACCGGATTTATACCTACAGTCCCATTTCTCGATCGTTTCCGCTCGGATGTGGCGTTTAACGAACGAGATGGGACCACAGTCATAGTCCGGTCTGGTTTTCAATTTGAGAGCCGCCTCCTTCGCCAGTTGATCCGCTCTCTCATTCCCTCCCACTCCGACATGGGCTCTAATCCAGAATAATGAGACTAGTTGGTGGTTGTCTCTGAGAAATTGTAGATTACCCTGAATTGCCTTTGTGATTGGGTGTGTGGAGTCCGGATCAAGTAGCGTTTGGAGAGCAGATCTCGAATCGCTAAGTACGGCTGTCTCCTTAAATTTTCTGCCAATAATAATTTCAGTCGCTTGGAGGATGGCATACAACTCGGCTTGGAAGACTGTACAGAATGGCTCCAGCTTAAACTTCCGGGTACAAGTTTCAATCTGCCCTTCCCAACAGGTCAGGGCGGCTCCAACTTTCCCCTCCAGTTTGCTACCATCTGTATAGATCCTCACTAAGCCTTCTGCAAGTTTACCATCCTCTTCCGCGTTTTCCAAACACGTTAATTTTGAATTTAGCATCCTGCTAGGGTGGGTGTCTGTCATGAATGAGACGCGCTGTTCTACCTTCCTACCACTTAGTACTGCCTGGGGTTTCCCACGCTTTGCCTCAAAAAGCAGGGAGGCTTCTTGGATCCGAAGATCCAGCGGAAGCAGCCCCGACAGTACTAAGGCAGCGTTGAGGGATACCGTTTTATTGCTTTTTATAATTTTCTGCGCGAAACCTCTTTGCACTGCGTCGAGAGCTTTCCTGGAGATTGCCTTCAGTGCCTCCTTGGACCATACGCTAGCTGCGTATAGGACTATAGGCTCAATTACTGCCTTGTATATGGTCTTAACAATTTCTGAATGCAATCCCCAGGTAGCTCGTGCCGCTCTGCTGACTCCTTTGTAAATGTTGATAGCTTTTTTGCAAATGTATGCTATATGCTTGTTAAATAACAATTTATTATCTACCAAGACACCTAAGATTTTCATCTCATCCACCAGTTCAATGTCCGTCCCCCCCATCTCCAGCCTGGGCGTATCGAATTTTAGTTTCCGGGTAATTACCATTGCCTTGGTTTTTTGTGGCGCGAAATTTAACTTATTCGAAACACCCCACTTCCGGACACAGGAGAGAGCGGCATTAGCTTTCCTCTCTATTTCTATGGCCGTGTTGCCCTCGACAATCAAAACTATGTCGTCTGCAAAGGCTTGGCAGTACACGTCAGCAGCGGTGAGTTGGTCGAGCAGGGGATCCAAAATTATATTCCAAAACAAGGGCCCGCCAATGGAACCTTGGACGCAACCCTTGTTTGTATTTTTACTGTACTCTTCCCCTGCATATCTCACCGTTACCTTTCTATCGCTGAGGTAGCTGTCTACCAGCCTCCGCAGATTCACCGGGCAGTTTTTTGCTTTAAGTTGGCAGACTATCTGCGGCCACCACGCATTATCGAATGCCCCCTCTATGTCCAGCGATATCAGGGCCATAATCTTCTTCCCGTCCAGATTATGTCTGACCCGCTGGATCATGTCATAGAGGGCGTCCTCGGTACTGCGTTGCGGCACGAACCCGTACTGACAGGGATTTAACTCGGGCAACACGAACCATTTGATGCGCCTAACTAGTAGCTTTTCTAAAATTTTTCCTAATATAGCCAGGAGCCCTATTGGTCTGTACGACTTGGGTTGCGTGTAGTCATCTTTGTTGGGTTTTCTAAGCAGGATTATTGTGGCAATTTTCCAGGGCTTTGGGAAATGGGAGAGCTCCAGACATTTATTGTATATGGCCAGGGATAGAGGTACGTCTGTAGTAATGACCGCTGCGCATATGTCGGCCGTGAAGCCGTCATTACCTGGAGCTTTTTTGGGGTTGAACGAACCTAGTGCGTGTAGAAGTTCAGCCTCCATGAATGGAGGGTCGCAAAGTTCATCTTGGTTACCCTCATTCGCTTTGGCTGCACTTTTTCTCACTTCTCTGTGGTCTTCGTTCTCCCCCAAATCGGTGTCTTCTGGGTAAAAGCTTTCTGCCATGATGCGCACCGATTCCTTGGGGCTGGTGTTAATGCCATCCCTGGATATAGGCAGATCTTCATAGGTCTTCTTAGTTTTCCCTATTACTCGGTAGACTCCCTTCCATACTGTTTCCCGATCTTGTTTGCCACAAAAATCTTTCCAGCTATCTATCCTTGCTTTGTTCATAGCTTCCTCGTACTCTGCTTTGGCCGTCACGTACTGTTCGACTACCCATGCCTTGCGGTTCGGCGCTGCACACTTTATGCTGTTCTTCTTTCTATTCTTTTCTTTCTTCATTTCTTCTAGTTCCTCGGACCACCATGGCAATTTGATTTCACTTTTCACCTTTTTCTTTCTGAGGTTATTATCGCATGTTATTTCTATACTTTTTATATACAATTCTATTTTCTCTTCCAATTCCTTGATATCCTTAATTTTGTCAATTTCCTCCTTGTTAAGTTGTTCTTTTTCAAATTCTGCTTTACATTCATCTTTAAATTTAGCCCAATCCACTTTCTTTGTTAGATATTTTCTTGTAGTTCTTGTATTATTTATCTCTTTGATTTTTTCTAAATTTATTTTGAAAGTTATTGCATTGTGGTCCGAGGTCGTTAGGTTGGTATCTACCTTCCAGTCTTGAATCTCGCAGGCTATGTCTTCCGAGCAGCACGTGACGTCCACCGAGCTTTTATACCTACGTCCTCCTCGCCAGGTGTCGAATGTAGGGGTGTCTCCTTCATTCAAGATGCTTAGACCCAATTCGTTGAAGATACCTACTAATTCTATCCCTCTTTCATCGCTTTTGTCGCTGCCCCACCACTCACTCCAGGCATTTGCGTCCCCTGCAACTATTATTTTGTTACAGTCTAATTTTCTAATCATTTCCTTCAGGAGCCTCACATAGGGCTCAATATCTATATTGGGTTCAAAATAATATGATATTACGCCGATCGTCCAGTCCACTGTTGTTAGTTTTGCTGCTACTAAATTAGATGTTGTGAGATTGGGAAATTGCAAGATTTTAATGTTGTTATCACATATGACAATGGCGGCTTTATTGTTCTTCTCAACCTCATAGGCAGCCTGGACGATCCGCGCACCCGTAACATCCCCCAGCACACCTTTATTCCCTATGTAAGGCTCCTGCAGAAGTGCAAAACTGACTTTTCGTTTACTGGCCTCTATTAGGACTTCTGACGTTGCATTTTTGCTACGTTGGAGGTTCGCCTGTATGACTGTATATAATTGTTTGTTGTTATTTACCAAAACCGAAACTTTAGCAATAAGCTACTTTTGCCCGAGCTAATTTGTCCCATTTAATTCTTATTGGGCAAACCGTATTGAAGGTGTTGTGTTCCTTGTCTTCCAAGTTGGCTCGCTTGCAGTTTAAGCAGCTGGGGGGGCTTTGTTTCTCCGTGCACGCTGCATACAGGTGATTACCCCCGCAATGACTGCAGCTGTCCAGCTGCTCCTGGCAAACCCGCTTGATGTGGCCGTAGCCCAAGCAGCGGGAGCACTGGATTAACGGGGACTGATCCTCCACTTTGGAAATACCCCATTGTAGTTGAATAGTTCCCGCCTCTGTCAGCTGCTGCCATGTCTTGGGGGTCACCTTGACCACCATGTGTGCCACGTGTGGATTTCTAGTTTTCTTCTCATATATTACTTCTATATCTTCTTTTCCGTCGTTGGTTTCTGTATTGCTCACTTTTCTTCGTATTGCTTCTTCTACCTGCTCTTTCTTTTTGTCCCCCCTTACATATTTTATAATCACTAGCGGATTTTTATTCCTTGCTTTTTCAATTATCAATGTTCTCTCATTTTCTAGTCTCTTATGCAATGTTTCCGCATCTTTTTCTGTGCAACACCCAATTATAACCTTCTGATCTTTTGCTTTCCTAACTTTCTGTACCTTTATCCACTCCCCGTCTGCGTCCACGTCAGCCGTCTTTCTGACAGTATCCATGACCTGGTCGCTTGTGAGGGTCTCGTCAGTCGACGCGATGATAAGGGAGTGCAGTGTCTTGGGTGGGGTTTTATGCCATCTCTCTGCGGCAACTCCGGCATACGTTGCCTTCTGCGGCTTTTCAGAATTCTCTTTTTTTACTATGTTCTCAATCTTTTCTAAAATTACTTTCTTTGTTTCTTCCTGTAATCTTTCGCATCTCTCGTTTATTGCTATATTTTCCCCTAGCAATCTTTCTATTACCTCGAGCCTTCTTCCGGTCTCTTGTTCAAAGTTAGTGTTTTCCCTTACTTTCTGTGTATTCATTACTTTACCTTTATCTTTCTCTTGAGTTTCTCTGTTTTTCATTCTCTCTACCAACTCTACTACCATCGCAACCAGCTCATTTATTTCTTTTTGAATAGTAGTTTTATTTTCCTTTGTTACCGTCCTATGGTTTGCATTTGTTTCTAAGGCCTTCACTACCCTGTCTTTTGCCTTCTTGGCGTTTTCTTTTATGTCCTCGTTGCTCATTTCCGGGAGCAGGTGTGTAAGCTCCAGTTCCAGCTTCTGCTTCGGTTTCGGTTTGGGTGGTGGGGACAGGTGCACTACTGACTCCTCCCTAATGTTGACTTTCGAAGTGCGTTTAGGGCTCCT